>OZ023279.1:31493689-32722519 GCA_964007245.1 Hypomecis atomaria
AAAAAAGACAAGTATCCAGGAGAATTTAAAATGAAAAAATACAAAAGTGGCTAAAAAAGACAAGTATCCAGGAGAATTTAAAATGAAATAAAAAAATCACAGTTGGTCATTTTAGCTGGTGCGAAAGATTTCGAGGGTAATGCAAATTCAGTGTTGCCACCTTAGTTTTAGTAATTGGGGCTGTTGAAGAAGCTCTAAAAAGGCAAGATGGAGCAAAAACTATCAAGAAAAGTCTTGCAGTAAAAAAAGAATAAAAAACACCTTTCCTAATGTTATTTCATACCCTCATCACCTGTTATAATTGAAATTCCTAATTTAAAATAATACATAATTGAAATTCCTAATTTCAATTATGTATTATTTTATTTGAATTACAACAACACTTTTGCTAGATCCAGCTCCAAAAGGGCTAAGGCGGCAACACTGTTTATTTAACACAGAATCCTTATTCTGAGCACAGAATTTTATTATACGAAATATGTCACTGTCAATCATTTGTCAATGTAAAAACGTCAAACGTTTTTTTTTATTGTCAGAATCATACCTGCCTTTAGTCCACAGAGCTATGCTTTAGTCGGAGTCATGCAAAGATTTTCACTTGACTTGACCACTCACACTTTACACATCCTTACGCCCCGCGCAACTGAAAACGAATTCGCAACTGCGCAATGACTGGCGTCGGTGACGCCAAAAAGTTTGATTCGGCCATAAACAGACACAATATAAATTCGGATAAATTTGATGGAATCGACTAGTCGAATGCAAAGATTTTAGTCGAATGTTACATCGGCTACCATTTGTGATGGAATCGCTTTGCTCACGTGACTTATGTCAATCCCATACATTTTTAACGATTCGAACCTTCGATTCGCTAATGCTATCGATTCCATTTGTTACCTTGTCTAAGGCCTCAGATGTAGCCACACCAACAAAAATATTTAATCTGTGGTCACCCGCGATCTCCCTGGAGTGTGGCCGTTTTCAGTAGATTACCTACTGATTTAGTAGATTCGCAGATTTTCAGTAGCTGGGATTGTGATTTCGGAGGATGCCGGACGGCGAAGTACATTCGGTAGGTAATGCCAAAGGATCAGTGGGACCCCTTCCCCCTATACGATTGCGATTTTGCAGGCTCCGCGCTGTGTATTTCAGTAGTATTCAAATTGAAAAGGTAGAAAATAAGCAATGTCAGTAACAGTAGAAAAACAAAAATAAGTAATGTTTAGTCGTTTACATGGTTTTGAAATGGGCTGGAATCTTAGAAGAAAAAAAATTGCCCTTATTTGATACCAAAGACAAGCCATAGACAATTGGAAATTTTCATTTTGAAGTACCTGCGGTTACTGTCAATGTCAATATGTCAAATAATGTTTGTCGTTAAGTTTTATTTCGTTTTCATTATGGCGTGGCCACATTATCGCCCTACGGCGAATCTTCGTCACTGGGGGCTCATTCACTAATTCAAACGGTAGTAATTGGTTGTTCACGATTTGAACTACTACCTGAAGCTGGGCACACACGCTGCGATGATCGCATCTATTCATCAGATCAGTCCAGCGAGGTCCTGATATAGTTGCATTGCCAGTAGGTAGTTATTGAGGAATCAAAATGAAACCCTTATTTTAATCGAAAAATATTGATTTAACAACAAAAATGTTGGCATCAATGTTGTAGAAAATCAAATTTTAAACAACTTTTGTTCCTAAAACTTCTGCTGTAAAATTGAAATAACACAAGTTATTGAAGAAATGAAATGGTACAACCAACTATTTAAAAAAAATATCGATCCTACAAAAAGTTGATGGGAATCAAAGTTATAGAAAATCAAATTTTAAACAACTTTGATTCCCATCAACTTTTTGTAGGATCGATCGATTTCTGCTGAAAAATTGAAATAACACAAGTTATTGAAGAAACAAAACGGTACAACCAACTTTTAAAAAAAAATTTCGATCCAACAAAAAGTTGATAGGAATCAAAGTTGTAGAAAATCAAATTTTAAACAACTTTTGTTCCTATAACTTCTGCTGAAAAACTGAAATAACACAAGTTATTGAAGAAACAAAATGGTACAACCAACTATTTTAAATAAAATATCGATCCTACAAAAAGTTGATGGGAATCAAAGTTGTAGAAAATCAAATTTTAAACAACTTTTGTTCCCATAATTTCTGCTGAAAAATTGAAATAAGACAAGTTATTGAAGAAATGGAATGGTACAACCAACTTTTTAAAAAAAATATCGATCCTACAAAAAGTTGATGGGAATCAACTTCAGCGTGTGTGCCCAGCTTCAGGTAGTAGTTCAAATCGTGAACAACCAATTACTACAGTTTGAATTAGTGAATGAGCCTCCAGTGACGATAACTTCGCCGTAGGGCGCAGATGTGGCCATAGCATTACAGTTATGGCGTGGCCAGATCTGCGCGCGAAGCTTCGCCGGAAGCTTCGCGCGATGTACATCGTCGTCGGGCGCAGACGAAGTTTCTGGCCACACCTGCAGCGAAGATTGGCGCGCTAAACATCGCGCGATGTTTTCTTGCCAGAGCGAAGTAGATTGACTACTATCATAGTAGATTTTCGATGTAAATTTGGTAGTGTGGTAGATTTATAGTACTTTTTGGAAAACCAGTAGAATTCATAAATATTATATTATAACCAACCCGCCTCTTCTCCCCTATCTAGGATTACGATTAGAAAGGTGGAATAGCAATAGGCAGGGCACATAGTACGGTGGACGTTGACCAACTTGGTGGACGTATGATATATTAGCAGTAGGATGTCCACTGCTGGACATAGGATATCTAGGATATAGGACATCTATATCCCTTATAGGAAGCTACGAGGCTAGGATGGAAAAGTATGCGACTCAGACGGACAAATTATTCGACAAATTATTCGACAATCTAGATCGCATTTCAAAAGACACGCAGTGTAATACTGGTACGGAACCACTCAATCATTCTGCACGAGCCTCGACCCGGAATGTGGAATCCCAACCCCAACAATTACCAGTTAGCGCTATAATATCTTTGGAGAAATTGGAGAACGATCAAAACACTTTGATTAAAAAACTTGTTGACGGTGCGCCGTGTACTCAACCGCCGGCCGAGCGACTGAGGCGTGAGGCACAGCTCCGTGCTTCGGCTGCCATCGTCGGTCCCGTCGGTCGGAACGTGAAAGTGAGACGCAATGCGTTGCCTCTTCCCACCTGTACTGATGCCTTGACGTCTTGCCGCAGTGCGCCCCCCACCCCATCCGCACCCCTATCGACTCCGGCGCCCGCCGCGCCAATACTCAAAGTTATGGATGTAAACACAACAATGACTCATTCGCAATCAGGTGTGGATGACAATGCTGGTGAATGGGTCGAAGTGAAATCCCGTCGATCTTCGCGTGCGCCCACTAATGTTGTTCGAGGTACGGCCGCCCCTGGTTCAAATGTGTGTAACATTCTGGCTGCTGAGCGTAAATCATACCTACATTTGTACTATGTGCATGTGGATACTACGGCTGAGCAAGTATTAGCGTACCTGAGTACTATTTGTCCGGGAAATAAATGTACTGTTGAGGCCTTAAAACCCCGAGGCGATTATGCTTCTTTTAAATTATCTGTACCATCAAAGGACATCGACAAATATTTATCTCCTGACTACTGGGCTGAAGATGTACATATTAAACCGTGGCGTAATGGATTTCGCAAGCCACAAAAGACAGAATAGAAAACAAAAGTTTAGGTATTACACCTTCTTTTATCAGAACGTCAGAGGACTACGCACTAAGCTCGACGCTGCGAAGCAAACTATACTCGCATTGTCTGCCGATGTATATGCAATCACGGAGACGTTTTTGGTGTCTGGTGTGTATGACGGCGAGCTGTTCCCCGCCGGCTACAGTGTCGCGCGCCGGGACCGGCCGGGCGACCGCGGCTTCGGCGGCGTGCTCCTGGCCGCGCGGGACTCGCTCAACATGCAGCAGGTACTCGACATCGACGGATACTCCGACAATATTGAAGTAGTGGTTGCGTTACTTGATTTGTATTATAAAAAAGTTGTATGTTGTGTTGTGTACATACCACCGCGCTCGACTGAAGATTTTTATACGCAAACTTTTAATGTTTTAGAAAATGTATTAGCGAAATTTCCTAAATTGGGGGTCATCATTTTTGGGGACTTTAATTTGAATTCTTGTTGTCTTAACATTAAAATGTATTACGAATCAATGGTTGCTTCGTGTAAATTGAAACAATATAATAATATTATGAATAAATGTGACGGAATGTTGGATCTGGTGCTGAGTAATTTAGACGGTGATTGGTTAGAAGTATCTGGCGACACGGAGCCCTTAGTGCCTGGTAAAGTGGACGGATATCACCCGCCACTGAGGGTGAGCGTGCGCAGCGCGCGCCCGGCGCGGCCGCGGGATGGCGTCTCGCGCGCCCGGCCGCCGCTCCCGGACTGTGATCACTTACCGCGCGTATGGAATTTCCGTAAAGCCGACTTTCATTCATTATACGCTGCCCTTGCCGCTGCTGAATGGGACGTGATATACTCACATACGAACGTTGATATGGCTGTGGAAGCCTTCTACAGCGTTATAGGCACTTGTTTTGACAAATATGTTCCTATTAAACGGCCTTTTAACTGTGACTCGCGCTACCGATATCCAAAGTGGTATACCGGCGAGATTATAAGTAGCATAAACAATAAGTATTTTCATCTAAAAAGATACAGGCAACAGAACAAACAATTTAATTGGGAAATGTTCAAGTTTTATAGGGCAAAGGTAAAAACTTTAATTGAATGTGCTTATAAGGAATACTTAACTCAAACTGAGACTAATATAACTGGCAATCCGAGGCTATTTTGGAAGTTTATTAAAGAGCAACAATCGGTTAGGCAAGGTCACTGCGAGTTTGAGTATAACGGCGAAAGTCTAAGTGGATATGATGCTGCTAACGCTTTTGCCGACTACTTCAAGTCTGTATTCTTAACTGATACGCCGGCCTTGTCTGCTGAGAAAGCAGAGCGGGAGGCTTCCAGTCCGTTATGTTCCTCTCGTATCGCGGTGGATAGTATCAGCCCGCGGGATCTGTCTATAGCTATACGTAGATTGAGGGCGCACTCTTCAGCAGGACCAGATGGCATACCTCCGTATATTGTGAAGGACTGCTATCACATTCTGAGAGGGCCTCTTCTGTTCATATTTAATTTATCTTTGAGCACTGCTGTATACCCGTCGATGTGGAAATTATCCAGAGTCACTCCTGTGCCGAAGGATGGACCAAAATCCAAAGTTGAGAATTATCGTCCCATAGCTGTTTTGTCGGCGCTTGGCAAAGTATTTGAGTCTATTTTGAACCGGGAAATAACTAGACAGGTGGATGCGCAGCTAAATGATGCGCAGCATGGTTTTAGAGCTGGTAGATCGACGGCCACTAATCACGTAAATTTTATAGATTATGCAGTCGCAGAAATGGATCTTGGTAGGCAGGTGGATGCGGCGTATTTTGACTTTAAAAAAGCGTTCGACCGCGTCCATAACGACATTCTGTTGAAAAAGTTTTCTGAGATAGGATTTGTCCCAAAACTACTGAAATTTTTTTCGAGCCTCTTCTCAAATCGGTGGCAGTTTGTCCAGCTCGGAAACTACTATTCGGAACCATTTATGACCTGTTCTGGTGTGGTCCAGGGCAGTACGCTCGGTCCGACCGAATTTTCTATCATGATAAATGATTTGCCAAGTGTCATTAAAACGGCTAAGTGTCTCATGTTCGCTGATGACTTAAAATTATTCTTGGGAATACAGACTGAAGCGGACTGTGAGGCGTTACAGAGGGATATCGACAGTGTTGTGGCATGGAGTGTACGGAACTGTCTCGAGTTCAACGCATCTAAATGCAAGTCTATCACGTTTACTCGTTCCCGTTCACCCATTGTGCATACTTATGACATAGGCGGTTCCCCTCTTGAACGCGTAGATCGCATTCGTGACCTTGGTCTGACTTTGGACGTGGAGTTGACGTTTAATGACCACATCTTAGATGTGTGTGCTCGTGCTCACAGGTCTCTAGGATTCGTTTTGAGGCAGTCGCGGCTATTTCAGGATAGACGTACGATTCTCGCCCTCTACTATGCGTTTGTGCGGAGTAAGCTAGAGTACAACTCCATTATTTGGGACCCCCATGAAATCAAGTACAAGCTCATGGTAGAGAAGGTGCAGAAGCGGTTCGCTCGTGCTTTATATGCCAGAGAGTATGGTTACTATCCGTATTTGTATCCGTCCCTTTTTGTAGCGGGAATGGTAGGTCTCGATACATTGGAGCTCAGGCGCAAGTGCGCTATTATGGTGCATTTTTACCTGGTGCTCCGCAATAAGATCGACAACCCGGAAAGTCTATCGCGCCTTGCACTCGTCGTACCGGGGCGGGAGCGGCGGCCGCACGTGCGGCGTCTGCTCGCGGCCCCGCGCTCGCGCACGTGCACGTCTCAGCATGCTCCCACGGCCCAAGCTATCTCTCTGATTAACGACTTTCTTGCTCACCACCCTGATATAGATATCTTTGACATAAAATATAACTCATTTGTAAGAATTTGTATGCATTATTTAAGTTTTAATTAATTATTTATTATTGTTTAACGATACTGACATTGGTTTGACCGTTTTTTGTTTGTTTGAGTCCATTTCTGCCTTATTATTCTTTGTGACATTTTATTGTAATTATTTTGACATTTATTTAATTTTTTTGACATGTATAATATATTAAAGTTACATAAATGAAAATTGTAAACCTATGACTCGTCATGCGCCTTGGTGTTGCTGACACTGTAAGTTTGATGAGGAAATGAAATAAATGAAATGAAATGAAATGAAAAATAGGCCTCCCCTATGGATTTTCAAAAATCCCGGTTGGATACAGCTTGCATCCATCGGCTTTTATCAATGGTTCAACGAGCCGGTGGACGTCCTACGCTGCGCTTGCCAGTAGGTACGTGGTTTCCATTTGAGAACTTTACAAACATCAAAACATATAATCTAAAAAATATATCGTCATCATAAAAACTAATATACTTACTTAATTCTTCTATTCAATATCTCGTTTGATATTCCATTATAAGTAGCTAACGTATAGTTTTTTAACCGACTTCCAAAAAGGAGGAGGTTCTATGTGAACTGTGAACTGAATCAAAAAATATCCTTTTAGTTCGCAAGGGTATACTCCCGAGGTGGTCCCCCTCCCCCCCACTTCACCCCTCACTCAAAATCACCGACGACAAAAACATTCAAATAGGTATAGATTTAAGAACCTTTGTACAAGTTTCGTCACTGCGTCGAGATTCGTTAAAAAAATGCGACCTATATAGGTACCTAGAGGAAAATCAATATCCGTGCATACGAAAGCAAAATCGTCGATTTAATATCCCTGTTAATTCGACGATTTTGCTTTCGATTTGGTCTCCTGACTATTCTCACTTCGTTAGCTCGGTCAAGAGGATATCCTAGTGACGAAGAAATTGAGAAATAGGTATTTGGACTAAACTATTGCCGTCCCGAGATGCGCCCAAGCTGAGCTTCAATGTGTGTGTGATGCAATTGTACTGCGCTCGAACTGTCCCCCCCACCCGCGCCTCACGGAACCAGCGCGAGCGTGGCCGACCGAAATTTGATTTTGAATTGTAGCAAAATATGATTTCACGTAGAGTGCGCACAAGATAACTTTGCGCGCGAGTCGTGGCGTCACGTACGTTATTTCACTAGCATTCCGTATTCCCTGGCAGCATAAAATTTGTTCCTGATTTTGGCCGTACGTAGAGCTATCTTACGCGTATTCTACGTATAATCTGGTTTCCTAGTAGGTATGGCGGAAAGCAAACAAAAATAATCGTGCCAATGATTACTTATTTTTCTGCCATTAGGAAGCTACATTATTTGTGACATAGTATTTATTTTCTTTCAAATTATTTCATTATTGTTGTACAAAAACATAATATGTACCCAACTAACATTATTATTATTATATTATTATTATATTCATATTCATTTATTTTCTTAAATTTAAGTTGTTTTACAATATTTATATAAAAGAACAAAATACTATAAAAAAACCTAAACCTAGAGTGCCGCCGGCAGCGGGGCAGGGCCCAAGCTACCGGTGGTTGGGGCTACAGTGAGAGGAACCTCCTGACGATGCGCGCCGTGTCCAGGATGACTGCCTTCTGTATTTGACCCTTGACCCAACCGTCTAGCGAGAGCCTCTTAAGATGGTGGTCGAGACTCTTCGCTATTAAGCCGTTTACCGAAACGACTATCGGGACAATGATCGTCGAGTCCACATCCCACATGGCGGTAATCTCGTGAGCCAAGTCAAGGTACTTGCTGAGCTTGTCCTTCTCGGCCTTCACGAGGTTCTCGTCATGTGGGATGGTGACGTCGACGAGCACTGCCTGGCGCTGGGTCGACCACCACGATATCAGGCCTATTGGCGACAATAGTCCTGTCCGTGATGATAGAGCGGTCCCAGTAGAGCAACGCACGACCATTCTCGAGAACTGACGCCGGTGCGTACTTATAGTACGGCACCTCAGACTCAACAAGGCCGTATCGAAGAGCAAGTTGCTGATGGATGATCCTGGCCACTTGGTTATGCCTGTGCAAGTACTCGCCGTTGGCAAGATGAGAACAACCAGAAGTAATATGCCTGAGTGACTCTCCGGGACGGTGGCATGCCCGACAAATGTCGACCGTACCGTCCTTCAGGATATACTTCCGGTAGTTGTTCGTCAAGACAACTTCGTCCGCAATTGCACAGGCAAAACCCTCAGTTTCCCCAAAGAGGTCACCGAAGCGTAGCCAGGCCACCGACGCGAGCAGGTCCACATCAGGTCCTGTTAGGGCCCGATAGAACCGCCCATGCAGCTCCTTGCTCTTCCATACCGTCTTGCGATCATCGGTGCTGAGCACCGATGGCCTGCGCCAGTTCTCGTTCGCCAGGGAGAGCGGGGTGAGGCCTCTGTCAACCGCCACCACATCGCAATGCATCCCACGTCCGCTGTTTCGGAAATAATCCCGGAGACTGTACACTTCGCGGTTGTGGAGGTCCTTGGCATTTAAAAAGCCTCGGCCACCACACTTCCGCGAAATGTACAGTCTCATGACAGACGAGCGCGGGTGTAACATGCGATGCAATGTGAGCAGTCGACGGACCCTCCTATCCAGGGCGTCCAGCTCAGTCTGAGTCCACCTCAGTATGCCAAAGGAGTACATCAGCAGCGGCATCACCCAACCGTTGAAGGCGCGCACCTTGTTGCCGCCGGACAAAAGACTATTTAGTACTTTTGTCAGGCGACAAAAAAAGCGCTCCTTCACCGATTCCTTGACGTCCACTGCCGCTATACCCAACGACTCTGACATACCGAGGTACTTGTAGGTCTCGGCTTCGGAGAGAGACCTGATAGTCACCGTCTCAGAAAGTTGTAGATTCGGAGAATCCACAACCTTCCCTCGCTGTACATGCATGACCGCACACTTATCTACACCGAACTCCATCCTGATGGCACTGCTAAAAATTTCAGTTGTTTTTAGCAGCTCCACCAGGTCTTGGTATTTCGGTGCAAACAACTTGAGATCATCCATGTACAGCAGGTGAGAGATGACTTCACCCTGTCTGCGAAGCCGATAGCCCAGCCCTGAATTCCTCAGCAAAGTGCTGAGTGGATTCAGGGCCAGGCAGAACCACAATGCACTCAGACTGTCACCCTGGAATATTCCCCGCTCAATCCTTATCAAGTCTTGCGGGCCAACGGAGCCGTCTCCACCACCTGGTTGACGAAGGACTGTGGCCCATTGCCCCATGCATGACACTAAGAATGATTTTAGAGTTGTATCGATTTTATACAACTCTAAAATCCTCTCGAGCCACGAATGAGGCACTGAGTCGTAGGCCTTCTTATAGTCAATCCAGGCAGCAGAGAGGGCTCCCTTGTTCCGCCGGACTTGCTGGCTAATGGCCATGTCTATGAGGAGGAGCTCCTTAGTACCACGGGACCCAACCCTACATCCATTCTGAGCGTAGGCCAAAACGTTTTGCGCAACGACGTGCGCGTTAATTTTGATGGTCAGAATGGATGTAAGGAGCTTGTAGATGGTAGGCAAGCATGTAATGGACCGATAGTTTTTTGCTTCCGTGGTACTACCGGACTTATGGAGCAGGAAGGTGACACCGGTGGTGAAAAAGCTAGGCAGAGAACCAACCTCGAGGGCTTCCTGAAATTGTGTGGCTAAGCGATCATGCGAGCATCGAAACCATTTTATCCAAAAGTTGTGCAACCCGTCCGGCCCAGGACTTTTCCAGTTCTGAGTCGTACGGATTGCACAACTAACGTCTACGGGATCTATTAAAATAGATCCCATGGGTTCGATAGTCTCGCATTCCCGCTCAACCACACGCATCCAGTCACCCTCCGTGTGCTCGACAGGCACCGACCAGATGCCACGCCAGAAGTCATTCATGGCGTTAGCATCCGGCACCTGCCCGTCGCTCACACGTTGGTCGGTTCTCTCCCAGCCTCGGTACACCTTCCTTTGGTCACCTTGGAAGAGGCGACTTAGCCGATATCGGTCAACACGCTCTCTGTAGCGACGAATGCGGTTTGCCCACGCATAGACTTTCTGTTTCAGATAGTCTATGCGTTCCGTGACACTGGCCAAATAGTGCTGGGGTCTGATACCAGTCCCAGCAAAGGCTTGTGTCACGAAACGCATGACTCGGGGGCGGGTGTTCCCCCGGCTGAAACAGATTAGCTTTGCTATGAGAGTCCTGAACGAGTCGATACGCCGCTGGATCCGCACTTGCCACGCGGGTACATCTCCGGCGGGTCGCGGTGCACGGTTCGTGTCCGGGAACTTAACACGTGCAACGCGACACGCCGCGATGGCGCCGCAGTACAAGATCGAGTGGGTATCGACTAAGCCTTCGCTAGCCCGCAAATACGGGACCAGCAAAGGGTTCAGAGCCCCCATAAGCGCTAAGTTACGCCTATGGGTGGGAAAACGTGGCAGTCGCGGCCTAGAGTCGGGTGCGAACCGATACTGGGAAATCGCGTCTTCCAAAGCCCTCCTCAGTTGCTCACTCACCTGGCTAGACACGCTCATACTCGCGCCATCTGTCTCGTCAACCACAGGATCAGCCGGTGGTGTCGCAAGTGTCGCCGCCGACATCGGTGCTGAAACCATTGTCGAGGCTGACGACGCGACAGGCACGGGCGGGTCCCGCGCCGAAGAAGCAGCAGCGCGAGCAGGCAGCGCCTCCAGGCGGAGCCGATCAAGCACGACCTGATCCAGCAGCTTGCACCGATGGATAGCCCGCACTTGATCCGACAATCGTTGGGCGGACACGGTCACGGTCGGTTCGAGGGTCTGAAACAAAGACAACATCCTAGGACGGTACGCCGTCAGGTTAGTTCCCCCTCCTGTCGCCCCATAATAGGCGCGCATGACACTC
This sequence comes from Hypomecis atomaria, assembly GCA_964007245.1. NCBI lineage: Eukaryota > Metazoa > Arthropoda > Insecta > Lepidoptera > Geometridae > Hypomecis > Hypomecis atomaria. The sequence goes on from OZ023279.1 coordinate 31,505,190, forward strand.
TCATTGATGCTGGGAGTCCATCTCATGCGGCGCACTACACCACCGGTAGCAGGAGCCGAAGGCGGGGCAGGTTGCCCCACAGGCCCCAGGCGTGCCGGCAGCGGGGAACGTCCTCGCCGCGCAGTTCTTGTTGGCGGCGGCGTCCGTGGCCCGCTCGTGTCGCTCGACGAGCCGCTCGTCTCGCGGGTGGTGTGGAAATCTTCTTCACCCGACGATGCGCTCGGAGCTGACGACGAAACGGGCGATGGTGGTGGTCGTGCTCTAGTGGTGTCCGCTGTTGCTGTTTTTGACCGCGTAATCATAATTATATTGATTTATTTTCAGTGAAAATATGTTGACAGTCAGCTGTCATTGTTGGTCGGGCATTATTTTTCTTAATATTCTTCATATTTACTGATAAATGTTGAGTTCAGTTTCAAAATAGGTTTTCTGTTTTCTGTGAGGTGTAAAATACCAGATATAAGTAAAATATATATTAAAAATGGATTAAAAGAAATACTTGGTCAAAAATACGTGTTTGTCAGCGGTTGTCAATTTTTTATTATTATTATTATTATTATACTATATAAAGCTAAATTACCACTCACTGACTCACTCACTGACTGACATAGAGAAACCTAAAGGGTATAAGGGGGTGTGTGGGGGGAAAAGTGAATATAGGGTCATGTTGGGGGTGGTTCACAACCTCTGGGAAAAATCCGAAATTGGAAGAAAGTCGTACCCTGATGGTGAGATGCCCTCGTATCTCGAAAACGGTAAATAATTTTCCTAAAGTACTTGAACTAAAAATTGAAGAAACCCTGGGACCTCTTTGGAGAATTGAAAAAAAAGATGGCTTCCGAACAAAAAAACATGGCCGCCATACAAAATTGGATCTTCAATAGCTCGGGAACGGTACAACTTGGATGTGGAGTGTTTGACCAAATGTCATAGGGAATCGAGAGAGCTACCTGGTGGGGTCGATGAAAATTCAAGATGGCGGATTTTTTTTTTTTTTTACTTTCGCCATACATTGGTTCGAAAGTAGTTTTGATGAAACTATTAGATATGACAAAATTTTTTTTTTTTACAATATTTAAAAAGAATGCCTCGCGGGCCGCTTGCGGCCCGCGCACCGCCCCAAAATACTAGTTATTATACTATATAAAGCTAAATTACCACTGACTCACTCACTGACTGACATAGAGAAACCTAAAGGGTATAAGGAGGTGTGTGGGGGAAAAAGTGAATATAGGGTCGTGTTGGGGGTGGTTCACAACCTCTGGGAAAAATCCGAAATTGGAAGAAAGTCGTACCCTGATGGTGAGATGCCCTCTTATCTCAAAAACTGTGAACATTTTTGCCAAAGCACTTGAACTAAAAATTGAAGAAACCCTGGGACCTTTTTGGAGAATTGAAAAAAAAGATGGCTTCCGAACAAAAAAAAATGGCCGCCATACAAAATTGGATCTTCAATAGCTCGGGAACGGTACAACTTGGATGAAGAGTGTTTGACCAAATGTCATAGGGAATCGGGAGAGCTACCTGGTGGGGTCGATGAAAATTCAAGATGGCGGATTTTTTTTTTTTTTACTTTCGCCATACATTTCTTCGAAAGTAGTTTTGAGGAAACTATTAGAAATGACAAAAAATTTTTTTACATAAAAAAAAATTAAAAGAATGCCTCGCGGGCCGCTTGCGGCCCGCGCACCGCCCCAAAATACTAGTTATACTATATAAAGCTAAATTACCACTGACTGACTCACTGACTGACTGACATAGAGAAACCTAAAGGGTATAAGGAGGTGTGTGGGGGGAAAAGTGAATATAGGGTCGTGTTGGGGGTGGTTCACAACCTCTGGGAAAAATCCGAAATTGGAAGAAAGTCGTACCCTGATGGTGAGATGCCCTCGTATCTCGAAAACGGTAAACAATTTTGCCAAAGCACTTGAACTAAAAATTGAAGAAACCCTGGGACCTCTTTGGAGAATTGAAAAAAAAGATGGCCCCCGAACAAAAAAACATGGCCGCCATACAAAATTGGATCTTCAATAGCTCGGGAACGGTACAACTTGGATGAAGAGTGTTTGACCAAATGTCATAGGGAATCGAGAGAGCTACCTGGTGGGGCCGATGAAAATTCAAGATGGCGGATTTTTTTTTTTTTTACTTTCGCCATACATTGGTTCGAAAGTAGTTTTGATGAAACTATTAGAAATGACAAAAAAATATTTTAATTAAAAAAAAAAAAGAATGCCTCGCGGGCCGCTTGCGGCCCGCGCACCGCCCCAAAATACTAGTTATACTATATAAAGCTTAATTACCACTCACTGACTGACTGACTCACTGACATAGAGAAACCTAAAGGGTATAAGGAGGTGTGTGGGGGAAAAAGTAAATATAGGTTCATGTTGGGGGTGGTTCACAACCTCTGGGAAAAATCCGAAATTGGAAGAAAGTCGTACCCTGATGGTGAGATGCCCTCGTATCTCGAAAACGGTAAACAATTTTCATAAAGCACTTGAACTAAAAATTGAAGAAACCCTGGGACCTCTTTGGAGAATTGAAAAAAAAGATGGCTTCCGAACAAAAAAACATGGCCGCCATACAAAATTGGATCTTCAATAGCTCGGGAACGGTACAACTTGGATGAAGAGTGTTTGACCAAATGTCATAGGGAATCGAGAGAGCTACCTGGTGGGGTCGATGAAAATTCAAGATGGCGGATTTTTTTTTTTTTTTACTTTCGCCATACATTGGTTCGAAAGTAGTTTTGATGAAACTATTAGATATGACAAAATTTTTTTTTTTTACAATATTTAAAAAGAATGCCTCGCGGGCCGCTTGCGGCCCGCGCACCGCCCCAAAATACTAGTTATTATACTATATAAAGCTAAATTACCACTGACTCACTCACTGACTGACATAGAGAAACCTAAAGGGTATAAGGAGGTGTGTGGGGGAAAAAGTGAATATAGGGTCGTGTTGGGGGTGGTTCACAACCTCTGGGAAAAATCCGAAATTGGAAGAAAGTCGTACCCTGATGGTGAGATGCCCTCGTATCTCAAAAACGGTAAACAATTTTGCCAAAGCACTTGAACTAAAAATTGATAAAACCCTGGGACCTCTTTAGAGAATTGAAAAAAAAGATGGCCCCCGAACAAAAAAACATGGCCGCCATACAAAATTGGATCTTCAATAGCTCGGGAACGGTACAACTTGGATGAAGAGTGTTTGACCAAATGTCATAGGGAATCGAGAGAGCTACCTGGTGGGGTCGATGAAAATTCAAGATGGCGGATTTTTTTTTTTTTTACTTTCGCCATACATTGGTTCGAAAGTAGTTTTGATGAAACTATTAGAAATGACAAAAAATTTTTTTTTTGCTTAATTCTAAAAGAATGCCTCGCGGGCCGCTTGCGGCCCGCGCACCGCCCCAAAATACTAGTTATTATTTTATTTATACTATATAAAGCTTAATTACCACTGACTCACTGACTCACTCACTGACATAGAGAAACCTAAAGGGTATAAGGAGGTGTGTGGGAGGAAAAGTGAATATAGGGTCATGTTGGGGGTGGTTCACAACCTCTGGGAAAAATCCGAAATTGGAAGAAAGTCGTACCCTGATGGTGAGATGCCCTCGTATCTCAAAAACTGTGAACATTTTTGGTAAAGCACTTGAACTAAAAATTGAAGACACCCTGGGACCTTTTTGAAGAATTGAAAAAAAAGATGGCCCCCGAACAAAAAAACATGGCCGCCATACAAAATTGGATCTTCAATAGCTCGGGAACGGTACAACTTGGATGAAGAGTGTTTGACCAAATGTCATAGGGAATCGAGAGAGCTACCTGGTGGGGTCGATGAAAATTCAAGATGGCGGATTTTTTTTTTTTTTACTTTCGCCATACATTGGTTCGAAAGTAGTTTTGAGGAAACTATTAGAAATGACAAAAATTTTTTTTTTTAGAATATTTAAAAAGAATGCCTCGCGGGCCGCTTGCGGCCCGCGCACCGCCCCAAAATACTAGTTATACTATATAAAGCTTAATTACCACTGACTGACTGACTCACTGACTGACATAGAGAAACCTAAAGGGTATAAGGAGGTGTGTGGGGGGAAAAGTGAATATAGGGTCATGTTGGGGGTGGTTCACAACCTCTGGGAAAAATCCGAAATTGGAAGAAAGTCGTACCCTGATGGTGAGATGCCCTCGTATCTCGAAAACGGTAAACAATTTTCGTAAAGCACTTGAACTAAAAATTGAAGAAACCCTGGGACCTCTTTGGAGAATTGAAAAAAAAGATGGCTTCCGAACAAAAAAAAATGGCCGCCATACAAAATTGAAATGTTAATATCTCGGAACCGGTACAACTTGGATGGGGAGTGTTTGACCAAATGTCATAGGGAATCGGGAGAGCTACCTGGTGGGGTCGATGAAAATTCAAGATGGCGGATTTTTTTTTTTTTACTTTCGCCATACATTTGAAATGACAAAAATTTTTTTTTTTCAAAATAACAAAAGAGTGCCTCGCGGGCCGCTTGCGGCCCGCGCACCGCCCCAAAATACTAGTTATTATACTATATAAAGCTAAATTACCACTGACTGACTCACTGACTCACTGACATAGAGAAACCTAAAGGGTATAAGGAGGTGTGTGGGGGGAAAAGTGAATATAGGATCGTGTTGGGGGTGGTTCACAACCTCTGGGAAAAATCCGAAATTGGAAGAAAGTCGTACCCTGATGGTGAGATGCCCTCGTATCTCGAAAACGGTAAATAATTTTCGTAAAGTACTTGAACTAAAAATTGAAGAAACCCTGGGACCTCTTTGGAGAATTGAAAAAAAAGATGGCTTCCGAACAAAAAAACATGGCCGCCATACAAAATTGAAACGTCAATATGTCGGAAACGGTACAACTTGGATGGGGAGTGTTTGACCAAATGTCATAGGGAATCGGGAGATCTACCTGGTGGAGTCGATGAAAATACAAGATGGCGGATTTTTTTTTTTTTACTTTCGCCATACATTGGTTCGAAAGTAGTTTTGATGAAACTATTAGATATGACAAAAAAATTTTTTTTACAATATTTAAAAAGAATGCCTCGCGGGCCGCTTGCGGCCCGCGCACCGCCCCAAAATACTAGTTATACTATATAAAGCTTAATTACCACTCACTGACTGACTGACTGACTGACATAGAGAAACCTAAAGGGTATAAGGAGGTGTGTGGGGGAAAAAGTGAATATAGGGTCGTGTTGGGGGTGGTTCACAACCTCTGGGAAAAATCCGAAATTGGAAGAAAGTCGTACCCTGATGGTGAGATGCCCTCGTATCTCGAAAACGGTAAACAATTTTGCCAAAGTACTTGAACTAAAAATTGAAGAAACCCTGGGACCTTGTACCGAACCCTACTTACACTTATATTTATTTATACTTATCTAAACCTATCTAAACCTTCCTACCACTAACCTCAACTATACTACGACCCAATTTTTTTTTTTTTATATCTAATATAATGTTCTTTATACGATGAAGACTAATCAATATCGCTATTCTATGTTAGCCACATAACTAAAGACGTCCCTAGCTTAACCCTGAACTAGTAACCATGAAACTAATCTTCTAAGACTAAGAAATATTTTAGTACAGTTGTAATTAAGGTACTTAAAACTAGGTTTGGCCAGTGATCGAGTAGTGTGAACCCTACATTATGAATCGTAGAACCCTAAAGGTTTTGGAGACTATACCTACCTAACTAAATGACAAAGTTTAGGATTGATTGATCTTTATGCTACATGAAGAGTTGGAAGCTAAAAGGAAAATTTAGATTAAAGCAATATAAGTCCTAATAATTCTAGTAGCTATTTTTTGTACAATGTTATACGGAGGATTTTATACGCAATGGTAACTAGAAAGAATTCACAGTGAATGTACATAGTTCAAATGAGACTTTACTTGGGCTTTTAATTATTTTTCATGACTGTCTAATGATAGTTGCTCAAACAAGTTAAACAAGTTTCTTTAAATTAAAATATTTTAGTATTTTTTGTTAGTGGTCTCCGACCTTCCCCTACAACCACGCTCTACACCAACCTTGGAATGGCATTTCTTATTTTTTTTTTCTTTGAAGTTGTGATATTTACTAGTTAAGCAAAGTAAAATTTAACTTTGAGTATTCTCAGTATCGTTTGTACTGGATAGTTCAACTTCATTCATTAAATTAATTACGATTGGACAATATTAATGCCATTCAGATTATTCAAGATATTTAAATTAAGGAAATCTACTTACAGTCTTTTAATACAACTAGACTGAATATAAAAGGAATTGAATATCAATATTTGAATTGACTATTATCAGACAGTCAACTTGTCATTAAGGTGTTTCACACCAAATCTAATAGTAAAAATAAACAAGATTCAAATTTCATGAATCTTTTAATGAACTGGACTTTAAGGGCCAAAGTTATTTACTGGACTGTTTGTTATCAATTGATCTTAATGTCAGTCAAGTACGTCATACAACATCTTAAATGACTAGGTACATTCACAAACATTAAAATAAACATAAGTTCTAATTTAAACTACAATATGCTCATTAATCCTATATCTTAAGACAATATAGATTCTACCTGAAGTCTCCCACACTAAATCTATTGCAAGTAGTCGCCTGAATGTTTATTAAGGGTGACTAAAATTTAATTACATTTGTTACCAATTGGTTTATAGAATGACTTCACTTAATAATGGTTTAGACTTTAGTTTTTTGTAAGAACAAGCCAGTGTTTCAATGGTAAGTAATAGCACTTCTTGTGTATGGTGATGTTTCGCCCACCTTTAAGGATCCAAGGCTAATTTATCACCTCGAGACTTCAGCTCGATAAAGAGGCCAAATCTTTACAACTAGAGACCCCGGCTCAGTTCGCTCAGCTTCAGTGAGTAAAACCAGCTATGGCAATGTTACAAAAATATTTGAATAAGCAAAGTCTATTCTCAACCCTTTGCATAAAATCTGAGCAATATTTTAACCCTTGAGGAACATCCAGGTTTCCTACATAAGTATTCCTCAAATATTAAGTCCTAAAGTATAACTGCTTACTACAAACATTTCCAAACTCAGACATAAAATTAACTGAGTAAAATACTAGATGTAATTAGTCTTAAGTAAACCTCAAAATAATACAAGCAAACAGAAAACAAGAACATAAATAAGCTCAAACGCAAGTTGGTTAAACAGGAAATAAACACATCAGAAATAAGGCAGAAGTCAGAAGGTAAAAGACACGGTAAAGGTAATAGAAACACGAAATATATAGTAAAAACCAAAACACACAAATAGTAAGTATCGAACAGTATAAGCAAATACACAGGAAGTAATCATAGGCATTCGAGAAATAAAAGGTTAAGTAAACAAGTATTACAGTCGCATAGCAGCACACAAAATCAAAAAAAGTACACAGGTAAAACACAAGATACGATTTGTCACAAATAATCAAATTAACACAAGAACACACAAATCATAATATAAAAAGTTAAAGAATAAAGAAAATACACACAGTTAATAGTTGGCACAAATAAATAAACAACAATAACCAAGAAAAAGTAAGACATAAATAAATTATCAAAAATAATATGAAGTTCCACGAAACCTAAATAAAATTCAGTCAAACAATGCTTAGTTGCTAAGATGGCTTAGTATTATGTAATACAATACTCTGATATAACTCTTTTCAGTCATAATAATTTTCCAAAAATTAAACTATTTTTCACTGTTGTCCAATAATTTACAGAGGAAACTTAAGTGTAGGCAAGGTACTATTTTCAACTCTGAATATAGTCCATTTATACATAGTTTCCAGGAAAAAATATCCTAGAAAATATTTAGACAAAACAATAGTTTCCAGGTTCCATCATAAATAAGAAAACAATAAAGATCGTCACAGAATAACTAAATGTCAGAAGGTCAATTGCCGCCTAAGTTTGGAAAACACATTATTAGTTACAATTGTTACAATTTGTTTCCTCGTGGTCATATTAGTTTGTTTCTCCAATTGTGAACCTAATCGAAAAATTATTTTTAAGTTCAAAGTGTATAGGTACTCCCGAAATGGTCCGATTCAAATGTTACAGAAATCGGCTGAACCGTTTTTTGAAGAATCAACAATAATGAAAAAATTGAACACATCAATTTTAGCAAACTATTCCAATTTTGTTTATGATAGAAGGCGGTTTTGCAATTTTTTTTTTGCAAAAATAAATTATTTTTATTTATTTTTTAATTTTCAATAACTAAGTTTCAGAGTATTATTTCACAAATACAATCACCAGGATAAAATGGAAAAGACTCACCGGATATATCTTCCTCCGATAAGGAAGATAAACAATCCAATTTCACTTATTTTCACACTTATTCACTTTAAAAGTCCTTAAAATATTCACTGAAAGTCCAGAGTCCATAAAATTATAAAATAAACACACCAAATATTTAATAAAACACTCCCGAAACTTCGAATAAACGGACAGGGATTCGACCTGCTCTTCTCAAAATTCAAATTCCGACTGTTTTAAATTGTTACAAAATATCTCAATATTTATTTAAAAACACTTCCCGATGTTTATATAACCGACAGAGATTACGACCTGCCCTTTCAAAATTCAAGATCCGACTGTCTTTTCTCCCTCCACTCGCACTCCTTTTATACCCTTTCAAATGCATTGCGCCAAAACCATGAATGCATGATTAATGCTGCATTCGTGATTAATCAGGATATCCCGATTGATCCTGTTTTTGAGGCACACAGTACCTACAGCTTTTATCCAATCAGAGATCTTGGTTCCACGTGTAGTATCTCGGGTCGCCGTCGTCCAATCAAATCTCTTAGATTTATCCAGAGTTGCCAGTCGTATAATTTTACTCGTTAATTCGGCTTTTCTTGAATAGTTATGAATAAAACTTCTCCCTTTTTATTCTGTAATTAAAACTGAAACGACCACCTCTCATTAAACAAAATCATAGTTTATTTAAAATTATCTTCAGTTTTTTCCTTGATTGCTTTTTCTTACGTCTCTGAAGAAGAAATCATATCGCTCTGTAATTTTCGTCTCCGTAATACGGCCTTTTTTATCCATCCTATATTGGTAATACTAAATATGGCGCTGTTTACATTTACTGCAATATCAAAACAAACCTTCTTCCTTGAACTAAAACAAGAGTTTTTCTTTGCAAAACAAGGTCCTTCCACGGTGCCATTGAGGCCTGTGAAGTCAGACAGAGTCCCAGGTCAGTACAGCATCACAGAGATGATGGATAATTTGAATATTATGTGAAAATAACCTAAAATTGTCAACCAAATTTGTTTGTCTAATTTTTCAGGTTTTTTGTCTTAAAAGCGAAACAAACGCGTTTTCCAAGGCGTCGCGAAGGATTTGCAAGAGCATTTCCGGAGCAAATACACAGCTTCACCTTTAAATTAATCTTTTTGCCGCAAGGATCCTTTGACAAAATCAACTCGACATCAGTTGATCCGGTAAGATTCAGTTTTTGTTTTTCTCATCTTAATGTCATTATCCTTAACTTCTGAACCCAAAATCATGTTGTTATTATTAGTTTTAGCAATAGACCTTATCAAAACATCTTTTCATACCAGAATAGTGGTGTAAGTTGAGTTTTTAATGCATCCTTGAATATTCATAACAATTCAACAGATTTTCACTAGTATGTAGCTCGGCCACGACTTTAGCTTGTAAAATAATCACTCAGTAATCTGCAGGCAATTTGTATTGTGTACAAATTGTATTGGGTACGAATTGTATTGTGTGTCTTTCTGCTCCAAAAGTCTTCCAATTCTAGATTATAATGACAAATCAAGATACTTATTTGTACTTCTGATCTATTTCAGTATATACCTTTACATCGGCTTGAAAATGATGCTTTCGACAGAGAGCTGCGAACGTGTCAAGTTTTCCGCTCCAATTTGATGTGTTCATTCCGCAACGGGTGAGGTGGTGACCAGGATCCATTAGTAGTGTGGTACAAATGCTATTGAGGTAATCTTTTACATAGTACATAACAGCGAACGTTACTAAGACAATCGAATCTATTATGTGACAATAAAATTTCGAGTGCTATTAAGCAAATTTCTTAATTACCTAGTTTTAATAGTTAATTAGATATAAATATAATCTGACTTTGTGGGAGACTTTTACATGTGAGTTAAATATTTAATTGTGGTTATGGCGTGACTATGGACCGCTACAGCAACCCCCAAATTTGAATAGATTAAGAATTACTTAATCGGAGCAAATTTACAAAGTTTTTTTTTTTCAAGTTTTTTTTTTTTTTCAAAAAAAATTTTTTTTTTCATTAATTTTATTGCAATATTGTATTCGTCAAGACACGAATCCCAACAATAAATTATGTGTATCAGAATGTGTGTGTTTCCCTAGTACAATATAACAGTGTATTTAAACCAAAATAGAGACAATCTCTTCAAAATCCCAACTCAAGGCTTTAAACAAATCGTTCATACGTAAAATTTTCCGCTTTCCACTGCACTTTCAGCACCTGCAGGGGAACCTGGTTGTGAGTCAAGTTTATTCGAATAATACGAAATTGAAAAGATCGAAAAATCAATCTTCCATTTGTCGAAATTGTCAATTCCGCCCCTCCAGATTCCAGGAGTGGTACGTTTCAGCAGAAATAATCCGCACGAAACCAAAGTTCCACCATGAGCTAGAGATAAAGACTAAATCATCTCTAAGTCGGAGTGTGTGAAGTGTATTAGGACGGATGTTCATACATTGTAGAGTAAATGAACTCATGGAGTCAACTTACAATGGTTGACGGGACCGCAAGCTTGCCTATTTACCTAACAAGTTCCCTTCTTCCATAAGGTTCATTTTGAGAAAGTGTTTTGCCAGAATCGAGTGTTGACAAACCGCTCACAACCTCCAGCAATGCTTTTCTCTACAGCTCTGTCATTCTCATTCAAATTCACCTTGACCCTTTTTTTTTTTTTTTTTTTTTTTTTTCCACCTTCCATTCAACCTTTCAGTCCAACCTGTACTTCCATCAAACAAATCTCTTTCGCTGTCACGCAAAGTGTCATTCCTCTGAAGATAAAGCACTGCCGTTTCTGCAAGGTTAAAAGCGTTCCAATATTCGCACAAACCCCTCAAAAATTTCCCCTATGCCATCCACATTTACAAATAATTTTCTAATATGTATCTTAATTACAATATCAATGATCTAAAAATGTCTTTAAGTATAACTTAATAAAACCTTCTGACTATTATATTTATACTGTGACCTCTTAACACTAGTAACGATTTACATAATTTTCAACCGCGTATTTGTGAATCACTAATTTATACAAATTACTACAAATTCTTAAATAGCGCACTTTATATTAAACACAAAATCTTACAAATAATAATAAATGATTTCTAAATTTTTTTTTTTTTTTTTTTTCGGATACAATTAACTCATAAAAATGTACAAATCTTTGTATCTAACCGACTAAACTACAGTATATCAAGTTAGCTAAATACAGAAGGTTAAACACAAAACCCTTTTTTTTTTTTTCAAAACATCCTCTAAAAAGAAATTTTAAAAGTAAAGTGATATGGTAGAAACGTAAATTGTAAGAAGTAAAAGGTAATAAGTAAAAGGTAAAAGTGGCAAAGTAAATGTAAAAACCGAAAATTACTTGAGCCGAGAAAGAAATACAATACACAATAAAATTCAGCACCGTTACTTAAATTTATAACGCTATTAACAATGCAATGAATTAAAGAATGAAATAATAGTTTTACTATTCTAATTAGTCGATCACCTTATACCTATAATTCTAAGTTAAATTCCAAAGGATGATGGTCGAATCGTAGGAGCAATCCTGAAATTATGTATTTGAAACACAAGCGCGTTCAAACAAACAAAATACGCAATTGCTGTGTATATGCACACAATACACCTCTTTTTTTTTTTTTTTTTCCGCGCAAGTGCAGTTACTCGCCCTAGTTTGTCGCGCCGAGTTTGAGTTGCAACCGCAGGAAAACACGCATTCGTGACCTTCCCACGAAAGGTACCTAAGCAGTTAAAGTGTTAAAACGCAATTCGAGTCATTAGTGTGGTTTACGCAATGCCAACCCTATGTAGTTTCAAATGAACAAAATAACCCGGATCATCAACTCTACGTCCAATCGAAGCCACGGCAGCGCTCAGATGCACACATTATTCAATGAAAACCTACATCGCCCAATCTAATTGGGTATATTACGCAAGGAACTTTACGCGCTATGCTAGGAATACGCTAGGCTTCTACAGTATTTTTATTGTGTCATGCTATTTCATAAACGTTACGCGTTATGCTAAAATTTTGTACACTACTAATTCGCATAACAGCCTTCAGATGAAACATTATGTAACAATACAAGTAGCTCAATACTCCATGTTTACCCTACTTAAGTACTTGGAAACGAACTCACTCTCTTATAAATTGTAACCAACCCAAATTTATACAACGAAGCTGATAGTAAGTAAAAGTAAACCCGTAGGATAATCATGAAGTAGCGAACCAGACGTAGGCCACACCATTATCTCGTTTCCTAAATATCCCTTTATTCCGGCGACACATACTGCACACGCCTTGTATCTTTATATTAGCAATCTTACTTATTCACTGTTGCCAGAATCGCCACTTGCTACTCAATATTCATATTCAATACCAGAAGTTGAGATGAAAGTACGTCAACTGAACAACTGACCTTCTATTAGCTCGGTTACATTCTCTTTGAGCTCGGTGACATGATAAAAAGAAAACACTGTGAAAGACCTCGCAAATTCTCAAATCGAAATGTTTGCGAGTTTTAACGAGGTACAACACCATCTATCGTACTTCACGTGAACTAATTTTTCCGCCCACATATCTAATTTTCAAAAATAAGTTACACATTATTCCGTTTTATAAATTCTATATAAGTAAAATTAGTATAAATCGACTCTTTATCAATTATTATCATTGAACAGTCCTTTGGAATATAAAGGCTTAACAAAAATTAATCTTTAATCAATTTACAGAACAATATCACTGGTAAACGACGACCATTTGGCATTGTAAGAAAATCGCAAATATGAGTAATTTTAATCAAGATAAATCGTGAAATCCGGAAGAAGGTTCTTATTAACATTACTTTTAACCGACTTTAAAAGAAAGAGGATGCTTTCAACACTTCAACTGTAAGTTAGGTACGCGATTTCTTGGTAACCATAAATGAACCGATTTTAATGATCATCTAAACTCACGTTTCGTTTGCCAGATCACACCTAATAGGCCTTCAAAACTATTAATATCAACGAAAATGTTTCTTGAAAATAAATTATCAATACCTATTGCGAAGACCACTACATGGATGCACACGACCTGAATCTGGCTTCGCTCGGATTTCATCTAGTGGCAAAAACCAGGATCTAGCTCCTCGTATTATTCCACGAACTATTCAAATAATAACAATAGCTAATGTCGTTTATTTTATGATAAAATTATTTACACATATTTGCGATAATAGTGACCCGTGACGTGAATCGAAAATATCCTGTACTAAAAGGTTTTCGACCAAGGAAGCTACAATGAAAACATTCGAATAACTAAAAGCATACGTAAATGGTCAAGTAACCGAGCGGGAACGGGAGCGAGAATAACAAAACTATACGTGTGCGAGCGAATAAGCGTACTCTGATTCGCACACTCATTTATCTCGAACGATTCAATCGTAGAGTCCCTAGCTGCGCAAAATGAAATGGATCCGGCATATTAGTTCAAGTGAATACGTATAGGTGTCGTTAAGCGTCAAGGCTATGAAAATGAATAAAATTATTGACATACCTTTATTGATTTGAATGCAATAGGACCGCAAGGATATATTAGTTCCAGCCCGCTCGCGTAGATGGCGATAACCTTCAAATTGCGTTTTCGTGAATTAAACGAACAATAAAATCGTTACTCACCTTTTGGCAAAGTCACGTTACTCGCAGTAGTAGCTAGTAGTCACCGAATCAAAAGGTGCGATGAATCACTTAACCTTCCTATACTCGCGCCCTTGGTCTGTGAGACCGACGAAACACATTTACGTCATTATTTTTATGCTGGTAAATCCTGCGAAGTTGCATTTCTTGCTAGCTGCCGGATTTGTAGCTAGCTTCAATTTAGTGCACGCCGCGCGTTCGAGCGGAACGTACGTGTTGTAGCATTTGGTGCCAATCGGTCCGTGAGACCGACGCGAGTATACGTGCAACAAAAAATGTGAATGAAATGTTTGTATTGGTTATACATTAATTGGCATTTTTATATTCTAAAATTTTGATAGCCACATCTCGAGTCTCAACTAATAAGGTACTAAACTGATTTTTTACTGAGTACAGATTTTAGTCAGTTTTTTCTACACTTGAACAAAAATTTGATATTTTTGAAGGCTGTTACGCGAAGTATGATAGACAGTAAAATAATAAATTATTTGTACGAAAAATTAAGTTGATTTTGTAATTAAATTATATGGCTACTGGAAAAATATACCTATGTAGCTTTTACTGCTAATAATAGTAAAAAATAGGGACCCGAAATTACGGTCTGCTACACCGTGCGCGAGTATAGGTGTTACAAAATTTTACGCGAGTATAGGAAGGTTAAAGAAAAAGCAAGCAGTGCTCCTGCCTTTTGACTTTCGCCTGGCGGAGCCCCATCATGCCCTAGTTATTGATAGCTAAACATAATAGTTTCAGCCACTACTCGTAGATGGTGCTAAAAGTGAAGGAGGTCATATGAGAAAAACAAAACTTTGCTTCAGATTCGTTTATATGCATTCATTTTTAACAGGGTTAGTGCTAACAAGAGTGCATTACTTCAATCTTAATACATTAAAATAGCTTAGGCTAATAGGTATAATGGATAATAGTAACACAATTATTGTCATTGACAATGGGACGCCAAAATTGCCCTTATTTATATTCATACCTATTCTAGTTGGTTCCTAAAATCAAACATTACATGTACCTACTTATAAATACAACATCAAATGACCATTACCCTTTCAAAATTCAACATAAGATAGCATTTGTAGGACTTAGGTCTCCTCAAAGTTTCCAAATAACAATGGCTGGAAGTGGTTTGTATCCAGCGTGAAAGATGCCCATGCTGCGCCTTTTAGTACGTGGTCTTTACTAGAAAACCCTTTCAATTGCATAAGTCATTAACTCTATCTGCTAAGTGCTCTGCCCACTGCTATATCTACTTGCCAAAAATCTGGGCTATACTGGTAAATGTGTAGCTACATTACAAACAAAGCATACATGGTATTATGTATTAAATTAAAGCTATATCAAACCTCGTTAATATGACCATATTTTAAATATTTTCTACAATTGATTGTCATGTAACAAGCCAAATCTATAAGTTGCAAACATCTATTATTGAAAAAGATTAGCTTAAATTTAGCTGGTATGACTAACAGTGAGCTTATAGTATAAGAATCTAAATTAAAACCAGATTAGTAATAGGAGCCCATACTATACTTTGGTCAAAAATTAAGTCATAGCGATATCAAAATGGATCATGAAGTCAGAGCCTTTTATTTAAACAGATTTTAACAGTTTCTTTTTCAATCTGTCTTACACAAATGCTAGGCACCCTGAGTCTTGTAAATGATTATAAAATCAAAAGTAATCTTTGTAAGTTGTTTTATTTTTGCCATATTACATTTGTGTTAAGAAAATACTAGAAGAGTGATTTTCCTAACAACTTTGACTATTTCTAGATAGAATATAATTTCTTCTACAATTTATGCAAACAAAGCAATATCTATTTACTAATTTAACATAGATAAAATTGGTACTCTTTTACAATGATAGACATACCTAATTGATGGACATGACAATTTTGATATCATATTCCTAAGGCCAGACTAGACTAGACATCCATTCTATAGTCAAACAATGATATCACTTATTATCTAGCTACACCTAGGAATACAAGTAAAACTGATACCAAGACCCGTCACTTGGCCTATACAACTTACTTAATACAAGTATTATTAGCTATACATATTTGTACAACAATCATAAACAGGAAATGAAACAAATTTAAAGTACATAATCAGTTCCCAATGTATAGTTACTTATATTCCAATTAGATGTATACCTATGTCAAAATTATAATAGTAACAAGTTCAAGCTCCGGAGTTATTTACTATAACAGGCAAAATTACTTGAAAATCTAGGAATCATATGCTGTGATAGCGTAGTAGATAACTATAGCTGTTTATTGCAGTGTTAAGATGATAAAAGTAAAGTGCTTTAGTTATAGTATGCATCTTCTTGGAGTATGTGATTTGATAAACTATAAATCAACCCCCATTTCTTAAGACCATTGGAACTTCTTTACAAGATATACCTAGACATTAAGGCGTTAAGTTAATTTGGTTCTATAGTTTTCATAATATACAACCCCCGACCTTTTCATTTTTCATAATACCAACCCCCCGGCAATTGATCTAAAAATCCCTGATTAAACTATGAAATATGATGATTATACAAATATATTTTTACTATAGTTATTGATTATAAATAAATCTAATACTTATTTGAAATAGTCTCCAAAACCGATTCGTATGCATGCCACGGCCCAAATTGCCCGTCAAAAAAGTCCGAAAACTTATTCGACAGGCCTCCTAACCTAATAAAATTATAATTCACTACTAAGCCTATATTGCTAACACGAGAATACTTTTAGACCTAATTCTAGTCTCAATTCCTGATAATGTATTACACATAAAGGTATCTAACCGCTAAGTCATAATTTTACATAATCATCTTGCTCGGTGTTATGGCAAGTTTCTTTTGGAAAACAGCATTACTATTTTAATGAATAAAGTGTTATAACCATAAAACTTTACAAGATAGGACAATCGCTCCACTCTAACAAGGACTTGCTCGAATTCTCTTATTAAAATTACAACTGTACACAACAAAGACAATTTCTTAAAATATCAGTATTTACCATAGTCACCTTACTTTAGTAGGTGTTTTTGTCTTGTACTAAATTTTGCAAGGTATGATTTTCAGAGCTTAAATATCTATGTCATAGCAAAGCCTTTCTTTAGATTTTTATAGTTACAACACTAATTACAGTTTAATATTAATAGTACTCATTTAGAAATAAACCATTGATGTAACACAATCACTATGAAATCACTAATATGCCACTTGTCCTTGTCGCACTTGTTTTCATCCGAATAAGATATTTTTAAAATTTCCGAGTGTTCCATCCTCGACTCTTTTCCATATTAGAATTCAAGGTTTTTGATAGTAAGTTCTCCTGAAATAAATAAATATGATTATCAATTATGTACCATTATGTTGACAATTTATAGCCAAGTAACTTTATTAACTTATTTATTATTTAATTTAATTCAACAAAATACACAACTAGCGTAACAAATTACTTACCAGTTATTTCTTGTAAGTAGCACTTATTATGTACAAAGCGACGACGTATGTATTGCTTCAATAAATAAATCAAATAATATGACTTGCTCAAAACCAAGTAAACCAACGAAAACGTATTCGAATTTTGAATCAAATCAAGAAAATCTTTTCTAAAAATAGCTTGATACTACAACCGTAACCAGTGTTGCCAGACCATAACTTAAAACTCCGCGTCAATAGTATAAAATTAAAGTATAACAAATTGAATTGCCGATAATTGAACGAAAAACGTTATTAACTGCTTAATTACATTATGAACAAATCCAATGTTAGGATAAGTTGTGTATTTTTATTCCTTTGTTAGCTAAGATAACTAGCTTCCATTGAGATTTCGTGGTAGATTTTATATTTAAGTTTCTAAGAAGAGAATTTAACTCTAAATTTTTCTATTTTACATAATGTGAATCATTGCTTTATAATAATAACTTAGGGCAATGAAAAACCCACTTAACCTGTTTTACCCGAAAGTCTGTGGAGAAAACCTGCGTTTGGTATTCCAGAACCCAATTCCCCACATTCAATAAATCAAACGTCAAAACGAAATGTCAAAACAATTTTTTTTTTTTTTTTTAATTCTACAATGGAAACTAGTGTCTTAAGTCTTTAATCGTTAAGTTTACTTTTTAATTTCGGACTATAACGTAAAGTCAAATCAGAGCTTATTTTACCTAAAATTAATGACACACATCGTTCCAAAATACGTTGTTAGCAAATAATAAGGTTAATGACCTACAGTACAGAGTACTAAACAGAATAACAGTTTGCTTTAAATATGTTACCTTTCTGATATGCAAGGTTAGGAACAACTTATTACTTCTGTAATTATGCATCATAATAAATTCGATCAACCTCCAAACTTTTATATTATTATTATGTTTGTTAATCTATTCATCCTAGAAAATCTAAAAAGTTATTACGACCCTGATTTGAGCTATAAAAATAGTCTCCTAAAATCTCGTTATAATTATTATTATTATTTTTAAATTCCTAAACCATCACACGTATGTATCCATTTTTCACGAAAACCAACCTGAATTGCGAGACAAACCCAAGATTATTTTCATATTGAACAGATCCTAGTCGTGTATGCTATAACTAATAAAATGATAACATTCCGAGTTCCTGAACCACTACATTACATTGTGATGAAATTTCTTCCAGGCAACTTTAGATGTACTTATTAAAAAGTTCCAGATTATTTTTATCGAACAGCATTTTTATAATTAGTTTTATGGACTATTTTTGCAGAATTAGCATTGATAAAATATAGGTATGAGATATTATGTAGCAATTAACTGTCATTAAATATAAAAAATGTCTAAAAATAAGAAAATTACTTAGAAAGGTTCGTGTTATCCTGGTCCACTGCACCCATATTGTACCGAACCCTACTTACACTTATATTTATTTATACTTATCTAAACCTATCTAAACCTTCCTACCACTAACCTCAACTATACTACGACCCAATTTTTTTTTTTTTATATCTAATATAATGTTCTTTATACGATGAAGACTAATCAATATCGCTATTCTATGTTAGCCACATAACTAAAGACGTCCCTAGCTTAACCCTGAACTAGTAACCATGAAACTAATCTTCTAAGACTAAGAAATATTTTAGTACAGTTGTAATTAAGGTACTTAAAACTAGGTTTGGCCAGTGATCGAGTAGTGTGAACCCTACATTATGAATCGTAGAACCCTAAAGGTTTTGGAGACTATACCTACCTAACTAAATGACAAAGTTTAGGATTGATTGATCTTTATGCTACATGAAGAGTTGGAAGCTAAAAGGAAAATTTAGATTAAAGCAATATAAGTCCTAATAATTCTAGTAGCTATTTTTTGTACAATGTTATACGGAGGATTTTATACGCAATGGTAACTAGAAAGAATTCACAGTGAATGTACATAGTTCAAATGAGACTTTACTTGGGCTTTTAATTATTTTTCATGACTGTCTAATGATAGTTGCTCAAACAAGTTAAACAAGTTTCTTTAAATTAAAATATTTTAGTATTTTTTGTTAGTGGTCTCCGACCTTCCCCTACAACCACGCTCTACACCAACCTTGGAATGGCATTTCTTATTTTTTTTTTCTTTGAAGTTGTGATATTTACTAGTTAAGCAAAGTAAAATTTAACTTTGAGTATTCTCAGTATCGTTTGTACTGGATAGTTCAACTTCATTCATTAAATTAATTACGATTGGACAATATTAATGCCATTCAGATTATTCAAGATATTTAAATTAAGGAAATCTACTTACAGTCTTTTAATACAACTAGACTGAATATAAAAGGAATTGAATATCAATATTTGAATTGACTATTATCAGACAGTCAACTTGTCATTAAGGTGTTTCACACCAAATCTAATAGTAAAAATAAACAAGATTCAAATTTCATGAATCTTTTAATGAACTGGACTTTAAGGGCCAAAGTTATTTACTGGACTGTTTGTTATCAATTGATCTTAATGTCAGTCAAGTACGTCATACAACATCTTAAATGACTAGGTACATTCACAAACATTAAAATAAACATAAGTTCTAATTTAAACTACAATATGCTCATTAATCCTATATCTTAAGACAATATAGATTCTACCTGAAGTCTCCCACACTAAATCTATTGCAAGTAGTCGCCTGAATGTTTATTAAGGGTGACTAAAATTTAATTACATTTGTTACCAATTGGTTTATAGAATGACTTCACTTAATAATGGTTTAGACTTTAGTTTTTTGTAAGAACAAGCCAGTGTTTCAATGGTAAGTAATAGCACTTCTTGTGTATGGTGATGTTTCGCCCACCTTTAAGGATCCAAGGCTAATTTATCACCTCGAGACTTCAGCTCGATAAAGAGGCCAAATCTTTACAACTAGAGACCCCGGCTCAGTTCGCTCAGCTTCAGTGAGTAAAACCAGCTATGGCAATGTTACAAAAATATTTGAATAAGCAAAGTCTATTCTCAACCCTTTGCATAAAATCTGAGCAATATTTTAACCCTTGAGGAACATCCAGGTTTCCTACATAAGTATTCCTCAAATATTAAGTCCTAAAGTATAACTGCTTACTACAAACATTTCCAAACTCAGACATAAAATTAACTGAGTAAAATACTAGATGTAATTAGTCTTAAGTAAACCTCAAAATAATACAAGCAAACAGAAAACAAGAACATAAATAAGCTCAAACGCAAGTTGGTTAAACAGGAAATAAACACATCAGAAATAAGGCAGAAGTCAGAAGGTAAAAGACACGGTAAAGGTAATAGAAACACGAAATATATAGTAAAAACCAAAACACACAAATAGTAAGTATCGAACAGTATAAGCAAATACACAGGAAGTAATCATAGGCATTCGAGAAATAAAAGGTTAAGTAAACAAGTATTACAGTCGCATAGCAGCACACAAAATCAAAAAAAGTACACAGGTAAAACACAAGATACGATTTGTCACAAATAATCAAATTAACACAAGAACACACAAATCATAATATAAAAAGTTAAAGAATAAAGAAAATACACACAGTTAATAGTTGGCACAAATAAATAAACAACAATAACCAAGAAAAAGTAAGACATAAATAAATTATCAAAAATAATATGAAGTTCCACGAAACCTAAATAAAATTCAGTCAAACAATGCTTAGTTGCTAAGATGGCTTAGTATTATGTAATACAATACTCTGATATAACTCTTTTCAGTCATAATAATTTTCCAAAAATTAAACTATTTTTCACTGTTGTCCAATAATTTACAGAGGAAACTTAAGTGTAGGCAAGGTACTATTTTCAACTCTGAATATAGTCCATTTATACATAGTTTCCAGGAAAAAATATCCTAGAAAATATTTAGACAAAACAATAGTTTCCAGGTTCCATCATAAATAAGAAAACAATAAAGATCGTCACAGAATAACTAAATGTCAGAAGGTCAATTGCCGCCTAAGTTTGGAAAACACATTATTAGTTACAATTGTTACAATTTGTTTCCTCGTGGTCATATTAGTTTGTTTCTCCAATTGTGAACCTAATCGAAAAATTATTTTTAAGTTCAAAGTGTATAGGTACTCCCGAAATGGTCCGATTCAAATGTTACAGAAATCGGCTGAACCGTTTTTTGAAGAATCAACAATAATGAAAAAATTGAACACATCAATTTTAGCAAACTATTCCAATTTTGTTTATGATAGAAGGCGGTTTTGCAATTTTTTTTTTGCAAAAATAAATTATTTTTATTTATTTTTTAATTTTCAATAACTAAGTTTCAGAGTATTATTTCACAAATACAATCACCAGGATAAAATGGAAAAGACTCACCGGATATATCTTCCTCCGATAAGGAAGATAAACAATCCAATTTCACTTATTTTCACACTTATTCACTTTAAAAGTCCTTAAAATATTCACTGAAAGTCCAGAGTCCATAAAATTATAAAATAAACACACCAAATATTTAATAAAACACTCCCGAAACTTCGAATAAACGGACAGGGATTCGACCTGCTCTTCTCAAAATTCAAATTCCGACTGTTTTAAATTGTTACAAAATATCTCAATATTTATTTAAAAACACTTCCCGATGTTTATATAACCGACAGAGATTACGACCTGCCCTTTCAAAATTCAAGATCCGACTGTCTTTTCTCCCTCCACTCGCACTCCTTTTATACCCTTTCAAATGCATTGCGCCAAAACCATGAATGCATGATTAATGCTGCATTCGTGATTAATCAGGATATCCCGATTGATCCTGTTTTTGAGGCACACAGTACCTACAGCTTTTATCCAATCAGAGATCTTGGTTCCACGTGTAGTATCTCGGGTCGCCGTCGTCCAATCAAATCTCTTAGATTTATCCAGAGTTGCCAGTCGTATAATTTTACTCGTTAATTCGGCTTTTCTTGAATAGTTATGAATAAAACTTCTCCCTTTTTATTCTGTAATTAAAACTGAAACGACCACCTCTCATTAAACAAAATCATAGTTTATTTAAAATTATCTTCAGTTTTTTCCTTGATTGCTTTTTCTTACGTCTCTGAAGAAGAAATCATATCGCTCTGTAATTTTCGTCTCCGTAATACGGCCTTTTTTATCCATCCTATATTGGTAATACTAAATATGGCGCTGTTTACATTTACTGCAATATCAAAACAAACCTTCTTCCTTGAACTAAAACAAGAGTTTTTCTTTGCAAAACAAGGTCCTTCCACGGTGCCATTGAGGCCTGTGAAGTCAGACAGAGTCCCAGGTCAGTACAGCATCACAGAGATGATGGATAATTTGAATATTATGTGAAAATAACCTAAAATTGTCAACCAAATTTGTTTGTCTAATTTTTCAGGTTTTTTGTCTTAAAAGCGAAACAAACGCGTTTTCCAAGGCGTCGCGAAGGATTTGCAAGAGCATTTCCGGAGCAAATACACAGCTTCACCTTTAAATTAATCTTTTTGCCGCAAGGATCCTTTGACAAAATCAACTCGACATCAGTTGATCCGGTAAGATTCAGTTTTTGTTTTTCTCATCTTAATGTCATTATCCTTAACTTCTGAACCCAAAATCATGTTGTTATTATTAGTTTTAGCAATAGACCTTATCAAAACATCTTTTCATACCAGAATAGTGGTGTAAGTTGAGTTTTTAATGCATCCTTGAATATTCATAACAATTCAACAGATTTTCACTAGTATGTAGCTCGGCCACGACTTTAGCTTGTAAAATAATCACTCAGTAATCTGCAGGCAATTTGTATTGTGTACAAATTGTATTGGGTACGAATTGTATTGTGTGTCTTTCTGCTCCAAAAGTCTTCCAATTCTAGATTATAATGACAAATCAAGATACTTATTTGTACTTCTGATCTATTTCAGTATATACCTTTACATCGGCTTGAAAATGATGCTTTCGACAGAGAGCTGCGAACGTGTCAAGTTTTCCGCTCCAATTTGATGTGTTCATTCCGCAACGGGTGAGGTGGTGACCAGGATCCATTAGTAGTGTGGTACAAATGCTATTGAGGTAATCTTTTACATAGTACATAACAGCGAACGTTACTAAGACAATCGAATCTATTATGTGACAATAAAATTTCGAGTGCTATTAAGCAAATTTCTTAATTACCTAGTTTTAATAGTTAATTAGATATAAATATAATCTGACTTTGTGGGAGACTTTTACATGTGAGTTAAATATTTAATTGTGGTTATGGCGTGACTATGGACCGCTACAACCTCTTTGGAGAATTGAAAAAAAAGATGGCCCCCGAACAAAAAAACATGGCCGCCATACAAAATTGGATCTTCAATAGCTCGGGAACGGTACAACTTGGATGAAGAGTGTTTGACCAAATGTCATAGGGAATCGGGAGATCTACCTGGTGGGGTCGATGAAAATACAAGATGGCGGATTTTTTTTTTTTTTTTTACTTTCGCCATACATTGGTTCGAAAGTAGTTTTGATGAAACTATTAGATATGACAAAAAATTTTTTTTTCAATATAACAAAAGAGTGCCTCGCGGGCCGCTTGCGGCCCGCGCACCGCCCCAAAATACTAGTTATACTATATAAAGCTTAATTACCACTGACTGACTCACTGACTGACATAGAGAAACCTAAAGGGTATAAGGAGGTGTGTGGGGGAAAAAGTGAATATAGGGTCGTGTTGGGGGTGGTTCACAACCTCTGGGAAAAATCCGAAATTGGAAGAAAGTCGTACCCTGATGGTGAGATGCCCTCGTATCTCGAAAACGGTAAACAATTTTGGCAAAGCAGTTGAACTTAAAATTGATAAAACCCTGGGACCTCTTTAGAGAATTGAAAAAAAAGATGGCCCCCGAACAAAAAAACATGGCCGCCATACAAAATTGGATCTTCAATAGCTCGGGAACGGTACAACTTGGATGAAGAGTGTTTGACCAAATGTCATAGGGAATCGAGAGAGCTACCTGGTGGGGTCGATGAAAATTCAAGATGGCGGATTTTTTTTTTTTTTTACTTTCGCCATACATTTGAAATGACAAATTTTTTTTTTTTTCAAAATAACAAAAGAGTGCCTCGCGGGCCGCTTGCGGCCCGCGCACCGCCCCAAAATACTAGTTATACTATATAAAGCTAAATTACCACTGACTCACTGACTGACTGACTGACTGACATAGAGAAACCTAAAGGGTATAAGGAGGTGTGTGGGGGAAAAAGTGAATATAGGGTCGTGTTGGGGGTGGTTCACAACCTCTGGGAAAAATCCGAAATTGGAAGAAAGTCGTACCCTGATGGTGAGATGCCCTCGTATCTCAAAAACTGTGAACATTTTTGCCAAAGCACTTGAACTAAAAATTGAAGAAACCCTGGGACCTTTTTGGAGAATTGAAAAAAAAGATGGCTTCCGAAGAGAAAAACATGGCCGCCATACAAAATTGAATCTTCAATAGCTCGGGAACGGTACAACTTGGATGGGGAGTGTTTGACCAAATGTCATAGGGAATCGGGAGAGCTACCTGGTGGGGTCGATGAAAATTCAAGATGGCGGATTCAAGATGGCGGCCAAATTTCAAAAAAAATGGTCCGACGGGGCTGATTTTTTGCATCCGGGGGTTTTCGAGGTCCATTATTTCATTGGTGAAAAAAAAAATTAGAAAAGTTTTTTTAAATATGGCCGCCATAAATTGGTCTTTTTTTCATCTGTAGTTTCCATACATTGTATTTTTACTTAATGGCCCCTGGTTAGCCCCTGGATGTTCAGGAGAACGGCCCAAATGTTTTCTCGCCATATGCTTCAAGTAGAAGAGTCAAAAGTGGAAACACTATTTTGAACCTTACAGTCATAGAAATAGATATATGAAGAATATATGAAGATATATGAATAGATACTAAGAAGAAGATTGAGGGAGAGTTTTCTCTCGGCCAGAACGTCGTAACCGCCGAGAATTTCATGGCGCTTACGCGTTTTTCGTCATGTTCAGTGTTTCGCCACTACAAGCATACCGAATTTGGTCCAGTGGTTTCAAGTCTCGACTGGCGAGCTGATGGTTGCGGGATCGTGACCATAGACGTTTGTAACGTGATATAAAAAAAAATTAATTTATAAGAAGAGGGATTAAATGTGCTATTTAAAAGGGGTATTGGTGATGTAAAACGTTACCAGTTAGAGCAAAGGGACAAATGATACAAAAAGGGACTAATGATACTAAAGGGGACAAATGATACAACACCTTCTAAGGTGTGGTGTCGCAGTTACTTGACAAATAAACAAAATGTTACCTGGATAAACTAAGTCGATAAGAACAAAGAACCTCTGTTCCCAAAGACCGTATTATTATCTACCTGTGAGTTGTTGAGTGAGGACAAAATTAAAAGATTTTGTTTTGTAATTTAAATCACAACAAATTTATTTGTAATGACCTTAACTCTTTGAATTTACATTAAATTATCCTAAATCTAAAGCGGGTAAGTTTACTCGGTGGTGACCAGAAGGGTCTTAATGCCAACGGGCTTAAAATTACACAAACTTAACCGTTGTAAAGTTTATCAATACTTATTGCTATATTTTCAGTACTTAAATTAAAGTGAACCTAATTAAACCAAACTCCTAACAATGTGGCGGGTAATTAACTTAATTATTAAAGACTGTGCATATACCGTCTGCGATATTGCATAAAATACAAACTAATGTGATTTCTAACATTAATTACAATCAAGCGAACAAAACGGTAGCTAGTCGTTTAGTCCATGGATAAAAATAAAGTCTACTTATGTTCACTAAAGCATGGATCATACAGTGAAAACGAGGAATGTCTCATACGTCTAAACTCTGTCCAGAAGGCTTCAATCGTGGAAATTTGTAGAAGAGGGTTAATCACCAAAGTGACCATGTGGCCCTGGGTTATGTAAAAAAAAAACTAAATAGGTATTACTTGTGGATCCGTGGCAGGCATGCTCGCAGGATGAAATCCGCAAGTGGAAACAGGTGTAGGCTGGCAGGTACGCCACCAGGCTGGCCCGTCGATACGACCAAAATGACGTGTGCAAAAAATCAGGAGTCCGGAATCATCAGCGCGGGGTCCGTCCGGGAATCAATCGGGTCGCAGGAAGATCAATCAGGTCGCGGGAAGATCAATCAGGTCGCGGGAAGAGGCTATGGACAAACCAGACGGCAAATAAGTATCACTCGTATTTTTTTCACCGGGATGATTCCAAGATCAAAAAATGTTTCCCAGCGAATCAAAATTTAGATCAAATTGACGAGCGAATCACTAAATCAATTGACTAACCTCAATCGCCTCTTTTTAAACGCCTCCGCCCTAAGGCAGATGGATGTCCGGAGCACCACATTCTTCAACGAAGTCTCCAGAAAAGGCTTTTTGCAATTGTAAATGAAAATTCGCTAACTCACTTGTCACCTTTCAACCGTTTCGAATCACGCATCCACTTATGACGTCACCGCACTTAATCTACTACGCCTTGTAAACAAAACATACTTATTTACGTTCCATTCTCCCAACAAGGTTATGAAAAATACAGACACAAATAATTTCTTTTTTTTCTTTACGGATCAGTCCGAACAATGACAGCGACAAGCAGTCCATACATGACAGCGACAAGCAGTCCATACATGACAGCGTCAAACCAACTGTCACTTTTACTGTCTCATTACTTGCTAACTTCAAAGTCACTGCATTTGCAATTTCATTTGCTATTTAATGTTTACGATTTGTTTATTAAGTAAAGTCCAAAAGTGCATAAAACGAATGATTGTGATGTTCAAATGTCGTGCAACGAGAAAGAAATAAGTATTGTTAGTAGCTACGCTACAATACCCCCGTTTTCGGATAAAAGGTTAACGTAGTTAACCGTAAAAACAGCAGGAGCAACCGAAAAAAAAAAGATTAACTGCACTGCCCTAACAAAATATATAGCAAAAGGCCATATTTCCGAAAACGACAAAAAAAAACTTGTTAGCAGACAATTTCTGTTATAAACTAAACTCGCGGGTCGATTAGTTTGACATTCTTATGGCCAATGTTTTTTTTTCTTTCTTTCATCACCAGTCGTTCTTATCTCTGAATTTCATCCACGCTAATCCTTTCATATGTACATTTTCACACAATCTTTCATAACAACCACTCATCTTGCTCACTGCAACCACTAAACTCAAACTAATCTACCGTAAAGTTATGTTAAAATCTAAGAAAATTGGCTTGCTAATGTGAGTCACACGGCTTTAAACATCGCACAATTAATGTTTGAATACAAATCTAACTAGCTAAGCGTTAAGAATATCCTTCGCGTGAAATTTACCAATTGATCCTGATCCTGTGTTGGAAACGAAACAGCTGCGGGACTCAAATGTACTTGTGGAGTAACAACTGAAGACACATGCTGCGAATGGTTGGGTGAAGCGAACGTGGTCTCATCATCGGAAAGTGTTCCAGAATGAACCGACATGTTTCAATTTTAAATTTGAGAAATTTTAGACAGAGAGTAGTTTTTCACAATAGTAGGTGCAATTACCTATTAATCGTTCTTAAACATAAACAATTCACAGTTAAATTACTTAAAAGCTAATTATTTTTAATAATTTTCTCAATTTATAATCTTGCCTTCACAAAACAACTCCAAGAATTAAAAAATTCGGGCGCCATTGTAACGTGGTATAAAAAAATTTATTTAAAAGAAGGATGATTAAATGTGCTATTTAAAAGGGGTATCCAAGGGTATCCAAGGGTCCAGGGTTCAGGTCCCTGTTCGGGCGCCATTGTAACGTGATATAAAAAAAATTAATTTAAAAGAAGGCTGAATTAAATGTGGCGATTTAAAAGGGGTAGTGGTGATGTAAAACGTTACCAGTTAGAGCAAAGGGACAAATGATACAAAAAGGGACTAATGATACTAAAGGGGACAAATGATACGCCACCTTCGAAGGTGTGGTGTCGCAGTTACTTGACAAATAAACAAAATGTTACCTGGATAAACTAAGTCGATAAGAACAAAGAACCTCTGTTCCCAAAGACCGTATTATTATCTACCTGTGAGTTGTTGAGTGAGGACAAAATTAAAAGATTTTGTTTTGTAATTTAAATCACAACAAATTTATTTGTAATGACCTTAACTCTTTGAATTTACATTAAATTATCCTAAATCTAAAGCGGGTAAGTTTACTCGGTGGTGACCAGAAGGGTCTTAATGCCAACGGGCTTAAAATTACACAAACTTAACCGTTGCAAAGTTTATCAATACTTATTGCTATATTTTCAGTACTTAAATTAAAGTGAACCTAATTAAACCAAACTCCTAACAATGTGGCGGGTAATTAACTTAATTATTAAAGACTGTGCATATACCGTCTGCGATATTGCATAAAATACAAACTAATGTGATTTCTAACATTAATTACAATCAAGCGAACAAAACGGTAGCTAGTCGTTTAGTCCGTGGATAAAAATAAAGTCTACTTATGTTCACTAAAGCATGGATCATACAGTGAAAACGAGGAATGTCTCATACGTCTAAACTCTGTCCAGAAGGCTTCAATCGTGGAAATTTGTAGAAGAGGATGAACTTAATTTTCATACCAAAGCGACCATGCGGCTCTGGGTTATGTAAAAAAAAACTAAATAGGTATTACTTGTGGATCCGTGGCAGGCATGCTCGCAGGATGAAATCCGCAAGTGGAAACAGGTGTAGGCTGGCAGGTACGCCACCAGGCTGGCCCGTCGATACGACCAAAATGACGTGTGCAAAAAATCAGGAGTCCGGAATCATCAGCGCGGGGTCCGTCGGGGAATCAATCGGGTCGCGGGAAGATCAATCGGGTCGCAGGAAGAGCAATCAGGTCGCGGGAAGATCAATCGGGTCGCAGGAAGATCAATCGGGTCGCAGGAAGAGGCTATGGACAAACCAGACGGCAAATAAGTATCACTCGTATTTTTTTTTCACCGGGATGATTCCAAGATCAAAAAATGTTTCCCAGCGAATCAAAATTTAGATCAAATTCACGAGAGAATCACTAAATCAATTGACTAACCTCAATCGCCTCTTTTTAAACGCCTCCGCCCTAAGGCAGATGGATGTCCGGAGCACCACATTCTTCAACGAAGTCTCCAGAAAAAGCTTTTTGCCAGTGCAAATGAAAATTTGCTAATTCACTTGTCACCTTTCAACCGTTTCGAATCACGCATCCACTTATGACGTCACCGCACTTAATCTACTACGCCTTGTAAACAAAACATACTTATTTACGTTCCATTCTCCCAACAAGGTTATGAAAATACAGACACAAATAATTTCTTTTTTTTTCTTTACGGATCAGTCCGAACAATGACAGCGACAAGCAGTCCATACATGACAGCGACAAGCAGTCCATACATGACAGCGTCAAACCAACTGTCACTTTTACTGTCTCATTACTTGCTAACTTCAAAGTCACTGCATTTGCAATTTCATTTGCTATTTAATGTTTACGATTTGTTTATTAAGTAAAGTCCAAAAGTGCATAAAACGAATGATTGTGATGTTCAAATGTCGTGCAACGAGAAAGAAATAAGTATTGTTAGTAGCTACGCTACAGTACACCGATCGGGACTCCCACATAACCACCCTGCTCCCCCGGCGGGGTGGTATCCATAAAGGATTTTCCCTGGGAAGAAAAAAAAAAAAAAAAAAAAAGGAGCATGTACCAACTGTTGAAAAAGAAAATAATTATATCAACCCCTCCAAAAAATTGCTAAGTCGGAATACCGAAAACGAAATCTGGCAATACTGAATACATCATCTGATCGACTGAATTTGACATTTCCTTTTTTTTTTGACAGCAACAGTAATAAAATAGTGATTTTTTTAAATAATGTGCCCATTTTTGGACAGGCTAAAGCCTTTAAGCTCATACCGACACTTCTTATGTATGTAATCTATAATGTGAAAACAATAAAAAATCATTGTAATTTTTCTGGTGGTCTAATATTAATTTTAATTAGTGATATGAAAACAGCAAAAAATCACTAAATTTTTGAAGCACATATCATTATTATAAATGATATTTTGTTTTCTACCTACTTGCAAAAAAAAAACGACAGGTCCATTCGCTGCATCCTTCTTTTAATCATTTATTTAAACATGGTCAACCACTTTTTAAAACTAAACACTCAACCCATCTCCGACCATACCCGGTGCAAAAGAGCCCAAAATGCTGGCCGCATTACCTCGCTGGATGGCGATGGCCATCCTTTGCGCCAAGTACGAGCCGGAGCGGGAGTCACTTGTCTTCTCCCTTAGCCTGCGCCCGATTTCCCCAATTAAACCTTTAGCCTCACTACCCCAACAGCCCATTGTCTCCACAGCTATAGGCACGAACAAATAACTTGCTTCCAAAGGGGCATACTTCCGCCGCTTTTTATCAGCAGCGTCTTCCGCCGCAGCCGCCGGCGAGTGAACAGTGCGACTCAAGTGACTCGCGGCGACAGTGTTGACGCAAGTTGCGTCCCAAACCAGGCACCTACCACTCTTCCACGGTACCAAGGTCAACCCGTCCGGCCTCTTACCGTCCGACCTCGAAAGGCCAGGCGGTTCCAGCACGCAAGGAACGTTTGCCGCTACCAAGGCTCTCCGAACTATATCGTTCAGGGCATGATGACGCGGATACCTCCCCGCGCAGCGACGACAACTCAATGCATGATGGCCGTCAGCTTCCACCATGGAACCGCCGGTGCATAAATGAGGTTCACACACCTTGCTTCCCAGGCGGAGCGCCACCGCCACACGCAACGAGTCATCGTCCAGCAATGTACCCAGGTGAGGTGAAGGAAGCGCGTGCAACCATGCCCCGGATTCAGGCTGCGAGACAGCCCGGAGTCTGGCCAAGTCCACCCCCACGGCATTCTCCAAGGCCTGCTCGTGAGCAAGCCTGGCCCCCACATCATCCCACGCGCGCTGAACCCCAAGAGCCTCCGGAAACGCTGCCTCAAGGTTACGAGCGGACCAGGCTGAAGTTGCTTCAGACACAAAGGGAATGCTCGCCCTAT
Source organism: Hypomecis atomaria (assembly GCA_964007245.1). Taxonomy (NCBI): domain Eukaryota; kingdom Metazoa; phylum Arthropoda; class Insecta; order Lepidoptera; family Geometridae; genus Hypomecis; species Hypomecis atomaria. Next base: position 31,536,732 of record OZ023279.1, read on the forward strand.
CGCCATCTGAACGGAGAATAATAGCGACCAGGTCTGCCACCCCATGTGCTGACGCGAGAAAAGCAAGCAATCCCACATCACGCGCACACCGCACCCCAAGCCCTCCATACCTTATCGGAGCAGCAGCCTGAGCCCACTGCAAACTGTTCAGCGACACATTGAGAATAGATTCAACTGCAGATTTCAACGTGTCGTCAAACAAAGACACCTCTTCCCGCAAAGCCAAGTGGGCGCAGTTCGCAACAAATAGGTGATCTTGGGCAGGGCAAAACACATACGTAACAAGATCATAGCAACGTGAGAGGACAAGTCTTTAAGACGTCCCAGAGCGGTCCGGAGAAGTTGAACGCGTGAAGAGATCGCTTCGGGTACAGCGTCGAGAAAAATAGGAGAACCCAGAAGAGAAAAATTACTGGGTGAAAGTTCAATGAGGCCAGGTAAAAGCGCATTAAAGCGCGAGAAGTGTGAACTAGCTTCGATGCAGCAGGGGAAGAATTCACATTTGGACGGATTCACCTCAAGACCCAGAAGTTTGAGGCGCGGATTAAGATTTTCCAAGTCCTGAAACACATTTTCCGGTGTGCCTCCAATAGTTCCATCGTCCAAATACCACAAATTCAGTGGCGATTTCAGCTCCAATATGGCTTTGTGGATGGCTAAAGAGAAGACGAGCGATCCAAGCGGGTCTCCCTGCTGCGCTCCCACTTGTGAAGAGATAAGATTATCATTGAAGAAGAGATTAGAGGGAGAATGATAAACTTGATGAAGAAAAGGATACAAAGAGGGAACATTATCCTTGACCTCACTCAGCAGAACGTCTCTCTCCAGGGTGTTAAAAGCATTGCAAATGTCAAGTTTAAGGACCACGCAGCCAGAATTTGCAGAGTCCATGACAAATGTTCGCACAGCATGGATAGCAGCCTCACAGCCCCTCTGTGTGCCCAGCTGGTGCGGCTGCAAATATTGTGCCGTGGCTTCTCTCACAGCCCGGCAAGCCAGCTTTGCGGTCAGCCGACGAAACACACTTCCAATGGCTATGGGCCTAATCCCCCCATCCTTCTTCCTCAACGCACAAAGGGATGCTCCGTACATAAACGGGCACACGACCGGATTCAATTGGCCGCTCAGTAAAAAATTGGTCAGCCTTGCCAACGATTCCAATAGGCGAGGGCCGTTCTCACCAGCAGAGCTTGAAGTGAGCTCTTTTAGATGCCCGGGGCGAAGACCGTCCAATCCCGCAGCAGAACCACTGTAAAAGGAGCCCAGCGCCAACGTGACGTCCTCCACTGACACCGATACTGTGGAAAATGTAGCATCCGGTACCGCAGGAAAATTTAGCGGACGTGACGGGCCCGGATGCTTGAGTTTTAGAGCAGCCAACGTGTCGGGATCATGTTGGGCAAAAGAATCGTCGGAGACCAGTAACCGATCGGCACCCCTGAGGTCGCCCTCGAACACTTTCGTTTCAATAACTCTGTTGAGCGCCCGTGACCGTGACTCACCACGTAACCCACAATCACCTGCCCCGAACAAAAGTTGATCGGGCCCGGACGACTCAACATTGGCCTTTACTTTCGATGTCATGTTTCCAGGTGCAACCCTCGACGGAACCCTCAACGCACTGTACGCAAAGGTGAGAAGAGCACACCAATCATCCACACCGTTGCAGCTGACGCATTTATCAATGATCTCGCACAGCCTTCCCGCTGCCCGGTTTCGCGCACCCTTGGGGACGTGTCGCAAAACTGGTGTACTCTTCCTTAAGGCCGAGAGCCCATCGAGTGAAGCACGACAATGCGCTTGCGGTACCCGGTCCGCCGGCTGCATATCAGAAACCGTGAGCGACGCTTGTGAACTGGCTGCCGTCCGACGCACATCCCTGTGCATCCGTCCTATATGGACCTTTAGTCCGTGTGCACTAAAAGCACGCGAAGACGCCGGGCAATGAGGGCAGTATAAGAGTGAAGGTAGGGAAGTCATATCTACAATTAAATAAAACAATTGAATGACAAAAAACTGCTAAAGGAGAAAACCAACTTGATGAGCACGAAATAAATTTAAAATTCCAACTTACAAAAATATCAATGCTAATAATGTCCAAAATTATGACAATTATGCCAATAAAAATTCAAAAATTTAAAAACACTGAGCAGTAAATAAAATAATGCGCATAAAACACAGTGGTAAACTTATCATACGAATGATAAAAACAAAACACTAAAACACATTAAAGTCAGTAAATGTTATCAAAATTACAATATTATTTTATGTCCAAAATTATAATGTCAAAGAAACATTAAGAAATAAAAATTAATTTATCATAAGCACTAATTAAAATAATAACTTATAACCAAGGAGCATAAGTGGAGAAAGCGCGCGGGGCGGCCACCCTCACCAAAGATAGGCGCTTTAGATAATCACCGACGGTATTTTCGTCAGTCGAAGTAATTTTGTGTCAATGTCAACACGTCACGCGCATGCGTTTTAAATACGTAAATACGTTAAAATAATGCCGAATTGTGCCGTAAAATGGTGTGGAAAGAGTTCCAAATCTTCAAGTTACCCTAAAGATGGGATATCATTTCACAGATAAGTGATTTTCTACTCAAATTTATCAATTTAACAATTTTGGCAAAAAATGTTTCGAATATTCAATTAGTCAACCGCACCCGTTGATGTCTTTCATGTTGTCTCTTTCTGATACACTGTAACATTCGTTAGCATTCCGTCTCTTCTGTTCTGATAGTGCTGTGCTGCTGCATCGCATCGATTTATATCGACAACGTTACTAATAATGTAATCATTTAAGTAAATATTTGATAACATGAATGTGTTCTATATTTTCATGAATAGGTAAGTTAGAATATCATAATAATATAAGCATTATTATTTACGACATTTTATTTAAGAGTACTTGTTGTTTGAAATAATTTTCTCTGTTGATTGGTGTATGTTTTGTAGGCAAACAGACACGTTTTATTTCCATAGACATCTAGGAACCCTTATAATTTCATCATGTCTGTCTGGCTGTCCGTCTGTATGTCACGCCCCAATAACAATGTCAGTTTTTCACCTATTCATATGAAATTTAGTACAAAGAAATAATAACGTGAATTTGGAAATGTTAAAAAAAATCAATAGTTATGTTTTTAGACCCCCTTCCCATATACGTGAAAGGGGGAAGGGGGGAAAATACAAAACATTTTTTTGTATTTTTGTTCCATATTGAGTGGGGTATCGTTAGACAGGTCCAAAGATGTTTCTTTGAAATAGCAGTGAGACATATTTATCGGAACAGATAAAAAGAACAGATATTCACATGTAACAGAAAATACCTGTTACTCGTATACTATACCTGTTCTTTCAAAGATCAAATAACAGGAACAGGCATTTATATGTTTCTCCTATATAATATTTATTAGAAATATTTATTAAAAACCGTTATACTGTATTTGTCAAGGTGAAATGTTCCTTAAAGCTTATAAGGTTTACAGCCTTATAAGGTTCAAAACGAATTTCTAAACAAAATGAAGTTGTTTAAGGCAAATACATAACTATGGAACCCCACATTTGAGCGTGTCCGACACACTCTTGGCCGTGTTTTTTTAATGTGGTAACTTTGAAATTAATGATATAATGAATAATCTTTTTTTCTTTTTTTTACACTTTATTTGTTTATTTTAAAATTGCACCCGTTATGTACGCAGTGCTTACCAATCCTTAGAAAACTGATAAGTCAAAAATATCGATATCGATATTTTGCTAGTAACATTTTTGGCACCACTACAAGAACTGTTGCCATTGCGTCATTTTGGCGTCAGCCAATTACAGCCAGCGGAGCTTACCTCTCGCCCCGCTTAAAATCGGTGACCTATTGTTTCAAGAAAAAAGGGGCCCACGCGCTCTCCAATGGTTATCATGCTCCTTGCTTATAACAGAGTAAGCAATACAATTGAAAAAATAAATAACATTACCAATGAATCTATCAAATTATAGAAATCAGTATCAAAATTGTAATAAAGTCAATAATTTATGCAAGGAAAATAATTTAAAATAACAAAACTGCCCACAACATACAATAATGTGCTTAGAAAAACTTTAGGTATTTTATGTGTTAAACCTTTTTAGGTTGCTACGAACCTAGATCAATATCAACTAAAGAACATCAAACAATGTAAAAATTACAAGTTAATGAATTATATCGACTAATCATTGATTTAAATTAATCAACCAGCATTGCTAAAATAATAAAAAGCGACTAGGTGTCCTTGGCTTGTAATATTCCCACGAAAACCTTCGTTTACTACTCCGAACTCACTCCCATTAAAACAGACAGCGCCCTCTCTGATGCGGCGGCGAAACGATTCCACGTTTTCTGAAATCTTTTGTTCGTAGCTCCGTATACACGCCCATTAAATCTTACAGCTCCTTCGCTGAAGCGGCGAAGAAATCAACATTCTTAATGCGATGACCGTACCCAAGACTGTTCTCCAAATGGGTGTGCGTGTGTGTTGATCCAATACTGATAGAACTTAAGTAGTTCTTCGATGCGCATGTAGATGGCGCTGTTCGTCAAAAACGTTTCATTATGTAGAACTTATGGGGCAGATTTAACACCATGGTCCACAAACACAACGCTCTTCGCCACTAACACCAAGTTGATTGTTTTTAATTTCGCTCCATCACCCCTCCACTCCTTATCACTCCAAAATATTAAGGACACTTGTCGAAAGAAGCCGCTGAGTACCGGAATGTTGTATTTCAAATTATTCCGCATCAATATAATGAAATAACACAAATCACATAAATCTGGCGCAGGAACTTCACAAATTTTGCAAAATATGCTTGTTAAGTACTGATTAAAATATTAAAATCGATAATTAAAACGGAGCCTGATTGTACGCCGGCGGGAGGCCTACCCGCTTTTTTCAATGAGCTTTTTAAATGAGAAATTACATAAATTACTGAACTTTTGACCGCTACGCACAATTTATATACAGGGTTATTTCTAATCAATTAGCAACCTTTTAGGGGCTTATTCTGTACATCAAAACTAACAACTTTTGTTCTGCGACTTTCATTAAAACTAAAAAAAACAGCCGTTCCATACATTTTGTCGCGGGTGAACGACATTTTTCTATGGAACAACTTTTTTTTTGAGAATTAATAAAAGTCGTAGAACAAAAGTTGTTAGTTTTGATGTACAGAATAAGCCCCTGAAAGGTTGCTAATTGATTAGAAATAACCCTGTATATTAAGGGGCCGGGTTTTTTGTTGAATATAGACATATGGTTTGCGTCGGAAGCAGCTGGTCAAGAATAAGTGACTTAGGCGTTAGGCGTTAAAAAAATTTATCAAAATAAGTTTGTAATTGTACCTCATGACGTAATAAATCCTGCCTCCGTTAGGGATGAGCCCGATGCGCTCGACGATATCGATGAAGTTGAGGATCATGCCTCGCGCCGTGGACCTCATCTCTGATAGCAGCAGCCCTTTGATGATCCAGTAGGAGTCCCAGTAGTAGAACTCACGGAAACGACCACCTGAAATGGGAGGAAATATAGTTATAAAATAGTCAGGGTTGTTCAGTGAAAATTGTCTATGTTATATTGTTGCCAACCCCAATCCCGCTCCTGCACATACCTACTTGCGTATGTGCGAGCAAGACCGCTACACACAAGCGCGGATTCTATGGACAGTGCTGCCTCTCGCGCTGGTGTGGAGAAGTGGAAGAACAAATTCGATCGAAAACTGAATGGCGGCAACCGCTTTCGCTGTCGTATTAAAATTCAAAAACCCGGTTCAAAATCAATAATTGTCATCGCTGTGTGTGTTTACCTGTGCAACAATCGACCCTGGCCATCTCCAAGGAATCTCAAGGTACTGTGCACTCCTTTTCCCTTCGAAAACTGCATCTTTCTTTGACTACTCCCGCGCAGTTTCGTTTTTTCATCCACCGCATGCATCAACCAAAAATTATACAGTCCACTTAACTTTTCCACTTAATTTCATGTCGTCAGCATAAAGTTATTCTTTATGCTGACGACATGAAAATTCTTTGTCCTATTAATTCCCTAGAAGATGCGCAACTTCTTCAGACTGACTTAAACCGGTTTGATGAATATTGTTTGGCAAACAAACTTGAATTAAATGTTTCCAAATGCTACACATGTTCATTTACCCGTAAACCGCACCCTATTTCATACACTTATAAACTTAAAAATACTGATATCACACGAGTTAAATCTATTCGTGACTTGGGTATTATATTCGATAGTAAATTACTGTTTGAAGAGCATATTGATAACATTGTAAACAAGGCATCCCGCGCACTTGGCTTTGTTATGCGCTTATCAGCTGATTTCAAGTTGATTAAAACTATTAAAATTCTTTATTGTGCTTATGTCAGGAGTCACCTTGAATATGCTTCACAGGTCTGGAATCCCATGTATGATATTTATACCAAACGTATTGAACGTATTCAGGCACGATTTTTACGGTTCCTACAATTTAAGTCTAAAATTTACCTTTCGAATTACACTAAACGCTGTAAAAAATTTCATATCCTTCCTCTGGAGACGCGGAGGCGGATTGCAGATATATCATTCTTACTAAAGGTAGCAAATGGTTCCGTTGATTGTTCTGAAATACTTGATAAATTAGGCATCAAAGTGACAGTCGATCCGTTTAGAAGGCCTTGCTCAGTGCATGTCCCCCCCGCGAGTACCAACTACAGGCAGAACACATTCTTATTGAGGGCGAGTCGCAGCTTCAATGCAGAGGCTGCACTGCACGACATTGATTTATTTACGACGTCCGATTTGCAGTTGAGGCGTTTGTTAAGTGATGCATTTTTTGATTCGTATTGATGTACCTACCTAGAAATTTTTGTGTGTATTATTTCTATGAGATGTACAGCGACGATTTAACACTTTTGTTTTTCTTTAGCATAGCAGTGGAAGTTTATAATTGGCCATATTTATATATTTAAGTAAATTTACTCATGCCTAGCTGTTAACTTCCTTAATATTAATAAAATAAAATAAAATAAATAAAATAAAACTTTAGGAAAATCCGCGCAAACACAACCTAGACTAACACTGTAGAACTTGTTTAAGAAGATCTTTCAAATAATCGGCCAAGTACGAGTCGGACTCGCGCACGGAGGGTTCCGTACTGTTTAAAATTTCAGATGCCTAGCTATCATGGTTCATGAGTTACAGCCCGGTGACAGACGGACAGACAGACAGACGGACATCGAAGTCTTAGTAATAGGGTCCCGTTTTTCCCTTTGGGTACGGAACCCTAAAAACCGTAGAAAACTTAAGATTCCAACTGTGAATTTTCAGTCTTTCTTATCTTGCATTAATAAATAGCAGTAATCAATAAAATAACATATGTATGTTGTGCTAAAATCGCAATTGTAGGGAGGTGCCCTTGCTATAGGTTCCCGTAAAACACGAAAAGTGTGGGGCTGAGAGCTGAAATTTAATCAGTACTACCCGATCCTGCTTCTACTTGGTCTACGGAACATTTACGCATACGTTTTAGTAGGCTATCGGTTCAAAAATGGAGCTCCTGGACATATCATGTCCTGGTTCTGGTGGTTTAGACGTGATGACCTGCTCTGGGTAGGGGTGCCAGCTACCTGTGTCTTTGTATGTTTTCTTTCTTCAAGGGATATCTTGGTGGCTCTATGAGAGTGGAATAGTTACTTACCAGGCACGATGACGGGGTTATTGACGTAGATGATGGAGTACTGGTCCTGGTTGGCCTTCACCTCGGCCTTCATCTTCCTGCCCAGCGACAGCCACAGCCGGTTCAGCTCCCACGCCCACTGGTGGAGGAGCGGGTCTTTGATGTTCTTTAGGAACGCTGGAATTTCAAAAACGAGGGTTATATTTCTTTATTATTAGACAAATGTGCATATGGTATACTACGCGCCACACAAATCGGCGGATGGGAAGTTATGCGCAGAGCGCTGCGCAAAAACCGAAATATAGGTATGCGCGGGAGCCAGAGAAACGAGACACCGGGGCACACCCGCACGCCAACCTCATGCCTCCCGCGCTCTCCCTACGCCCGTGATCAACACTTCGCCACTTGTGTCGGTATTGTGCAGACATGCGCAATAATTAGCGAATCACGGCGGAGTGTCATCTGCGGCTAACTTCTCATCCGATCCGCCGATTTGTGTGGCGCTTAGTATAATACGCATTTGGATTATGAATCTATGCCCTACCCTTAATGATTGGTTGGCCAATCATTAATCTAAGGACCTAACTTTCTTCGTGACGTCATCTTCAGTAGGATATTTCGATGTGTTCAGTTGGGATATAGCTCAATACAAAGTGGATACAACTTAATATAGAGCTTCTGCGGTGGCAACCTAGTTTTCAAAAGACACGTTTCTAAGCACTTTGTTGACCTCAGAACCACTGCTAACCCAAAATCTCAGTTTCTGTCGGTGAGGAGCCAGTCGAAATCAGTTCTAAGGGTTTACAAACTTTTCTATATTTGAATAGACTGTCTTCCTGTCCAAAGGCAAGAAAGTTTACTGAAACTAGACTCGAAGCGCTGACCCCTGCACCACTACTGATGCGTCAGTAAAAATTCAATGATATTTGGGAACGTCTTACACACGGCCTCTGACCCCAAACTAAGCAAAGCTTGTGATATGGCTGCCAGAGACTGATAAACTACTTATACATTATTTTTAAATACATACCAATATAGATAGTAGCTAAATAACAGCCAGACACAGAGCAAACAGCTATGTTCATCACATAAATACTTGCCCTGGGTGGGGATCGAACCCACGCCTCTTTGACCCAGTATTTAGGGTCACTAACCACTGAGCCACCGAGGCAGTCATCAATAGCCGGGTACCCACCTAGCGCACAGGCTCGCGCGGCAGCCTCGGTGGCCATGCTCGCGAGCGATGGCTCCCGAGGCAGCCCCAGTAGTTTTGATCACACGATTTGATTTACACGAGGCCGCTTCGCGAGGCAGGCTGAGCTATCATACGTCCACGAGTATTCGAAATGGACAGTCGTTTATTTTCAGCTGCAGCTGTTTTCCTAGCTGCTTATTGTTTAAAGAAACGAAAACAGTCACGTATCAAGAAAAAACCTAGACGCTTCTGGATTAGACAAATTTATGAGCGTCGCCACCAATATGAAAATAGATTACTTGGAGATTTAATACATAATCAGACCGTACATAATTTTACACGAATGTCCGTACAAGAGTTCGAAAATTTGTGCTCATTGTTGTCTGATATTGATATCAATATTATAGATAGAGACAAACACGGTAATACACAAAATTCAAAATTGTTGAAGTAGCTTCGCGCGCGAGCCAAAACATAACCGTCCCCACCTAACACACAGCGCTCACTGAGGCACCTTTGAGCGCGTCAAGTTTACCGACAACAGATGGCTCGGGGGCGAGCCGTGCTCAGCCGAGCGAACGCGCGCCCGAGGCAGCCCGAGGCACGTCCACACCAGCGGAGCATTTGGCTCGCGAGGCTGCCGCGCGAGCCTGTGCGCTAGGTGGGTACGCGGCTAATGACAGTCCGGGTACTTACAGGGGTACTCCTTCCAGTCAGTGGGGCGCCAGTCTTACAACTCGGAGCCTTCAGGGTCGAAGTTTTGGTTCACGAACTCTTGGATGTCAGCCTTCGTCGGTCGCGAAACTGTCCTGGGGACACGCAGGTTTTATTATAAACTACCAGCGTTCTAAAGTTTTTTTAACACTGAGATGTAATTACAATTGATAGCGAAGGCGACTCTTCCAGGATCTATGGAAAAAAGATGTTATAAAGGCAAGCAAGACTATTTGGTCTTCAGTATTCTGTGACAACAATTTATTTAACAGGTTTTTCTTTCCCTCATCATAGGAAGCATTAGAAGCGTACGGGAATAATTAGGTAACAACTAAATTTTGATGACTGAAGATACTTCGATATTTTTTATACTCATAGACTTTAACCAAACTACTAACTCATAAAACATTCTAACATTAAAAAATAATCGACCAAGTACAAGTCGGACTCGTGCACGAAGGGTTCCGTACTGTTTGGGAGCCCCCCTTAAATATTTATTTTATTTCAATTTAATTATTTATTAGTAAAGTGAACATACAACTTAATATTCTGTGAATATTTCAAGCATCTACCTGTTACCATTAATAATATCGACCCAAAAACGGATAAAAATTCAGGTTAGTTGTATGGAAGCCCCCCAAAAATATCTATTTTATTCTGTTTTTATTATTTGTTGTTCTAGCGGCAAAGGAAATACATCATCTGTGAAATTTCAACTTTCTAGCTATAACGGTTCATGAGATACAGCCTGGAGACAGACAGACGGACAGCGGACTCTTGGCAATAGGGTCCGGTTTTTACCCTTTGGGTACGGAATCCTAAAAACGTATTATAAATATAGCGTAGGTATTGCAGTATCCTCGACGCAATACGATTATGCCGACAATGCCTTGGAAAGTGCACATACCTGTTCATCATTTCATAGAAGTGCTCCAGTGTGATGTTGGCGGAGTTCTTGAGCTTCATGTCGACGAACGTCTTGGAGTCGTTGTAGAGGCCGGCCATCTGCACCGTGTCCAGCAGTGGCCCGTGGCAGTATATCATACTGGAATCGAGAATAAATAGTCGTAAATACATCTAAGAAGGTACGGTGCGTGCAAATTGAAATCTCAGAAGCTCAAGCTAACCCGACGCCGCTATGCGTTAGTTAAAAGGGTTATTTCTAATCAACTACCATCCTTTTAGGGGGTTATTCTGTATATCAAAACTAACAACTTTTGTTCTACGACTTTTATTAATTCTCAAAAAAAAGGTTGTTGTTCCATAGATAAATATCGTTCGTACACCTTCAATAAAATGTATGGAACAGTTGTTTTTTTTTTTGAGTTTTGACAAAAATCGCAGAAAAAAATTGTTAGTTTTGATGTACAGAATAAGCCCCTAAAAGGATGCTAATTGATTAGAAATAACCCTGTATATACCTATATGTCACTGTTTCAACTTAAGATTTGTTATTCGCCCTAAATTAGGGATTTGCGTCCGTAAAATCCTAAATAAAAGAAAAATTCTAAATAGAAATCTTAACGAGTCCCAGCGCGGAGCCTGGGTCCACCAAAATTGCATCGGCTAAATCGAATCCTAGGGGGGTGTCAGCGCAATGTCTGTATTATTTTACCCTAAAAAATTCCCTAAAAGAAGTAATTTCACCCTAAATTTCCCAAATACCAAGTACAACGTAAAATATGCACTTTCTCCTTAAAATAGGGAGACATCCCTAAATGTTGAAACACTGGTAGGGTATATAAAATAAATAAATATTAGGAGTCACGAGTAGACACTGGCATGTTATCACATACATAGTTTTTATCGACTTTGATTCCTAATTCTCCCATAGCTGACGTAAGACGCCGTCACAAGGATGTTGTATTTACAATTTAGTAACATATATTACTTATTATTATATGATTACACAATGATATTTGTATCTTTTTCTCTGAATAAAGTATAAGTATTCAACACGTGTCTATTCACACTATCTATCACTACACTAAACTGTCACAAATATTTAATTTATACATAATTTTTACTTAATCACTATTTTATTGAGTATGCTTACGTGCTTATGTGTTTGACACAGCTTACTTAAAAATGGCCAAGAAAGTCAAGATGAATTGCTAGTAGGTATCTTTACTCTTTCACGCAGCAACGGAGCTATAGACAGACTTGATTTTTTGCACGAATTCAGGGTTATTTCTAATCAATTAGTATCCTTTTAGGGGCTTATTCTGTACATCAAAACTAACAACTTATGTTCTGCTACTTTTGTCAAAACTAAAAAAAAAACAGTTGTTCCATACATTTTGTCGAGGGTGAACGATATTTTTCTATGAAACAACTAATTTTATTTGAGAATTAATAAAAGTCATGGAACAAAAGTTGTTAGTTTTGATGTACAGAATAAGCCCCTAAAAGGATGCTAATTGATTAGAAAGAACCTTGTATAGTTAAAAAAAAGTTGGTGAGTATCATAAGACTCATAAGCTACTAGGCTGAGGCTACATAGCTTATACAACCATAGAAATAGCGCTGTTGTCGCTTGAGGCAATTCTCAACCACAAAAATGTCACCAACCACTATCACTTGTTGTCACTGTCTAATTATAATGGTGACAAGAATTTGATACTATCGGGACAAAAACACGGCAACTTGCCACTGAATCGAGATATTCTTTGTCTTTTTCTAACTCATTCCATATTAAATCATTGCATCTCTTTCTTTCTTTTCTCGAGCGACCACATTATCCCTCTGGTATCTCTGTGGCTGAGGCAAATCTGGGGGTATTTACATTACATCACCTCCGTGAGTTTTATTTCTAGGACGTAGCTTTTTTACCAAGAAGATTCTACTGAACTCCTGGGGGGCGATTCTGTTAACCGATCTCGTTGCTGAGGTGATACGTTCCTGAACCTCTCTCGTTTTTATGACAGTCGGAATTGTCAAAAAAACGGTAGAGCTTCGATCGATGACGTAATAACGTGTGACTTTACTGAGTTAAAACTAACGTGATACTCATACGTTGCTCTGCCTTTCGAAAGCCGCCGCGAAACGTCAAAGATACAATTGATGACGTGAAAAGCGTGCGATGTTGAACCTTGATGTCAAAAGCAAATGACGTCACTAAGTGATACATTTTGTAGGTACTTAGGGCATTGATAGGGGGGGAAGGTTCATCGTCAAATTAGAGTTAGCTCAAAGAATCAAAATACTAAAGGTAGGTGTGTTTATCTAGACATTTTTATCTTGCGATATCAAATCTACATGTCATTATGTAATAATCACATCGCAAGAAAATTAAAGTACTAACATTTTGAAAAACTTAAATTAACAAAAATTTAATGGATTTTTGTTTCAATTTTGGTGAAGCTAATTAAACCCTATTAAAAGCTTTTATACAAAAAATATTCGAATCATTTATTTATTCCTTTGGGGACTGCGCAGGGCCCACATGGCACATATATTACACAAACACGTGTGGGGACTGAAGAGAGTTAAAATGTGCCTACTTATTGCCCATACACCACTGGCTTTTCAGTGAAGAAAAACATACAACAGAGGCGATCCGTGTTTAACAGTAGGTAGGAGATGTGTATTGTGAAGTCGTGATGGCCTAATCCCACATTTTATAGTCTTAATCTATTCCTATTCCCCCTCAGCCTCGATCTTTGCTTCTTCATTTTTTTAAGGGCCTAATTGACCTTCATGGATAGGCTATGTTCAACAATGGACTACTTTTAGAGGCCACAACGGAGCAAAAAAGCCCGTTTGCAGTTCTTCCTCACTACACCTCTGATTTATTTGACAAACAAATGATGTATGTAAACAAGCGGGGAAAGTGAAATGAGTCAATACCACCACATTTAATGTTGTCAAATGCAAACCTATACTGTATAAAAAAAAACCACTGAAAGAAACGTAGTTCTGAAATATAAACTTTGATCACAGACTTATCGTCTCATCCTTTTTATTAAATTGCAACTTTTAATATGCCGAAATCTATGTTTTTTTACTTTAGCATGCAATAAAATGTGATGCCTGTTATATTTTTGTTAGTTTGATTACAATTTATCAGCAACATTGATTCGGGCATGGTATGAACCAAAATTGGTTTCCAGTTGTTTTTAAATCACTCTAATACTGCTTATCTAGTTTAGATACTTAGTGTAATGTGATCTTCGCATTTTATTCATATCAGCTAAATCAAAAGCATTAAACCGTAGGTATACCTAATAATATGTACGATTTTGGAGAAAATCTAACAAGAAACATGTTTTTCTGACACATTTTTCATTTTAAAAAGGTTTTAGTAGTATTATAATTGTACTATTAATATATTTATGTAAAATAACAAATATTTTAAAATTTAGTTAATTTTATTAAACCACTAACTAAAATAGTTTTTTCGAAAATTCATCAAAATGATCAAGTGCCAATACTATCCAATTCTCCCCATAGTAAAAGCTAATACGCTTGATTTTATAATGGCAGAATTGTACCAAAGGTGACAATCACAAGTGACAATCAATTGTAATGAATGACAATCATGTGACAATCTACTAACTACTAAAAGTAGCCGAAGTATAACCGAAGTATAGTCGAAGAACACCGAAATAGAAACCGGTGCAATAACGATCGCAACTCGGCTCGGCTACAATATTATAATTCTCGATGTGAATGACATGCTACAAAAATGACCCCACGTGGTCTTGTGGCTACGACCCAAAAGTGTTTTTAAGTGGAAGCTAGAAACACTCAGGACCGTCTGCAGAGTTTCTGGCGGGAGCCAGAAACGCACCGGTGCTCCCAGCACTTTGTGTGCCTACTCGCCTGGCAGTAGGGCCAGGCTTGTGCGGTCTTTTATGACAGCGTTGCCAAATACGCTGTTGTCCTCCTCGGGCCCGCTTGAGCTCGTAATACATAGTATCGTAATTTTCATCATAAGTCCTAACTAGGGAAAACATACAACGACGTATAAATCATAATTAGACCTACAATCACAATAAGACTCCTTACTAATTTTCTCTATTTTCAGCTTATCTTAGGAAACGTCAATGTCAATGTTCGTATTCATTTTTATGTGTTTTTATGACATATTAAATGTCTGGAGTATTTGAAGGTTGGTCCGGTGCGTTCAGACTACGCTATATTCTTTCTTAACCTATTTTAGAAAAAAGAGGATGTTATTAACTCTATTTCTTGTATTCCGTATATCGCATATAGTTTTCATAATTAAATATTAAAAACAATCAGCAACCAGGCAGTCAGCTGCCATGAATAGGGCAAAGGGTACACTTATTCTTAGGCCGTTTTCTGACTTGTCGGTGCGGGAGCGGTGCGGATTCGTTTCGCTCGGTATACACGGTACCGAAAGCTTGCCGAGCGCCTATGTTTTAATGCGCGTCTTCTGATTGGCGCGGTGTGTGCGGGAGCGGGGAGGGATCGTTTCGTTTTACCGCGTCTCGGGATGCGTGTCCAGGCGCCGCTCGACATTTACCGCGCGAGGTCGTGCAAACAAGATGGCGGAGCGAGATATTCACGTCGTTTTAGTACTAGAAATTGAAAAGTATCCTGCATTGTACTCGTATAATTATAAATTGGCGGAATATTCGAGAAAGGACGTTACAGAGAGGATTTGGAGTGAGATATCTTGGGAAAGTTCTTTAGCCGCAACAAAAAATCGGCAATTAATATTATTTTCGATATAAGGATGACGCCAATAACGTTTTCTTTTTTTACGTAGGCGATAAACATAATAACACGCCAAAATATCGTCATCACTAGAAGACGACATCTTCGGTACTGCAGAATTTTATACCGAGAATATACCGATAGGTGAGTAGGTGAAGGCAACGCGGTATCGTTTCGGTACAGACCTTACAGATCCCGCACCGCTCCCACACCGACAAGTCAGAAAACGGCCTAAATCACACTAAGGCTGCGTTTTCAAAAACGACACGCGAGGATGAAGTTACTTCCGATTTTTTTCTCAAAAACGCATCGGTCGCTTTGGAGAAATCTCGTGGCTACTCAATTTGAATTCAAGGCATTTTTTTCTAGGTAAAGTTATAAGATTACCTTTGATAGGGTAGGCTCATTAAGGCTCGAAACTCCCTCCAATACCTACTGATCTACGCCTGTGAATTAGGTACGAGTATAACATTGAAATAGAAACAACCAAACCGTTTTCAAGTAATTCATTTATACTAGAGCAATTTTGTTTACAATAAAATATCTTAATCCACAGTCAAATGTATCAAATATTCTCTTACACAAGCAAAAAAAATCCAGTAGAGTACGTCTATCGGATACGGTCTAATATTGTAGCATAGTCTGAATGATCTGTTGTACAAAACGAGTCAGTAACGATGCAGAAACGTTTCAGAAACGAAACAGTATCACGTCACCTACACATACAAACATATTGTATACACACTTATGTCGCTTACGTCATTGACAATTTTAAATAACAAATGGAAACGAAGACTATCTCTATTTTCTCGCCTTTCAATTTTGTTTTCTTAAACTCCAACCATCTATCCAATTATAATTTGATCTGACTTCTTTTTTGAATTGAATAATTTCGTCGCAAATCTGTAAAAATATGAAATAAGAAGATTAAAATAATAAAGCAAGAAAAAATCTGACAAATCAGACTTAAGTCAAAACCAATATTTATTCAATGTGTGCGTTATTACTTTTTTTCTGATGTTTGATTGCAACAAATAAGGTTTTGCTCACAAAAAGAGTTTATTAATTATTATTAAACTGTATTTTTTATCCTCACCTGCTTTTTTTTAACCCACATAAGTCCGCGTTTGACCACCAACTCGCCTGATGGTAAGCGACGTTGTGGTCGAAGATGAAGCACGCAGACCTAGAAGATACCTATTCACTCTGACCTTGAAAAGCCATACATTATATCTCTTAGGAAATAGGAAAGCAGGAAGATGCCTGCTTGTTTTTTGGCTAAATCTAGTAATTGATATTTGACTCGCTTTCTGTGGATAGATTAATCTGATGATTGGTTTGCACAGATATTTGGTTTGAGACACCTTTAATTCCGATAATAATACAATTTCATCTAATTCATTACAATACAATTTTATAATTTTTAGGGTTCCGTACCCAAAGGGAAAAACGGGACCCTATTACTAAGACTTCGATGTCCGTCTGTCCATCTGTCTGCCTGTCTTTCTGTCTGTCACCGGGCTGTATCTCATGAACCATGATAGCTAGGCAGCTGAAATTTTCACAAATGATGTATTTCTGTTGCCGCTATAACAACAAATACTAAAAAAAGAATTAAATAAATATTTAAGGGGGTCTCCCATACAACAAACCTGAATTTTTAAATGTTTTTCGCTCTATATTAATAATGGTAACAGGTAGATGCTTGAAATTTTCACAGGATATTTAGTTTTATATTCACTTCAATAATAAATAATAAAATTAAAATAAAATAAATATTTAAGGGGGGATCCCATACAGTACGGAACCCTCCGTGCGCGAGTCCGACTCGTACTTGGCCGATTATTTCCTATATCAAATACCTACTCATTCTTAACTGACTGGCAATAAATAGTACCTCCTTATTCAAAACCCTTATTTAAAATTCTGTCAGCTTGTCAAAAGATCAAAATCACAGAGTAGGTACTTTGTTATTTACAGAAAATCAAAATTTTCTCCAATTTCAGCCGAATTTCATCAGGTTATTAAAAATGATGGTCATTAGCTAACTTGCGCTTGAATATCGGCCACTTTAACTGAGCATTGCGTGCAATCAGCTTCGCGACCATCAACGGATGTCCTCTTGTCCACGGGCCAACTCTCAAACAACTACTGGGGCCTCTGCAGTGACCTTTCCAGTTCCCCGTGTTATCTACTTCTACGGAGCAGAATCCGGCGGCTCTCCTGTGATGGACGGGCCAGCTCTCCGTGACATCTACTATCACTTGGATTCTTCTGCAGTGTCCATCCTAGCTCCTTGTGGTATCAACTACCACGGGGCATTCTTCGGCGGCTCTCCAGTGATGGACGGGCCAGTTACCTGTACCACCTGCTACGAGATCTGTTGCAATGGTCGTTGACTTTTTTGTTAAGGTAGCTCGCGGAGTGCGTACGTTAAAGTTTGGAGATATGTAGGTACACTACAGAAATAAATAAATAATAGGGGACATCTTACACACGATCAATATTTTGTTTACGTATTTTTTGAAATAAAATAATAATGTTCTGCCTAATTTTGTTGGTTTAAATCATTTACCCTCGAAGCAGGTAACGAAACCCAAGTCCAACCTATGGGTTGCTACACACATATTGGTTCAGCACAATCGCCACTGTAGTAAAATCGAATCTGTGTGGATGAATCATTCGGTTCGGCAAATACCGATCGTGCCGAATGGAATTTAGCGAGGCGGGATGGATTGGATTTCGTGATTTACGTTTGGACTTGCGTAATTTGGAAGGTTTTTCTGTCTAGACGATACTGATAAATATTATGATTTATTTGAGATAACTCTAATTAGATGACGCCCCAACATCAATGCCCCGCCTGAATACGTACACTTAAGTTACGTCGTTTCATTTTGACATCGATCGTTATGTATTACGTCACACGATTTTGACGTCATCAATTTTATCTTCGACGTTTCGTGTCAGCTTTCAAACGTCGGAGCAACGGATTAGTTCACGAAAGTTTCGATTCAGTACCGTCACACTTACGTCACACGTTTTTACGTCATCAATCGAAGCTCTATCGTTTTTTTGAACGAGAGAGGTTCTAGAACGTATCACCTCAGCAACGAGATCGGTTAACAGAATCGCCCCCCTGATATAGGCCCCCTCTATAATTATATCTTCTCTATTCAAATTAATATATCGCGCTAAACTTATTTAAAATTGAAAAAAGTGCAAGATAAATCTTAGAAATATCTGTTTATAGAAGAAACATCTTTTCTAAATTGCTCCACTTAGTTTATTAAAGAAAATTATTATTTGTGTACTTACACATCAAATTGATGGTTAAATGCTAGTATTAGTGCACCCTGCCTGCCACTGAGTGTTATCTCCTTAATAATTACACTGCAAATTCACTTTTAAACAAGATACCTGTGAACTTCACTTTTGGCCAAACAAAATGGACGCCATTCAACAGTCAATGAGTGAAATGATGGACTCATTCCACAAGCACCTTGATTCGATCGTGGGCCAGATGCTAAGTACACAGACGCCCACTTGGGAAGGTACCGCTGCAGAACTGTCGTCGTTCAAGAACTTTGTTGTCACAACGTTCAGAGTTGTCGAAGCCCAGATCCGAATGCTGGCTCAACAGCTCGATCAAACTGAGATGCGCTCACGGCGGAAGTTCCTGTTGCTGCACGGAATTCCTGAAGAACCGAATGAGGACACCCGCAATATAGTCACAAAGGCTGTGGTGGAGAGGCTGAATAAATCAAGCTTCTGTTGCGCCTACATCAGTAGATGTCATCGGATGGGGCGTGCGACGTCGTCAAAACCGCGACCAATCCTGCTCAAGCTTCGGGATGTCGTTCTTCGTGATAATATCTGGAAGTCGAAGACCAGTCTAAAGGGCTCAGGCATCACGTTATCCGAATTCCTCACGAAGGCACGGCATGACTTGTTCTTGGCAGCGCGTCAACGATTTGGTGTTGCGAAGTGCTGGACGAGTGAGGGCAATATTTTCATTCTCGGCCCGGACGGCACTCGGCATCGCGTCAATGCCAGAGGGGACCTTGATGCTGTGCAGAAGATCGCCCCAGATGCTAAGCCGCAGCCGCCGCAGGCAGCTGGAAGTCGGGCGGTGCCTGCTGTGGTGAAGGATGCTGCAGGCTCGACATAGAAAAAGCTTACTGAGGCTCGAGGCCCAGGCGAGAAAAAACGGCACGGCAAGCACTATTCTCACTCACTAAACCAGCCTGGCGCAACTTAAAGGAAAAAAACGATTCTATAGAAACGGGAGCGAATTTTTAACCCGTCTAAGTTTAAAAAAACATCGACATCTACAAAGCTGTATGTAATGACGGCATTCGAATTTAGGCGGATTGTACTTCGCCGCCATCTTTGGCCGCCATTGTCATGTTGACGTTTATCTTTTGCTATGCCTAGTAATTTTTTTTTTTAAATAATTTATTCATGACCATGGATACAGAGTCCTTCAGTCGAAGTCTTAAATAATAAAAAATTTACAAACATAGAAGAGAAATAAAAAATTAAACTTAACTAAATCTTTTCAACAGTATTTAAAATATACTTATAAATAGGTTTGTAAAAAACTTCACTTTTTAGTAAATCCTCAATACGGCGGGGAACACTAATTGAGTTACGAGCTGCTATGTCACTAATGTCACTGGCTAAAATTAATCGTTGTAAATGGAATTGGGGACATTGAAAAATTATATGGTTTATATCAGCATGCGGTCGGAAACAATACGTACAGTTATCTTCTGGGACTATATTAATTCTGTGTAAATGAGCTGGAACCAAGCAATGTCCAAATCTCAGGCGATTTATAACTGTTATAAACTTTCTGCCACAATATTCAAATTTGTTGTACCAAGGAGTAGTAGGTAAGTCTTTCTGTATTTCTGCATACCACCTTCCCTTATATTCTGTTGTAACGTGCCAATATTCTTTCCAAATTCTGAGTAAATCCTTATTAATTGCACAATAGTAATCTGTGAAAGGTACTTTTAATATATCTGTGTGATCTAGATCATGCTCTTGCCGAGTAGCCAAATCTACTGTTTCATTGCCATGGATGCCACAATGTGAAGGAACCCATACCAATTCTACATGTTTTGATTTACTAATCATTTCTATAAGTTCTCTAATACTATATATAATATAATTTAACTTATATGAGAAATTACTGTTGTTCAAAACAGACAGAACACTTTTAGAATCACTTACTATTAGTATATTTACATTTTTTACAGAGTTATTTACAAATGTTAAAGCGGTTAAAATTGCATACGCTTCTGCAGTAAACACACTGCAATTATTATCTAACTTTATACAGTGGGTTTTATTCATTTGTGGATCATAATATGCGGCTTTAACCCCTTCATCACTTTTAGAACCATCTGTATATAAAATATAAAAGTCTGGTTTATTCTCTATAAATTCTAGAAAATCAAATTTGTTATTTATTACATCTAAATGACAATCTATACTTAAGCAATTAATCAAGGCATTATATGGACATTTAAATGTTGGCCAGATATCATGAGAACAAATGTTTTTACTGATATTTTTTAAAAATGACATTATTGTTGTGATTTCAGGCAAAACTCCCGAAACAAGAGATGTGGCTGATAAGCTAGATGTTTCAACTGATTGTGATATCTGTGGATGACATAAAACATTATTCAGCACTATAACATTATTGGAAGTCAACTCTTTCAAACAGAATCTATCAGCCAAAAGTAAACGTCTCAGGATTAATGGAGGTATACAGTTTTCAATTTCCATAGAATTAATAGGAGTGGAACGCATAGCTCCGCTAATAATTCTTAAAGCCATATTTTGTATTACATCGAGTTTTCGTAATAAGGTGCTACTTGCATTCATATAAGCTAAACTACTATAATCAAAATGACTTCTTACTATACTTTTATACAGCATGATCAAGGTTTTAGGATCAGAGCCCCAAAAAGTACCAGCTAAACATCTTAAAACATTAATACTTTTCATTGCATTGCTGCAGATATACTTAATATGCTCTTCAAATTTTAACTTGTTATCTATTATTACTCCTAAAAATTTATGTTGATTACTTACAGGAATGATTTCATTATTGTATTTAATTTTAACAAAAGATTGTGCAAAAGGATCTTTACTAAAAACAATAACAGAACTTTTATCAGAACTAATATCTAATTTTAATACATTGTTGTAATAATGGTGTAGCTGCAGCAGTGCAGAATTCAAGTGATTTACAGCCATATTTAAATTTTGACTTTCAGAGTATAAAAGTAAGTCATCGGCAAATTGTAAAATCTTAACATGTGATGTGTTAACATACTTTAAAATTTGAGATGTATATAGAATATACAAGAGAGAAGATAAGATAGCTCCTTGCATAGTTCCTTTACTGACAGATTTTGGTCCATGTAGCTTATTATTAAATTTAACATGCAAGGTTCTGTTATTCAGAAAATTAAATATCCATTTCAATAATTTTGTTGGCAGACCTAACTCATTCAAAACTAGAAGAAGGCTCTTAATGTTGACATTATCGAAAGCACCTTTTACATCAAGAAAGACGCAGATCACATTAGAGTGGCTGAGCTTTGCTTTTTTTAATGTTGAGATTAATGATACAAAACTTTCAGAGCAACTTTTACCCTTTCTGAATCCAAATTGTGTGTTAGGTATTTTAGAGTTGGTTTCAAAAAAAAAAATCTAAACGTAATTTTAACATGTTTTCAAAAAGTTTACCCAGACAGGATGACAAAGATATGGGTCTGTACGATGACGGATTATTTGCAGGCTTATTAGGTTTTAAAATTGGTATTACACATTGAGTCTTCCAAGATTCAGGAATAACTGATGCATTCCAAAGTCTGTTATAAATTGCCAATAAAATGTTCAGAGCATTTGAATGTAAATTTTTAATAAGTTTATATGGAATGTTATCCATACCTGGTGTAGTATCCCTACGACTATCTAAAGAAATGCGAAGCTCATTCAGTGTATAAGGCTCATTTAAGAAGGAAACGCTATTGTCAGACCTGTCTAAAATATTTAAAGTGGTAAAATCGGTTGATGTTGAATCTGCTAATTTTTCTAGAAAACTTGGTACCCATTCGTCATTTAGAGTTTTGTTACTACAATTACTGTTAATCCTTTTAAATTTTTTAACATAATTCCATATTCTAGTAACTGGTGTCATTCTGTTGAAAGAAGTACACAATTCATGCCATGATTTTCCCCGTTCCTCAATTAATATCTTTTTCTTTTTAGCATCAAGACGCTTGTAATTAATAAAATTGGAAATTGTTGGAGAGTGATGATATGTCTTAAGAGCTTCTTTCGACTTTTGAACTGCATCCTCACATAGTGTGTTCCACCATGGAGCTGGTTTTCTCAGAATTTTTGGAGTGTGATTAGATTTCTGCTTAGGAATACATTCATCTCTGATTTGATACAAGATATTTATAAAACTATTGTATAATTCATCTAGATCTGTATTTTCCAAATCTAATTGCGAAAAGCAGGTTTCAGATAAAGTTTTAAATTTAGACCAGTCTGATTTGTTGTACAAATATTTTTCTTCTACAGGACGAACATCATACACCGATGGCTTCACATTTACATCCAGTAGAGTCGGAAAATGATAACTACCCATTGCATCATCATGGACTTGCCATTCACAGAGAGGAGCTAACGAGCAACTTACTAAGGCTAAATCAATTGCTGAAGAATTCTTGTTTGGATATTTAATTGTAGTATGATTACCATCATTTAAAACACACAAGTCAAACTCATCTATGAGATTGTACAAAGAATTACCTCTACTATTATTTTTTAGACAACCAAATAAAATGTGATGGGCATTGAAATCTCCCATTATGAGACATGGCTTAGGAGTTTCAGTGAATACTTTTTTTAATTTATTAGTATTAAATTTAGTAAATTCGCTGTTTGGGGGACAATAAATACACAACACATGTAATTTACCTAATGATGTATCAAGTGCAATGCAAATGTTCTGAATTGATTCGTAATATGAGGTATGAACAACTTCATATTTAAAATTTTGTTTAATTAATATAGCTACCCCATTATGTTCGTTTACAGACAGTTTGTGAATCAAATTATAGGATGGAAAATTTGGAATTTTACTGTTTTTCTTAAGCCACGTTTCATTTAGTAAACATATATCTACATTTTGTTCAGTTAAAAACTTTAACAATAGCGTTTTTTTACTATGTAAACTTTGAATATTGAATTGTGCTATACGAATATATGTGTCCATATAATGAAATTAAATTAAATTAAATTTGACAACAAAATTTCTTTAATTCTTTTATTTGTAATGGGTTCATTCTTGCTATTTGCAAGGGCAACAACGGACTTCACAAGGGCATTTATAATTACATCGTTATCAACAATTTCTTTGGCATTGAGATCTTGGAAGGTTTTTTGTCTCGGCTTTGGTGTTAGAGCTGGGAAGGATGTTCTATCAGAGATTTGTGGCAGACTTACCGCATTGGCATAAGACATTTTTTGTTGTTGTTTAATTTTCTTCTCTTCTATTTTTTTCTGCTTAACAGGGCAGTCTTTCGACACGGCAAGGTGAGGGCCAGAACAATTGACACACATTATTTCTTCCACATCACATTCCTTGTAGGAGTGCCGTCCTGCACAGGATGAACACATCTGCTCTGCTCTGCAGTTCTTAGCTGAGTGGTTGAATCGGAGGCAACGGTAGCATTGCATGAGTGGTGGAAAGTATTTATGAACCTGGTATCTGAATAGCTTGATGTATACATACTGAGGTAATGTGGTGGCTGCAAAAGTGACAGCCACTGTTCCAAGAGGAGTCAAATTTCCGTCTACTTTTCGCATAAAGCGTTTGATTGAGACAACATCAGCATCACAAGTAATATTTTTGTAAATTTCTTCATTAGACATTGTCAGCGGAATATGCCTGATGACTCCTATAACTTCAGTCATGTAAGCAGGAATGAAAGCTTTCAGCTTATATCTGTTCAGGAAGCTATCCATCTTTAAAAAATTGTTAGCTGGAGCTGGCTTTTTGAAAGTGACGCCAACCTTATAAGCATTTATTCGGTGGACACCTACAATGCCTTTAACATTTTCAATGAAAAGATTTGTCAATATTATGGGGTTTTTATTACCAACCTTTTCTTCTTCTGTGGATTCAACGTAAACCACGCAGTCCCCACTGTGATTTTCGGGGAATAGCCTCTTGTAGAGGGGCTTCTGAAATACTTTGTAGCCATCATTGTTCGTTGAGGATTTTGCAAGTTTTCTCTTCTTTCTCTCTGCTGTAATGACGGGGTCCTCCCCGTCACTAGCAACGCTCATGACGTTATTGTTGCGCCGCAACACCCAACACAAATCTCAGAGAATTGCAAAATTAAAATTTATGAATAATTGAATATTAAAAACGCCCGCTTCTTTCGACTTCCCGCCAAAAAAGTCACATACTATGCCTAGTAATATTGTTCTGTGTTGCTATGTGTGTAGCCTGTTCTTTGGTGTGTAGTGTAGCTGAAAATTCGGATCTTTGCTCTTTTCATACAACAATTTGAAAACAATCTATTATTTGATAGATTTTTTTGGGTGCAGTGATCGTCTAGAAAGTACTCAACAAATTCCTTCCTTCCTTTCAGCCATAGGACGTCCACTGCTGAACATAGGCCTCCCCTAAAGATCTCCAATAAGACCGGGTGGTAGCGGCTTGCATCCAGCGCGAACCTGCGGTCTTAATGAGGTCGTCCGTCCACCTTGTGGGTGGACGTCCTACGCTGCGCTTGCCGGTACGTGGTCTCCACTCGAGGACTTTTCGACCCCATCGGTCATCAGTCCTCCGCGCTATGTGCCCTGCCCATTGCCACTTCAACCTGCCAATCCGCTGGGCTATGTCGGTAACCTTGGTTCTTCTACGGATCTCCTCATTTCTGATTCGATCGCGTAGAGAAACTCCGAGCATAGCCCTCTCCATGGCTCGTTGGGCTACTTGAAGCTTACTAATAAGGCCCATAGTGAGAGACCACGTTTCTGTGCCATAAGTCATCACTGGCAACACACACTGGTCGAAAACTTTCGACTTGAGGCACTGAGGTATGTCGGACGAGAAGACGTTACGCAATTTTCCGAACGCTGCCCAGCCGAGTTGGATTCGGCGATTGGCCTCTTTCTTGAAGTCGGACCTACCTAACTGGACTACTTGTCCTAGGTAGACGTACGAGTCAACGACTTCAAGAACCGAGTTCCCAACTGAAATGGGGGTGGGTACAACATGGGAATTACACATGACCTTTGTCTTGTCCATGTTCATTTTAAGACCCACCTGTTGAGAGACTCGATTGAGGCCTTCGAGCATCGTACTGAGTTCCTCCATCGACTTTGCCATGACTACGATATCGTCGGCAAACCGAAGGTGAGTGAGGTATTCGCCATTGATGTTGATGCCGAATCCTTTCCATTCCAGGAGCTTAAAGGCGTTCTCCAGAGTAGCAGTAAACAGTTTCGGAGATATAACATCTCCCTGTCTTACGCCTCTCTTCAAAGGGATCGCCTTGGAGCTCTCTTCCTGTACTCGGACCGACATAGTGGCGTTATTATACAAACACTTCAACACTTCGATATACCGATAGTCAATACGGCATCGTTGAAGAGACTCAAGCACAGCCCATGTCTCGACCGAATCAAAGGCTTTCTCATAGTCCACAAACGCTAAGCAGAGTGGCTGGTTATACTCCTCAGTCTTCTGTATAACCTGCCGCAGCGTATGTATGTGGTCCATGGTACTAAAGCCTTTTCGGAATCCGGCTTGTTCGGAAGGCTGGAAGTCATCAAGCCTGCGTTCGAGACGATTCGTAATGACTCTTGAAAACAACTTATAAACATGGCTCAGAAGCGAGATGGGTCTGTAATTCTTCAATAAGGTGTTGTCACCTTTTTTAAAGAATAGCACCACCACGCTTCTGTTCCATGCTTCTGGCGTTATGCCCTCGAGGACGACGGTGTTGAAAAGCTTCTGAAGGACTTTAAGTACCGGTTTACCACCCGCTTTCAGAAGCTCTGAAGTGATTCCGTCGTCACCCGGCGCCTTGTTGTTCTTAAGTTGGTTCAGGGCCATTCTAATCTCGTACAGGCTGATGTCCGGGATGTCTTCGGTGAAGTGTCGGGTCAGCTTGGCTCTTGGGTCTCTAGCCGCGCTGTTTACAGGCTTTGCTACCGAGGCGTATAGCTGTCCGTAGAACTTTTCGATCTCCTCCAATACCTCTGCCTTGGTCGACGCTGTACTGCCATCTTCTCTCTTCAGCTTTGTCAGCTGACTTTGCCCAATAGACAAATGCCTTGCGAACACTTTGGAGCCTTTGTTCCGCTCTATCGTCTCCTTAATATGTTTGGTATTAAAGAGACGAATGTCGCACCGCACTGATTTTGAAATTTGTCTATTGAGCCGCCTGTATGACTTTGCATCATCGGAAGACTGCAGTCTTAGCGAGCGTCGTTCGGCCATGAGATTTAGAGTATGATCGGAAAATTTCCGAGGTCTATCAGAACGGCGGGGTCTAAAGAACTTAGAACCTACCGTTTGGACAGTTTCTACGAGCCCGTTATTGATCTCGTCCACAGACGCAAAGTTCTCCAGGCAAGCAAAGCGATTTGAGAGCTCGAGCTGAAAGTTCTCGGGGTTTTGTATATGAGCATGAGTAGGTCGGAGCGTAGACTTCATCAGGCGGGACCTTTCGAGTTTAACGTTAATATTCAGTTTGCCTCGCACGATTCTGTGATCACTACCGGTTTTTATCCTGTGGATCACGGAGACATCGTTGAATATCCGTTTCTCGCTAGTCATGATGAAGTCTATCTCATTTCTCGTAGAACCATCGGGGCTCATCCAGGTCCATTTCCTGTGAGGTGGCTTCTGAAAGAAAGAGTTCATCATGAAGAGTCCCTCTTTCTCCAGAAAATCTGCCAGCCTCTGGCCCCTGAGGTTCCGTTGCCCATATCCAAATTGCCCCACTCTCAACTCATCATCGCTTTTTTTGCCCAACTTTGCGTTGAAATCTCCCATAACAACCGTGAAGCGGGTCTTAGACGTATGTATGGCCCGACTTACGTCCTCATACATAGCCTCCACTTCATCATCTGGGTGTGACGAGGTCGGTGCGTATACCTGAATGACCTTCAACGAATATCGTTTAGATATTCTGAGTATTAGGTATACAACCCTGCTCGACACACTTTCAATGGTAATGATGTTGTTAACGAGAGACTTGTGGACGAGAAAGCCGACACCACCTTGGGACCGTTGGTCACCTTCCCGGTAGTAAAGTAGGTTGCCGGATTTCAGGGTTATCGTGTCCTCGCCCTCTCTACGGACTTCAGACAACCCCACAATATCCCATCGCAACCTACTCAACTCTTCTTCCAGTTCCGCAATCTTCTCGTCAGTCCTCATTGTGCGCACGTTATATGTTGCCAGGGCCAGTTGTCGGGTGGGGTGGCAGCCGGATCTCTTCCGGCGATTCTTAGCACCCCGTGCTCCGCCGTTACCATGGCCGCTGCCGGAGCCAGGAATAGCGGCGCTGCCGGGGACTGGGGGCCTGGTCTTATTTTTACTAATCATTAAGGGGGGTTTTGCCCGTAATTGCCGCGCTGGGCAGGCGTGTTGGCAATCGCAGTGCGTAGCTCTCGCGACGGGGATGCTGCTGCCCATCCCCGCCCTGTTGCACTTGAGCTACGCTGTTTTGGATGGATATACCGCCATCTGTCGGTTCCGTAGTACCTCAGTCGGCTCTTACGACACCTGATACAAGAGGGGGGTGCTATTCTACTCTGCCGGCACCCCACGGCTAAACATTCCATCGAGCTGCAACAGTACTTCCCCCTTGGAAAAAAATGTAATATATATTCACAAACAATTAATGGTAGCAATTCGGCGACATTCGCATTAAACTATAACTAGTCGCACTAAAAATTTTAGTTTAGTGCAAAACTAGCGAAAGGCTATTCGGTGTTTTCTTCGAACTAAATTTAAAGCTATTTTAGTCGTCCGCCATGAAGAATTAAATTGAGTAACGCCACTTACGCCATCTAGTGGTGAGTAGCAAATTAGTTCGAAAAAGCCCACTAGATGGCACAAATATTAATTATGGTTGTTATTTTTATCTGTGGCTGATCCATGGATATATTACCTAAACATAGAAAATCCTCGGGCTGTTCCCAATTTGTTACCATATCAATAACATAGTTACAATTATGTTCTTTTCTATTTTAAGTCTCAAGAAATACTTACTATATCTGTTACGGATTATAACAATCGATTTTACTCCAAAAACGGTGCAACGCGCTTTATTTTGGAATAAGACTTTTACATTATTTATTTCCGTGGAATGCACTAGCTTTTATATCTATGATTTGATTAAAAGGTTGGAGGTAAAATACAACTCGTTGGCTTTTATCGTAGCTTTAGCTAAATTACTTTGGCAACACTTTTGTTTACATTTTTTTCAGTCAGTTCACATTTCACAAAAACTTCGTAAATCTTTGCTATAAATATCACTAGGTACTACTATTATCTCTAGACTTTTACAATGAATAATGCCAATAAAAAGCAAAGGGAGATGTCCTCTCCACGCCAACATCACGATACTGAGAGGCAAGAGTACATTATGTGAAAGGTAAGCAATTCTAATTGTCTTGTAAGTAGATCTCTTTTTGATAAATCAAGCAACTAGGTACTAGGAGTCAGGTACTCAAGCTGTCGTGTTCCGAAAATCTGGCCAGTGAACTCAATGTCCTGGCCGCTACTTGTACCTCCTTTGCTTGTCTTGTGATATCTTCAAAAACAATTCTTGTAACTCTTGTGTAGGTACCAACTAAATGAATATCATGATAAGGTCTTAATTTGATAAAAATTGTCCAATAGGTTTGGAATGTATGGGTATGACCTAGACAAAAATGAAAGCGAGAAAGATCAGACGGTCTATACATACTACTGGATGAGACGCAGACCTAGACGATACAGAAACAAAGATTTTGGAAGAAGTCGGGTCTTCATTGGTATTTGGCCACGACAGCATAGAACTGGTAATTTACTGGTATTTATTTTTACCTTCACTAATATTTTTTACAGTCAATAAATAAAGCAAGTAACTTGAATAATCCTTATTAATAAAAGAAATATGTTAACTACTAATATTAATACTTATGTACTATGTAGGTATACGAGTAGGTAGGTATACTACTACTATTTAAAAGTACTAGGTAAAATACTGTTGTTTTTTGTGTTTTATCATTTGTTTTGTCGTTATGTATTGTACCTCTTATTTTTGTTGCAAATAAAAAATTCTGTATTCTGTACTATTTAAATTTAATTTTGTAAAAAAATATTTTGTTTTACAGGGTATACTGCCATTACCATCTGAGCAGACAAAGCAGGGATTGTGGGATCTTTCTAGGATGAACTCCCAGAAATATATTATATCGAGGTACCCATACAACCTCCATCAGCAAGCCAACCTGCACTTCCGCATTCAACAACAAGCCAGCCTATAGCATGTCAGTCCGCACAAAGCCAGCCCACAGCGTGTCAGTCAGCACAAAGCCAGCCCACAGCGTACCAGTCTGCACAAAGCCAGCCCACAGCGTGCCTGCATTCTGATCTGCCTCAACCAAGTGGAAGGCAGCCTCTGCCTCGTCGTCATAGATCCAGTTGGCCAAGAACAAATGCAGCCTCAATCAAATGCAAGGGCTTGTTGAGCAGAGTGGAATTCGTCAAATTATTTTTATTTAGAATAATATTACTGATTAATTTTTGTTGAAACAAATAATAAACGATTTATGTATATTTTTATGATTTTATTATTAAAAAATATAGTAATTAAATTTGGGCGTATCTCGCTTGCGATGGGAAATCTTGATCTTCATTCTATTCTGTCTCTTCTGTTCCACCAAGAGTGCCATCCTCATTGTTATCTGCAACATGATATATACAATAATTACTGTTTGTTTGTAGGAAAACGCGTAGGAAAGCCAGAGATAGGGAGCACTGGCAACTTCTAGAGGCCTATGTCCAGGGTGGACAACCTAGTGAAATATGTAGAAATAAGAAAAATGTTTCATAAGGATTTAATATACTAGAGAATAAAGGCTATTTTTTTTCATTTTATTAATTTTTGTTGGAACAAATAATAAACCATGTAAGTACATTTTTAGCGTTTCATACCCAAAGGGTAAAAACGGGACCCTATTACTAAGACTCCGCTGTCCGTCTGTCTCCAGGCTGTATCTCATGAACCATTATGCTAGAAAGCTGAAATTTTCACAGATGATGTATTTCTGTCGCCGCTATAACAACAAATACTAAAAACAGAATAAAATTAATAATTTAGCCATTTTTTCGCTCGATATTAATAATGGTAACAGATAGATGCCTAAATATTCACAGAATGTTTAGTTGTGATACAATTAAATGATAAATTAAAATTAAATAAATATTTAAGGGGGGCTCCCATACAGTACGGAACCCTCTGTGCGCGAGTCCAACTCGTACTTGGCCGATTATTTTATTTTGATGTATATATATAATAAAAAAATCTAGAACTTACTTCAATTTTGGCATATCAATCTCGCTTCTGACCGGAAATCTTTATCTTCATCATATCAGTCACACTTCTATCGCACCAAGAATTAATTGTTGCAGTTTGTCTTCAGTACCTCATTGTTATCTGCAATGTGATATAGAATAATATAATTAAACAGATATCAATCTTTATAGGTCTCTTATCTTTTCTCATAGATGAAGGATGGCTCTGCTAGCGGAGCGAAGACCAATCCTTCATCTATGAGTTTCTTATTGTAAGTATCTAACTGTTGGATAATTAATTAAGGAGTTTAATTGCTTTGAATAATTAAAGTTCTCTGTAAATGCGGTTTGTTTGTCAGCTGGCGTCATTGGGAATTTGATGATTTTAGGGCCCAGTTGTGAGACTTGACTGTGGCGTCAAGACATCTGCTGACGGTTGGCTGGCTTAAGCCCAAGAAATTGTTTTGGCCACATGCTGAATGGAAGACCATAGCATACAACCTCTATATGTTTTGGGATATCTTATAGAGATGTGCTTTCTCAAATTACCTAAGATCACTTATTAACTGTTGAGCTCCAGACTTTGGAACTCTATAGATACCTACAGATTTCTAAATTTTTCCTCTTCTATCTGAAAAGGGTCTGAAACGTCCCTAATATTATAATTCGAATTCAAACGCTGCAATAATTTGGAACTAGATGAACCACACATGAACTCTCACTTGTTTAGTGAATCAAGCAAAAACAGGTTTTTGGCTTTTTACTTACCCTTCCAATAGATCAACAGTTGCTGCCACAATGAAATATTCCATATTTCAGGATTAATTCGACAATAAAACCTCGATAAAACACATCAAATTCTCCAAACTAGTTTTAATCGCCATGTTTTTCTTGACGACTAGTTTGACATTTGACAACTAAATTTTAGACGTAAATCACTCTAAAATGTGGGCCGCCGAATGCATTTCGACCAAATTGAGTAACTAAAATCGATTTAGTCGACTCGACCTAAAACTAGTTTAATCGTGTAGACATCCGAATACCAAAGCCTAGTTTGACAGGACTAAACCTATTTTAGAGAGAACTTAACTATAATGCGTGTCGCCGAATTGCCACCATTACCTAAAACTAGTCAAACCAAAATTAACAAAAATCCTATCATTCATGTTGCAGCGATCTTGCTTACGTCTGTTTGCTTACAGTTGCAGTTTATAGTTTGCTTATCATTGCAGTATAAAACGTGCTTGCGTCAGTAAATTTGAATCATAATTGTAATGTAAGTTACATAGTTTAGAAATTCCTTGCTTGGCACCATTAAATTTTTTTCTCTAAAAACCACAGATTAAAAATGGAAATAAACATGTTCTTTCACCACAGCTTATAAAAGGTACAGTATGTATCAGTATTACCATAGAAAGTAGTAACAAATAATAACGATGGACTATTAATTGGTTTGGGGTCGTCCACTAGTCATATGACTTTTGTTAGCAACTTAGGAATTTTTCAACCAATTTCGATCAAACTTGGTACGCGGTTTCGCATACTAATGATTTTTAGGGTTCCGTACTCAAAGGGTAAAAACGGGGCCCTATTACTAAAACTCAACTGTCTAAACCAGGCTTTACAAGATGTGGCACTTAAGTATCCTCAGCGCTAGGGTACTGTAGAGGGGATGGCTGCGCATGTTGACCGCCATACTAAACTCATGCGCAGCCACCCCCTCCACACTTCGCTAAGCGCTAGTCTTATATGCCGCGACCTGTATCTCATGAACCTTAAAAGCTAGAAAGGTGATCACAGATGATATTGTATCGACGTTGCCGCTATACTAACAAATAATAATAATCAGCCAAGTGCAAGTCGGTCTCGCGCACTTAGGGTTGTGTAACGTATGTAAGTCCCCGTTAGTATACTTTATCTTAATTTAATTATTTATTTGTAAAGGAAATATCGAACTTAATATTCTGTAAATGTTTCAGCGTACTACTCGTAGCTATCACCATTCATAAGATATAGCCTGGTGACATACTGACAGATTGACGGACAGTGGGGTCTTAGTAATAGGATGCCGTTTTTACCCTTTGGGTATGGAACCCTAAAAATGAAATAAAATAAATATTAAAAATTCCTATTCAACAAACGTGAATTTTAGTCATTATTCGCTCGATATTATGGTAAAATCAAGACGCTTGAAATATTCGCTAAATATTTTGTTAAATATTCGCTTTATAAAAAATAAATAAATCAAAATAAATATTTAAGGGCTCCCATACAAGAAATGTTTGCTCGATATCAACCTTCAAATTAAACATCAACAGTTAGACGCCTGAAATGTTCACAGAATAATTTTAAGTAGTAGCTATATTATAAGTAGGTAGCACAGAACAGAAAGGAATGGAAGGAATTGGGGGAGACCTTTGCACAGCAGTGGGACAGCACAGGTTAAATTAAAAAAAAGTAAAAAAAAAAAAAAAAAAAAAGTTTCTGTCAACGTAAGTTGGCAGAATTTTTTCTCGGCCCCTTTTTTTTCAGATTATACTACTCTAGCGGGCCAAAACCTACTCCAATCTATCCCCTTTTTCTTATTTTCTTTCAAGGTAATATTTGTAGAGCTAGAGATAGTCGAATAATTGTTTTCTATTGTATATTAATATTCAGTAGGTTTTTGACAGTCGCGGCTCATTGTTGTTTTCTTGTTTCCATGTCAATTGTCAACGCCATCCGGGGAGTCTGCGCAGACCGCCCACGTCACGGTCTGACGTCCTGACGTCTCCACTTAGAGAACTTAAGTTTATTTTTATTTTATTTTAGTTTTGATTTTGTTAATCATGGCATTTTGCGCCCCGGGTGGGCCTAATGCAGTTTCCCAATTCATTAATGTGTCGCAGGGGGACATGATTCAGTGCCTAGAGTGTTCCCAAGTGCGGTTTTTTAAAGGCCAGAAAGGCCTCAAAATTCACCGTACGCGGTGCCATAAAAATAGCCAAATTACACTTTCGGCCCCTACTGCAGGCTCCGATGGAGCCAGCAGCAGTCCCGTGAGCGCTGCTGCTCCTTCCAAACCGCTTTGGGAGGTTCTTAGCTCACTCAAAAGTTCTCTTCCTGTTCTAAAACGCATCCCGCGTGGTGCTCGTTTTTCGGTTGCCCAATGTTTATCTGCTGCTATTCGAAAAGTTATTTCTAAAAATTCGATAGACGACTGGGAACACCTGCTGATTTTTCCTTACGTTGTGCTTTACGTACATTCGGACCCAACAAACAAAAAATCCCTTACCACTAGGGTTAAGGAAAATTGCGTGAAGTACAGCGCATTGGAAGAGAACCCTTTAGATTTTGAAAGCATTATTCCGCCAACAAGGCAGAATAAACCAAATTCTAAAAAAACTGACGATTCGGTTACTATTAAAATAGTAGAAAGCAAAATTAGTGATGGCGATATCAAAGGCGCCGCACGTGTCTTGTTCTCCAGCGACACTATTGCCCCCCACACCCCCGATACGGTCCAGTCACTCCGTGACAAGCATCCGCCGGCAGCATGTCTCCACCTGCTGAGCCACCACACCCTGATGACGTTGTCATTGAAGTGTCAGCACAGGAGATTGCAGCGGCCGTTTCTTCTTTTCGGAGCGGCTCAGCCGGAGGCCTAGATGGTCTTTCACCTCAACATCTAAAAGATCTTCTATCTTTTAGCTCTGGTGAGGTGGCTGAGTCTCTCTTGAAGGAATTAACGGCTTTGGCTAATCTCATGTTATCTGGGCGGGTCAATGGTGACATCATCGAAGTTTTGTATGGCGCTAACCTATGCGCACTTGTCAAAAAAGATGGTGGCATCAGACCTATTGCGGTTGGCACCACATATCGTCGTCTCGCAGCCAAAGCCGGCTGTAGAAAAAAGGTTGCTCTTTTGAGTAACCTTTTTCAACCAATACAGCTTGGCTTTGGTTCGCGGGGTGGATGTGAGGCTGCTGTTCATTCCCTTCGTACTTTTCTCGGTGAAAATTGTGGAGAGGTGTTGCTCAAGGTAGATGTCAAAAATGCTTTCAATTAGGTTAATCGAGACGCCTTGTTGGTACAGGTCAAGGAAAAAATTCCCGATCTTTTCAATTTTCTTTGGCAATGCTACGGCAAACCCACTAAATTAATTTACAAAAATGATGTTCTGCTATCTTCCGTTGGCTGTCAACAAGGTGACCCTCTCGGATCAGCCATTTTCAGCCTGGCCATTCATCCAATTGTTCAACGTCTCCATTCAAAACTCAACGTTTGGTATCTGGATGACGGGACTTTGGGTGGCGATGCGAACACAGTCCTACGTGATTTGGAAATTTGGTTTCGTCAAATTGGTTTGGAGCTAAGTTTTTCGAAATGCGAACTTTTCGTTTGCGACTCATGTCCAGATAAAGATTTGGTAATTAACAAATTTAATGATTTGGCACCTAATATCAAATCGGTAGACAAGTGTTCTCTTCGCCTTCTGGGTTCGCCGATACTAGATGAGTCTTTTCCGCCTTTCGTTCAAGAAAAAATTCAAAATTTTTTGAGTGCCTCTGATAGGCTACTCAAAATTAACGCCCACATGGCGTTTACCATTATAAGATGTTGTCTGTTTATTCCAAAATTCATGTACGCTTTACGTTGTAGTCCATTGTGGAAACACAATGAGCTCCTTTTGAGCTTAGACGATGTTGTAAAGCAGACCCTAGTATCGGTATTGAATATTGAGATGAATGAAAGGGCGTGGTTACAAGCCTCCTTGCCTGTTAGGCTTGGACGGCTAGGGGTCCGCCAAATTTCAAGTGTTGCTTTACCAGCTTTCTTGTCCTCCATTCATAGTATACATAAATTAGTTGAAAAAATCCTCGCACCTTCTTTAAGCCATTCCGGCGTAGATGTAGCTCATTTGAATGAGGCAACGAATGCTTGGAGGGTCGCTAGCCCAAATTCCGAGCTTCCAAAGACTTTGTCGTCGCAGAGACTGTGGGATCGGCCGATCTGCGAACTAGCACGGAAATCTCTTCTAGATACGTGTTCTAGCGTCGCGGATCGCGCTCGTATCCTTGCGGTCTCTGTATGGGAGTCCGGTCTTTGGTTGCAAGCTTTGCCCTCTTTCAATACTGGTAACCTTTTAGACCCAACTGCATTTCGTCTAGCTGTCAGCTTACGCTTGGGTGCAAGGTGTTGTGAGGCCGATCGCTGTCAGTGTGGTACTGCAGTTGACCAGCTCGGTCACCACGGTCTCTCTTGCTCAAGAAGCGCTGGTCGGATTGGTCGCCACGCCAGCCTTAACGATGTCATTCGCAGGGCTTTTGCCACCGCCAATATCGCAGCCGTACTCGAACCAAGTGGGCTCGCGCGTGGTGATGGCAAAAGGCCTGACGGCATGACGCTGGTCCCATGGAAGTGTGGACGGCCCTTAGTATGGGACGCAACTTGTGTCGATACTTTGGCACCGTCACATCTTTCTGAGACTCAAAGTAGGGCTGGAGCTGCGGCCAATTCGGCGGAGCAGCACAAGCGGCGCAAATATGCTAACCTCGGTAGTGGTTACATATTTGAGCCATTTGGAGTTGAAACATTGGGTCCGTGGGGGCCGGGAGCTCATACCATTTTCAAAAGTCTTTCTGGGAGTCTGGTGGACGCGACGCGTGACCAAAATGCTGGTGTTTATTTGGCTCAACGCATAAGCATTGCCATTCAGCGTGGCAATGCAGCCAGCATGCTGGGCACGCTGCCAACTGGCAGTGGGCTTGAGCATTTGGATTATCTTTAGACCTTCAAAGGTCTGAGGGTGATCCAATGCTTTTTGTGTAATAGTAGTGTAGTTTTGTTGTAGTTAATAAAGGCACTTTTGCCAGAAAAAAAGGTATATTCACTTTAATTACAAGTAATTGAACTAAGATCTATTAAGGGGGTTCCCATAACCATTACCTAATGACAAAATTATAGTATCAAAATCAAATCATGTCAACGTACGATGTCAATATTATTTTTTATTTAAGTTAGCAAAAAAGCTATTAAATAAAATAAAATCTCATCGGCTTGCATAGGTAAATTATTACCTAGCAATGTAAAAATAGAGCCGCTAGCGAAAAATACACGTGGTATTTGATGATATGCCCTCTAGTGAAATTCCGTTTTTTTCCAAAAACCCCCCCAAACCCCCAGACCCTTTCGTTCGAGTAGTTTTAAATCTCACATAATTAATAGATGATCCCTTGTTGTGAAAATTTTTGTTTTGTTTTATTTTGCAGAATGAGGTAAAAAACTGACTTTTGCTCACTTCAGACGGCAGCACTGTTGAGTGTTCCCTAAATCTGACAGATAACTGTCATCCTCCATAGTAATTTTGTCAACAAACAGAAAGAATTGAGTTTATTTCAATAATATGACATTATGTTCAGCTTTGGATTGCAAAAAGACGGGAGTCCATGTATTCCCTAAAGATATCAAAAGAAGAAAACAATGGACAAAAGCTATACGGCGAAAGAATTGGGCGCCGACTAAATATTCAAGGTTATGTGCGGATCATTTTAAACCTGATGATTACCATACGAGGAATTCCTACACTGGTGAGACTTCCATTTCTGTCCAGATTTTTTCACAAACCATTTTGCAAAACTATTTGTAACTCTATCCAATAAATGGATATTTGTCTTTGTCACAAATTAATAGTAAGTTTGTTTGCTTTAGGTGAAGAAAATATACACAAAGTATTGAAAAAAACCGCAGTGCCATCCATATTTTCATTTACTTTAGTGAAAACAGCAGATCCATTGGCACAACAACGGACAGAAAGGTTGCTACAAAGAAGCAGGAAGAAACTAAGTTTTGAAACGGCCAATGATTCATTGCCTGGTACTAGCGGGATTCAAAATGAAGTTATGTGTGAAGGTAGATTCAAAGATGAACAACTGCCAGTACAAATGGAAGTAAATATCCACCCACAGATTGAATCGCTAGGGAATGACCAACCTGGTGTGTCCGCTGCAACAAAAACTACTCAAGTGAACTTTGAACATATTTATGGATCTAGAGAAAGATTCAAGACTAATGATAGTGTTATCGCTTTTTACACTGGGTTTGAAACTTATGACAAGTTCTACTTTGTTTTTTCAACATTAAGCCCAATGGCTCATTCAATAAAGTATTATGGAAGTGATGTCAAAAACATTACTTTTGAAAATCAGTTTTTCATGTCGATGATGAAGTTACGTCAAAATAAATGCAATTTTGAACTAGGTCAATTTTTCCAAATCAGCCCTACAACAGTGTACAACATATTTATAACATGGATTAATTTTATGGACCAACTTTGGAAAAAATTAAATATTTGGCCTGAAAAAGACTTGGTGCTTTATTACATGCCGGATGGTTTTAAACAATATGATAAAAATACTAGAGTTATCATTGATGGAACTGAGATACGGATACAAAAACCTGGGAACCCTGTAGCACAGCAAGCATCCTGGAGCAGTTACAAGCACAATAATACATTAAAGGTATTAGTTGGTGCAACACCAGGAGGTTTGTTGTCCTACTGTTCACCTGCATATGCTGGTTCAATAAGTGACCGACAAACTGTGGAGCGAAGCAACTTAATAAAAATGTGTGAGCCCGGGGACAGTATTCTAGCCGACAGAGGATACAATATTCAAGACATGTTTATTGGAAAAGATGTAACTTTAAACATCCCTACATTTTTAAAAGGAAAGGGTCAAATTCCACATCTAAAGCTGTTGAAAGACAGAAAGTTAGCTAGTCAGCGTGTACACATAGAACGTTTAATTGGTCTAATGAAAACTTACAAAATTGTCAAAGAAGAGTTACATCATAATTTTGTGCCTCTTGCATCAAAAATATTTTATGTCTGTCTTATGTGCTGTAATTTTAGAGAATGCATTATGAAATAAATAAAAAAATCTGCTTTTTAGTTTGGTTTTATTACAGAATCATAATTCTTGTATAGATATTTATTAATAATTAAAGGCTGCAAGTATTCTTCATAAAAAGAAGTTAGATGTACTATCATTTCTTTAATGAACTCTTCATCTCGCTCAATGTATATCACTTTCATGTCTTTGAATGTATACACAATTAAATTACAAAATTTGCGGTTTGTGCAAAACAACTGCCCCTGTATTTGTGTGTAATAATTGTGTTTTGTTTTTAGTTTTAGTTCACCATTCTGCTCATAAAGATACGGCACTGTGCTTGGTGAAATAAAGGAGTTCCTACTTACAAAAGGGCATTTCACTTCCACCACCGTTTCATTTTGAAGCAATCCATCAGGTGATGCTGCAAGGAATGGGTGGCTTTCAGATATGCACAAACCACATCTTTCTATTTTTGAGCTTAGAAAGTTTTCGTATTTCTGAAGAGCGACAGGCTCATTAACTTTCCCATGAGTTGTTGCCCTTGATAAAAACATTTTAGGGTTTAAAATGTTGTTGGCTAATGTTTTCCTTGTACCATCTTTACTGTGGCATACAGCATGGAAATTGCTCGCAGTCACTCTGACACTTGCCAATGGCGATGTGCCATTCTTTAGAGGCATCCTGTTTTACAGTTCTAGCCATCACATCCTGCACATGGTGTTGGTTAATATTTTGAAGTAATAAGTTCTCTAACAGTGAGTCCTTCATAGTTTTCTCCGAGTAATCATGGTCTTGTTCAACAGCATAAGGATTGGCCGGTCTTATTACTTGTAAGTATGGCATTTTGCTACCAGAAGTAGCGGCAAATCCAATTGCTAAATTATGCACATAGCTTTCATAATTACTCATTATTTCTTCTTCTTTGATTGGGTGATAAAGTACACTCGTGGATTTACGCCGCTTACCTGGTAACACATGTGACTGCATTGGTGAATCATAAAACACTCTCTTTGGTGTTTTAAAGGCCATTAATTCTTCTGTGCATACTTTGTGCATAATGATAGTTTTGGAACATGCTATGTCTTCTATACCATGAAGTACGGTAAAAATATGCTTGCAGTGAGCTTCCAATCCGCTTCCTGCAGCACACTCACAATGACTCGCCTCTATTGTGCCATTTAAATCCATTTTCAGCATGACTATGTAAAGCAACTTTTTCATTTGTGCTTTACATTGAGCATGAAAATATACATTGTTTCCTTCAAAGGCAGCTCGAAGAGTCACCAAGCTTCTACTTTCATATAAAAGTCTGCCTTTGGGTGGTACTTGAAACCTGAAACAATACTCGTAGTTAAAGGTATTTGATAAAAGTTATCAGTAAAAATCTAAAAAGGAATGATAGATGATATCTTTTCTCGACATAATTATTCGGTTTCATAAATGTTACGCATTCTTACCTTTCTGCGAACTCTTGAATGTGGTGTTTTGAAAAGACAGGAAGATTGGTGCTCG
This sequence comes from Hypomecis atomaria, assembly GCA_964007245.1. NCBI lineage: Eukaryota > Metazoa > Arthropoda > Insecta > Lepidoptera > Geometridae > Hypomecis > Hypomecis atomaria. Next base: position 31,577,038 of record OZ023279.1, read on the forward strand.
CATTGACGTTCTTGAACACATCCAGATCCGGAAAATCAGGCATATCGTCGTCAAGCTCATCTTCTACTCCGAGTAAATCGTTTCTATCGTACGCTTCCAATCTAAATGAAAAAAAGGACTAAATAAGTATTGGGGATAAACATAACCTCCAAATAATGAACTACATATTATCTAGTTACCTTTCGATTAAAGTAGCTTTTTTCCCAGAAATAGATGCTTTTCTTTTCCGCAGCTCTTCTTTTAACTGCTTCACACTCCATGTCGAATACATTTTTGTAGTATTTGAGGGAAAGGAGATATTGCAAAAATATATAGAAATTGGGCCACCAAAGGGTACAGTATTTCATAATTTGCTTCGTTTCTTTCGGATAATTATTTTTCCGTTACTTTTTACAATAACAATTGACAAAGTGTCCATTAAAAGTAATTTCATGTATTCTGATTGAAAATTACATTGACATTGTTTAAAAATAAGGCAGCCATACTCTTCTTCTTTTATATTTTGGTGTCGCATGGTTTATGCATTTGCTAATGTTACCTATAAGTATTGAACCTTTTTTTTGTATTTTATCAAAATAGTTACAGTCTAAGTCACGTCATAGTCCGAAAAAGTCGCGGTCAAGTTAGACCTTAGTAAAGCATCGGCAAACTAATTATCACTGATAGAAACATATTTCACAAAATAATATAATGCGGCGACATGATTTTTCCCCGTTCCCGCCAAAAACCACCCGGCCATACTCGACTTGAAACATTAATAAAATGTCACAAATAACAAAAATAGGCTAAAGGCCTGTTTAAAACCGATTTCTATATTATCCTGGATTCTTATAACAACGAAAAGAACACGTTTCATTGCAATTCGTTGGATGATTTTTTATTGTTAACTATTACAGGATTTAAACACCTCGTAGTCCTCCTTGATGAAATTTTACCTATCCTATGTCACTTACTGAACACTTCCATTTCCTTGAGTGCGGTGCCTTCCTGCTGGAAAGAAGCCCACATAGTTCCGATCCCCAAAAAACCCAAACCTAAATCACTCTCTGAATACCGTCCTATCTCTATTCTTCCTTTCCTATCCAAAGTCCTTGAACGCCTAGTCCATTCGCAATTAAATCACTTCCTAACTCGTAACAATCTCCTTAATCCTTTGCAGTCTGGGTTCCGATCAGGCCACAGCACTTCCACTGCTCTTTTTAAAATTACCGATGACATTAGACGGGGAATGGATGACAAGAAACTCACTGTGCTTACTTTACTCGACTTCAGCAATGCGTTCAACACTGTTGATTTCGATATCCTTCTTGCTCTGTTCCGCACTATTAACATATCTCCTACAGCTGTTGACTGGTTTCATAGTTATTTGTATGGCCGCCGGCAATGTGTACGTGTTGAAGATACGCTCTCTTCTTGGTGCGTTACTGATGCCGGTGTTCCTCAAGGTGGTGTTCTTTCTCCTCTCCTGTTTGCTATCTTTATAAATGGTATTACTTCTCACATCACTTCTCTCTACCATCTCTATGCAGACGACTTGCAGATTTACTCTCAAGCTACAATCGATCACTTGGATGAGGCTGTGGCAGCTGTTAATGATGACCTGCGCCGTATTGAATGTTGGAGCCGATCTTTCGGGCTCACAGTCAATCCCACTAAGACGCAGGCCATCATTATTGGTAGCTCTAGGATGATTGCACGCATCGATCAAACTTCTCTTCGTAAAATTGTATTTAGCGGTATTACGATCCCTTTTAGTAGCGAGGTCAAAAACCTTGGTATTATTTTTGATAGTTGTCTCTCATGGAATCCTCAAATACAATCTGTGAAGCGCAAGTTATACGCTTCTTCTGCATCATTACGAAGAATTCGCAATTTTCTTCCCACGGCTACCAAAGTTGCGTTAGCACAATCCCTTCTTCTCCCTATTTTAGACTATGCTGACGCTTGCTATCTCGACTTAACCCAGGAGCAATTCGACAAGCTTGAGCGACTCCAAAATCTTTGTATACGGTTCATTTTCGGCCTCCGGAAATTTGACCACATTTCCCAATTTCGTAATAAGCTCAAGTGGCTCCCTATCCGTCTTCGCCGCGATACTCATATACTTTCCCTTCTCTATAGCATTCTCTTCAAACCTTCTTCTCCTTCATATTTACGCTCTTGCTTCACTTTTCTTTGTGACACTCACTCTGTCAATCTTAGATCTTCTAGCAATCTCCTTCTTTCCACTCCATCTCATTCTACTGTTTTTTATGATTTTTCTTTCAGTGTCCGAGCTGTAGCTCTCTGGAATGACCTTCCTGTGACCATCAGACGTGCACAGAGCGTTGAATCTTTCAAGGCCCAGGTTCAGCAACATTATCTCTCAAAGCTCTCTCTGACTGATACTCATATCACTCCTCGTCATTAATTTATTTGTAATATATTTATGCATCTAAGTATGTTTATTTTTATTGTATGTATTATTATAAGTATTTATGTATGGCTATTATTATGTAGTTTATTTTATTGTTGATTAGGAATTTGTAGTAATTTTCTTCATTATTTAACTTTGTTTTTTGCGTTTACACCGTCCTTGTCGTCTTTATGTTTCCTTGCATCCAAGAGAGGTTGTCTGGAAGAAATCGCTTTTAGCGATAAGACCGCCTTTTGTGCCTTTTCTGTCTTTGTTTCTTTTGTAATGTTTTCTTGTTGGTGTCAATAAAGTGTTGTTGTATTGTATTGTATTGTATTGTAGTCAAAATATTTTATTCAGCATTTTTCGATCTTAGAAATATATGGTTACAAACATTTTTTTATTCTTCGCTCCATTTTCACACCATTGATCCTCCTTAGTTTCTTTCCCGCCAAAAAGTAAGTATTCATCCTTCATTCTCATTTTTTTTTAAATATATAGATCTAACTTGTCCCGTGAGTGATTACTAAAGAGGTTTCTATGTGCTACGTGATCTTCATACACCATTATAAGAATACAGCAATGTGAATGCAAGGCAAGTTACTTCGAAATAATTCACAGTTGTTTAGATCCATTTATACAGAAATATGATATAATATAATACTTTTAAGAGAATATAAACAACATTACACTCATCACACTATTAATGATGGTTTTACAAAATTAATAAAACGATCGCGCAGTCTGGAAGGAGGGAAGGGAGGCCTTTGCCCAGCAGTGGGACAATACAGGCGCAAAATAATAATAATATAACGACAAAATTTTCTTGATTATTTACGAAAACAGGAAAATAAAAACAAACCTCTTACACGTTTGCCTTCGACTTTCTCGGTGACCCGCGACTTCACCAAGTAACAACTTAATCCTCCTCAGGGCCAGCGCAGTGGATATGGGTGGATAGGCCTAGCCTATGTTCAGCAGTATACTTTTAAAAATTACAGATACATGAAAGGTAGATACACACATATACCGTGTGTCTCGCAGAGATCTAATAATACTGAAACCACTTATATGTAGTACCTACGTTATTATGAACAACTGAAGATTGCTGTTGGTCCCATAATAAAAAAATCAACGAAAATGAAATAAAAGAAACGTATAAAGTCTTGATCGAAGTATAAAGTACCTATAAACGTATCAATTTGATGTATCATTAACGTCTGAGAAGTTTTGCTAACAAAACTAAACTCTTCAGTGCATTTTTTACATGTAGGCTATTAGCCTGCCCAAAATGGGCGAATAAAAAAAAAAATGTAGGCTATTAATTCTATGTAGGTTATATAAAAAAGGTTATATGTGACCAAAATGGCAGTAATTCAATAACTGAGAAAAAATCAAATTGGAAAATGTGAAATTACTCATAAATTAAGCATTTAATGCGGTTGTTTTACTCTGCGCATTTATTTATCATAGTTTATCGGATTTTTTGAGCTACTGTACCTAGTCATAGCCCTTTTTGCAATATCACCTTTGCTAGTAAACACAGAGAACCAAAAACGCAATATGGCGGCGATTAGGATCACTCAACAGTAGCGCCATCTGCGATTAGCTTTCAGTTTTTAACCCCATTTATCGAAATATTTTCATTAAACAAGGTAAATTACAAGCTATTACCTGTTCATTTTCTTATTTTCTAATAATTACTAGTCTTATCGTGCAATAATCTTTATTAATTTTAGTGGATTTGTCTGAAAAGTGAATTCTATTTTGTTGTGCTTTTTATGTCAGTAATTTCTTGCTTTCGGCATGCTACGACCAATTTATCGCACTTATCTATCGATTTAGCTAATGCAGCTAGCACAGCCTCACTCAATTATTTAAATAGGCATATGAAAAACTATAAACCTGGAGATTTTGTTGTTGAAAGTTTGACTGCTATGCCATTTGCTAAGTTAGGTTTGGCTGCACGCCTGCACAGATAATTCAGGGAAGCAAGTAGCATCTAAAGACTACAGATTTATAAAATGTATACGATTTATTAAGATACCAATTGTTTTAGTGCTCCGTGTCCATGTCGAAGGCAAACGTAAGTAAAGGTGATATTGCAAAAAGGGCTAAGACTAGGTACAGTAGCTCAAAAAATCCGATAAACTATGATAAATAAATGCGCAGAGTAAAACAACCGCATTAAATGCTTAATTTATGAGTAATTTCACATTTTCCAATTTGATTTTTGCTCAGTTATTGAATTACTGCCATTTTGGTCACATATAACCTTTTTTATATAACCTACATAGAATTAATAGCCTACGTGTAAAAAATGCACTGAAGAGTTTAGTTTTGTTAGCAAAACTTCTCAGACGTTAATGATACATCAAATTGATACGTTTATAGGTACTTTATACTTCGATCAAGACTTTATACGTTTCTTTTGTTTCATTTATTTCGTTGATTTTTTTATTATGGGACCAACAGCAATCTTCAGTTGTTCATAATAACGTAGGTACTACATATGAGTGGTTTCAGTATTATTAAATCTCTGAGAGACACACGGTATATGTATGTATCTACCTTTCATGTTTCTGTAATTTTTAAAAGCATACTGCTGAACATAGGCTAGGCCTACGAGTCATATCCACTGCGCTGGCCCTGAGGAGGATTAAGTTGTTACTTGGTGAAGTCGAAGGCAAACGTGTAAGAGGTTTGTTTTTATTTTCCTGTTTATCGTAAATAATCAAGAACATTTTGTCGTTATATTAATTTTGTAAAACCATCATTAATAGTGTGATGAGTGTAATGTTGTTTATATTCTCTTAAAAGTATTATATTATATCATATTTCTGTATAAATGGATCTAAACAACTGTGAATAATTTCGAAGTAACTTGCCCCGCATTCACATTGCTGTATTCTTATAATGGTGTATGAAGATCACGTAGCACATAGAAACTTCTTTAGTAATCAAACTCACGGGACAAGTTTTAAAAAAAAGGAGAATGAAGGATGAATACTTACTTTTTGGCGGGAAAGAAACTAAGGAGGATCAATGATGTGCAAATGGAGCGAAGAATAAAAAAATGTTTGTAACTATATATTTCTAAGATCGGAGAATGCTGAATAAAATATTTTGACTACGAGGTGTTTAAATCCTGTAATAGTTAACAATAAAAAATCATCCAACGAATTGCAATGAAACGTGTTCTTTTCGTTGTTATAAAAATCCAGGATAATATAGAAATCGGTTTTAAACAGGCCTTTAGCCTATTTTTGTTATTTGTGACATTATATTAATGTTTCAAGTCGAGTATGGCCGGGTGGTTTTTGGCGGGAACGGGGAAAAATCATGTCGCCGCATTTTATTATTTTGTGAAATATGTTTCTATCAGTGATAATTAGTTTGCCGATGCTTTACTGAGGTTTAACTTGACCGCGACTTTTTCGGACTATGACGTGACTTAGATAAAATACAAAAAAAAAGGTTCAATACTTATAGGTAACACTAGCAAATGCATAAACCATGCGACACCAAATATAAAAGAAAAAGAGTATGGCTGCCTTATTTTTAAACAATGTCAATGTTATTTTCAATCCGAATACATGAAATTACTTTTAATGGACACTGTTATTTTAAAAAATAACGGGAAAATAATTATCCGAAAGAAACGAAGCAAATTATGAAATACTGTACCCTTTGGTGGCCCAATTTCTATATATTTTTGCAATATCTCCTTTTTACTACAAGTGTTTCATCTTCTAGTCAGCCGGTCGGCTGGGACTTGCTTGTTATAAATTGTTTTGATCTAAATAAAGTCAAAGTCTCAGCACGATCAATTAGCAACCTATTAATGTATTCAGTTGACATACTATGTGTTTATGTATTTCTCATAAACTTATAAATTTTAAGACATTTTCAGGGACTATGAATTTTCCCTAGTTATATCCCGAAACAAGTCAGTTAAAACCTAAATGATTGGTAAAGGATTTAACACACTGAATGGTTTCTGCGGTCTACAATCAGGTCAAACATCCATTGTGTATGTACTTACAACATCATTCATACATAATGCAGGCTGCGCTCAATTTCACCTGACTGTAGAATGTTGTCGGTATCTATATATTTTGTATGGACCTACAACATTATTCATACGTATTGCAGGCTGCATTCGATTTGACAAGAGATGGAGATTTGTGTAACTCCGCCTCATAAATGCTATACCTATTACATTTATGATGCCGGTCCTAAGCCCGGGTAAAGGAGGAAGGCACAAACATTGTTATTACAATTGTACGGGAAATCTATTCAATGATAGGCACCCCACACGGAGGGTAGGATCGAAAAAATGTATGGTCGGCATAACCCGGAGCAATGAACTGATCACTTTAACACATCAGTCCAACTGCATCTATATGCTCTGCCCGCTGTTATTGCTTTCATGTGATAGACTAAATTGGTTGGGTACTTTAGTTTATCTATGGATCTCATTCCTAATTTGATCTTATTGTGAGCATCTCAACTTGCCCACCTTAGAATAGTAGGTGGTAGTATAAGATTGCTTGTAAAGTTCTTTGTAATATAAGTGTAGACATAAGCATTATAATAATATTTATAATAAGGTGTACCTACTAGCTGGTGCACATTAGGGATGATTCATATGAGAATGAGAGGGGCTGGATCATTCCTTACATTTTGTCTATCCTGTCCCATCTGTATATGGAACGGACCACACTACATCCAATGTATGGAACATGCCACGACTGGCTCGGCCGGTCCCAGCCTAGTATGAATCCTCCCTTATTGAATAAAACTACAGAGCAATATATTTAAAATATTTATTTTGTTAAAAGAAACCAAAAGTTTCGAGTTCATGACTTCACTTCTTTGACCACACACATAATGCTGAATTTCAGCTTAGTTCTTCTGGAAATAACCATGATTCCTGAATATATGATTTATTGATATAAATCATTAGATTTTAGTCATACTACCTTTTCCTTCATCCTCTTTACTGATTTGATGAGCCAGACACCGGAATGGTGTAAGCTTGGAGTGGTGGTTGACTTGATCGGTGGCACCTTTCCCTTCATCCTCTCTACTGATTTGATGAGCGAGACACCGGGATGGTGTAAGCTTGGAGTGATGTTTGACTTGGTTGGTGGTACCTTTTTCTTCATCCTCTACAGATTTGATGAGCGAGAAACCGGAATGGTGTAAGCTTGAAGTGGTGGTTCACTTCCTTTATTCTTTCTGATTTAAAAATATATCTATCCGCGTTGTTGCAAGCCGTGTTTTACCTTTACTTTTTTACTTAAACTTACGACAAGACAACGGAACTGGCAGTGTTACTTCTGTTTGTTGTATCGTACATTGTTTGACTTTCTATTACATCTCCATGCATCTTAAATTCCTAATTTAATTATTCTCTTCATAACAAAACAAACCTATTAATCTATTGTTTGCACTGTGAAGTTAACATTGCACTATCTACTTTTATTATACTCAATCAAAATGTTTCACAGTGAAAATAATAACTGTGATTTTAAAATGTTTATAAATATAATTTTACGTCATGGTAGTGATTATTTACTGACAATGTTATTACTATTACCCCATTTGTGAATAGAAGCAATCTTATTAATCAATATAATTAGGGCGCAATCTTATTAATTAATAAGCTTTAGGGCTGTTATATTGTGATTTTGACACATTTCCTGATGTTTGTGTTTTTCTTAAATTATTCAATTAAGCTAAACCGTAATAATTTTGTTGCATACTTACACTTTAAAAAAAAAAGTATTAATTGGTTAAGATAGTACTGCTACATTATTTCCTACATTGTTTATTGAACAGATTTAGATTCATATGACCATGTGGTCGTAAAATGTTAAAATAAAAATAAATGTTATTCAGAATCTCTTCCAAAATTTATTGTCTTTAATTTAAGTGTCTCGCACAATGCAATTTTGGCGTAACGTTTAATTTACGAATAAATTCCGTAGGTACCGAACATGACATGTAAATATTATAAATTATAAAGAGGATAAAAATATCTAAGATATTGTTATTTTATTAATTAATTAAACATTATGAAAAACAAATAGAACAATCATGGAAAATTCCATTATTTATAACCATATTGTAGAACTTTCCAGTAACTTTGTTTGTAACATTGTAAGGTGTAATAATTTTACGCCCTTTCTTTGTTTATAAGTACTTAATTTATTTGTTTTATAATTGTTAGTTAAAGTGTTGATGATCCTTGTCGATGCATTTGACATGTTATTTTCACGTATTCTGTAAAGTCATAATCGCAGGGTCGCGATTGAGCAGAATGGCCGTGTGGTCGTTTGAAATTTAGCGCCAAATATTTAAATTATAAACTAATTCAAAGATTTGTCGTGGCGCTAGTGATGAATGACTTTGCTATGTCGTTTCTGTCGACGTGCATTCTTATGGACCGGCCACACATTCGCCCTACGGCGAAGTTATCGTCACTGGGGCTCATTCATCTAATTCAAACGGTAGTAATTGGTTGTTCACGATTTGAACTACTACCTGAAGCTGGGCACATACGCTGCGATGATCGCATCTATTCATCAGATCAGTCCAGCGAGGTCCTAATATAGTTACATTGCCGGTAGGTAGTTATTGAGGAATCAAAATGACACCCCTATTTTAATCGAAAAATATTGATTTAACAAAAAAAATATTGGCATCAAAGTTGTAGAAAATAAAATTTTAAACAACTTTTGTTCCTATAACTTCTGCTGAAAAATTGAAATAACACAAGTTATTGAAGAAATGAAATGGCACAACCGGCTATTTGAAAAAAATATCGATCCTACAAAAAGTTAATGGGAACTAAAGTTGTAGAAAATCAAATTTTAACCATTTTTTGTTCCCATAACTTCTGCTGGAAAATTGAAATAACACAAGTTATTGAAGAAATGAAATGGCACAACCGGCTATTTGAAAAAAATATGGATCCTACAAAAAGTTAATGGGAACTAAAGTTGTAGAAAATCAAATTTCAAACAACTTTTGTTCCTATAACTTCTGCTGAAAAATTGAAATAACACAAGTTATTGAAGAAACAAAATGGTACAACCAACTATTTAAAAAAAATATCGATCCTTCAAAAAGTTGATGGGAATCAAAGTTGTAGAAAATCAAATTTTAAACAACTTTTGTTCCCATAACTTCTGCTGTAAAATTGAAATAATACAAGTTATTAAAGAAATGAAATGGTACAACCAACTATTTAAAAAATTATCGATCCTGCAAAAAGTTTATGGGAATCAAAGTTGTAGAAAATCAAATTTTAAACAACTTTTATTCCGATAATTTCTGCTGAAAATTTGAAATAACACAAGTTATTGAAGAAACAAAATGGTACAACTAACTATTTAAAAAAAGATCGACCCTACAAAAAGTTGATGGGAACAAAAGTTGTTTAAAATTTGATTTTCTACAACTTTGATTCCCATCAACTTTTTGTAGGATCGATATTTTTTTTAAATAGTTGGTTGTACCATTTCATTTCTTCAATAACTTGTGTTATTTCAATTTTTCAGCAGAAGTTATAGGAACAAAAGTTGTTTAAAATTTGATTTTCTACAACTTTGATGCCAATAATTTTTTTGTTAAATCAATATTTTTCGATTAAAATAGGAGTGTCATTTTGATTCCTCAATAACTACCTACTGGCAATGCAACTATATTAGGACCTCGCTGGACTGATCTGATGAATAGATGCGATCATCGCAGCGTGTGTGCCCAGCTTCAGGTAGTAGTTCAAATCGTGAACAACCAATTACTACCGTTTGAATTAGATGAATGAGCCCCCAGTGACGAAAACTTCGCCGTAGGGCGCAGATGTGGCCATAGCATAATAGCAATTTGGAGTGCTAGCTCAATCCTTACATAGTATAAAGTCGCTATTTTCGTTTGTTTGTTTGTCTGTATGCTTAAATCTTTAAAACTACGCAACGGATTTTGATGCGGTTTTTTTTAATGGATAGAGTGATTCAAGAGGAAGGTTTATATGTATAAAATTCCCGAAATTCCCACGGGAACGGGCACAACGCGGGTAAAACCGCGGGGCGCTGCTAGTACATAATAAATAAAACCTTGACAACTTTGCAGTTGTAAATAACTTATAGTTCAATAAAACGTTAATAGCTAATTTATTTTAGCTAAAACTTATGTGTGAAAATAATAATTAGGTACATGAGCTGATGACAAGACAAGGGCTTCATTATCGCCAAAAATATTGCGTAAGTAGATTGTGAAGAAAATTAAAAAAAAAGAGAAATGTCAGATTATTGTCATTTTTGAACTTGAAAAATAATCTCTAATTTTGGTTGTAATTGTTCCATTTTTAGTATTTAATCAATAAACTGTGAATTAATGGTTTCTATTTGTATTATTTAGGTTCCTGTCTCTCAAATACACATACTCGTAGGTAGGGTACGACGTGCGGGTAACAGACACGCGGTAACTCGCTCCTTACCCTCGCGTCATGTGACGCATACGTAAGGCGTGAAGGAGGGCGCGTTGATGGAAAGAACTAGCCTTGACAATAGATCTTACCCAGCTGGTTTGACAATAGATCTTACCCAGCTGGTTCATGGCGTCACACGCGACCCTGACTTTGACTCGTACACGGCCTACTGCTTGGACCTTCTATCAACTACCGATCCAGACCGTTATTCAGTGGCGATTTCCTCACCGTTAGGTACATACATCACTGTCTGATGAAATCTGTGTCCGTCTACTCCCTATCAGACACCAGCCCACGGGTTTAAGGATCACGCAGGGCGGTACAAGTTAGCAGATTGGGATGAGATGCGGTGTTTCTTTACATCTTATCCTTGGCAGACTGTGTGTTTCTCTTTCGACGACCCTTCTACGTGCGCCGATGCCGTGACATATGTGCTTCGTATCGCCATGGAATATCATCATCCCATTTTCGGACGTGCCTCTGTCTACCAAAGCTCGGCCCTGGTTTGGACCTAAATGTGTATGCGCCGAAGCGCAAAAGCATCAGGCATACCTGGCTTGGGTCGATGCTCCAAGCCGTAAGTCGAGGGACATTCGTCTGATGAAGAAGGCATACAACAGGGCTGCTAAGTCTTGCAAAATAGTAGATAGCTACACATCCGATGCAAGAACTAGCGGGTCACAGATCGAGTCACTCAGAGAGGCTATGGTCGAATGGCTCAACTTGAGTCGGTATCTGACTACGGTGAGGCTAAAATGGTCAAGTTTAATGTCACGAAGACTCAAGGCAGCTTGTTTTAAACCAAAAAGAGGCCCTTCCAATTATCTCCTGCTTTCCGTGGTGTCTCCGTTCCGGTAACTGACAGCCTGGAACTACTGGAGGCATTTCACTCTCATCGACTTCTAACTTTGGCTCTTCCATAGAGTCAAAAGCCCAATTAGCCTCCAAAAAACTTGATGCTCTCTCTAAGGTATTTCACGCCTGAACAACTGCTTACTCTTTATAAAGCACAAGTCAGGTTTTGCATGGAAAGCTGCTCTCACCTTTGGGATGGCTCTGCCAAATATCAACTGGAGGCTCTGGAGTCGATTGAGAGGCGAGCCAGGAGGCTGATAAACAACGACACCTTGACTAAGTCGTAGCTGCAGATACACTTCGGAGAGTGCACCTAGGAGCAGCACTATGTGGTCCCACCTGTCCATCAATTAGAACCAAACCGAAAAAAAAAAAAAGTTATCGTGTACTTTAGGCCTTTTTAACCGATTCGATTTACAGGGTTGTCAAGCCTTGGGGAGTACAAATTTAACGCAAGTGGGGTATACTGTTTTACTATTTCTCGAGGTATGAGGTTCTTGAGGTTAAATTGAGGTATATGTTAACTCTATATTTACACTACCATCGTCGAGCTTATCTAAGATGTTTATATCAAAATACAAATTAAACTTAGGTTAATGTACTTAATATTATATTTTTCGTCAATATCATCAACAAATAATCACCAACAGATTACAAAAATATCAACAATGAACAAACTAAGTAGGTACAAGAATAAGGACACATTTCTCGAGTTTTCTTGATATATCTCAAAACTTACTGTTTATAAAGCAAATACAAATAAATTTGATCAGTCGTTGGTCACATAGTTTCTATAACAAAAATTAAATGAATAAGACCGGAAAGAATAAAAATATTTGGAATTTATTAACATTTTGGAAATTTAAAATACTATTACCCTCCATAAAAGATAAGAAAAATTATTATTCAATTGAAAAAATGAATGTACATGGCAATATGTTTAGTGTGGTCTTATTCGGTATTCGGTTTTTTTACTGGCAAGTGCCTTTATTAACTACAACAAAATACAATACTACTACCTATGCTGAAACTACACAATTCAACTACTACTACATAAAAAGCAATTGGATGAACCAAAGACCCTTAAAGGTCTAAAGATAATCCAAATGCTCGAGTCCACTCCCAGTTGGCAGCGTGCCCATAGCATTCAGTATATCTACATACAAATTTCAATTTTAAATCAAAAAGCAAAAACATAGTCAGTGCGAACAGGACAGCATGTACTGCGATCCTTGAACAGTCATTTTTACAGTTACAACCATTAAGCTGCCAAGTGACATAATGTAATTTTATTGGTAGATTTTTTCGCAAACTGTTCATTCATTCTCCACATCTGTGGTAAAAAAAACTTAGGAAGTAAAAAAAACCCTAAAATACTAGAATTTCGTAAAAAAAAAATAAACTGATGAAGAACACAAGTACCCGTAATTTCCCAATAATTTCGAATCGGTGGGCAAGCGTAGCTTTAACTTTAATTTCTCACAACGTTCATCATTTGTTTTCTGAAGTATATACTACACAAAAAGTGTTCCATGCAGTTAATCAAGTAGAAAAATAACACTATTCTCAACTGATCTACAGGTATATAAATCTTACAAGAATAATTCCACAAAAAAAATACTTATAGTAACTTTCAGCTCTTTTGATATCGCTTAAGGTGTATTCAGTAGGTCAGCGCGCGAAATTCAAATATTTTTTGGGGTTTTTGGCAATTACAAATAAACTGCTGACTGTGACTTTACAAAAACTCATTTAGCGGTCATGAATAGGTATTGTTCACGAAATATATATGTCGCAGCCAACTAGCTTAGTTAGCCGTTCAATCGACAGCCTAGCCTCTTTACTAAACAGCGCCGTTCGACTAGCGGCCTGAATGATATTCAGCCGTAGCGTTTGTTACAATATTAAATAAACCGGCTGGCTAATGCTTAGGCCATTCGTACTATAGGAGTTTCGGTCTAAATTTGCTTTAAAAATTAAATTGCTCGAATAAGGTACAGCTAAATGGACATTGTTATGTCACTACACTCTTCGATTATACTATTTTTAATAAAACTTTAAACCATTAAAATTGTTGTTTGTCGGGCGCCATATTGACAGTTTGGAGTTTCGGCGCTACGTAGCAGTTAGTGGAACTAAATTGAAATAAACAGGCTAGGCAAGTAATGAACAGACTAGGGAAGTAGTGAAACGTCATCGATCCAAGTCATTTGCCTAGCTGTTTGATCAAATGGCTGAATATCATTCAGGCCGCTAGTTAAACGGCGCTGTTTTGTAAAGAGGCTAGGCTGTTGATTGAACGGCTAATTAAGCTATTTGGCTGCCACATATACACGTAGAAACCTAAATAGTGGTCAGTTTATGCATAAGAGTCCACTAACTAAAAACTAAGGTGAAAATCAGTTGATGCACTTTCGTGCATAACCTGACCACTAATTTGGTTTATAGGTATATGTAACTCATCAACGCAACCTATTCATGTCCGCTAAATGAGTTTCCGGAACCTTAAAATGAGTAGTTTATCTGTAAATGCCAAAAACCCCAAAAATATTTAAATTTCGCGCTCGAGACGATCACCCTCAAGAAGCGGATTTTCACTGACCTACTAATATTTACGTCTTGAGATACGACAAATCGTAAGTCTCAGTATCTTATACAACTATTGTTAGACCAATTGTCCAAATTATCCGACGTCAGGGTTAGCCACTCGGCCTATATAATAGGCATGCAAGCATTCTGTCATGATATGTCTATAACATATCTAACCTAACGTTTTAAACCTAAAAAAAACTATACCTAAATTACGAGAAAATGTAGTAAGTATAGTATAGTCCGCGCCACACAAGACGGCGGATGACAAGTTAGCCGCAGATGACACTTCGCCGTGATTCGCTAATTATTGCGCATGTGTGCACAATGCCTACGCAAATGGCGAAGTAGTGAGCACGGGCGTAGAGAGCTCGCGGGAGGCATGAGGTTAGCGGGCGGGTGTGCCCCGGCGCGAGTCTCTCTGGCTCCCGCGCATACCTATATTTTGCCTTTTGCGCAGCGTCCTGCGCATAACGTTCCATCCGGCGATTTGTGTGGCGCGGACTATATCAGATTTTCCGCTCGGTCACAAGTTCGGGCTTTAGCGGCGGCGGTAGGGTCTACGAGCGCTCGGAGCGGGAGTCGTGGCGTCATTCGAATATTTTAGTACATTGGTTCTTTACCGCTCATAGCGGCGAGCTCGTGGCCAAGCGGTTAGGATTACTGCTATAAAACAGTGAAATAGCCAGTACGAAATGTTTGAAAATTTCTCAGCTGCAAGATTTTTTTATCTTCTATAGAGAACGAAACAAAACGAATCGAAAAACATTTAAATTGCGGTCCCAGCTTTTAAATATTGCGCTCACATTAATCTGTTTTTTTTTTTAAATTCCGTTTAAGCATTTGACTACATACTGCCTGATGTTAAGCAGATATGCGGTCTAGGGTGTAGCACGCTTACCTAGAAAATACCTATTTACTGGAGATTTTAAGACCACCCACGTTGTACTTTATCGGGAAGACAGACCCAGGCAAAGCGTTTCACATTCTGTTTGTTATTGAAAAAATAACATAGAAAAATCTTTGCTTAAAAATCAATACTTATGTTTGAATACTTGTAATTAATTAACTTTTTGACCTAGATGTAAGCCGCAACCAAATAGTCTTATTGGAAAACTATAGAGGAGGCCTATCTATGTCCAGCAACGGACATCTTGCAGCTGATAAGAACATGAAAAATTTGTTTTTTTGAATGTTTGCGCAACGTTCAACAAATAAAGACGCAGATGTAGTCATACATTTATGATATATCTATAGTACTTAGTGTATAGGCTGAATCAAACTACTTGGCGGCTGTGGTGATAAGTACAAACTGATAACCGCCAAGTTGTTTGATTGGACCTATACTTACAATACAGAAAAATATACTCATAAATTGTACATTTATTGAGCCACTTAGAATCACAGAGCACCTATTTCGAACTTATTGATTTTAATTATAATCTACAAATAAGATCAAAAAAAAATTAATCAAATATCAGGCGGTCATGATATCTCTTATTCGAGCTTTCGCACAGAGTCATTTGATATAAGTAAATGTCAAAATATTTGATAACTATTATAATGGTTACTGAGGGCTAAGTTGGAGTTTTGCAAATCAAATCGAATTACTTTTACGTCGCGTTAACCGAGCGCGCCGAGCACACACGCGAGCACATTGGTACACACGCTAGAGTTAGCCAATCACTGACGTTGCCGCGCTTGTGTTGGATCGGTTTGGCGCTCGTTACATTACCGTAAAAAATACTCACACTTAGCAAGTCAGTTTTCTGTACGTGACACAAGATGGCGCTGTGCTATTTCACATCAAACGTTAACGAGATCGAGTTCGAGCAAGAAACTCCTACTTACCCCTCTGAATGGGACAGTAGCTATATTCAAATAGCAATATTTACTGTGGTGTTCTAGTGGAAAGCTCTTATAATGTACAGAGGGGTTTAGTTTCGGATAGTTCTCGAGTGGAGACCACGTACCGCCAAAGTGCAGCGTAGGTCGTCCACCCACCAAGTCGACAAATGACCTCATCAAGACCACAGATTTTATTAGATGCATGCCACTTCCAATTGGTCTTATTGGAGATCCATAGGGAAAGCTACGACGTCATGCTATGACTGATAGATGGATGTATGATTCTAGATTGAAAAGCAACATTTGCAGCGACTTGGCTATTTCGAAATTGAACACTCAGCACTTGCACTATACCAGGACAATTTTATTACAGTACAAGTTACACATTTATTTTTCAGATCTTTGCAAGTGAGGTATACTAAACCTTGAAAATTCAAATATTGAATGACTCCGCAAACCGCGACAATAGGCATGACTACAAAATATAATTAGTCTGTGAGTTAGATTATCAAAAAATATTAGCCACGTAATTTTTCTTTTGTAAATTAAACAAAAATTGATGAAGATATAGTCCGTCAAGTTCCGCGTGACGTCACAAGTGCCATACAAATGTATAGATTTCCCAAACTTTGAGAAAGTTTATCTTTGTCATTTGTTATTTGATTAACATGAGAAAAAATACGTGTCCAATATTTTTTGATAATCAAACTCAAGGACTAATATAATAACGATTTTTAGAAGCCACGCCTATTTACAAGAAGTACAGCTTATCAGCCAGTACGTCGGACGGTTTCTGTCGAATGCTTTCTCCGACCAAAAAGGCCAGTTTGTGCGCGTACTGGCAGGGGGCGGGCACGCGCACTGTGCCGGGCCAGTTGTAGTACAGGTGGCACATCTTGTACGTCAGTCGTTGGCACTGGTCCGGAGTCATTCCGCTGTCGTCGTACGCTACAATGTAGTGGGTCGGGGTCACCGTACCTTGGTTCACTTTTTGTGATGCGATCAGGAAATCGTACCTGGAATATGGATAAAACATATGTTTAGGTTAAGTGACATGATACAAAAATCTATTTGAGATTTGTCTCAATGTAAAAATCTTCATGCAAACTATCAAGCAAGGATGAAATTTTCAGTGGATACAAAATTGTGTTCTTGATGACGGAAAAATGTAATTAGGTTTCTTCATAAATATCCTCGTGTTGATTCTCTTTGAACCACGATGTACACAGCAAATGAGACGTTATCTTCTTCTAAATAAAGTACATTATGAAGGCACTCGTCACAGTAAGATCGAGCACAGTGCCCGGGGGCGGATTATCAAACCCATTTCCAGTCTTCATGAATATCCTAATGTTGATTATCTTCTGTACCAGGATGTACACAGCAAATGATACCTTATCCCCTTCTAAATAAAGTTCATAATGAAGGCACTCACCAGTCGCGTTTCGTGACAGTATGATCGAGCAGAATATTTTCGTGTTGATTCTCTTCTGAACAACGATGTACACAGCAAAATGATACCTTATCCCCTTCTAAATAAAGTACATTATGAAGGCACTCACCAGTCGCGTCTCGTGACAGTATGATCGAGCACGGTGCCCGGGGGCGGGTTGTCGAGCCCGCCGGTTTTCTTCATGAATATTCTCGTGTGGATTTACTTCTGAACCACGATGAACAGAGCAAATGATACCGTATCCCCTTCTAAATAAAGTACATTATGAAGGCACTCACCAGTCGCGTCTCGTGACAGTATGATCGAGCACGGTGCCCGGGGGCGGGTTGTCGAGCCCGCCGGTTTTCTTCATGAATATTCTCGTGTGGATTTACTTCTGAACCACGATGAACAGAGCAAATGATACCGTATCCCCTTCTAAATAAAGTACATTATGAAGGCACTCACCAGTCGCGTCTCGTGACAGTATGATCGAGCACGGTGCCCGGGGGCGGGTTGTCGAGCCCGCCGGTTTTCTTCATGAATATTCTCGTGTGGATTTACTTCTGAACCACGATGAACAGAGCAAATGATACCGTATCCCCTTCTAAATAAAGTACATTATGAAGGCACTCACCAGTCGCGTCTCGTGACAGTATGATCGAGCACGGTGCCCGGGGGCGGGTTGTCGAGCCCGCCGGTTTTCTTCATGAATATTCTCGTGTTGATTCTCTTCTGCACGATGATGTAGGTGAGGTTGGGCTTGTATTCCTGCCCCACGACCGAGAAGCAGATCTTCATTTGTGGCACTTCGTATTTTTGGATCAACGCCAGTTGGCCGTCGCCGACTCCGTCTCTAAAACGATAAAAGGTTTGAATCATAGAAATAGAAGTAGAGTAATAGAGTACTTACTACATTTTCGAATAATAACTGTGTTACAGCTGTCTTATTCATATCTGGTTATACAGCATACGCTAGAGTGAGTGGAACAAAAAAAAAAACGCATTGTCTGTCGGCATACGTCAAAATCACATGTTGGAATGTCAAAATGGTTAAAATTTGGTTCCACTTTGTCTTTTGCGATATGATCATAAAAAGGAACCCTCTAGTTCCGGTAAGAAGGTTTAAATCTCTGATCAGCACCTTCCCACTATTTACCTTTTTGAATTTGGACAGCCGAGATAGCTCAATGCTAGTTTGTGAAACCCTTCGAAATTACGTAAGTTCGGGTGTAAGTGCATCTTTTTCTTTACCTACACACCTACACCTTTTAAGTTACATATTTAAAGTGGGACAAAGTGATGTATACTTATCTCTTGCTATTTTAGTACGGTTTCTATTACTTTGGTTCCAATTCCATGGTTTGAATATTTATTTGATAGCTGTTAAAACTCAAATAGCTTTCTGCTTGATATCAATCAGTCAGGGTATGACGCGAATATATATCTTACATTCTATCTTCTATCTCTATACAGGGTTATCCAATACTGATGTACTAAGCCGAACGGAGGCGATTCAAACCTTCTTTATAAACAATTATTAGTATGGAGCCAATCCGGAACACGAGAAAGAAAACAGCAGTTTCATACACTTTTTGTCGATTTCGAGTCATAAATCTATGAACGCCGGTTGCACGTACGAAAATGTGTCACGTTCCACCAAATCCGTGTAGTTGTTTCTGTTGTGGATTTACGAATGTTTTCTTATGACGTTATCACGTAAAATTATCGTCCGTAAACCAACTTTACAGACAACCAATTTATTTTTATATTTTAACGTTGTAGTGTACCTATATGTCGCAGCCAAGTAGCTTAATTAGCCATTCAATTAACAGCCTAGCTTCTTTACTAAACAGCGCCGTTCAACTAGCGGCCTGAATGATTTTCAGCCATTTGGTCGAACAGCTAGGCAAATGACTTGGATCGATGACATTTCATTACTTGCCTAGCTTGTTCATTTCCGAAACTCTCCAAGCTGTCAATATGGCGCCGCCGGCAAACAATAAATTTGATGGTGTTTTGGAAATTTAATGGAAAAATTTACAAAGGAAGAGTGTGGTGACAATAATAATGTGAATTTACCTACCTGTGCCTGACTCGAGAAATTAAATTTTTAAAGCGAATTTCGATCGAAAACTTGTTGAATATGTATGTATGGCCTAAGCATTAGCCAGCCAGTTTATTAAATGTTGTAACAAACGCTACGGCCGAGTATCATTCAGGCCGCTAGTCGAACGGCGCTGTTTAGTAAAGAGGCTAGGCTGTCGATTGAACGGCTAACTAAGCTAGTTGGCTGCGACATATACATAAACATTCATAAACTAAATTAAATGAAATAAATGTATGAAAATCATAAGATAAAAATATCGCAACACAAAATCTCAAAACATAATTTACACGCTGGCGCGCGAACAGTATTCCGTACTTTTAAAATCGGTATTTCTTGTTTATGTGATTGTTATGTTTTGTAACAATAAACAATCAGTTATATGAGAATTGAAGTGACTATTTTTATTCTCACATCCGGATTCCGGGCAATCACCCCGTTACGTTATTTCAAGATTTCCCCTTTTGCAGTTTGCTGTTTCTTGTTAAATAGCGCTGTATCCAATATTGAAGGGCTGCGTGAAATGGATATTTTTTCAAAAAATCGTAAAAGTTTAAAGGCTTCCGTAAAGTAAAGTATACGTCCTAGCAGTTCGAAAGTCAAGAATATAACCCCTGATCCATAACACAATATATATAATACTAGGTGCGCCCCGCGGTGTTACCCGCGTTAGTTCGAGATAAAAAGTAGCTTATGTGTTAATCCAAGGTCTAAGCTACCTTTATACCGGATTTTATGCAAATCAGTTCAGCCGTTTGTGCGTGAAAGAGTAACAAACATCCATACATACTCAGAAACTTTGGTGTTTTTAATATTAGTAAGATACCATAGTTTATAGGTCGAATCATTTGAACAGATGATATCATCAAGACCGCAGGATCACGCTGGACGCAAGCTGCATCCAACTGGTCTTACTGGGGAGGCCTATGCCCAGCATTGGATGTCATATGGCTGATGGATGGATGGTTTACCTGTACACAATGATGCGGTCGGGGAAGCGTCCGTTGACGCTGATGTAGTGTTTCAAAGCGTCCATAAAGCAAAACTTCAGTCCGTCCACTATCTCCTGGCCCTTCTCTTGGAAGACCACGCGCGAGTACCAGTGGGTCAGCGCAGTGTTGTATGACGCCACGAATCCTGAACAACAATAAATATAAATATTTGACTACCTCGGTGGCTCAGTGGTTAGTAACCCTGACTCCTGAATCAAAGAGGCGTAGGTTCGATCCCCACCCAGGGCAATCATTTATGTGATGAACATAAGTGTTTGCTCTGTGTCTGGTTGGTATTTAGGTACTATCTATATAAATATGTATTTAAATATGTATATCAGTCTCTGGCAGCCATATCACAAGCTTTGCTTAGTTTGGGGATTAGAGACCGTGTGTAAGATGTAACCGAATATTTATTTATATCCTGATTTTTAGAAATCACAGCCAAAACACTAGGTCCCGTCCACATAACCATCATCTTAACTTTCAGTTAAGGAGTTAAGATATCGCAGACAGACAGTCAAGTTGAAGTGACAGCAAGTCACATAATTCGTGGAACAGATGGCCAATGGGCCGTTTTGAATGGAGATCATGTACCGGGAAGCGCAGCGTGAGACGTCCACAATATGTACGCTGCATCCAGCTAGTCTTATTAGAAATATCTAAAAGGGATTCCAATCTCAAAAACAGCATACGTCCTACGGATCACAATGACGATGATGTGACATCAGTATGCGGCTAACATGTCCGACCAGGGGTCTTAACTTCACACTTTTCAACTTCACACGCCTGGGAACGTATACGGAACTTTAGACAGATTGTATGAAAACACTTTACATTGTCTTGGAAGTTGCGAATGCTCCATACAAGTTCCGTATAAGACCAAATCGTGCGAAGTTGAAAAATCAGGCCCCAGATCCCACTTCTGAGCCCGATCCACTTCTGTTAGACTTATGAAATAATAAAAGATGGCTCACCACAGACGCTGTTCCGTTTCTTGACAGTCTCGTGGTAGGAGTCGATGCCGATGACCATTGCCGTCTTGAAAGGTATGGGGATGTGCCACAAGGTTCCGCCGAGCTTGCAGTTTATTTGCAGAAGGATCTTCTGGGTGATCGCTCGGATTTTCTTCTGGTTCATTATTGTGCGCGCATTGATTACCTGTTAGAACACGATGTGTGGTGTCAATAGATATAAGACTTTATTGATCAAACCCTAAGATAAACTAATTAGCAAAATGATAGGACTTATTAGCAAAATGATTGGGATGTAATCTCAGCAAAAACTATTTCTGACATTTTATATTGAGATTTTTACTTTGACATTTTTATTATTATTGACTTGTTTTTGTTTTTATTATGTTGAATGATTTGGTGTTTAATTGGATACGTTTTAAAATTGTAATGTAATGTAACTTGTCGCATGCCTTGGCTTATGCTGTAAGTGTGGCAAGTAATGGAATTTTATGAATAAATGAATAAACACATAGAATAGACTGGACCTTTGGATAAAGAAGTAAAAAAATTCTTTGACAGATAAATACTAACTTTATTCGACTCTGCTTGATATAGGCACATCAGTATACACTGCTCGCCTATAAACAAATAAAATATTTTATAAACTAGTAGTTCTACGAACATCTTCCATCTTCCTACACATCTCTTTAACTGTATCTTCATAAGCTTCGTATATCTCGACTAGCTTGGTTCATATTGATATTATTTATTGGTATCAAAAATATAAAAGAACCACGTCAATAGCTTATAACTTCATCCGTTATTATTAAAATAATAATATCACTTATAATAATAACATCTTTGCTAGAATTAAATTGTATTGCATACATACATGTATATACTCGCAAATCTTATTAGGATTTAGGTATTGAACAATCTTGACAAATATTATCGCCCGATAAGCAACGCGACAGCAAATTTCCCCCCATTTTGAGGGAAATACAATCAAAAACCGCCGACGAAAAAATTAATCTATCAATTTATAGAACTTATGTAACATGTTTCGTAGAGATTCGTTAAAAAAAAACGACCTTTAGAGGATAACAAACATCACAGACAAAAGCAAAAAAGCGAAATTGCTGTGTTTAAAACAGAGACATTTCGCTTCGGTCGATAATACAATAAATTACCTGAGAAGGCACCGGCATATCAGCACAGCAGATTTCCTTGATCGCCGCGTAGCGATCGTCTCTGGCGTTAGGGCAAATGGTGACCACCACTTGTAGAGAATTCGCCAAGACTTTTCTGAGAGCCATGATGTAGGTTTCTGTCCTGTCGTTTGGAAGTTTCACCATTTCGGGGTTGGAAACGTTGATGCCCATGGGACGGCAGGAACGCTTCAGGGTTTCTAGGAAATCCTGTAGGTAGAAAGTAGTACTTTGTGAGAAACATTCATATTTAATAACATCGATTCATTTTAATATTGTTACGCAGTAAGCCGCGCGCGGTACGACGGCTAGTTGTTTACGCCTAATCGCGAGATTTATGGTTTTATGACTCAGGCGGCACCGGCCTTTGTGTCGCGTCTATTGTTTGTTGTTTGTTAGATTTTTTTTGTGGTGTTTTCGTAATAATTAAGAACAATAGGGTTTCTCGAACTTTACACTTGTTTACTTTGTCAGTCACAATGGCACCGAATATTCTACAGATTTCTAGAAAACCCTTATTCCGATATAAATAGGGCGATGGTTTTCGTTAGTGGCAGTTATCGCGTTTATACCGGAGTGAAAACATCTCGTGTTCAAGTGCGGTACCAGTGATTGTGAAGTGACTAGTTGTGTGAATATCAGTGCCAGTGTGAAGTGTTGTGCGAACCAGTTGTGTCGTGTGTACTGTGATTTTGTGCAATAAAGTGCAAAGTGAACAATCGGCGTTTTAACTGATTATCCAAGAACCCATCTCGTAACATTTGGTGTCAGAAGGGTGGATAATTGAAAATGCCGGTAACACCATACGACGAAGAGACGCCGCGCACACGGAGTCAGCGCCGACAGGAGGAAGTGCGCCGACAAGAGGAGCAGGAGCGCCGCCAGGAGGAGGTCGACCAGCGACGCTTCGGAAATAATTCGCTGTTAATGGAAGGCAGCGAGTCCGAGGCAACCAACGACGACTCCAGACACCCGGGAGCACCTGCTACGGCACCTACTGTGGCACCTACTGCAGCATCTACTGTGGCACCTACTGCAGGAGCAGCTATCCCTGCGGCATTTAATATGGCTGCAATGATGTCGATGTTGCAGTCAATGTTGGATCGCAACAACAGCAAGCTGGAAGAAAAATTGGACCGCAACAGAGAACAGGCTCGTCAGCTCGAAGAAAAATTGGACCGCAACAGAGAAGAACAGGCCCGCCAAAAAGAAGAACTCCTTTCAAGCTTACAGACGACCTTGGGCAAAGAGATAAAAGAGGTCAAGGAAACGGTCGATCAGCACGACGCCAGCATAAAGGAGCACAATAAAAAGATGGAGGAGCATGAATCTCGCATCTTCGAGGCGGAAACACAAATCGCCGATGTGAGGAGGACCTTGAACGTTATCAAGTCTGGAGGCGGACCCGTTGCACCTACAATCTTCTCGCCAGCTTCACAGAAGCTTAAAGTGACGCCTTTCGACGGGACATCATCATGGTCAGCCTACAAAATTCAATTTGACGCTGCCGTTCAAACCAATGGATGGAACAAGGACCAAGCCAAGAACGCCCTCATCATGAGCCTTCGCGATGAAGCTCTGAGTATTCTTGATGCTGTGGGCAAGGAAGTGACCTACGATAAATTAATGGAAATGTTGGAGAGTCGCTACGGCGATGAGCACCTAGAGCGTGTGTACAGAGCACAGTTAAAGAACAGGGTGCAACGTCGCAACGAAAGTCTTCAGCAGTGGGCTGTCGAAGTGGAGAAACTGTTCCGGAAGGCTTATCAGTCAGCACCATTACCCAACGACGAACATTTGGTGGAAGCATTTTCTAACGGCATAGCAGACTTCGAAGTTAGAACTGCAGTGAAACTCGGGCATCATAAAACCCTAAAGGAAGCTTTGGCCCAAGCCTTGGAAGTGGAAGCTGTACGAAATTCAGCGAGAGATGTTCAACACTTAAGGGAAGTTAAAGAAGCGTCACATCGTACCAGGTTTGGCCCAAGATGCTACAACTGTGAAGAGAGAGGCCATTTATGGCGAAGTTGCCCGAAGCCACGCCGAACAAGGGACGATCGACAACTACAGGAACAGACAAACCATGAAACCACACAGCAGCAGGGAAACGAGTAAGCGCCAGGACCAAGGGGCGGGTGCTGGCCGGTCTAGAAAAGGCCCCAAAGATTTTGGTCTCACAAGCTCACGATGGGAACAGCTTGATCATCAATGGTGCCATCAATGGAACTTCTTGCAAGCTGACATTGGATACTGGAGCCTCTCGTACTGTCATCAATTCCCGATTGGCTAAGCGCTTTCTTCCGAACTTCGAAAGCTGCAAAACAGTTCAACTTCTGACAGCGACCGGTCAGCACATATCCGTCCGAGGAGAGAAGCTGGTGGAGTTAAAGCTGGGTGAGAAAACTTTTCGACACAAGGCCATCGTGGCTGATATAGTTGACGATTGCATTCTGGGTCTTGACTTCATGCGAGAACATCATTGTGAGATTGACGTCAACCAAGGAATCTTGAAGTGTGGAAGAGAAGAAATCTTCATGGAAGGCGCCATATCAGGAAAGGTTTATTGTCTGCAGAGAACAGTCCTCCCACCTAGATCGGAAACCATTGTGGCAGTTAGATTACCGCCGAAGTTGGGACATCAACGACGATGTGTGCTAATAGAGCAATCAGAAGGTGATCAACCATGGTTATTGGCCCGAACTCTGGTGAGGACTACTAATACTGCTGTGGTGCGTGTGCTCAACACAAGTAACGAGGAGCAGCTCATCAAAGGAGGAACCCCAATTGGTACTTGTGAAGAAGTAGACTGGATGCGCAGATGCCATGAACAACCAAAGGAGAAATACAATTGCGCTGGGAGTTACAACGTGTCAACGCTATTGGAAGATTCCCGTGAAGACCTGTCCGAAAAAGAACTTCTGATGGCAAAGAAGATGCTGCAGCGCTACTCCGACATATTTGCTCTCGATGATGCTGTCAACGGGAAGACTGGGTTAGTGAAGCACACAATAAATACAGGAAGCGTGTCACCGATTCGACAGCGGCCAAGAAGGATACCAGTGGCTCGAGAAAAAGAAGTTGAGTCAATGATCGAAGACATGGCACGCA
Organism: Hypomecis atomaria; assembly: GCA_964007245.1. Classification (NCBI taxonomy): domain Eukaryota; kingdom Metazoa; phylum Arthropoda; class Insecta; order Lepidoptera; family Geometridae; genus Hypomecis; species Hypomecis atomaria. Next base: position 31,603,028 of record OZ023279.1, read on the forward strand.
ATGGTGTGATAGAACCTTCATCCAGTCCGTGGTGTTCGCCAGTGGTTCTAGTGAAAAAGAAGGATGGCAGTATGCGGTTCTGCGTTGATTATCGACGACTCAACGAAGTAACGAAGAAAGACAGCTATCCTTTGCCGAGGATTGATGACACATTAGATACACTGACAGGTATGAAGTGGTTCACTACGCTGGACTTAAAGAGCGGATACTGGCAAGTGGAAATAGATCCTAAAGATAAAGAGAAGACCGCATTTTCGACGGGAAAAGGCCTGTGGCAATTCAACGTGATGCCGTTTGGATTGTGCAACGCGCCCGCTACGTTCGAAAGACTAATGGAGTTAGTGCTCGGGGGACTGGTTGGAGATGCATGCCTAGTCTATTTGGACGACATCATAATTGTGGGAAAAACCTTCGAAGACCATCTGCAAAACCTGGAACGAGTATTGACTAAGATTCGCGCAGCCAATCTCAAGCTGAGTCCGAAGAAATGTTCCTTCTTCAAGAGGCAAGTGAATTTCCTGGGACATGTGATTTCCGAAGCTGGCGTACAGACGGATCCAGGAAAAGTCAGTGCTGTCAAGGATTGGCCTGTGCCAAAAGACAAGACGGAAGTTAGAGCATTCTTGGGTTTATGCTCCTACTACAGGCGATTCGTGAAGAACTTCGCTGACATAGCCAAGCCGTTGCATAGACTGACTGAGGAAAAACGACCCTTCCTCTGGGATGAAAATTGCGACGCAGCTTTTCAAGAGCTAAAGAAGCGACTTTGTAATACGCCTATTCTTGGCTTCCCGGACACAGAGAACGAGTTCATCGTGGACACTGACGCCAGCAACACCGGTATTGGAGGAGTACTGTCACAAAGGAAAGGAGACCAAGAAGTGGTGATTGCGTATTTCAGCAAATCCCTGTCCAAGCCGGAAAGGAACTACTGTGTGACCAGAAAAGAGCTACTTGCAGTGGTGAAGACATTGCGACATTTTAGCAAGTACCTGCTCGGGCGAAAATTCCATCTGAGGACCGACCACGCTGCTCTTAAGTGGCTACTACAGTTTAAGGATCCCGAAGGCCAAGTGGCAAGATGGATTGAGCAACTACAAGAGTTTGACTTCACCACGGAGCATCGCAGTGGAAAATCTCATGGCAACGCGGACGCACTGTCAAGAAGGCCATGCTCAGAGGACTGCAAGCATTGCTCAAGACATGAGTCGAAAGATTCAGTGCCCGTCAGAATACTCAAAGCTGACATCGGTGACGAATGGAAAGAAACCCTTCAGGTTGCACAAGAAGAAGACGCCGACATCAAGCCGATTCTTGAATGGATGGAATCAGATGCCCCTAAGCCAGACTGGAGTGCTATTGCTTCAATGAGTGTTACGACAAAGAGCTATTGGGCGCAATGGGATAGTCTGGTGCTTCAGGAGGGAGTACTTTGCCGAAAATGGGAAAATGCTCGTGGCAACCAATGCCATCTCCAAATGGTTGTACCCAGAGCAAAGATACCTGAAATTTTGAAGCTGTACCACGAAGGGTTTTCGGGAGGACATCTGGGTGTGAAACGGACACTCTTGAAAATTCGAGAAAGGTTTTACTGGATCAACTGCAGAGATGACGTAGAAGACTGGGTACGGAAATGTACGAGCTGTGCATCAGTGAAAGGTCCGCATACCCGCAGCAGAGGAGCATTAAAGCTGTATAATGTTGGAGCACCATGGGAGCGAATCGCACTGGATGTGGCCGGACCATTTCCTGTGAGTGTAAGTGGCAACAAGTACTTCCTTGTCGTCATGGATTACTTCACCAAGTGGCCGGAAGTCTTCGCAATTCCGAACCAAGAGGCATCGACGATAGCAGACAAATTGGTGCATGAAGTATTCTGTCGATTTGGAGTACCATTGGAAATCCACAGTGACCAAGGAAGAAATTTTGAATCTCAGCTGTTTCAAGAAACGTGCCGGTTAATGGGTGCACACAAAACAAGGACAACGTCTTACCATCCGCAATCAGATGGAATGGTGGAGCGATTCAACCAAACTCTGGAGAGGTACCTGGCAAAAGTAGTCGGAAGCAAACAACGGGATTGGGACAAGCATATCCAGCCATTTTTGTTGTCATACCGAAGTGCTGTTCATGAGAGCACAAATGTCACTCCCGCTTTAGCCAATTTTGGACGTGAATTACGGCTACCAGCCGACTTAATAACTGGCATTCCACCGGATTCCCCACAACCCATAACTGAGTACGCCAGTGACCTCCAGAACAAGATGAACGACATCTATGAGCACATTAGAGAGCATGGCCAGCAAGCATCTGAAAGAATGAAGACTCGATACGACAGAAGGGCTAACAATCCTGGGTTCGAGGAAGGCTCGATGGTATGGCTGCACAATCCCATACGCAGCAAAGGGAAGTCTCCAAAGCTACAAGCCAAATGGGATGGACCGTACCGAGTGGTGACCAAGATCAACGACGTGACGTTCCGCATACAGAAAGGACCTCGAGGTGCCCCCAAAATAGTTCACGTGGATCGATTGGCGCGATATCACGGATGCAACGATGCTCGGGACGAGCATGTCTTGGGAGGAGGTGGTGTTACGCAGTAAGCCGCGCGCGGTACGACGGCTAGTTGTTTACGCCTAATCGCGAGATTTATGGTTTTATGACTCAGGCGGCACCGGCCTTTGTGTCGCGTCTATTGTTTGTTGTTTGTTAGATTTTTTTTGTGGTGTTTTCGTAATAATTAAGAACAATAGGGTTTCTCGAACTTTACACTTGTTTACTTTGTCAGTCACAATGGCACCGAATATTCTACAGATTTCTAGAAAACCCTTATTCCGATATAAATAGGGCGATGGTTTTCGTTAGTGGCAGTTATCGCGTTTATACCGGAGTGAAAACATCTCGTGTTCAAGTGCGGTACCAGTGATTGTGAAGTGACTAGTTGTGTGAATATCAGTGCCAGTGTGAAGTATTGTGCGAACCAGTTGTGTCGTGTGTACTGTGATTTTGTGCAATAAAGTGCAAAGTGAACAATCGGCGTTTTAACTGATTATCCAAGTTCCCATCTCGTAACAATATTTAAATGTAAGAAAGGAGTAGCTAATTTATCAATACAATCCCGAATTTGTATGTATACGTAGAATCAAACTTAATGGACCTCAGCCCCGCTAACATATAAATTTGCAATTTCGCAACGACTCTCGTGTGAGAGTGACGCCTAAACGTGACGGCATTAAGATGAATTCGAGCTATGCCTGCTAGACTCCAAAATTTTAAGGCTTGTGTTTAAATGCCTACCAAATATGCACTTATTTTCCTTCCAAAAAAAACTATATACCTGCCACAATGGTTAGTGCTCACCAAATTGTTTCCAGAAGTATAAAGAAGTGAAGCTATTTTTAATTTTATTGCATGCCATAAAACTGTTCAAACACCTATAAAGTTGATTTTACTCGATGTACCAATACTTTGTTTCACGCACTTCCTTTAATTTTAGTCACTTTCTATTAGTGGCAAGATTCTAAGCATTTATAAAAAAAAACCTAACAACCCACCAAAATGTTATTACTGTTACGGTAAAACAATAGTGAGCACTCATCCGTTTCGGCAAGCATTCTATTTTGCTTGGTACTTATTGATAGGGTCGGGAATGTATTTTGGTCAGCATTTAAATTGTTCCCAAATTTTAGCATTAACTAATTGAAATAATTAAGAAATAGCTTTAGACTGTGGATACGCCCGTATTTTATAAAAAAAAATCCGGGAGAAAAGGTAGCCTATGTCATTTTCCAACCTTTGTGTAAATAATAGCCCATTTCATGATCAACGACGGATATGACTGGATTTCTGATGACTTCGTTATGGTCAGTTTCAGATGCCCTTTGATATGGCTAAACGGTTAATACAATCGGTACCAACGACTTGTTATCTACGGCAGCACTCAGTTGAAAATGCCACCGCGGTCACCCATCCGAAGACTGACCGTTCCGAACGTTACTCAACTTCTACGATCGCTAAAAAAACATCTGGTCAAACTACGCTATATGATCAGTGATTTATACTTACAGTGGTGCACTGCCTGTCCCTATCGGTGTAAATAATGGCCCACTTCATTATATCGACGGCGGACATGACCGGGTTCCTGGTGACTTCGTTATTCCACTCCGCGTCCGGTTTCCCCGGGATCTTGATATCATTACCGAAGAGTAAGGCTTCGGGAGGCAGAGTTCCAGGTCGACAGTGTCTGACGCTATGGACAAACCCCAGCCTGATAGACGGCTTTTGGCTTTCTCGTTGCCCAGAACGTTTTCTATGTACTGAAAAAAAAAAACATACAGTTAAATAATACAATACAATACAAAATATTTTTATTATTGCACCGAATGTAACCGAATTATTTATTGTACAGGAAAAAACTTAAACTAAAAATAATAGTAGTCCGGTAGAATAATAGGCGGCTTTATCGCCTACAGCAATTTCTTCCAGGCAACATAAATGGCACATTTATGCAAAAACAATGTTGCGGTCGGTGCTGTATGGTATCATAAGAACATAAATAAAAAATAAATAAACATTTATAACTACTACTTATATACAATTACAAAATATTAATCATAATCATAATCAATTTATTGATAACATAAGTTACAAGTCGGTTCATATCGTAGGTACATAGGTAATATTAACAATATAAATCTATATGAATATACATCGTACTTAAGTACTAAATCACACAATATTTTTTTTTTTTTTTTTGTATTATTCACAAAAATTCAAAAAGAAATAGTAATAAAACAAAATAATGTCAATATTCAATTCAATTTTGTAATTTTAATGCTATAAATTTGTCGTAGCTGTAGAACGTGTGTTCGACAAGCCAGCGTTTGAGCCGCGATTTGAAACTGCCCATAGAGGGCGCGGTGGTAATATGCTCTGGTAACTTATTGAAGACAGTCGGTCCCATTATGTGGGTTGACTTAGCCGACCTTTCCAGCGTGCGTGGAAGCTCTGCTAACTTGCCTTTGAAACGAGCATTATTGCGCAATTTATAAGAGGCCTGGTTCAATCTCACATATACCGCGACTTGAAAAATGACGAGTGCCGGCAATGTCAATATACCAAACCTCTTAAAATATGGGCGTGCAGAAACGTCCTGTGGGATTCTGGCAATGGCGCGGACGGCGCGTTTTTGCAAAATGAAAATACGTTCCCAGTCCGCGGCCCTGCCGAACGATTCCGTACCGTATTGCAGCAAAGAATGCACCGTGGCGAAGTAGCAACTTCTCACCGCCTCAGCAGGCACCAGTCTGGCGACTCGACTCAGAGCAAAGCATGCGCTCCCCAGCCTGCCGCACAACTTGTCAATATGGGCTTCCCACGTCAGACTCCGGTCGATCTCGAAACCGAGGAAGGTCGTGGTTCCTTCCACTTCTACTTTTAGCGACCGTGTGTGGTGGCCGGACAAGCAGAAGTGAACAAAGTGGGTTTTGGATAGGTTAAGGGCCAACCCGTTCACCCCGAACCACTGCGCCAATTGGGATGTCGTGTCGTTCAAACTCTGCTCCAGCAGATCCACGTTGGATGCCGTGACGACCGCAGCGACATCGTCCGCGTACATAAATATTTCAGCTGCAGTCACAGCATCCGGAAGATCGTTCAAGAGCAGAGAGAAGCTTATGTTGGAGACAGAAGATCCCTGTGCCACGCCCATGGTCGAGGTCAGCGGCTCGGACCTCTCGAGGCCACCGCACGCGACCACAGTCTGTGACCTGTTCCGCGTGAGATCCGCCAGCAAGCTGTGCGTCGTACCTCTCAGCCCGTAGTGCTGGATTTTAACCTCAAGTACGGCGTGGTCGGCGACGTCGAACGCCTTCGACAAATCGCAGCATAGCAATGCGACATGCTGTTTCTTCTCCCGAGCCTGCAGGATCCTGCTCACCACCTCGCGGGTCAACGACGTCGTAGACCGCCCCACACGGTAGGCGTATTGTCGGTCGGTGAATGCGTCAGTCGCCGCCAGGAATTCCACCAGGCGAGTACACAGCCCGTTTTCAAACACCTTCGCCACAGCTGGTATGATAGATACTGGCCGGTAATTGTCTATAATTTCCCGTTTGCCTTTCCCTTTATAGAGCGGGGATATTTTGCTGGTTTTCATCGCAGAGGGATAGGATCCCTCTCTGATGCAGCGGTTAAAACACTCGGCTAGGATGGGGGCTAGTGATACTATTGCTGTTCTAAGCAATTTCATGGAGATACCATAGATGTCTCTCGATGATTTTGCTGGTATTCGAGCTGTCACAATGTGATAAACTTCGTCGGCAGTGAACGGCGACAACCGCAGCGAGCGGTCGGCCGGCGCGCGGCACGAGCTCAGTATCTCGCTGGCGCGAAGTACGGCAGCGCTCGGCGCTCCGGACGCCGCCGCTGCATTAAGAAAACGCTCGTTCATCGAGTTTAACGCAACTTTTTTCGTCTGAAAAACAGTTCCATCGGGTTTTTTTACTACATCTGTAAAATCGACAAAATGACTATTATTTTTACCTCGTTCTTTATTAACGATTGACCACATATTTTTTGGTGTATTTGTACAGTTAAGTAATGTTCATATTCATATTCATATTCATTTATTCATACAGTTTAGTACACGTCAATAAAATAGTAGTAATTATTGGTCGACCAAAACATTCGATTTGATTATACGTCAGTAAAAAGATCTATAAATGTAACAAAACATAATATAGACTAATTTAAATTGTGCTCATACATTACTACAATATTGTTTTCAGTTATATTACAATAGTCATATTCAATAATTCCAATTCTATCAGTTTAATTATCAATAATGTGAATATAATATCAGTAATTAAATTAATGTTAAAAATGTCAGATAAAAAATAAATAAAAATAAAATAGGAATGTCAGTATAAAATTGTTACTAAAATGAATGTCAAAAATATAACAATAAATACTATTTGTATAATAAATATAATATACTCATACTTAAGAGTATGTAGTTACTTTTAGAGTTAAGAATTCCTTATCTATGTCATAAAACGCCTGACTGATCAACCAGCGCTTTAATCTGGCCTTGTATATGTTTAAGTTGGGTGCATCTATAACATCTCGGGGGAGTCTGTTATAAATCATCGTGCCCATGACGTGCGTCAACTTGGTAGACTTCGTAAGTGTCCGCTTTACCGGTAAAAGCCTATTCCTGTGGCGAGACGTACGCTGTTGTGATTTGTACAGAGCCTGACCCATCACTTCATATGATTGTAGGTTTGTTCTAACGTATACAGCTACCTGCATTATTAGTATCGCCGGCAGTGTAAGTATATTGAGCGAGGTAAAATATGGTCTAGCTGACTCATCGCTCGGGATACGTGCTATTGCGCGGACGGCTCGCTTCTGGCAAACGAATGCGCGTCTCCACTCAGCTCCTCTAGCCCACAGTTCGGCTCCATATTGGAGTAATGAGTGTACCGTGGCCAAATAGCAAGATCTTACCACCTCAGTCGGCAAGACCCTGGCTATTCGTCTGAGAGCGAAACACGCTCCACTCAGCTTTCCGCACACCTTATTTATATGTGTCTCCCAGGTTAGACCTCTATCTATTTCAAAACCGAGGAAGGTTGTGTGATCGACTTGTTCGATTTTTTTACAATCGACATACACACTTAGTTGTTTTTGTTGTCGCCCTGAGAGGTCGAAATGCATATAGTGCGTTTTTACGAGGTTCAGCACCAACCCATTCTCTTTGAACCATCTGTCCAGTTGCGTAGCGGCGGCGTTAAGGTTCATTTCTAGCTCTTCCAGTGTTGTTGCCGTGACTATCGCAGCGACGTCATCCGCGTACATCATTATCTCCGCCTCGGTTATCGCAAAGGGCAGGTCGTTAAGAAGCAGCGAAAAAAGTATGTTCGAGGCTGCCGAGCCCTGGGCTACGCCCATTGTGGTCACCAGGGGATCCGACTTTAGCTCACCGCCTTCGCCAACCACAATTTGAGGTCTCTCACGCATGAGGTCGGTAAGCATACGAAGCGGGCTATCTTGAATACCATAGTGACTCAGCTTTAGGGCCAGTATCCCGCGGTCAGCTACGTCAAATGCTTTCGAGAGGTCACAGCATAGAACTGCCACCTGCAGCTTCCTCTCTCGAGCATCGACGATACGACGCACGACTTCCCTCGCCAGCGACGTCGTGGACCTGCCCTCTCTATAAGCGTACTGTCTGTCAGACAGCGCACCTATTTCCGACAAGTATGTGGTTAATCTCGCGCTAATGCCATTTTCGAAAATTTTTCCAATCGCTGGGATTATTGATATTGGCCGGTAGCCATCGATATTCTGTCGCTTTCCTTTGCCTTTGAAAACGGGCGTAACTTTGCTAAGTTTTAGTGGCTTAGGATACGTTCCCTCGTCAATATATCTGTTGAACAGACTGCTGAGTATTGGAGCTATGGGTTCCGCTATCATTCGCAGTATTTCCATCGATATGCCATAAGCATCCTTAGACGGTTTTGGTGGTATGCGCTTCGTTATGATGTGAAGCACCTCGGTTGCAGTAAACTTGCGCAGTCTCAGTGAGCGGTCGGCCGGCGCGCACGCCGCACGCAGGGCGCGTTCCACGAGTATGGGGTCAGCTCGAGGCGCTTGGCACGAAACAGCTGCGGTTACGAATTTCGCATTTATCGAATTCAAAGCCTCCTTTTTACTGGCAAACGGCTCGCCAGCAGAGTTCCTGACGACGTCCGTGACGTCCAGATTGCAAGAGTTTTGCTTTCCTCTTTGTTCATTTACCACTTTCCACATGGTTTTCGTGGTATTTTTACTATTTTTTATTTTATTCGAGTAGTAATTGCATTTTTGCTTCGTTAATAAATTGTCATAAATAATATTCAAGTCAAATGTAAATTGTTGTAAAATGTCAATGTTTGGATTATTTTCGCTTAATTCGATCATGTCAAAAATTAGTGATTTCAAATTTTTTATATCATCTGTCACCCATGAGGACCGTTTACTAGACTTCATTACTCGTCTTGGTGGGAAACAGGCATCGGTTTTATTGCAGATTATGTTAATCACGGACGTCGTCAGACACTCGGCCGATGTATTCCGTAGCAACAGCTTGTCCCAGTCTATACTTTCAATGGCACACGAAAAGTTATGTTTGTTTAAGTGTGAGTAATTTCTCCTAGATACAAACTGTGGCTTAGGGGAACACAACACAGATCGTGTCATTTCGACACGTACTGCCATATGATCGCTCAGGCAAGTATTTAAAGGAGATGTTTTTAATAAGCTTGGTGGCAGGTTACTGTAAACGTGATCTAGGCAGGTTGCGCAATGTGACGTCACACGCGTAGGAAAGTCCACAAAGTTGACCAGGCCATGAGCTGACAATAGGTCAGCTAGTTGTTTGGATTCTGGCTTTTCACAAAGGACGTCCAAATTAAAATCCCCTAAGACTAGGCACCCTAATTCAAGGTCACTTAGCTTCTCAATCAGGCGCTCAAAACATGCTAAGAATTGACTAGTATTTACTAAGCCTGTTCAATAAACGCATACAATACATATATTGTAGTCAATAAGATCTATTGCGGAGATTTCGCATACAGTTCTGTAGCTAATGAAACTATTTCTAAGTTTTCTACTACCTTAATGCCGTCTTTCACGAACAGGCATGATCCGCCGTGCTTGTGATTCGACCTACAGAAGCTCGATCCTAATTTATAGCCTTCTATACTAACACACTTGAGCTTGGTGTCACATAGCCAATGCTCGGTCACCGCCAAAACGTCGCATTCTAAATCACTATTTAATAGCACTTCTAGTTTTTGTGTTTTCTGGTCAATGCATCGTATGTTTTGCAGGCATACAACGAGACGTTCAATTGATGAATTTATTTGTTGTGGTCGGTCGCAGTTACGCGCTCGGCGTCCGCGTTCCGTTTGACATTGACTCACCGCCTCCCGTCGTGTGCGCGCCCCGCTCAGGACGGGGCCTACTGCGAAACCATTCCGAAATCATTACTCGTGCAGGCCATGCAGTCGGAGTTTTTATTTGATCGTAGATACTTTCTGGACATCCAATAATGAAAGCTGCGTGTCTTGTCGATTTAATCTCTCGTTTTTCGATGATACAGTCTTCACACTTAATTGACTTATTTAAGTACCTGCGGACATTTTCTTCAGTAGTATCAGGCCTTAATGACCAGGCCGTCATCCATTTCATGCGCTCGACGGTCTGCAGGTCTGCATCTTCCTTGCCGGCTCCCGCGACGGCAACAATTCGACGCTTTTGTGTTGTCTTCCTATGACTAACAGTTTGCCAACCATTGTTTTCCGACAGAATTTTATTCTGATCGGTGGTGCGGTCTTGTTGGGAGCTTGCTATAATTGTTTCGCCTCGAGGCTCATTTTCGTTTTCTGACAATTTCGCAGTAGCACCCGTCGTCGCGGCTGGCGTTAAGTTCTTCGGTCCGGGTCGGCTTACTTCGGGAGTCTTCGGTTGCTCGTTGCCGGTTGTTTGGCTCCGCGCGCTCTGATTCGTCTTTTTCTTGGTGGGGGCTCCGGTATTCGTCGTAGCGGCGGCTGCGAGTGTCGCGAGCCGCGCTTGTCGAACCGGTCGCTGCGTCATCGGCGCTGACGTCGCTTGCTCGCTCGCTGCGATTGGTTTCAGAGCGGCAATCAGTCGACCGTTATCGTTGACAGCTGCTTTCAAATCTAAGATCAGCTGATGTTGGTTGGTTAAACTCACGTTTTGTTCTTCAATTATACGTCGTTGATCAGTGATTTCCGACTTCATCGCGTCAATTTTGTCACTCAGCGCCTTGTAAAGTTCACGAAACATACTTTCAATCGGCTTTTGGGCCATGGTATCTATTTTTAAAATCGATAAATACGGGAGTGTTGTGACCTGTGTGGCGGTGTTGCCACCACTTCGATTCGATAATGTGCGGCTATAGTGGAGAGATTTACTATTTCTGACTAGTATGTCGTAATGATCTTTCATTTCAGATATTAATGTCAACATAGAATTGTTATCTGGACTTAATTTTGCAATTTCAATAATGTCAAATAATAATAATTTATAATTCTTAACATCGGGAGTTACCCACGATGAGTCATAGTTTTTATTGTTGCACAATTTTGTCAAAGGAAAACATATTTCATGTTTGTTTTTAATTATATTAATCGTCGAGGTCAATAGGCTAGAAGCAGACGAGTTCCGTGAATTCACTTCTGCCCAGTCTACACTATCTACTGCTAATACAAAGTTAACTCGATTAGCCTGCGAATAGTTTCTACCGTAGCGAGGGCCCCGCGGTTGGTCCCGCCCTATGCTAACCTCGGCCTTGACAGCGACGTGGTCGCTGAGGTTGGTGACGACCGGCGCCGTCCTCACCGCGCCCGCCGGCAGGTTGGAATACACATGGTCCAGGCTGGTGGAAGTAGTTTCAGTTGTGCGTGTGGGGAAATCAACCTCGTTTACCATATTGTAATCATTCAAAAGTTTTTTGAGCCGTTTCGAACCGCTATTAGAATCGCAGATTGTGTCCAAATTCGTGTCGCCTACAACTATGCAATCAATACTCAACTCACTAATTTTGTCGAACAGACGTTCTACGTTGTCAAGAAATGCTGATGCACTAATTAAGTTCGTTCTATACACACAAACAACAGTCAAACCATAATCAATTAGGTCAATGGCCGATATTTCACAATATTGTTCGCATGAAAGTGAAGTGAGGATTTGATTTTCCACACAGTTTGTGCTGTTGTTTATGTATATGCACGACCCACCGTGTTTAACATGTTTTCTACAGTAGCTTGATGCTAACGAGAAACCGTCAATATGAACACATTTTAATCTATCAGTAGTGAGCCAATGCTCAGAAAGCGCTAAAACATCACATTTAATGTCTTTCTGCAATAAAACTTCTAATTTTCTGGTTTTGTTATCTGTAGCTATGGATCTTATGTTTTGATGACATATCACAATAGGTTTGTTGGTACATAATTCGTTCGTATGCAGCCGTACGGGAACACATACGTTCTGGAGGGAGGTCCTGGCACACGGTGAAGGGCGCTGTGGAACATTCCGAGTGTTCGTTGAGTGAGGTGCATCGCACGGCGATGCTACTGCGACTGGCCGCTTGCAGCCGAGGCCCGCGCACGAAAAACCCAATTGCTCCCACGAACGCCCGCGGGCCACGAACTCGCCGCGCTTATCCGCTCGTATGGACTTTCAGGCACGCCTATTATAAAACAAGCATGCCAACTGGATTTCGTTAGTCTCTTTTCTACGTAGTATTTGTCGCATTGTGTAAGTTTGTTTAAATAACCAAGTACATTTTTCTCAGTTGTGTCTGGTTTGAACTGCCAGGCTTGTAAATATTTTAACCGCTCCACGGTCTGTAGGTCGTCATCTAATTTGGCAGTGCCATTTATTACTTGTCGTCGTTTTCAAGACTTTTTGACTACTTTTGTCCAATGGTCACTTGTGGACTCGGCAGTGTCGTCATTATTTTTTACATTAGCCGTGGGTTTTATGGCGCCACACGGTGTTGACACAGCATCAGCTGTGCGGTTGCAAGGTATCTTATTCGGCCGGGTTACCTCCGGCGTTTTAATTTGGTCACGTAATACTGACTGAGGTTTCTCACCAGGCTTCTGTGTCGTCTGATTACTTTTTTAGTTGCCGGCTGAACAATGGTAGCGGCTACTTTTGTGGTGGTAGATTTTAAGCGTGCTTGGCGTATGGGTAGCTGTGTTTGCGCTGATTCTTGTAGTGGAGATAATATTATGTTTGAGGTACCCTCATTTTTACGTTCAGTATTGAGAGATTTACCCTCGAATGCGTTTTTAATCACCCTCACGATGTCCCTGGCTTGATCACTTGTAATTGCTTTGTGATTAATTATTCAAGCTTCAATCACAGTCACTTCAGCCGTTAGCTCGTTAACGGCCTTCAGCACGTCGCGTAGACTAGGCTCAGCGTCGGTTCGAGCCATTTTACTATTTTTTTAGAATTATAAACACAGGAGCAAATAGTGCGCGCGGGCGCTCCCCCCACAGACTATTTATTATTATATACATAAGTACCGATTAACAAGTAGAAAGATAATGTTTATAAACAAGATATTTAAAAATAAAAAGTGATTTAGCCTGTCTCATCGAGGCAGGCAGCGCATTCCAAAGTAAAACAGATTTTACGGTAAAGGAATGATTTTAAGACAGATTTAAAAGGAAAGAAAAAAAACGTTTATTTACAGAGCAATGATTTAGTTAAAAACTTTTTGCAAAAAAGAATTACCGTTAAATCGAAATATTCGGATAATCGGAGTTTTTTTTTAAAAAATTGCCATTGGAGAGAAAAAAAGCTACGTAAAGCGCCGGAACTGGAGTGGGGACTCATACCACGTGTTGTGCCTACACTGACTTCGCGGAGGGAAGGACAATAGTGAGCGAACGCGCAAACACTGGCTTCGCGGGGGGAAGAATAATAGCGCACTTAGACTTTTTTTTGACAATTTTTTTTCTGAAAGTGATTCGTATAATCGGCGATTCGGATAGTCGGAGTTCGGATAATTGGAGTTCTACTGTAGTTGGATTGACAGCGGGCCCCAAACTCGGCCAGGCCGGTCTCTTAGTGGCCCTTTTCAAATTGATTACTGTGAGCTGAATTTGCGCGTTCTTAGACTTATATTAATATCTAAACTTGAGCTATAATATGATTGAGATTATTATATATTAGTTGACGACTGGAAGCATGTTGTTGCATCGCTTCTGGTATACTGCGAATCCATAGTGGATCAGTGGGCTGGACGCGAAGCGACGGATGCGGACAGTAGCTTGATTTTTTGACATTTTGTATTGACATCTTCTGTTCTATTTTTATTATCATTTATTACTTCCTGACATTTGTTTTTAATTAGATATTAAGTGAGTTATAATGTAATTGGTTTTGCCGTGTTATAAGCTCAATAAATGAAATTGAATTTAATTCAATTTAATATATTTTTTTTAAACTATAAATGGAATTGAATAACCTCCGTTTTTGGATTCGTTTGAAAACGGTAGAAAATTTTACGGCGGTAAACAGGAAGAGTTAGTTTTAGCATGTTTTATTTGGTAACTTATACTAGTAGCATTAAGCGCGCCAGTTTATTTTGTCAAAAATATCTCGAACGCGATAACGGGTTTTGAATACAATAGTTATTATTGTCTGTCTGTTGATTTTTTAGGATCCCGTACCATAGCGCATAGCTCAGGTATCAGGCAAATCATGTATTCGATGGGCGCTTCGTTGCCTGACTGACGCTTGGTCTCTCTGAAAAGTTATAGCAAGTAAATAAGCAATAGGCATGATGACTGGGTAAAAAAAAATCATTATTATTTCCGTATTTTTTTAGTGTCCAGTCCATCCAAAGGTTAATCTTTTTGAAAGCCGAGTATCTCTGGTTAGGCGTGATGCGCGTGTCAGTGGCCACATCCTTCATCAGCCTGATGTTGTTGCTTTGTTCGTCAGTGAGACCGGTCAGTTGGCTTAACTCGGAAATAAGGCAAACTAAAAGACACTTAATGTAACTTTTACATTATACTTATTTGAAATGCTAACCTTTTTGAAAGCCGAGTGCCTCTGGTTAGGCGTGATGCGCGTGTAAGTGGCCACATCCTTCATCAGCCTGAAGTTGTTGCGATGGTCGTCAGTGAGACCGGTCAGTTGGCATAGCTCAGGTATCAGGCAAATCATGTATTCGATGGGCGCTTCGTTGCCTGACTGACGCTTGGTCTCTCTGAAAAGTTATAGCAAGTAAATAAGCAATAGGCATGATGACTGGGTAAAAAAAATCATTATTATTTCCGTATTTATATTTTTAGTGTCCAGTCCATCCAAAGGTTGCCTGGTAGAAATCGCCAAAGGCGATAAGGCCGCCCTTGTACAATTTTTTTTGTGTGGTTACTATTGTATAGTAAAATGCTATATTGTCTATGGATCCACCCATAGAATAAGCATTTTCGCAAATAGCAACACTGATTACTTTTTTTCTATGGAAATTAAAAAATGAAGTGTCACTGTCAATTTCAATGGCAGGCGAACGGCACGTTCCAGGACAGCTTCTGTTAAAAATTTATTTGTGAGTATCTTTAAGCTTTAGTCATTACTTATACAGTGTTATAGCAAAGAAAATGTGCCCTTTTGTATTGTTTTAGTAACATACGCCGTATCGTAGCATTGTAAGACTATAATATCGAAGTAGGCAATGTTGTGTAAGGTTGGCGGATAAACTACTACAACATTGCCTAGGGTTAGGGTTGTCACTTTTTTAGCCGACATAAAAAAGGAAGTGAGTGTCTATCTATTGTATGTTACAAAGAGCGCATACTCAGCTCTTTGTCTAGCCTGAAATTAAGATGCGTATAACTTCACATTGTTTTTTGTCTGCACTTTGTCTCTTTTATGGGGGCAAGAAATTGGCGACTAGCGTATCGTTCCTTTTTTATTGATGTTGAATTATACATGGAAAATTTGTTAAACTGACCCATGTTATTAATATTTTTTCCACAGTTTAAGAAGATGGGTAACGGCAAGAAAAGCAGAAGGAAACCAGGCGCAAGACGCTATGCAGACTATTCACAAGAAATGTTGAATGTGGCAGTAGATTTGGTTAAATCTAAAACAATATCGTCTTACGATGCAGAGAAGCAGTTCGGTATCCCAAGACGCACTATTCTCAACAAATGTAAGAATGACAACGTCCATGATAAGCCAGTTGGCCGTCCTACAAAATTATCAACAGAAGAAGAGACACATATAGCTAACGTCATTAATGTAGCTGCTGAGTTCGGGTGCCCGCTGTCTTTACTTGATTTGCGCATTGTTGTGTATCATTATTTAGAAAAAAATGATAGACTGCACATTTTCAATGACAAAATTCCTGGAGAACGGTGGGCTCGCTCTTTTTTGTCGCGGCATAATCTTACCCAGCGAGCCTCACAAAACGTAAAACGATGTCGCGCAGCCAAAACGATACCAGAAATGATGGAATTTTACAAGCATCTGGAAAAATCTCTGGAAAACATTCCTCCCAGCAGCTTGCTCAATTTTGATGAAACAAATATTAGTGATAATCCTGGAGCTAGTAAAGCTATATTTAAAAGAGGTGTCAAACATCCAGAGCGCGTCTTGAATTCGACCAAATCTTCTGTTTCAATCATGTTTGCTGGTACAGCAGACGGCGTCCTTTTGCCGCCTTATGTGGTATATAAAGCGGAACATTTGTGGAACAGATGGTGTCGTGATGGACCGCCAAATTCAAGGTACAACAGGACCAATTCTGGTTGGTTCGATACAACTATGTTTGACGACTGGTTCGAGTCCACAGTGATTCCTTGGGCAAAAGCATTACATGGGCCAAAATTGGTCATAGGTGATAATTTGTCATCACATCTAAGTGTCAACACGATCAAACTATGCCAAGAAAACAACATTAGATTTGTCTTTCTTCCGAAAAATGCAACACATCTCACCCAGCCTCTAGATTTGCCATTTTTTGGTCCTATGAAGAGAGAATGGAGGAAAATTTTGCTTCAATACAAGCTTTCAAATGCCGATGCTTCTTCAATAAATAAATGCCACTTTCCGAAATTGTTAAACGAGCTAATGAAAAACATAGAGATGACGAAGCAATCTAATTTGAAAAGTGGGTTTGCAGCCGCATGAATTTGCCCTTTCAATCCCTCTAGGGTCACCGAAAAAATTCCAGAAGTAACAGAAGAAAAGAAAAAAGTCTTTGACAGCTCCCTCTTAGATTTTTTGAAGACTAATCGAGAAGCTAACAAACAAATAAAAAATGAAAAGAACTCAAAACTCGCGATAGTTGCAGGGAAGTCTGTGTCAACTGAAGATGCTACAATTATGAGTCTTAAACAGGAAACATCTAGGAAACGAAAAGGACCAAAAGATAAGATCTTACGTAAAAAGCCAAAGACAGGAAATGACGGAGGTAGTTCGAAGCAATATGTGCCAAACAATGACATCGAAAACACGTGCCCTACACAGCAAAAAATGGGCATAAAAAAGACAGAAAATGTTAATTTATTGAAGGATAAAGATATAGAAGAAATAGGCATAGAAGAAGAAAAAGAAGAAAACGGTCCCAGTCAAACAGATACTCTAAACTCTTCAAAAATAAAACTCTTATCAGACATTAAGATAACGGACAATACTGCATTAAAATACTTAAAAAGATTAAGACCACTTAAGTTGACAAGAATAGAGAAAGAAACTGATTTATTCAACGACATCTCTAACAGTCATCTTGACGAAACCATCTTATCAAGTGACATTGTTACTCATGTAGAGACCTATGGTACATTGAGTAACAGTAGTGAAGAAAGTGATAAACCCCAAGAAAAGAAAAAAAATATGAAGAGAAATAGGAAAAGAACAGAAACCTTAAGTATGTCCTCTTCTACAACTACATCCCTAGAAATGAGCATTCATAGTGATTCAGACATTTTGGACGTAAGTTTTGATGACCAATTGCTTGACGTGTCATTAACCAATGTTTCACTCAGTAATATCATAGAACAAGAAACTGATACTGACGACATACAACAAGTTGAAATAAATAACACTGATAGTGACCATAACAAACTGAATATAACTGAGACTGACCAGGACGATACAAATAAGATTGAGACTAATCAAAATCAGGATAAAATGTGTAAAACTGAGAATGATATTGAACAGAAAAACATAAATTTGACTGATGGAAAACGGCAAGCTGTTACTGATGAAAAACAGGACAATACTTGTAAGAACGAGAAGGAAGTGAAACACGAAATCTTAAATAATACGACTGACAATAAAAATGAACAAAAAATATTATCATATAAAACTGAAACTAATGACAAGGAGAATGATATAAATAAGACTGAAACTGACCAGGTTCAGTATAATATGAATAAGACTGACGAACCAAAGGAAGAATTAGTAAATAAGCCAGACGCAGAAGTACAAAATAAAAGTTCTGAAAAAGAGATGTATAATACAGGGCAGACGGTTTTGACCCGATATTACAAAGGTAAATCCTGGAAATATTACGTAGGTGAAATAGAAAGTGTGAATGTTGTTGCTGAATGTTACACAATTTCTTATTTTAAAATGATTGGTAAAAAAAAGGAGATATAAAATTTATTAAGACAAAGCGTATAGCAGATAAAGATGATGTGCCAGAAGACTCTGTTGTAAAAGCAATTGGCATATTACCGATATCTGGGAGTCCATCACAACATCAGCTGCTGAATGATGGAGATAAGATTTATTTTTGAAAGAAATACACTTGTATTATCTAAACCTACCCTATTGCCTCAAATAAGATAGATTTGTTATATTTTTTATTGTAATTCTCTAAAACGTTTTATTGTATTGTTACCTGTACCTATCACAAAGAATTAGATTTAAGAGTAAAAAAGAAAGCTTTCTACTATAAAATAAAAAACCTACCTCATATTAAAAAAGTAAGCACCTACTAATGCTCTTTTTGTTTACTGTAAGAGGCAGCCCTATCTTTTATAGGCAAATCCAAGAGAAGCTGTTGCAACATTGCCTGGTTTCGCAAAAAAACTAAAAACTGAAACAAGATAGTAAATTGCTTACTATATTTAGAACTCATTTTATTTATACGCAAGTATTAATTTTACCACTTGTCTCTATCTTCCTTAAATATTGAAATATTCTACCAGGCAATGTTGCGGATTTGACAGTAACATTGCCTTGTTCTTTGAAGCCAAATTTAAGAAGGTATTATGTCATTTTAAGCAATAATTGAACTCTATTCGCATTGCTTAAGATTCTTTATTTTTATTTGTGGTTGCGTGGGAGACTGGGTGGGAGAGTACCTTAACCTAAATAGTAATTAATTTTGTTCTGAAAATGTTTTTAGATTGTTAAATTATCTTTCTATCCTTCTAATCTGATCATACTGTAAGTTTTGGTGTACAGTGAAGATATATTTATTTATTAATTATAATTAGTCCGTGAGTTAGATTATCAAAAAATATTGGAAACTTATTTTTTCTTTTGTTAATCAAACAACAAAATGACAAAGATAAACCTTTCAAAGTTTGGGAGTGGGGGTCGTGACGTCACCTCTCTCACAGAAGTCTATACATTTGTATGGCACTTGTGACGTCACGCGGAACTTTGACGGACTATATCTTCATCAATTTTTGTAAAGAATAAATAGCCGCCTTACCACAAAACAGTTTTACAGTACAAATTGCACGGTTAAACAGTGTTTAAAGCGTGTTTAAACCTTTTGTGATAATGTGTGAATATTTTTTATAGTCTATCTGACGGACGGTTATATTTTTAGTCATCATGCCTATTCGCTAACGTCACATGGGCGTAAGGTGAAGACAATGTTACATATTCACTGTTGGTTAATTCTGTTGTACAATAGTTCTTATAGTGACTTATAGTGACGAAACGGCCAAACCACATAATATATTTTAAAACACATTTGCTCGTAAAGTGGCTGTAATTACATCAATTTCAATATCGTAATGTATTTCATTAAGCACTTGTGCGTTATTGTAATGTAAAACGCACGAGTGAACGATACTTTTTATAATCTTAGCAAAGAGTTTTTATGTCAGAAAAGTGGTCAATATTTTATGAATTAAGTTTTAAATTATGTTTGGGAGATAAAATATAATAAATAAACATTTAATTCTTTAATTAGATTAATTTTGACAATAGATTACAACCATTTATTTGTAACAAAAACACAAAAATAATAATTTACTTTGTTAGTAATACTGGCTGTTTTTGTACCTTTGCCTAAAAAAACGTTGATGCGCGCGCATCGCTAATTTGTGGATAAGTAAAGATTTATGAAAGTCAGAGTTTTATTAATTTCCTCGCAAATATGTTATAAACGTCGTATGACATACGTGCGCTTTGGAAATTACCGTACTTATATGATAATGTACTATTGACTAAGGTGTAGAGTTAGAGCATGTAAAGTGAGAACCACAGCAAAGCCAGTCTCCTTTTGGCAACATTTTACAGGTCATTATATTTATGTTTCTATACTTAGATATGAGAAGCATAGAGGCTTCTTACCAATCACTAAATTAAATCATGGGTTGGCATGGTCAATCTTGGGATATGTTACCGCAGATGGCATTAATAGCATTTATATTTATAGCCATTCTAGAGATCAGTTTGTAAACTGATAACTGCAAAAACTTATAAAAAATTTGGTGTAGAAAAACCTCAGAAGAATTACAAGTAATAGGAGTATTGCTAAATTTTACTCAAATAAAACTATGTTACAGCTGTTACAGCAGTTATTCATATCTGGTTATACAGCGTACGCGAGAGCGAATGAAACAAAAAAAAAAAAACGCAGTCTGTCGCAAACGTCAAAATCACCAGTTGGAATGTCAAAATGGTTAAAATTTGGTTACATTTCGTAATTTGTCTTTTTCGGAAATTTGAACCCTCTAGTTCCAGAATGAAGGTTCAAATCTCTGATCATTTAACCTTCCTACTTTTTACCTTTTTGAATTTGGACAGCCGAGATAGCTCATTGCTAGTTTGTGAAACCCTTCGAAATTACCTAAGTTCAAATGTGTGCGCATCTTTTTTCTTACACCTTTTAAATTTAATATTTGAAGTGGGACAAAGTGATGTATATCTCTTGCTATTTTAGTACTGTTTCTATTACTTTAGTTCTTATTCTATGAGAAAAACAGTTCATCGATCTAACCTGGAAATAAGTATAGGCTGGTCCCAGTCCTGGATTTCGATTCCGTAATTGTTCTTGTAGTAATCGATGTAGCTTATCTTTATCGAGACGCCTTTCTCGACCTTTTCGAACGTCGACCGAGGAGTCATGGAGTCATCCACGGAATCCACCCTGGAAAATAAACACATTTCTTTAATTTCATTCTTTTCATTAATGTATAGGATAGTTTTGCGTTTGAATACATCCTAAACAAGTCATTTTTTTGTTTTATTTTACATCTGAATACTAAATAAAAAATCGGCCAAGTGAGAGTGCACAAAGGGTTCCGTGACGTGTGGAAGCCCCCCTTACTATATTTTATTTTAATTTTATTATTCATTTTTGAATGGAATATACAACTTAATATTCTGTGAATATTTCGAGAATCTTCCTATTGCCGTTATCGAAAAAAAAACACGTTTCTTGTATGGGAGCCCCCCCTACATCATATTTTATTTTAATTTATATAAGAAAAACTCCATATCCTTGAAATCATTGGTTTATTGTTTCACTTCGTACTTCCTTTAAACGTCACTTATAAACCATATCTCACTTATATATAACTTATATGAATTTGGGCAGAGTAACAGTGTAAACACTGGAGGTGCACATCGCACCGCTTCACCGAACAGACTGCCGACTTTCTTTCGCTCCTCAACGGCCATGCTTTTTCCCCTTCCAATTTTAAGTCGGGTAGTCCTTCAACCGACTAGGTAGTCAAATCAAAGTCTCCAAATCAAAATAAATAATCGATTAGTATCAGAGTCAAATTAAATACTTATTTTTAAAAAACAAATACCATTAAAATACTTAAAACCTAACACTCGTCCGTCCTGACCCCGTGCATGTCCTCATGCACGTTGCCAGGAGAACCTAACACATGGCCAGTCAAAAGCGAAAGAAAGATGCAACTGATGAAAACAAAACCATGACAATGAGTTTAGTCTACTTTAAATGGTGAAAAACATCAAACTTATATACAGAAACTGTCAAATCATATTGAAAAACTTACATCCATACAGTGTTTTTAGTTACTTTTACATTGCAAATCGAATATCTTTGAAAATCATTTATAGGTAAAATCAATTAAGTTGCTGCGTTTTCCATTCATTTATCGCGGCAAACATTCCTTTTTCTTACTCGCCGTATTTAAATTTCATTCATTTGTTAGAAATCGATTTGCAATACAAAGTAATTCCATTCTTATAATATAGATTTTATAATTAATCGATCGATGTAACAGTGAAAATACAACATTTTAATACAAGTTATATTTGAAAAACTTATATTTTATCAATACACTGTATTTGGTTACTTCTACATTGCGAATCAATCAAATTATTTATAAATAAATCAATTGTGTTGCTCCGTATTCCATTCCTTTATCGCAACAAACATATATATATTTTTCTTACTAGCCGCATTCCAATTCCATTCATATGGCTGAAATCAATTCGCAATGCAAAGCAATTTCGTTCTTATAAAATATAGATCTTTAAGTATGTATTTTTAAATGTTTTTAGTAAAATTGCTTTCGCTAATTTCATCACTTTTGTATCACTCTTTTTATCACGTTTTGTATCACTTTTTGGTATCACTTTTTGGTATCACTTTTGGTATTACTTTTGGTATTACTTTTGGTATCACTTTTGGTATCACTTTTGGAATCACTTTTTGTATGTTTCGGCGCGTGATTTGCTGGTCGCAGGACAGGCAAGTCGAGACCAAATGCCGTCTACGGTGAGGTGAGTCACCGTGCGACATTCGGATGTTGTTTGGAGCCCCCAGCGCCACACTGTCGCTGTGGCGCTTTGGCACCCCGATGACCGCCGGCCATCGACGCACAGCTGCCTCAGGCGCCCAGCTGCCACAGGCGCCAGCTGCCACAGGCGCCAGCTGCCACAGGCGCCAGCTGCCACAGGCGCCAGCTGCCACAGGCGCCAGCTGCCACAGGCGCCAGCTGCCACAGGCGCCAGCTGCCACAGGCGCCAGCTGCCACAGGCGCCAGCTGCCACAGGCGCCAGCTGCCACAGGCGCCAGCTGCCACAGGCGCCAGCTGCCACAGGCGCCAGCTGCCACAGGCGCCAGCTGCCACAGGCGCCAGCTGCCACAGGCGCCAGCTGCCACAGGCGCCAGCTGCCACAGGCGCCAGCTGCCACAGGCGCCAGCTGCCACAGGCGCCAGCTGTCACAGGCGCCCAGTCGCTACAGGCACTTAGCTGCTACATCTTGTTGGAGGTGCCCAGCTTGTTGTAGGCGCCCAGCTTGTTGGAGGCACCGATCTTGTTGGAGGCGCCCAGCTTGTTGGAGGCACCCATCTTGTTGTAGGCGCCCAGCTTGTTGGAGGCGCTCCGCTGCTCGAGGCGCCCGGCTGCTCCAGGCACCACTCAGCTGCTCCAGGCACCATCCAGCTGCTCCAAGCACCAAGCTTGATTCAGGCGTCCAGCTTGCTCCAGGCGCCAACTGCTCCAGATGCCCAACCGCGTCGTGTCCCTTAGTCACACGCTATCGCCTGGCGGCACTGTATTGTTTCAGCCGCGCCCAAAACCGTTTTACCCGTTCCAGCTGCCCGCACAGAAGAACTATATCGTCCGGCCGCGCCGTGTCACCCAGCCGCTATTGTCGCTTATAACATGTTTTTTTTTTAAAATGTTGAGTCTGTTATACTTGAATAAAATTATTATTTATTTATCCATTGCTGCGTAAGCTATTCCGTTTCCGCAGACCCATTTTTTTTTTTTTTTTTTTTTATAAACTGTATGCCCATTCCATTCATACGGTAGAAAACTATTCATATTGCAAGCCTATTCCATTCTTGAATTACGAATATGAACCTATATGTGTGATACGAGCCTGTTCCATTCTCGTATCAGGAATATCTGTGAACAAAATTAACATACCATTAAAACTGCATTTTGTTCCATGAGATACTGTAATGCCATTACAACATGAAATTCAAAATGATATTCAAATTATGACGCTAATCATAGTTGTAAATTACAACCAAAATGCAAACCAGTTCTATTTTTGCATTTCATATAATTAAGTCACTGCTCTAAATTTTCTTCGATTACCTATTTACTCAATTAATGCGCTTTATAAATTCACTGCAACATTATAAAGTGCCAACTTTAGTATGGATTACTGTTAGGTACTCAATTTTACGTTGCAAAACATGAAGATATCTATCCAGTCACTGTGGAAGTTTACATTTTTGTGTAGCTACCATAATTTACACATTGATTAGGTGTGTATGTTTTGAAGAACAAAGACTATTTATTTTGTTGCACTGACACAGTAAGCAGCATAAATTTGCTTTCCTTTAATATTATGTGAAGTTCACATTAATATTCAAATCATGGCAACATCAATAATTACCATGAAAATAATTTACACGATGTTATTATATACA
Organism: Hypomecis atomaria; assembly: GCA_964007245.1. Lineage (NCBI taxonomy): Eukaryota > Metazoa > Arthropoda > Insecta > Lepidoptera > Geometridae > Hypomecis > Hypomecis atomaria. The sequence continues at coordinate 31,627,248 of OZ023279.1, forward strand.
GACAAAACAATGTTTTGCAAATTCATCGATTTTATTTGATGAATTAAATTTTGTTTATTCAACTGAAAACATTATCACAAATTTTTCGTGAATCCATTGACCGGGTATAAGAATGTCTAGTTATTTCTTGTAACTTGTTTGTTACTTATATTCTATAAATATTTCATAAAATACTGGCAATATTCCAATAATGTTACTGGAATATTTGAAACTGCCATATCTAAAATATTGGTATCTTTATCTTAAAGATAAGTTATTATGTGTAGGCTGTGAAGCAATTCTCACAGAATACTCATCTGTAGCCTGAAGTATCGACGTGCAGTCAATTCAAGTATTGCATCCCTTCCTTTTTTTAATTTAGAGGACTATTACTTATTTGAACATTCGAATCATCACATTAATGGTTCATTTAACTGTTTAATTTAATTTAAATCTCCATTGTATTCCCCTGAATCAAATATTTACCTTTTTTTTTTAAATTATTAAACCTGCAGAGACACTTTAGGTAGGTAAAGTTATCTTTCAAGCAAGTGCAAGTGCTTTATTTATTAATTGTATCACTCATCAAATAACAACGCCATGAGGGACAACGTCGTACTGAACATTGTGATCAATACTAATCAATAGGGTGACACTGCTCCAACGTTATTACAACAATTTCACCCAGATTAGATACGTTTAGTTATAGTTATAAACATGATTAATTTCTTTTATAAATTTTGTACTTATTTTCATAACTAAATGGTGTTTTTTTTAAATCTGATCCATGTTTTATATCTTCTATCCACATAATATGAATATATTGATATTTTATATTAAAAAAAATTGCCTTGAACCAAATGAGACGACCCGATAATCATAGTTTGCGATTTTCCATGCCAATCAAACAAAACTAGTCAAAATCTGTACGAACAAGTGTGAATGCTAGTATATTCTTGCAATGTTTGGAATCAAACTCATTAAATATGAATTGTGACCCTTAAATGTATGTGTATCAATTTAATATAATGTTTTTCCATAATCAAGTGAGAAAATAACAGTAACGAATATGAACAAAGTTAAACATTACTGTGATAATGTCAGTTGTCGAATGTTTCTTTCATAAAACTTGCATAGCCTTCCTAACGTAGGTACGCATTGAATTTCCCTTTTTTTTTCACGGCATAGGTGTGTATCATTCATTAATTTAGACTTGTAATCATTGCTATTATGCAATAAATAAAATTATCTATCATAACTCGCGGCAAAGTTGCTGAAGCATTTGCTGCCTATGATCTTTTCTATCTTGTGAATCCTGTAATATTTGTATTTTCCAATTTATAGCTATATGAGCTTTTAGCAAAACAATCTTGTCCAATTATAGTTTTGTATCTGGTGTGCATGGACCTTAAATCGACTCACTAGTGTGTATAATGTTACTTTATGTTTACTTTCACAAATGTAGGTAGGTGATCAAATTTTCTTCAGTTTGACAACATTATTCAAGGCTTCACACTCATTAGGTACACCAGAAGCCACAAATCAAGAATTGATTGATTGATTAGGTACCCGTTTATTTTGACGAAGATTTAGGTTTTCCTCTTATCTTATAAACTGATCCCCGATACTTATTAAAATTTCACAACTAGGTATAGTTAGAAGTGTTCCCTTTGACTACTACTCATGGTATATGTCACGTCATGATTTACATTGAATATGGTGCTATCTATAAAATATAATTTCATTACATATTTTTCCCAACATAATGTATTTTGTCGTTATTGTAATAAAATACACTAATTTATCCCAATGCTAATGATTCTGCTTACAGTTATTTGTTTTATGTTTCTGTAATACAATTATAGTTACTTAATTATTTCAAACTTTTAAATTTTTAAACCACTAAATCATTCATTACTATTATTTTTCGAATTTGAATTATCCGAGTAGGTAGCAATGAATATCAGTTAATACATTTTGGCATACTGTTGTGAATGAAAGCTCTTTTTTTGCTGTTGTCAAACACACATTTCTTTTCTCAATGATTTCTCAAGAAAACTCACCCTGTTTTGGAGTTTAATTAAACAAAGGCCAAAATGAATAAGCCATAATTAAACGAAGTCATTTTATAAGTCTGCTGAGGTTGTATAACACTGGACTGTGGATACCAAGATGATTGCAAAATCAAGTATTTGCAACTTGTTTATTTGCAGTGAGTAAACTCAATTAACGGTAAAATAGATTCAAGTGTGTCCGATCGAAGTTTTGGTCTTAACCATTAGAATGTTGAGGTAAACAAAACTGAATGCAAGTCCACTTTTTTCATTGTAATTAAACGGTTCCATGAATAAAAATTTACATTATCAAAGCCTTATGACGTCCACTGCAATTAGTCAACGTATAGAGCCATATTTGGTAGCTTTATCTCTTCCACGGACCTTGTCTTTTCTAATTCGATTTTGATATAATCAATATTTATATATTATTTTAATCACTTTTCGTCTCAAAGCCCGTCGTTCAGCATAGGACTATTAAAAAGCTGTACAGTACACTACAACTACAATAAATTATCAATAGCAATTATTTATCTGATAAAGATATGATTATGTATAAGCGTTATTTCCCCATTCTTTCATCAATATCAATAAATTGTAAAACACACACATTTTCAATTTTAAGTTATCAAGTCTACTAAAATTAAAATGGACTATGTATATATCTTTAATACGTAAATTACTATTTTTATTACGAATTTGTACGTAACTAGAAATAATTATTTTCTCTCATATACCACTGTGAGCAATATCGGTTACGATTGTATGCTATCATACGCTATTTGTCAATGTAGGTACCCATATAAATTGTATGAAATAAAATTATTCAAATAAAATCTTAGATCTATAATTAGAAAATTGGAACGCATATATTCATCTTATACTGTCAATCTAAATTACGCGAAATCTCAAAGGGGACAAAGAATCAATATTAATTGGCAAATATGAACACTCTGAAGACGTCTGTTGAACAACTACAATTATGAGACGATTTCCTTACCCGATGTTCCATTTCGGAAATAAAAGGTTGAATTAGTTCCAGCACAGTAAGGTAGTTGTATTATTATTTAATCTATCAATTTTGCACTAAAATTCACAGATTCAAAAATATAATATAATCTTAGTTGATTTTGTCACATATCTAATACTTTCAGGTAGATTGGAACTTTAACGTTCTTTGTTTTTTTTTTGTTTAATTATAATGATAATTACCCATGAATCAAATTTGTACAAACATAAAATACTGCAATAGATTACTGCGTACATTTTTTACAGGTGATAGATCTTGTTATTTTAAAAACTTGTTCCGACTGAGTATTTATAAATTACATTTACATTTATTTAACCATCTGCAAAAATTGCAATAGCCAGCTAAAGGGTCCAAGATGTATTTTTGAAGGTGCACTTAACATTTTAAAGTACCCGTTACTTAATACTGTAATTGTATGAATTTATTTCTGACAGTTATGTCAATTACGCTATTATATAATGCTATTATGCCTTCACTTTTATTAAGCGCCGATAGACAAAGGTATGGGACCTTTGCCTACAGCCAGCTGTCGATGATTATGTAGTTTGCTAGGCATAAAAGAGCTCTTGACTTCGTAGATATCATAAAGGAACAAACTCACAGTTAGCTCTGCAGACGGAGTATACTCAGGCTCGGGTACTCCGCGTTGACCATGATCCGCATGTGGCACGTAGGTCTTGGCACTTCTGATTATAAGAAAAACTCCATATCCTTGAAATCATTGGTTTATTGTTTCACTTCGTACTTCCTTTAAACGTCACTTATAAACCATATCTCACTTATATATAACTTATATGAATTTGGGCAGAGTAACAGTGTAAACACTGGAGGTGCACATCGCACCGCTTCACCGAACAGACTGCCGACTTTCTTTCGCTCCTCAACGGCCATGCTTTTTCCCCTTCCAATTTTAAGTCGGGTAGTCCTTCAACCGACTAGGTAGTCAAATCAAAGTCTCCAAATCAAAATAAATAATCGATTAGTATCAGAGTCAAATTAAATACTTATTTTTAAAAAACAAATACCATTAAAATACTTAAAACCTAACATTTAACTATCTATTTTTGATGCTTGAAATATTCACAGAATTTTTCAGATTTGAAGCATCAGCATACTTCAAAAATAGATATCATCTACTTGATACCGTTATTTAAATCGAGTGTAAAACGGCTATAAATTCAGGTTTGTTGTATGCCCCCCTTAAAAACAGATTTTTTTTTCTGTTTTTAGTTATAGTGGCAACAGAAATACGTCATCTGTGAAAATTTCGACGTTCTAGCTATAACGGTTCATGAGATACAGCTTGGTGACAGACAGACGGACAGCGGAGTCTTAGTAATAGGTTTTTACCCTTTCCTTACGGAACCCTAAAAAGTACAGTTGAAGACGCGTATTAATATTTTCTTACATACATATCTACGGTTTTTTTCCATTCGCGAATTTTGTTGTATAGTAGTTGAGCGTCATGGTTACAAAATATGTTTGTTATCGATCTCTTCTGAAACGGTTAGGCCGATTTTTATGACATTTCTTCCTATCAGTTTCTTTCAGATCTAACAAGTTTTGATTATAAGCACCGAACAACCGAAGCCTCTTATGGTTTATGACGCTAGAGTATGTAAAGTAAGAATCTGGACACTACATGAGATCTGATAGCTTTTCGAAAGACCCTATGTAAGTACTGTACTGTACTGCAGAAGGTAGGCCTCGTAGGTGCCCACGCTAGCGCATTGCGGGTTGATGGTGATGGTGGATGGAAACCAATAGCTTCTTCTTCGAGCGAATATCTACAGAACCACAGTCCCTAAGTGAAAGTAGTAAAAAAAATCCGAGCGCCGTCGTATATACCGACTTAGATATTTATATTAAATAATTCACAATGACCCGTTTTCTCGAATCTCGACGTTATGTCACCTAATTAGTGCTTGTAACCGAGCACTTTGGTATCGCGCAGCGTTGTAGTCGGCTTGCATTCACCTTACGAGTAACTAAAAAGCCTGCCCACTACGTAGCTTGGGCAGGGTTTTGACTCGGACACTTTTTTGCACGATTGTGACTCTAGATATTTGCTCGAAGACCCTCGGCAATATTTTACATGGAAATGTTTTTTGGTGGGATTCAAACTTACCTGAACAGTTTCTTGTTATAGGTAGTCATGACCGAGCAGCCGATGAGACATTCTGTGAGGGCCCGTTTCCAGTTGGTGCCGGCGGACTGCGATACCTCCTTTATAAGCGACAGCACGGTTTGGGTCCTGAGCACGCGGTGCGTCGAGTCCAGGGTTAACATTAGCCCGCCTTCGTATTCGTCCACTGCAGTCACGTATCTGGAGAAATCAAACAATATCATTGACAAAAGTCCAAAAAATTATCTAAAAGGCTTTTTGGTATATTTTTTAGAGCTGCAAGACCTTCATTATGTTCTTGAATAACACATTGTGTATGTGGATTGTTTCTTAACTTGAGGATCACATTACATATATGGATATCTCTTACCTTGAAGATTATAGCCCGGGAGGTAAGCACAAAAAGTGCAACTACTTTCTAAAAGCTGATTTTTTGGTATTACGTTGTCATGGTAGTGTACAACAATACAATATCCCGGATTCAGTCAGCTGGGATGCTTAGCGTTTGGTGCGATACTCGTTTGAATTTAAAAAAAAATGAGTATCTGCCGACTACAATTAAAAGCTGAAAATTAGTGTACGGATAGATAATTAATTAAAAAAGAGTTTGATGAAAGCCAATTACCTGAAACAAGTAACAAGGCATTTCAGTCAGGCTTTAAGGCGGCACTACTGTAAAGCCTGACAGAAAGGCCTTGTCACCACGACAGCGTAATACCAAAAATTCAGCTTTTAGAAAGTAGTTGCATTTTTTGCGCTTACCTCCCGGACTATACATTGCATGTGTAGATTATTTCATGAAGATCGCGTTGTATATGTGGATCATCTTATGATTATCAAGTTGTGTATATGTGGATATCTAAGCCGGGCCAGACCTCTTGTTTATGCTGCGCTATTTGTATGGCAGCCTGCTCATAGTAGTGCTAGCGGCTGAAGCGCACGAGCTGTAAATCTTTCATTATGTTCTTGAAGATCACGGATATATATGGATGTCTTACCCGAGCCAGACCTCTAGCTTATGCTGTGGTATCTGTATGGCGACGTGCTTGTTGCAGTGTATTATGTTCTTGAAGATCGCGATGTCTATATGGATCATCTCATGAAGATCGCACTGTATATGTGGATAACTTACCGGGGCCAGACTTGACAGACAAACTTGTGCTGCTGTATCTGTATTGCGGTGTGCTCATTGTAGTACTGGCGGCCGATATGTTATTATGGTCTTGAAGATCACATTGTTTATGTGGATGATTTCATGAAGATCACGTTGTATTTATGAATATATTACCCGGGCCAAACTTCTAACTTGTGCTGCGGTATCTGTATGGCAGCATGCTCGTTGTAGTGCTGACGGCCGAAACGCACGAGTTGTAAATCTTCCATGATGTTCTTGAAGATCACATTGTATATGTGGATCATTTCGCTCAGGCGACGCGTGCGACGGAACACTATCTGTAATAGAGAAATGAACCATGATATTTTTATGCTTAATTGATGCACCTATTTTAATCACGATTGATGGATTAGTTCGGCCCATTTCAGGGCATAGGCGACCTATCACTTTTGCCAATCTTCCCTGTCTTGTTCAATATTATAAAGTATGATGAGTACATAAGTCGTGGTAGTAGAACGTTTATAATAGTAAGGTTTAGTTCGGCCCATTTCAGGACATAGGCGACATATCACTTTTGCCAATCTTCCCTGTTTTATAATACTGACAATATAATAAAGTATTAGTACATAAGCCGTGGTAGTAGAACGTTTATAACAGTAAGGTCTGGGCTTACATGGTCTTGTATAGGCCGAATCAAACAACTTGACGGCTGAGATGTTAGTTGCGGATAACCCAATCACCGAGCATTTGTTAAGTGAGCTACAGTTAGGATTAGGTTATCTTATAGCCGACATCACAGCCGACAACATATTTGATTCGGCCTATACCAATGAATTCTTCTCTAGTAAGGCTTTTCGGCGAAGAAAAAGATCGTTATATATATTGCCCGATGATATCTTTTGGATTTGCGATATCTATTGGTGTACATATGACCGGAGAATAAATTATGTCATATGTGAATTAACCAACACGTAAGTGGGCCTCCGATTTTTTATTTATTACTGTTCCACAGACTAGGAACCGAGTGTATTGTAAAGTGTTGTTTACAATTACTAGATGGAGGATAGCTATTGAAAAAAATTAGGAATTTTACCCTTATATGTAACATTATTCTGGATTTTAAGAACTATATATAATACTCATACTCATTTATTCATACAAAATTGCATACGTCAAAAAATTCCAGTAGGTAGTCAATTATGAGTTACAATAATAAAAATAACCATTAATTAAAATTAGAATAATAACAATTTCAAATGTCAAACGAATTAAAATAAAGAATATAAATAAATTAATACATTAATACTTTATAGTATACAAACGTCATTATGTTTTCTACACAGTCACTTTTAACAACATAAATTCTTTTTCTATGTCATAGAACGCCTGACTAACAAGCCAGCGCTTTAGCCTTGACCTAAATATCATAGTACTGGACGCATCGATAACATTCTTGGGGAGTCTGTTATAGACCAATGTGCCCATGACGTGTGTCAATTTCGTGGACTTCGTGAGCGTGTGTTCGATAGGCAAGAGTCTATCTTTGTGACGGGTGGAGCGTAGTCGGCCCTCACCCATGCGTCTATACGAACTAAGGTTCATCCTCACATATATAGCAATCTGCATAATCACTATAGATGGCAGTGTCAAAATCTCGAGTGAGATAAAAAATGGTCTAGCGGATTGGTCCTGTGGAATGTGTGCCATAGTGCGGACGGCTCTTTTTTGACATATGAATGCACGTTTCCATTCTGCACCTCTTGCCCATATCTCAGCCCCATATTGGAGCAACGGGTGTACCGTTGCGAAATAGCACGAGCGAACGGCCTCCTTAGGCAGGACACTGGCAATTCTCCTGAGGGCAAAACACGCCCCGCTTAATTTTCCACATACCTTATCAATGTGCGCCTCCCAACTGAGGCCATTATCAAGTTCGAAACCAAGAAACGCAGTTTTATACACTTGGTCTATTTTAGTGCCGTCAGCATAGACATTTAGTTGCCTACGTAAGCGACCTGACAGGTCGAAATGGATGTAGTGCGTCTTTGTTAAGTTTAGTACCAGACCGTTATGTCTGAACCACTCTACGAGTTGAGATGCAGCAGCATTCAGTTGACCTTCTAGATCGTCGAGTGACTGGGCCGTAACCACTGCAGCGACGTCATCCGCGTACATAAACACTTCGGCTTTCGTTATAGCACAGGGCAAATCGTTTAGGAGCAGTGAGAAAAATATATTTGATGCTGAGGAGCCCTGTGCTACTCCCATTAATAATAATAATACTTACCGAAACGTTAACTTTCGACTGATCGTACGGATTGGTGGACACCAAGTTCAAAGCTTCGTCGGGCAGCATATGAGGCACGTACAGCGTGGTTCCATCAAACGTCTTCTCTTTGAAGAACTGGTTATGTTCTGGGAAACAAGAGAAATACTTTGAATAGGCTAGATCAACGTTTCTTAACCTTTTTCATACCGAGAATTCATAGATAAGACGTTGGACCCCTATACACACACTAGCGGACCCCCAGAGGTACGCGGACTACAGGTTAAGAAACGCTGGACTAAAAAAATTATAATTAGTCCGTCAATTAGATTATCAAAATGTATTAGACACGTATTTTTTCTTTTCTCGGCTGTTGTGTTCAATAAATGATGAAGATAACGGTATGGTAGATTGGTTTGGTAGACTTCTCACTATAAAGTGACGTCACGAGCCCCCACTCCTGAAGTTTGACTCCGTTTATCTTTGCCTGATTTTGACGGACTAATGACTACATAGTATAAAGCAAAACCGTTGATTCTGTGTGTTTGTCTGTGTATCCGCTTGTATCTTCCGAACTGCTCAACAGATTTCAATGCTGTTTTCACTACTGTTTAAAACATTTCTTCCGGAAGGTTTATAGCTATAATTCATTCGTATCCGGGCAAAGCCGGAATGGGCAGCTAGTTATTTATAATAGTACTAGACGACCCGCCCCGGCTTCGCACAGGTGTATTATACATATAAACCTTCCTCTTGAATCACTCTATCCATTAAAAAAAACCGCATCAAAATCCGTTGCGTAGTTTTAAAGATTTAAGCATACAGACAAACAAACGAAAATAGCGACTTTATTTTATACTATGTAAGGATTTCTTATACCCTGTCGTCATACTTATAGTAATGTAAAAAAACACCGAGCTAGCGAGGCGTAAACGAACTTACTTAATATAGCATACTCTAATAATAATTACTAGCTCTCCGAACAGTAGATCTCGCGACACATCTCTGTAACTCAATTTTCATAAACATATATCTCGACTTGCTTTTGACCGATTTGGTTCATACTCGCAAATATTGTTAGGATTCAGATAGTAAACAATTAAAATTGTTTGTCGCTTTACTCAAATTAATAGATACTCGAATAAATAATACCCATATTATAATTGCGATAGCGCCTCTAAAATAAGCCTAATGACACCAATTACGTTAATGTTCCAGATAAAAATATTAGCTATATAATGATAAATATTACAATTATGACAATGACACCAATTACTTTAATGATTCGGAGTAAATAATTTGTTAATAATGGTAGTTTATTAAAAAAAAATAGTCAGCTAGTTTTTGCCCGCGGCTCCGCCCGCTCATATTTAGATTTTTGTAAGACATGAGAACCTTTTATTTTTCCGGGATAAAAAGTAGCCTATGTCTCCAATTCTCCAACCTTTGAACTACGACCATGCCAATAATCAAGTCTATTGGTTTATCTGTTGCTGCGTGAAAGATTACCAAATCAAAAAGCCAACAAACATACTGTCAGATTTATAATATTAGTAAGTAAGGATAATTAATAAATTGGATTTAAATTTTAAAACGTAGTCCAAAAAATTTGGTTTTAAAATTAATATAAATTATCAACAAAAACTTACAATAAACAAATATTTGTTGTCTGTAATGTAAAGTCAGTTTACGGACGATAATTTTACAGGTAGCGGCATATAAGTGTAGCGCTGAGGGAAGTGTGGAGGGGATGACTGCGCATGGGTTTTGTATGGTGGTCCTCAAGCGCGGCCATCCCCTCCACACTACCCTCAACGCTAGACTTAAGTGCTGCTACCTGTACGTGATAACGTCATAAGAAAACAGCCGAACGCTGAGGCCGATCGTACCTCTCTATTGCTTGTCCCGCGCTCTCGCTTGTACGCTCGGCTAAGGCGGAACGTGACACTTTTGCGTGCAGCCAGCGTTCATCGATTTTTAAGACGTTATCACGTCAAACAAAATTTAATATTGTATTCGGATTGGATTCGTTTCGGACGCAGTGCAAAACCACTGTAAGAGAGATCTTACAGGGGTTTCGCATTGCGTCCTAACAGTCCGAACGGACGCTGCCACTGCGCTGCGTCATCGCAACGCAACGATCTTAATGCACTATATGCGTCAGCGCTATACGAGTTATTTCCTATGTCGCAGCGTTGGTGCAGGATGTCAGTCCTTCGATTCTATTAAATACTGACCTGCCGCTACGTCGTTTCAAGTTCAACGCAGCTCTGTATCCCTCTCTCCTTGTGCGTTGTGCGTGTGTTAGATTAATAATGTAATAATAATATTAATAACGATTACAAAATGTATAAAGTAATATAAGACTTGTAAGTAACTAAATATAACTGTGAAATATCATGACGTCCGAATGTCGGCCATTGTTGTTTACTTACACCATTTATTTAATACTATGATTTCATAATGTTATAGGTGACTTGAAACGTATCAATAATTGTTCTAATATTTCTAATAAATATGAAATACAGTTTAAGATGATTTTATGTTTAACAATTGTGTAAAATGGAGGCTACCACCGTGCCCGCCATCTTGCTCGTTCCCTATTGGTTGTTGGTAATGTTTACATCGAGCAGTGGTGGTAAGGCATGGTGGGAGCTTGTGAAATCAGTATAAAACAGTCTGTTGGCGCGGCTTCGTCTCGGAATATCTCTTAGTATCTCTTAGTGTTTTCCCGGTATTCCGATAATAACGTTGGAGTCTTAGCTAGTTATGCTGAGTGTTGGTACTTTTATATTCGAAGCCAAGCCCAGTGAATGTCGCCATGTTGCTAAAGTTAAGTACTTTGTGTAATATCTAAATTATGTGACTGATCATCGTACATTGTATCAAAAGATTAAAAGATCATATTGATAGCGTCTGAGTTTCTTGCCACTTCTTCTCAAGACGTTTAGGGCCTTACGAACGTGGCTTAGATTCTTTGCAATACATGGAGGTACCCTCTCGGGACCCATGAGTTAAAAGAATAAACAAAGTATACTCACTTACTTGTTTCCTTTACTAATTTAGAAACCTCAAGTTAGGTACCTACCCTCACAAACATTCAAAGGATCGGATTGAAGTTATTATGTTAGATTCAGGGTTGCTGCATTGATTTCAAGTAAGATTTCCATCCTGACAATGTTATTTTAAATAGAAAACAGATAAAGTAACCGCCTCTTTTAACCCTGATCTAACAAGTGCGTTGCGTCACTGTCCGTCATTTCAACACAACGTGTGAAATATCGTTCAGATTTGTATGTAGAACGACGGAGCGTCATCGCTCAGTCGACACAGCTCTAACGCAGCGCAGCCACAACGCCCGTGTGGCATCTCTCTTAGACTGTGATTCCTTACCATTGAGGAGTTTGAACCGCAGATGCTTGTAATCCTGCGGTGGGTCGTAGCGGACCTTGTACTCGTAGACACTGTTTTCTTCGAACTTGAGGAAGACAAAATTGGCAGTCACCGGAATGGGAGTGCCGCTCTCGCCCATCTTCACCACCGGTGGGGCGTCTTTGACTTCTCTCTGAAATCAAATATTATGCGTAAATTCATTTTTAATTTAAAGCCAAAAATATAATGAAGCATACAATGGTATCAACGGTTACAATTTAAATTATATCGAAATGACCGGTTTCTAAGATTATCATGAATGAGCTTCGGATTTAGTCAAAGTCAAATCATTATTGCAACATATGAAATTTACATGCGGTTCTTAATTAAAATGTTTTGTATAGTTATACATATGACCCTGATAAGGGTATGGAAACTTATTATTCGTATGATTCGTATTGGAACGATTTATTATTATGTTTTCTAGATTATCGTTAAAAAATTTGTCTAATGTGTAATTTGGATAATATAATAATATTTTTTAGTTGTTTTATAAAACAGTTTTCCTTTTCGATATCTTTTAGATTATTTGGCATATGATGTTGGGAGCGACAATTGAAAGGCGTTGTGTCTGCTTGAAGGCAGTTTATTGACTAAAAGACTTAACTAATACATTACACACTACATCAATGGGGTTATTAAGAAAAAAAAAGAAAATTAACAGTTTTACTTTTTTTTGTAGTTTCAGCTTCTTATAAGTAATTTATTGTTTAATTATTCTAAAAATATCTATAATGATTCTATAAAATACATATAATCAACCAAGAAGAATGTAATATGAAAGTAAAGTAATAAATTGAATCATAAACTTTCTTTGTTTTACTTTAGCTAAGTGCATGAGCTTCGGTTTCGTATTACGTTTCAATCTGAATGATTCACAGTATACAATTCAAACAGTATGACAACTCGCTTAGTTTTAAATATTAGGTTACATAGGGCTTAGTTCTATTTTTATGAACCGTATCAATTTTATTTCCTATCTTTACTGTTACATTAGGTTCATTTTCGCTTAATACAACATATGGTCCGTTGAACAATCTATCTAATTTTTTACCAGTTTCATTTTTTATTAATATTAGGTCTCCGTTTTTATATTGAACTGGGTTACATTTCATATCCCAAGAGACTTTTCTCTTATTTTTACTTACAACTAAATTTTTATACGCTTCCTTAGATGCTACTTGTAGCCTATACTTAAGTTCTAGTGCATAGTTATCCTGGTTATACAGTGGTTCTATTACATTATTAGTTAAATTAGTAGGTAAGTTACACACCCTACCAAAAACTAGCTCATAGGGAGTATATTTAGTTTCGGTATGTACCGTAGTATTGAATGAAAAACTCCAGAATGGAAGCCAGTGGCTCCATGTTTCTGGATGTCCATCACATTGAGTTCGCAAGAAGGCTGCAAGATGTTTATGAGTATTCTCTAACGCGCCTATCGACTCGTGGTGGTAAGCAGTGGAGTTTACCTTTTTGATGTGCAATAATTTACACACTTCCGCCATTGTTTCAGAAATGAACTCGGAACCCCTGTCGCTTCCGATGACGTCTGGTACTCCATACCTTAAAATAAAATTATTGACAAATGTCCTTGCTACACTTACTGTATCTTTTCGCTGCATAGGATATGCCTCGACATACTTACTTAGTTCGCACTGTAAACTTAATATGTAAACATTATCATCTAAATCCTTATCTAAGGGCCCAATTATATCTAAAAATACCTTCTGGAAAGCTCTCGACGCTGTCGTAGTCACAGTCATAGGTTCTCTAGTATTCTTCGAATACTTACTTGTTTGACATTTTGTACATTTGCTAACGTACTGTCTGACATCATTCTCTAGTCCTGACCAAAAGTACTTACCTTTGATATTATTTATCATACGCCGGACACCTGCGTGACCGCTTGTAGGTAACAAGTGATAGTCATGTAGTATGCATATCTTTTCCTTATCATTTATGACTTTCTTTACTCCTCGTAATATATTTATTCGTGGTCCGGACTACTTCTTTCTACTTTTTATTTCTGATAGCAGTTTTTCTATAAACTCTTTATTTTCTTCATTTTTAATTATGCATAATTCCTTTATGTTTAACGAATCACAACAACTACTCAAAATATTCGCAAATTCGGCTCGCGTGAAATACGACATATATTTGAGGTTTACGTATAAGCTATTAGTCGATTCTTCATAAGCAAAACATTCTTTTGTATACGTTATACTTTTATTTTTTAATTTATTTTCGTGAATAAAATTTATTTCTACGTAATCACTTGGTTTCCTTAGTATTTCTGCGATCCGTGGTTGGCCAGACCTTGGTTCGTCAGCTATACAAGGATTCCTCGTGCTATCAGTTTATTAAATATTTTTATAGCCATAGAATGCGGGCTGGAACTATGCATTGCTAAGTTGGACTTTGATCCCACGAGTTCATGTTTGTATTGTGATCTAACTTTGAGCGAATTATCAGACGCTTTGTTAATATAGTCAGGGTGCTTTTTGACAAATTTACATATTTCGAATATATAGATAGACACCAGGGCCATAATTTCAAGTTTTATAAAATACAATGTTTGTTTATGGAAGTTCTTTTTGGTAATGTCGGGAATTTTAATATTTGCTAGAATACGAATACATTTTTCCTGTATAATAGCAAATGATTATCATAATCCTCACTAATATATATAATAAATCCGAAAGTGTAATTATTGATTCATAGGTTTGTTCCTCTTTCACGCAGCAATGTAGCATCGGATTGACTTGATTTTTGGTATTTAATAAAAGACGGATAGTTTTAATACGGAAAGTGACACTACTTATCCCGAATAAATAAAAAGGTTCTATGGGATAGCATAAAAATCAAACAATCACGCGTGCGATGCCGCAGGCAAAAGCTATAGATGGCTATATGTATACGAGTATGTGAAACTTTTTGAACTTTTCAATGCAACGCACAAGTGTATATACTTATATGAATAGTAGTTGTAGTACCTAATCAACTGTGCCCTACAACACATTGCTGAATGATTGACAATGAGACTCCCATGTCCCGCATTTCGTCATTATTTCAACAGTCACAGTCGATTTTCGCATTCATCAATGCGCTTTTTGAATAATGGCTGAAGACTGTCCCAAAAAACACCGTCCATAGCATAAAAACAAGTACTTAGTAATGCAACTGTTTTACTGCTGCAACTGCGATAACATATTGTGTAGTGGACAGCTTGGTGATGATCGGAAAATATATGGAGAAGCCTGTGCCCAAAAGACGTTTCAAAAGCCGATAATGATCTAAAAAAACATAACATCTAATCAAATTTCATTAACCATACCAAATTCTGACCCACCAAACACCTCAAATCTATCACCAACATCCACTCAATTCTGGCAAATCTTATCAAACCACAAATCAACTATTCCAGTAGTCAAAAGGATTCCACGAGGGGCACGCATTTCCGTGGCTCAAAATTTGTGCACAAAGATTAAAAAAGTGCTCTCCGATCATACCTCCATTAAAGCCTGGGAAAACCTTTTAACTTTTGCATATGAAATTCTCCATGTCGAAAAAACCAACCAATCGCTCACTTCTTCTATTAAAAAGAACTGCATCCATTCCTACAATCAAAACATGTCTGCTGGTAACCAAGATGATGGACACACAAGAACTCAGTCAACTCACTTTCAAAATTCACACAATCTGACAAAAAGAATAGAAGTTAAATTTAGCGATGGAGATATAAAGGGCGCCGCTAAACTACTTTTTTCCTCTGACTCAATTGCCCCCGACACACTAGATACTTTGACATCGCTCCAGGAGAAGCATCCATTTTCACCATCTCCTGTGGCTCCATCCTCATCAAATCCTTCTGTGCAGCCGATCGAAGCCACCGAGAATGATGTGCTTTCTGCTATCATGTCGTTCAGGTGTGGTTCTGCCAGTGGTCATGATGGCTTGAGTCCTCAACACCTCAAGGACTTAATAGGAATATCAGGAGATGTCGGGAAGGCCCTCCTTGTCGAACTTACCGGCCTAATAAATCTAATGTTATCAGGTAAAGTACATAATGATATAAAACATCTATTATACGGAGCAAACTTATGTGCTTTTAAAAAAAAAGATGGTGGCATACGCCCAATTGCAGTAGGCTGTACATTTCGGCGAATCAGTTCCAAAATTTGTTGCAGACATATTCTTCCTAGTCTAACTGAAAAGTTCCAACCAACTCAACTCGGTTTTGGAAGCAAAGGAGGATGTGAAGCTGCTGTACACGCTTTGCGAACCTTTTTAGAGAAAGACGGAGGCCAGGTGATTGTGAAAGTCGATGTTAAAAATGCCTTTAACTCTGTTTCAAGATCTACCATGCTTCAAGAAATCAAAAATGCTGTCCCAGAAATTTATGATTACATCTCTCAGTGTTACGGTTCAGACTCATCGTTACTTTATAAACAAAACCGTATTCTTTCATCCACTGGCTGTCACCAAGGTGACCCTCTTGGTCCTGCCATTTTTGGTCTCGCAATTCATCCGATCATCTCAGAACTTTCATCAAAACTAAACATGTGGTATTTAGACAATGGCACCTTAGGCGGTGACTCAGAAACGGTACTTTTGGATCTTGAAAATTTAATTGAAAAATTTAGATCTATTAGTTTAGAGCTGAATTTTTCTAAGTGTGAGCTCTATATTACAGATTCGGTCACTCCATCACTTAAAAGTCACATATTAGAAAGCTTTAAAACCGTGGCACCTAATATCAAAGTTCTAGACAAGTTTTCCCTTCGCTTATTGGGTGCTCCAATATTTAATGAATCTTTTCCTACGTTTATATCTGAGCAAAAAGCAAAATTTGACGAGAATGCAGACCGTCTCTCAGAAATTCATTCACACATGGCTTTCCACATCATTCGGTTTTGTTTGTTTGTCCCTAAATTAACGTATGTTTTGAGATGCAGTCCTTTTTGGAAGTTTAGTGATCTTCTTTCCACTCTAGATACCTCATTGAAAAACCTTTTAGTCAACATACTAAATAGTCCAATATCAGATAGTTCTTGGTGTCAGGCTTCGCTGCCCATTCAGCATGGTGGCCTTGGTATCCGGAAAATTACCAAAATTTCTTTGCCTGCTTTTTTATCATCTGTATATAGCACAAGAGCACTTTTCTCAAAAATCATTGAGAAATCTCTGGGGAATGTAGAAACTGATTCACTTACTGAAGCTACAAATGCATGGTCCACAATGTGTCCAGGTGAAAACTTACCGAAAAAGCCTAGTTTGCAGAGGCTTTGGGACGAGCCGTTAATTAAAATCGCTCAAAACGATCTACTTAATAATTTAACCTCCCCTAAAGATCAAGCGCGTCTTTTAGCATCTGCAAAGCGAGAGTCGGGGTTTTGGCTTCAGGCGCTACCTTCAGCCAATATTGGTACCCTACTTGAAAACAATACTTTTGCTCTCTCTATCAGCCTCAGAATTGGATCTCATACAAACGAGCCCCACATATGCCACTGCGGTGCATCTGTGGACCGACTAGGTCACCACGGGCTTTCTTGTCGCCGAAGCGCTGGTCGACAGTCTCGCCACGCCTCCTTGAACGACGTCATCCGCAGGGCTCTTGCTACTGTCAACGTGCCGGCCATATTGGAGCCGAACGGTATTGCACGTGATGATGGTAAGAGACCCGACGGTATGACGTTAGTTCCATGGAGTCGTGGCAGACCGCTTGTGTGGGATGCTACCTGCGTCGATACGTTGGCAGCATCTCACATACCTTACACCTCTAAATCGGCAGGCGCGGCGGCGGTAACGGCCGAAAACCACAAAAGGCAGAAATATGAATCGCTCGGCGATGGATACATGTTTTTGCCTTTTGGAGTTGAAACTTTAGGTCCGTGGGGTCCTAGCGCCTGGCGCTTGTATAAAGATTTATCAAAAAAATTGATAGAAAGAGCAAATGACCCAAGAGCTGGTGCTTACCTCGGTCAAAGACTTAGCCTTGCTATCCAACGGGGTAATGTCACCAGTCTCTTAGGTACTTTGCCAGCGGACAGCGACCTAAAAGCAGTTTTTTATTTATAATGTAAATTTAATACCTACACCTTATAAAAAGTTATTTATTTATTTTAGATTTAAGATTTGATGTATTTTTATTGTTGAATATGAAATATATTTGATCAGACACGATCTAAAAAAAATATTCATGGACTCAAGCGGACACCAAATGAACAAAATCACACACACTCCGCAGTCTTGGTCCGTTTTAAGAGTGCATGTTTCTATAGTATGCTTTGTTTTGCTTAATTCTTCAGCTGAGCACACACGGTGCGATAAACTAATCAGTTGAACAAATCAGTCGAGTTGGGGTCTCTGATTCGGTTAATTTTAACCGAGAAAAGGTCTTGACCAAATATTTTATTTGGTACCAAAATTGTAGGAAATGAAATTTCCTACAATTTTGGTACAATTTTGGTTACCATCAACTTTTGCAAGAATAAATATTTAAAAAGGTGTGGTCATATATAAAAAAAAAACCTCTTCCGTTGTTTCGTCGGTTAAAAAACAAACCATTTGTTTTTGTTATAATGACCTAGTCATGTATGCTGGAGCACCGACAGCAACTATAACTGTTGTCCACTAGCCCACTACCGAGAATAGCCAGACGGCAAAACCGCTGAGTGCGCGTCTGGCTCCACGGTGGTCCGGCATGCATTACCGTGGGAGGCGGTAGATAACACCGCTCCCGTTAGCTTTTAGTTTAGTTGTAAGTTAGTTATAATTCAACTCTTAATATGATCAGACGTATTAAATAAGTAAAAATCAATTTTTGTCTTTTTAAAAAACAAAACCCGCGATCCTCAATTTTGACTACCTATTACATTAATTAATTAGCTTTGGTAAGTTTATTGTTCTAAATCTTGCACTTAAAAATCATTATTATAATATTCATTACTTAAATACTTCTTAGGTTTAGGCGCAGGTCCCCCACAAACATACTCGACGATTTTGGCACAGAATAAATAATAGTTACTATAGTTACTTTACCATGCACGCCATCTGTTCGATTCGTCTTGAATCAAGTAGGCAGCGCTCTGACTACGTTGACATGACGTCACAGACAGATTGTCTTAGCTTCTAAAGAAGTATTGCTAAATTTTACTTAAATAAAAACTACGTTACAGCTGTCTTATTCATATCTGGTTATACAACATACGCGAGAGTGAGTGGAACAAAAAAAACCGCAATGTCTGTCACATACGACAAAATTGGTATCCAGTCAATTAACAAACTTTTTTTATAAACTGGCATGTGATAACCAACGTTTGACAAACCCATGAGTAGTTAAATGATAATAAAAAAAAATTAAAAACTTGGTTATATCTCAAAATAATTAATTGAAAAAGTTACATTCTATAACGTATCATTTTACAAACAATTTTTTTTTTTTTTTTGCCAACTAATAATTAATGTTTGATAATAGACAAACCCATGAGTAGTTAAATGATAATAAAAAAAAATTAAAAACTTGGTTATATCTCAAAATAATTAATTGAAAAAGTTACATTCTACAACGTATCATTTTACAAACAATTATTTTGTTTTTTTTTTGCCAACTAATAATTAATGAGGCAACACTTGACACATTTTATTTTATAAAGTTTCGTTTGACAGACAATTCCATTTAGATTTAAAATACTTACCTAACATATAATATGTTTAAAAAATATGTCGCTGCTGTGACTTTTTTCGAAAAAAATAAACCAAAATATTCTCGTGGTAAGCAAATTTTTTTAAGACATGGTTTTATTTGGTAGAACAATTAACGTGTCGTGGCAGCGGCCGGCAAAGTGCCAGAAACGAATCGCTTTTGTAAATTAGGTGTGAAACAAAAAGAAGATTAGGGTAGAACATGACAACCAACGCACGTGCCAAGAGAGCGAAACGAGCGTGCCGCGGCAGCGGCCAGCGAAGTGCTAGAAGCAAATCACTTTTGTAGATTAGGTGTGAAACAAAAAGTAGGTAGGTTAGAACATGACAAACAACGGCGAGCAAAGCGAGCGGAGCGAGTGGTGTCCTATTCATTCGCCCAATATTGTTTGTCCTAAAGTTGTTTTGCGTCATAAAATTGTGTAATCATAATATTAGATGCGCATAATTTTTCATAGTCATACTTGTATGTAGTCATATCAGAATTCTAGGGTAAAGTCATACATTAGGTCCGACGACGAGCGAAGCGAGGAGCAGGGTAAGGTTACTTGCGACCACAATGCACGAGCCGAGCACGCGAAGCGAGCGGTGCCACGGCAGCGACCGGCGAGTGCCAGAACCAAATCGGCCCATATTCGGTAGTCTATATTTACTATTAGTTCATTTTTTAAACGAAACCATGCAAAAATATGGTTTTCGTATGTTTAACATCTGATGTTCTGACATGAAAAATATACAAATAAAAAACAAAATATAATTCGAGACATTGTCTAAGTGAAATGTTTGATTTATAATTGGTTATAAAATAATGGTTTGTAAAATAAAACATTTGTGGATATAAGATATTTTTAAAATAAATAACATCCGAGATTTTGTTTGTAAAGTGAAACACTTTTAAAATGTAAAGGTTTTGGAATGAACATTTCATTACTATAGAACATTCTGGTGATACCTTGCGAAAAAAAACTGCTTTTTTAAAAGATTGAAGTCTTGAACTAAGGGTCGAATCAGATACTTATTGATATTTTGTTATATTAAAATAAGCCTAACTATCAGTTTGTAGCTTTTTTTGAAAACAATGACTTACCCGTAGACATTAGGAAATATTTTTTATTTTAGCTGGTTATTGGTAAGTACATAATAATAATACCTGTAGGTACTATAAATACTAGTAACACACAATCATAACTTTGTTAAAGTCTCGACTCGCTGAAAACTTGGAATATGGTAGAAAATCGGGAAAATTTGTCCCAAAATAAAACTTTTCTTTGTTGAAACCTAGAAATTTGGTAGAAAAGTTAGAAAAATTAGCATGCTCAGAAATCCTAAAAAAATTGATTCATTTCAGTAGGACTGTAGGACAGATGCCAAATCGGTAAAACTACCGAAATATCGGTAGGTCCAAGACTACTGCCTCGAGCGAGCGGCAAGCTACAAGAATCATATCGGAATAGAAAATGTGCGGTGCCAACGAGGCGTTGCATGCCCGCGTGGGCCGTGGTGAAGGCATGCAACGCCTTATTATAAAATCTATCTGCTAACGCCTTATTATAAAATGCGAGCAACGGTATTTCTGAATGAATAGTTTTCAGCAGGCGTTATCAGTATTTATCTATAAACTTTATTAAACTATAACATTTAGAAACAAATGTATGCACCAGGAAAAAGGTTCTAATATCTCAAACCACTTATTTCAAGTTTCATTCAAAATGAACCTCTCCGATCCATGAAAATAAGGATAAAAAATAATTACAAAAATGCTGTAGTGATACTTTTCAATAATATTTTAAAGTAGTTCCAAATATTAATAATAAGTATTATGGATTTTATCCGCTTACTGAAGATATGATTAACCAAGATTTAAACATTTTAAACCTCCCAGATCTTGAAGAACGATCAAAAAATGAGTGTGAAATCATGTCGTTTGCCCATCTCGTCACCTTAAGCGACGGATTTGTTTTCTCTCTACCAGTCGAAGAATCACTTCAACACTGTCTTCTGCTAATAGTGACTGTGTAAACTTTCGTCTCGGAAAAAATATCATCAAGGGACTTGAATACGTTGAATAAAACAATCATGCTTGAAGACACATCAAACCTCTCAACTTTACTCAAGAAGATCGCTAGAGAACAAGGCTATTCAAACCCTTGCTTTAAATTATTACCCGTCTCTACGGAAGGAGCGAGCTACACTTCAAGATTATACCATGTCAAATTCACCAGCCGTGACAAAACCGACCTTCATCTCTTCGCAAAAGTTGCAGCCATTTCAGAAGATATGCGAAAACAATTTACCGTAGACTTCTACAACAGTGAACTGTTGTGTACACTGAGCTGGTTAACGTGTATAAAGAACTAGACTAGAAGAAACGAACTGCTTGTCTAAAGAAGAAGACAAACTTTCTCTCCCTAAGTACTACGGCTCTAACACTACCCGTCTTCAGGAAATAATTGTGCTGGAAGACTTATCGAGTAAAAGGTTCACGGTGCATAGCCATAAAGAACCTGTATCCTGGAAGTTTGCAGCAGCAACTGTCACAGAACTAGCCAAACTCCACGCACTATGTTTTGCTTTCCAACAAAACAATCCGAGTGTATTCAACAAAATTGCAACCTCGCACCATCAAGGCATGTTCTCAAAACACGAGGCAAACTACCTATTTTGCAACAGTTCAATAAAATCGGCGATGGCAACAGTTAACGAACGAAATAAAGAGAAATTGCAGAAGTTCCTGTGTGCTTAGCATACAAGACCACGACACCAGTTTATCGTCGTGCGCAAAGGTGACAGATATATGCTTCATCATAACTCTGTCACGTTCTGACCCGTCGATAGTATAATTTTATGGTCCTTATGCTAAGCCCGCTGGACAAAGCCGGTTTGGGAATGTACTGCGAAATGAATGGAGCTTTGCGACGTCCATTTCTCATACACGGAGATTTTAGATTGAGCAACATGATGCACAGATAGGATAGTAGGATAGGAAGGTATGAAAATTGATTTATGAATAACAATTGTGTCATCATTGGCGATACTCGTAGTTGTGATTTTAAGCAGTTTCGTGAGAAATGACGATACCATTAGATCACGTCATGCCCCATTTTGCGAGATTTATGGGTATAGTAATTTCCACAATATCTGCCTTGAGTAGAACAAACACGAATTTTTTACTTCTTTCTTCAATAAGTTAGGATTCGATCGTTTAACTGAAATAATGTAAACCTTTATTACACCTAGGCAATAAGACAGATATTAGTATATGGAAGAAGACAATATTAATAGAGCTGAAGTCCGTATTTCATAGGCAACATTTTTCAGGGTTAACATTTTTTGGATTTTCCAGGATGGTACACTAGAGGTGATGATAATAGACTACCAAACGATACAAGTTGGATGTCCAGTTGTCGACTTGCTTTTCTTGATCTTCACCGGCACAGATGGACAGTTTAGAGCTAAGCATTTTTGGCAGTTGGTCGATTACTACTATTCAGAGCTGAGTGCTGCGCTTGCAAGACTTGGCTTGGATGTGGAAGAAGAATACTCAAGGCAGGATTTTGAATCTGACCTACATGAGGTGAGTGGTCCTTACTTTAGTTAGAAGATACACCAGTTTTCAGCTTTTTGTCAAGTTGTAGACCTCCGTAACATGTCTCTCAGCAATTCCTAAAGAGATTGACCAAACGGCTGCTACTATTTTACATGCCAAATACAATAATAATGTAGTAAAATCCAACTAGACATTATATTGTCATAAGGCCATGCCATAAAAAATGTAACCTTACAGAATTTGTCCTATATTATGGCAAGAGCATCCAGATTGTTTTTTTAAATGCATTTTAATACAAATTGAACAATATTATGTAATAATTTATCATAATTATCATCGCTATAACAAGACAACCACTTGTAGACATAGGTTACCCATATAGATTTGCAAGAAGGACCGGATGAAAGCTAATCTAAGGGCGTTCTTACGGTTCAGATCGTTTGACCACTTCGGCCGTCTTATTCTGATAGCCGGCGCCTGGTCTCCATTTGAGAACTTTACAGCCTTATCGGCAGTTAGTTCTATTTATATGTTATACAAAAATAAAATCTTGTTTGTTTACAGAAGCTGCCATACGGCCTGCTTGTAAGCGTAATATGCCTGCCATTGCTGTTGGCTGAGGAACTCGATACCGACGCATCCACTGGACTTAACATGAGAAAACTCGCAAACCAAACTACTGGAAAACTTTATACAAGAAGACTCAATGAGGTGGTGGACGATTTTGTAACATGGGGTGTACTAGTTTAGCCGTGATGTGTTCAATAGGCATCACGACTGGGTAAAAAATCTTTATTATAATTGGTCAGTTAGTTAAGATTATTAAAAAATATTGGACACGTAATTTTTCTTTTGTCATTATTATAATCCTTACTTGTCTTCACTACATAGTATAAAACAAAGTCACTTCCGCTGTCCCCATGTCTCCATGTATGTTTATATCTCTAAAAGTACTCAACGGATTTTTTAATAGATAAAGAGTGATTCAAGAAGAAGGTTTATATGTATAATAAACCTGTGCGAAGCCGGGGCGGGTCGCTAGTCATATTATAAATTCGAAAGTGTGTTTGTTGGTTTGTTCCTCTTTCGGAGCAACGGAGGAAGGGATTGACTTGATTTTTGGCATGGACATAGTTTGAAAGACGGAATGTGACAAAGGCTACAGATACAAAAAAATCTAAAATTCAGGTCACAGGATTGTAAAAGGAGATCAAGGATGTGCCTTTTCTTAAAATTTAGAAAATGTTAAATATCTCGAACACCGTGGCACTTTTACTGAACACAATTTTTGTGTATTTGGTTAGTAGTGAGCCCCCCGCCCGCCGGTGAAGTATTATCCACTCTTTATAGAACACCCTGTATATACTCATGTGCTCAGTACCTAGTTGTACATTCCTGAATGACTGACAGTGCAACTCCCATGCGGGACGCATTTCGTCATTATTTCAACAGTCACAGTCGATTTTCGCATTTATCAATGCGCTTTTTGAATAAGGGCTGAAGATAATTACTGTAATCTTACACGTGACTGTCCTAAAAAAACACGGTCCAAAGCATAAAAACAAGTAGCAACGCAACTCTTTTACTACTGCAACTGTGATAACATACTGTGTTGATAATCTGGACAGCTTGGGGATGATCGGAAAATATTTATGGAGAGGCCTGTGCCCAAAGGGGGTTTCAAAAGCCGATAGTAATCTAAAAATAATAATATAAATGGACTCAAGCGGAAAACTAATAAACAAAAACACACACACACACACACTCCGCTGACTTGGTCCATTTTAAGACTGCATGTTTCTATAGTAGGCATGTTATGTTTTATTCTACAGCTGGGCACTCACGGTGCGATAAACTGTTCACTTGAACAAATCAGTATATAGGTACTTAATAATTCCAAAATTGTTGGCAAAAATGTTATTGAGATGGTTCACAAGCGAAGTCATCTAAGTGCTGTCAATTTCCTCCAACTAATGCGTTCATCGCGCCGTGTGTGCCCAGCTTTTCTTGAACAATAATACTTAATTCATTATTTTCACCAAAAATGGAATAACCGACTTTAACCGTGTCTATAATTCGAATAGTTCGCATGGATCGATGTAGTACTTTTAACATTATTGTTGATTTACCATAAATGGCTAAGTCGATTTCGATAAAATTCAAATGGGACCACCTCTGAAGTATGATCTACCAAACAAAATAAGAATTATCGAAATCGTACTAGAGGTAAAATGTTATCCGTGGTCATACATAAAAAATACGCTTTTTGAGATCATTTTCCGTTGTTTCGTCGGTTAAAAAATATATCAGCACAAACGATTGTTTATGTTATAATAACCTTTTACATTAACATTGCTTTGGTAGCTTTATCTTGCACTTAAAAAAATATTTTCATCGCATTATCATATTAAGTATATAAAAATTTAAATACTTCTTAGGTTTTTAAGTGACGGATTAATTTTCTCTCTACCAGTCGACGTATCACTTTAACACTGGCTTGTGCTAATAACTGTGTATTTAATCTCGGAAAAATGTAATTAAAGGACTTGAATACGTTGAGTAAACAATCATGGTTGAAGACACATCAAACCTCTCAACTTTACTCAAGAAGATCGCTAGAGAACAAGGCTATTCAAACCCTTGCTTTAAATTATTACCCGTCTCAACGGAAGGAGCGAGCTACACTTCAAGATTATACCATGTCAAAATCACCAGCCGTGACAAAACCGACCTTCATCTCTTCGCAAGAGTTGCAGCCATTTCAGAAGATATGCGAAAACAATTTACCGTAGACTTCTACAACAGTGAACTGTTGTGTACACTGAGCTGGTTAACGTGTATAAAGAACTAGAAGAAACGAACTGCTTGTCTAAAGAAGAAGACAAACTTTCTCTCCCTAAGTACTACGGCTCTAACACTACCCGTCTTCAGGAAATAATTGTGCTGGAAGACTTATCGAGTAAAGGGTTCACGGTGCATAGCCATAAAGAACCTGTATCATTATTATTATTATAAATGTTTAAAATGTATACAGTTCCTAAGTTGTAATATTGGACGCAATTCTATACATAATATACGCACCTAACTGAATACTATACACTGATGAAATTATTGTCATTGTTAGTTTATGTAGATGTTTTATTTTAGTAATTATTAAATTTTTATTACATATTTCTACGTGGTTTTTTGTCAACTAAACACGTCGTTGGCGTCCGAAGTGGCTAGGTAGGTGACTTTTGCATCCAAAATATAAAATCACTTAGCAAACAAATGTGAAAACATTCTAGCAGTTGACTTACAAAGTACTTATTCTTCCCGACCGAGGACACAGGAATAGTGGAAGCCACGGTACTGGCCGCAGGGCTTGCAGCCATCTTGAGCACCAGACATGCCTTTGAGAACATTTAGCCGTTTACTTACTGGCCGCAGTGCTTGCAGCCATTTTGTGCGCCAGGATGCCATTGAGAACATTTAGCCGTTTACTTACAAAGTATTTATTCTTCCCGACCGAGGATACAGGAGCGGTGGAAGCCACGGTACTGGCCACGGTACTGGCCACAGTACTGGCCGCCATTTTGTGCGTGAGCTCGGCAACTGTATCGCCGCCGCCCGATACTGAGGATGCCTTCGAAGCGGCCTGTGAAGCTTGCCTGGAAAAAATCGTTTTATCTTAGCATAATAAACTAAACTAACATTTAAGTTTTCGACTTAACTTATGACCTTAGTTCTTGGTTAACACTCTGTAATATACAGGGTTATTTCTAACCAATTAGCATCCTTTCAGGGGCTTATTCTGTACATCAAAACTAACAACTTTTGTTCTGCTACTTTTGTCAAAACTCAATTAAAAAAAACTGCCAAGTACGAGTCGGACTCGCGCATGAAGGGTTCCGTACTGTATGGTAGCCCCCCTTAAATACTTATTTTATTTTAATTTGATTATTTATTATTAAAGTAGGCATGCAGCTAATTTTTTTTGTGAATATTTCAAGCATCTACCTGTTAAAAAATTAGATTTTTTGTATGGTAGCCCCCCTTAAATATTATTTTTATTCTATTTTTAGTATTTGTTGTTTTAGCGGCAACAGAAATACATCATCTGTGAAAATTTCAGCTTTCTAGCTATAGCGGTTCGTGAGATTCGTGAGACTGCGGAGTCTTAGTGATAAGGTCCCGTTTTACCCTTTGGGTACGGAACCCTAAAAACAGCTGTTCCATACATTTGGTCGCGGGTAAACGATATTTTTTTCTATGGAACACCATTTTTTTTTGAGTTTTGTCAAAGTCCAAGAACAAAAGTTGTTAGCTTTGATGTAGAGAATAAACCCCTAAAAGGATGCTAATTGATTAGAAATAACCCTGTGTAGACTGAACTAACCACATTTATGGTTTATTTGATGTCTGTGCTTCGTCTACACTAATTATTCATGGTCGCATAACTAGTTTTCGTACTCATAATGAGTAGGTACTTCATCTGTAAATGATAAAAACCCTAAGAAATATTGAATTTCGCGTGCAGACCGAGGGCAACGGTCTTAAGATTAATCTAGAGCTTACTAGTTCCTTTTCCTTCTGAAGAATCCTAATTTAATATACTTTTAGGCATAGCCCAATTAGTCAGAATTATAGCAGAACCATGACAAAACTGCAGCAAGGTGTTCTTTAGATTTCATCTAAAAGTCAATCAAATTAATGTTGGTGCTATTTTTTGACAATGGAACCCCCTATAACCTTTCTAAAGAGTTACTGAAATTAAAAGTGGCCTATCAAGTACTTTGGGGAGTATTTTATAGGCTACTTTTCATTTCAGTAGCAATAGGGGTCTTTTGCCAGGACCCGCCCGTTCTAGATTGAAGAGCAAATTCAACCAATACCAGCGAAATTTCAGGGCAACATGAGATTTAAGATCTTAGTGACATGAGCAAGTAGGTACAACCTGTGTCATGCAAAGTTTTATACTGGTTTAATTCAAAATTTTGGCTGTTGCCGATGAGTGTCGAAGGACTGTTAAATACTGAGATACCCTAAACCAGAAAAATACGTTTCTAGACATTTCTTAGTACTTTACCAGCCTTTTTAACGGTCCACTGCAGGATGTAGGCCTACCCACGAAGCGTGATTGGGTCATATTCACCACGCTGGCCTAGTGCGGGTTGGTGGATTCACATACGCCATCGAATTTCTTCTATAGACGAATGCAGGTTGCCTCACGATGTTTTCCTTCAACGAAAAGCCAGTGTTGTAAAATTCCGTACATAAATTCCAAGGAATTCATTGGTACGGGACCGGGATTGGAACCCGACCTCACGATTGTAAGGCGGATGTCATTACCACTAGACCACCATGGTTTTAGACATTCCTTAGTAAAATGTATGAACTTACAGAGCCTGTATAAGCTTTAAGCCTCGGCCGGCTCCCTTGGGGGCGGAAGCGCTGGGACTCGGGCTGACATCCGTCGCTGGTGAGAATGCAGGCGGACCTACAAACAATAATACAGCTTGATCAACTATGTACTTTAAAACAAAAAATAAATAAAAAAAATAGCCTTTATTCACTAATATTCCATCCATCCATCCATCCATCAGCCATAAGAAGTCCACTGCTGGACATAGGCCTCCCCTATGGATCTCCAATAAGACCGGTTGGAAGCGGCTTGCATCCAGCGTGATCCTGCGGTCTTAATGAGGTCATCCGTCCACCTTGTGGGTGGACGTCCTACGCTGCGCTTGCCGATACGTGGTCTCCACTCGAGAACTTTCCGACCCCATCGGTCATCAGTCCTCCGCGCTATGTGCCCTGCCCATTGCCATTTCAACTTGCCAATTCGCTGGGCTATGTCGGTAACTTTGGTTCTTCTACGGATCTCCTCATTTTTGATTCGATCTCGCAGAGAGACTCCGAGCATAGCCCTCTCCATAGCTCGTTGGGCTACTTGGAGCTTACTAATAAGGCCCATAGTGAGAGACCACGTTTCTGTGCCATAAGTCATCACTGGCAACACACACTGGTCGAAAACTTTCGACTTGAGGCACTGAGGTATGTCGGACGAGAAGACGCTACGCAATTTTCCGAACGCTGCCCAGCCGAGTTGAATTCGGCGATTGGCCTCTTTCTTGAAGTCGGACCTACTGTTACAGAGCATACCTTATCGTCCCCTAATTCACTCGTCAGATATAATATAATTAGCTGTGCTACCGCTCAATGCCTGAATATTAATTTATTTTCATACTTGTTAAAATAATCTCTTAGGCGACTTTAACTTTCCCAAAGTGGCAACATTGTTTGATATAGAGAGAAACATGGCGGTGCGGTTGTTTTTGTTAAAATACAAGATATGGCTGTAAAATGAAATATATTGGAAAAACAAGATCCCTGAAGTGTAATTTGTCATCCTGAACCTAATTACACTTCAGAAGTGGGATCTATGGACCTATCCTGCCCATATTAAATAAGAGTGAAAAGAAACCAAGTAACAAATAACCTCAAATCGGACGAAAATATCAAAAAAAAATTTTCTTCGAATGTCTTGTGCATAAAAGAAAAGAAAAAGAAGCAACTTTACGTAGAAGAAAGGCAAAATGATTCAAAAGTTTTAATTGGATAAACAGGCACGACCTTGGGAACCTACGTAATACGTGCAAGAGAAAATTTCAATCTACAAAAATGTAAATTGTAAAAGTTATGATTGCTACGATAATCACCGAACTTTTGACATACTGACCGAATCAATCACGTTTATGGATGGAATACAAGGGAATACAATAAATGATTGAACGAAGAAACATGGGAATCTGCATAACCGGAAGCATACCTACCCTCTACCGAATCATAAAACTTTTCTTACCTGGAAGTTACCATCGTTAAAATCTATGATCAGTAAGCTTAAAGGACGATGATGTTCATGACTGTTACATTAGATCATCAACTTGTGACAGAGACAACCATATGATTACGTTAAGCCGAAGTGTGAAAATGTCAACCGAAAATGCCTACCTACTGACCATATTTTTAGTCAATCATTATATATCTATCAATAGTGATGTCTTCTGTGAAGACACCCAGTAAAACTGTTCAATAATACAACCGATCGACACAGTATAACAACAAAATATCTCGATACATCACTAATAGAGAAGAATAATCGAAGCAGTAAAAGAACAAAATACATCACTAACAGAGAGATTGATTGAAGCAGTAAAACAACAAAATACCTCCAATACATCAATAACAGAGTAAAATGATCGAAACAAAATACCTCAACATATCACTAACAGAGACAAAACACTCGGTCAGATCTACTATGTGATTCTATAACACAGCTCGCTTGCATGACCGATGTGTGTGCACTATCTAACAACCTTAGAAGCCACTAAAATTAACATTTACTGAAATATGGAAATGATACAACCAACACATATCCATGGGTCAAAATCAGAGAACTACATTTGGCTACAGCTACTTCTATACAGATACTAAGCATGAACTATAATGGAAGATGTCAGGAAACATAAAGATACAATTGAAATGTGAACCTACAGGCTGAAGATGGCTATACCTTGAACTCGGATAGTCACCAATGAAGAAATTTTGCAAATGGGTTGACCAAAACAATAAGAAGATGCCATGTTATGGATTGTCCTTGCTGCAGCATACTACAAAAGTTACAATCACATGAATATGTATCCAGATTAAACGGGTACAAAGAGTGCCACTGAACTATTTTGCCTTGCCAAGTACAAGATCAAATAATATGATGAGCTGACTGTCAACCTTCACTAGTTGGAGAGGAACTCTAAGAAGAAGAAGATGCAAATACCAATTCAATCAAAAATCTTCCTCTACTGAAGGTGCCCTGGACGAGCAACTGCCAGATGGTGATTTGGATCTACACAGCGAATGAAAAAGGTGATGAATATTCTTTACTTACTTTCATTTTTATAGGCAATGCTCTGGTATGGACGACCGAGAATATATTTGTTGTAATTTTCATTATGATAATTTAAGAGAATGTAACACAAATTACTGCTACTACTGCCTACAATATAAATTCTATAACACTGAGCTAACTAGGTATGCCATGTTCTTAACACAACTAGAAAATATTGATTGTTAGTGTCGATGGGTAAATAGCATTGTTCAATATAATAAATAGAACAAATACGATCAAAAATCAAATGGCCAACTATTAAAAAATACCATTTCATTGTCAACCATCAGAAAAATATGTAATTGCTCAGTGAATATCACCATATTGGTCAGCTTTTAGAAAATGTTCTGGTTTGAAATCTAATTTTGGAGTTCATGCAATGAATTTATCATAAAGTAGTATAAACATAAGGCTATGCTATGTCCTATTAACAATAGGTAGCAAAAGCACTCAGAATGTGACAAATACCAAGTAATATTATACAGAGAAAAAAAAAAAATATTATACACTTAACAACATACTACATAGCCACTACAATAATGCAATACATAACTTGAATAGTAACAACAAATTACTTAAAAGCTTTCATCTATATTTGACTTTTTTTTAGAAAATTCAAAAGTGTTTTATAAGAAATGTTTATGGGCGATAAAAACATGTAATTGATTGACACAATAAAAATAGCAACAGAGCATATTTACCTAACATTATAAAAACTATGTGATTCAGCAAACTACAATATTTCACAAATAGTATAATAACATGAAGCCCTACTAATTTTAAATAATTTATTTGATATATGACATATATGATGTAATAGTAGATCCAGACCATACATTAAGTCCTTTATGTGTGCACTAACTGTATAACAAAACTAAACAGACATTATACAACACCTAAACATGTAAGACACTTATACTAGAACACCAAAACATTATAGGGTGGAGAAAAGGGTGGCCTTATCACTTACAGCGATCACTTCTAGGCAATCTGTGGATGGAAAGAGATTGACTGGAATTATGAGATATATGAGGTTAATGCTGCAAGAAAAAAAAAATGTTTATAAACTTACATATACATATTCCAGCAATATAAATACAGATAATACAAATCAAATAGGTTTAATAAACAAACAATAATTTACATGATTCAGGTTATAAACATGATTCTAGCTATCATCGAAGTTAAGCAACGTTCAGCACGCAGTCTTCGGATTGGTGACCGCGGGTGGCATTTACAACTGAGCGCTACCGTGGCTCGGATGACACGTTAAATTGTAGGTCCCGATTGTTTTGACCGTTTTGCCCTGTCAAAGGCCTTCAGACGGCTTAAACTCTGACACTATGGCCTATACGAACTTACTGAGTAGAACGTCGCATTGTCGGGAAGCGATTTTGTCTGGGCTGGCAGCATAATCCACAGTGAAACAGCTTTCATGATGAGGGTGTTAAGACTTAAAATATTTGAATAGTTGAAATAATTATTATGAGAATTAGCTGTGTTTGATACCAGTAATATCATTGTACTATTCTGGAGAAGTCAAGATAAACTACAAAGCTAGCCAAAATGGTATATCAAAGTGAATATTTTCTTACCTTATATTGTGTGCTAAATAATTATTTTGACCAATTCCTCCAAACTAAAATAACAGTAAATGGTACTCGTAATACATACATTACACACATAGAAGTCATAAAAAGCTTGTTTTATCTTTACAGTAATCATCTGTCATGACCAGATGCTGCACAAAATTATCAATGCTGTTTTGTTACTGTATGGCTGTATATATTGTGAGACAAGCAAAACGCTACATTGTTAACACATTCATTGAAAGCAACTTTATTTCAAATTATGGCACTGAGTAAGAATGTCTGATATCACATGCAGTTTGGTGGTTTTTGGTTTGGTTTGGTGTCATGACAAACCAAGCTACGCTCTCAACTATCTACTAGGACAGCTAGGTCCAACAAGTCCATTACACCTGACATATACCATGAAAATGTTAGCAAAAAATAAATACAATAAAAATTAAATAAACATAAATAAGGACGGCTATGTGAACAAGTCCAGTACATCTGACATTTAATATTAGGACAGCTATGTGATCAAGTCCATTACATGTGACATATTGTTATAATATTAGGACAGCTATGTGATCATGTCCAGTACATCTGACATTTAATATTAGGACAGCTATGTGATCAAGTCCATTACATGTGACATATTATTATAATAATAGGACAGCTATGTGATCATGTCCAGTACATCTGACATTTAATATTAGGACAGCTATGTGAACAAGTCCAGTACATCTGACATATAATATTAGGACAGCTATGTGATCATGTCCAGTACATCTGACATTTATTATTAGGACAGCTACGTGATCAAGACCATTACATGTGACATATAATATCAGGACAGCTATGTGATCAAGTCCAGTACATCTGACATATAATATTAGACCCTAATTGATCAAGTCCATTACGTTCAATATTAATTAGGACGGCTATGTGATCAAGTCCATTACGATCGATATTTACTAGGACGGCTACGTGATCAAGTCCACTACGTTCAATATTTATTAGGACTGCTATGTGATCAAGTCCATTACGTTCGATATATACTAGGAGGGCTATGTGATCAAGTCCATTACGTTCGATATTTACTAGGACGGCTATGTGATCAAGTCCATTACCTTCAATAATAATTAGGATGGCTATGTGAGCAAGTCCATTACGTTCAATATTCATTAGGACGGCTATGTGATCAAGTCCATAACGTTTGATATTTATAAGGACGGCTATGTGATCAAGTCCACTACATTCGATATTTACTAGGACGGCTACGTGATCAAGTCCACTACGTTCGAGATTTATTAGGACGGCTATGTGATCAAGTCCACTACGTTCGATATTTATTAGGACGGCTACGTGATCAAGTCCATTACGTTCAATGTCTACCTGGGCGGCTATGTGATCAAGTCCGTTGCCTTCGATATTTACTATGACGGCTATGTGATCGGGTCCATTACATCTGAGTTATATTGAAATGGCTATGTGAATAAGTCAGTTACATCTGATATAAATATAATATTAAGACGGTTATGTGATCAAGTTTACATCTGACATAATATAATAGTATGAATATGTGATCAAGTTCATTACATCCGAAATTTATAAAGACAGTCACGAGATCAATGCCATTAATTCTGCGTATCAGAAATCTACTAAAACAGCTACATGATCCAGTCCATTATATCCGTGTTTTATTGGGACAGCTTTGTGAACAAGTCCATAATAATTCAGAAATCAGAAAACGTTTATTGCAACACTATGTACAATGTTCTTACAAATTAATATTATAGTTCTAATAGTGGACCCATAACGGGCGTGCAAAATTATAAGATGTTGTATCTTAACTAGAAATAAGTACTTAGGTATATACACAAATCCGTACATGAAATAAATTAAAATAAAATAATAATCAAATTACTATTCAAGCTAAGTTCATTATATCCGTGTTCTATTGGGACAGCTTTGTGATCCAGTCCTTTATATTATCCCTGTTCCATTGAAACAACGTAGTGAACATATCAGTATCTAAATAGACCTGCTGTATGATTATGTATATATTACTATACTATGATATAACACGCTGTGTGAAACAACACTGTGTGGCCTGGTATACTGTATGTAATATTTATTACTGCGACATATCACGCTTTGTGTAACGGAAAAGGCTGTACTGCGTAACTAAAAGAGTGTACGGCTTTTGTATTTATTAGAAAACGACATACTGGACGCCTTAACAACATTACATAATAAGACAATAAAGGAACAAAAGCGTCATCATAATTAAATATTAAGACAACACGCTAAATACATAAATTACGTACCTAACTAATATCAACTTTTTTTAACAGCGATTTGTATTTCACTGTAATTATAATCCTGTAAAACATTTATTTCAACTTAAATAACCTCCTGTCATTACGTACATACTCCATTTTATTTATTCCGAGTTTTCGAACACAAAAAAAAAAAAAAAAAAAATTAAGAGACAAAATACTGCTGTTTTTTTTTCCGTTTGCAGAGTGCTGAGCGCCGCGAGACGCGGCGAATGCAGGATGGCCGAATGTTACAGAGCATACCTTATCGTCCCCTAATTCACTCGTCAGATATAATATAATTAGCTGTGCTACCGCTCAATGCCTGAATATTAATTTATTTTCATACTTGTTAAAATAATCTCTTAGGCGACTTTAACTTTCCTAAAGTGGCAACATTGTTTGATATAGAGAGAAACATGGCGGTGCGGTTGTTTTTGTTAAAATACAAGATATGGCTGTAAAATGAAATATATTGGAAAAACAAGATCCCTGAAGTGTAATTTGTCATCCTGAACCTAATTACACTACCTAACTGGACTACTTGTCCTAGGTAGACGTACGAGTCAACGACTTCGAGAACCGAGTTTCCAACAGAGATCAAGTGTGGGTACAACATGGGAATTACACATGACTTTCGTCTTGTCCATGTTCATCTTAAGACCCACCTGTTGGGAAACCCGATTGAGGCCTTCGAGCATCGTGCTGAGCTCTTCCATCGATTTTGCCATGACTACTATATTGTCGGCAAACCGAAGGTGAGTGAGGTATTCGCCATTGACATTGATGCCGAATCCTTTCCATTCCAGGAGCTTGAAGGCGTTCTCCAAAGTAGCCGTAAACAGTATCGGAGAAATGACGTCTCCCTGTCTTACGCCTCTTTTTAAAGAGATCGCCTTGGAGCTCTCTTCCTGTACTTTGACCGACATAGTGGCGTTATTATACAAGCACTTCAACACTTCGATGTACCGATAGTCAATACGGCATCGTTGGAGAGACTCGAGCACAGCCCAAGTCTCGACCGAATCAAAGGCTTTCTCATAATCCACAAACGCTAAGCAAAGTGGCAAGTTATACTCTTCGGTCTTCTGTATAACCTGCCGCAGCGTATGAATGTGGTCCATGGTGCTAAAGCCCTTTCGGAAACCGGCTTGTTCGGAAGGCTGGAAGTCATCAAGCCTGCGCTCTAGACGGTTCGTAATGACCCTTGAAAACAGCTTATAAACATGGCTCAGAAGCGAGATGGGTCTGTAGTTCTTCAATAAGGTGTTGTCACCTTTCTTGAAAAACAACACCACCACGCTTCTGTTCCATGCTTCTGAAGTGATGCCCTCGAGGACGACGGTGTTGAAAAGCTTCTGGAGGACTTTTAGTACCGGTGTTCCACCCGCTCTCAGAAGCTCTGATGTGATACCGTCATCACCCGGCGCCTTGTTGTTCTTAAGCTGATTCAGGGCCATTCTAATCTCGTACAGGCTGATGTCCGGCATATCTTCGGTGAAGTGTCGGGTCAGCTTGGCTCTTGGATCTTTGGCCCCGCTGCTAACAGGCTTAGCGACCGAAGCGTATAGCTGTCCATAGAACCTTTCAATCTCCTCTAATACCTCTGCCTTGGTCGACGCTATACTTCCATCTTCTCTCTTCAGCTTTGTCAATTGGCTTTGCCCAATAGACAAATCTCTTGCGAACACTTTGGAGCCTTTGTTTCGCTCTATTGTCTTTTTAATGTGTTCAGTATTAAAAAGACAGATGTCGTGCCGCAAGGATTTCGAAATTTGTCTATTGAGACACCTATACGACTTTGCATCATCGGAAGACTGCAATCTTAGCGAGCGTCGTTCGGTCATGAGATTTACAGTGTGATCGGAGAATTTCTGCGGTTTATTTGAACGGCGGGGTCTAAAGAACTTAGCACCCACCGTTTGGACAGTTTCTACGAGCCCGTTGTTGATCTCGTTCACCGACGCAAGGTTCTCTAGGCAAGCAAAACGATTCGAGAGCTCGAGCTGAAAGTCCTCGGGGTTTTGGATATGTTCACGAGTAGGTCGGAGCACTTCATCAGGCGGGACCTTTCGAGCTTAACATTAATATCTAATGTGCCTCGTACAATTTTGTGATCGCTGCCGGTTTTCACCCTGTGGATCACGGAGACATAATTAAATATTCGTCTCTCGGTGGTCATGATGAAGTCTATCTCGTTTCTCGTGGAACCATCAGGGCTCATCCAGGTCCATTTCCTGTGAGGCGGCTTCTGGAAGAAATAGTTCATCATAAAGAGTTCCTCTCTCTCCAGAAAGTCAGCCAGCATCTGGCCCCTAGGGTTCCGTTGCACATATCCAAATTGCCCCACCCTCAGCTCATCATCGTTTTTTCTGCCCAACTTTGCGTTGAAGTCCCCCATAACAACAGTGAAGACAGTCAGCCAGACAGACAGACAACAGTCTTAGACATATGAAGGGCCCGACTTACGTCCTCATACATAGTCTCCACTTCATCATCTGGGTGTGACGATGTCGGTGCGTATACCTGAATGACCTTCAGCGAATACCTCTTGGATATTGTGAGTATTAGGTATACCACCCTGCTTGACACACTTTCGATGGTAATAATAATGTTGTTGGTGAGGGACTTGTGAACGAGAAAACCAACACCACCTTGGGACCGTTGCGTTGGTCACCTTCCCGGTAGTAAAGCAGGTTGCCGAAGTTTAAGGTTATCGTGTCCTCCCCCTCTCTACGGACTTCAGACAACCCCACAATATCCCAACGCAACCTACTCAACTATTCTTCCAACTCAGCAATCTTCTCGTCAGTCCTCAACGTGCGCACGTTGTGTGTTACCAGGGCCAGTCGTCGTTTACAGGAGTGGTAGCCGGGCGTCTGCCAGCGATTCTTAGCACCCCCTTCTCCGCCGTTACCGGGGCCGCTACCGTAGCCCCGGGCTAGCGGAGCTGCTGGGGACTGGGGGCCTGGTCTATTTCTTTTTTCCATATTGGGGTTTTTGCCCATAATCGCCGCGCTGGGCAGGCGTGGTGGCGATCGCAGAAACTACTACACTAATATTAGCCTTATAAAACATTTTCTTATTTCTAATTCTTAAATACTAGATTGTCCACCCTAGACATAAGCTTCCTCTAGAAGTTGCCAGAGCTCCCTATCCCTAGCTTTCCTGCGCCACCCTGACGGCAGGTCGTCTTCCCATCTTTTATGTGGTCTTCCCCTGATCCACTTCCCGTCTCTTGGGTACCAGAGCATGACCTCTTTAGTCCATTTGTTTTTCTGGCTTCTCAGTACATGCCCAACCCAACGCCTAACTATGTACTTTAGTATGAAATAAGTAAATATATTATGGGACATCTTAGACGCGGTCTCTGACCCCAAACTAAGCAAAGCTTGTCATATGGCTGCCAGAGACTGTTATACTACAGCTTGACCAACTATGAACTAAATAGTAGTAGTATGAAATAAATAAATATTATGGGACATCTTACACACGGTCTCTGACCCCAAACTAAGCAAAGCTTGTCATATGGCTGCCAGAGACTGTTATACTACAGCTTGACCAACTATGAACTAAATAGTAGTAGTATGAAATAAATAAATATTATGGGACATCTTACACACGGTCTCTGACCCCAAACTAAGCAAAGCTTGTCTTATGGCTGCCAGAGACTGTTATACTACAGCTTGACCAACTATGAACTAAATAGTAGTAGTATGAAATAGATAAATATTATGGGACATCTTACACACGGTCTCTGACCCCAAACTAAGCAAAGCTTGTCTTATGGCTGCCAGAGACTGTTATACTACAGCTTGACCAACTTTGAACTAAATAGTAGTAGTATGAAATAAATAAATATTATGGGACATCTTACACACGGTCTCTGACCCCAAACTAAGCAAAGCTTGTCTTATGGCTGCCAGAGACTGTTATACTACAGCTTGACCAACTATGAACTAAATAGTAGTAGTATGAAATAGATAAATATTATGGGACATCTTACACACGGTCTCTGACCCCAAACTAAGCAAAGCTTGTCTTATGGCTGCCAGAGACTGTTATACTACAGCTTGACCAACTATGAACTAAATAGTAGTAGTATGAAATAGATAAATATTATGGGACATCTTACACACGGTCTCTGACCCCAAACTAAGCAAAGCTTGTCTTATGGCTGCCAGAGACTGTTATTCTACATAAACATTTATGGGGCCATTCAAATATTACGCAAGCAGATTTATTACAATTATTAATGCGTAAGATGAGAAAGCTTTTTGCAGCATTTAACTTGCAAATGTTGTCTCACTTGTTGATAATAGTTTTGTGTCATGTAGAATAGAATGTATACTACTAACTGCAAACAATAATGTCAATTTTCTTTGATAAGGAGCATAACAAAGGGATGTGGTTAGATAACATTGAATAATAATGTATCTGGTGAATCAATTGTCAGAATAAGGAGTGGAGTATATTTGCTGAAATGTATAAATATTTATTTATGTAATGGTTTTTGCTTAAGACACATTAATACCTACTTTATAAGAATCTATTTATGGTGGTATAGGCAGAAAATCAAAGTACAATCTATAAATAACAATATCAGCAAAAC
The DNA here is from genome assembly GCA_964007245.1 of Hypomecis atomaria. NCBI lineage: Eukaryota > Metazoa > Arthropoda > Insecta > Lepidoptera > Geometridae > Hypomecis > Hypomecis atomaria. The sequence goes on from OZ023279.1 coordinate 31,666,930, forward strand.
AATGAACAATGTTTTCCAATGACTCCTAACTGCAATTCATACTCGTATTTGTTTATTTCACACAAAATATGACTGACCAAGTGTTTTTGATCATTGATATGCGTCAGCATAAGTATGGTCATATACTTAGGCCGGGTGGCTAGCCTTGGTGTCAGTTTTTAATCTACCTTAAGGCCACATAGCTAAATAGTTAAAACAGCGTAGATGGGACCCACGATTTTATGTGTTATAATGAACCACTGCAGCACCAAGTTGTAAATACCACCCATGGACAAACATCCGAAAACTGACTGATAATCATGTACCTATTTGCATGTAAGGTAGATATTAATCTTTATGTACCGACATAGTGTTGCTTTTAAACTAGATGGTGACTTGCATTTGCAGCGCCAGTAATAAACGGTATGTTACACGGAACGGGTGTTTCACTAAGCTTCGTCTCTCAATACGAACATTCCATTTTGGCGAACGAGGATTTTGCTGAAAATGTCGTTTTTAGGAAAAATTTATAACTTCGACCACACATCTTCAGACTGGGACATTTTTCTTGGCCGCCTAAATCAGTTTTTCAAGTGAACTCAGTGGATGAAGAAGCTAAAACGGCGTTATTGTTAACCCACCTATCCGAGGAGTCCTACAGAATAGCTCGCAATGTTGTTTTCCCGCGCGAGTTGGAGCAGTTGGCGTACGGTGATCTCACGAAGGCGCTAACAGACTATTTCAAACCGAAGCGCTGTTTGTTTGCGGAGCGGGCACGGTTCTATGCAGCAGCCAAGTATCCAGGCGAGTCGGTCGGCGAATGGGGAGCGCGTCTGCGAGGTTTGGTGAGCTATTGCGATTTCGGCGTCGTGTTGGACACGGTGCTCGGGGATCGTTTTGTGCTGGGGCTGAACGACGGACCGGAGCGCCACAAACTGTTCGAAAAGGACGCGAAGACTCTCACGTTTACCGCGGCGCTAGAACTAGCCGAGAGGGTCGCGAGTTCCCGTCAGGCGAAACAATCCGTTCAAAGCTCAGGAGCGGCTGGTGTAACAATAAAAGAAGAAGCCATGTACAAGATCTCGGGGCCAGGGTGCAACGCGTATGATTACAGCGGCGGGCGATTCGGCGCCGCCACAGACAGCCGCGCGAGCGCGACCTCGGGGCGGCAACAGGGCGCATGCAGCGCTGCCGCAGGCGCAGGCACGGCCGCAGGACAAGCGAGGTGCACGGTATGCGGCTTAAAAAACCACATCGCAAACAAATGTAGGTTTAAGAGATACCGCTGTCAACTCTGCGGGGTCATAGGACATCTGAAGAAGGTCTGCAAGCTGCGTATGAATAACATCGGCGTAGAACCAGACATATCCGAGGAAGAAAGTCAGGAAAATTGCGAGGAATGCAAGTTATATAACTTAAGGTACGATCGTTTTGAACCTTTTATAATAAATGTAACGATTAATAGCAAGTCATTACCGATGGAGTTAAGATTCGGGAGCAGGTATATCGGCTATTTCTGATTATGTTATCAGCGAAATTTTTCGCACTACCCTATAGTAGATTGCAAAGCTGAAATGTGTTTTTATAACGGTTACAAAATTATTCCTGTAGGTTGTTTTACTGCGGACGTAACATATAATAATAATAATAATGTTACTCACAAGTTTTTTTTTTTTATCAATGTAGGAGGCGCTCCAATTCTGGGCAGGGATTTCATGTTCAAATAAATTTGAGTATTGGACCTATCGATAATAAAAATATTCAATTAGAGCGACAGTGTAATGAGGCTTTAGAAAAGTTATTAATTGAGTAAGTATCAGGATCTCTGGAGTGACGACTTGGGTAGCTTTAACAAATTCAAAGTATCGTTAACGGTAATAGAAAATGCAAAACCCAAGTTTTACAAAGCCCGATCGGTTCCCTTTGCGCTTACAGATAAAGTTAATGCAGAAATAGATAGGTTGACGTCCGTGGGTATTTTAGTGCCTGTGAACCACTCGGATTATGCAACTCCGATAATGCCGGTCTTGAAAGATAACGGTAAAGTGAAAATTGCTGGCGATTATTCTCTCACGTAAAACAGGGACCTGTGCATAGATAGGTACCCGATGTCCCGTATTGAACAGGTATTCGCTAAGCTAGGGGGCGGGGAATCGTATACGAAACATGACCTGAGTAACGTTTTTAATCAATTTATTTTAGATGATGAATCACAATCTCTAACAACGATAAGCACACCGAGAGGCCTTTATAAATATACTCGCTCCTTTTTAAATATGCTCCTCGTTTACGGTCTAGCTAACGCGCCAGCGATTTTCCAAAGAACGATGGAAAATTTACTTGCAGGAATCGAAGGCTGCTGGTTCGATGACATATGCCTCACTGCGCCCTGCAAAGAATCTCACATTACAAGACTCCGCGAGGTCTTACATAGGCTCAAAGATGCAGGTTTAAAATTACAGCGAGAAAAATGTGAGTTCTTTAAAACCAGCGTTACGTATCTCGGGTACGTTATAGATAATAATCGGCCAAGTACGAGTCGGACTCGCGCACGGAGGGTTCCGTACTGTATGGGAGCCCCCCTTGAATATTTATTTTATTTTAGTTTTATTATCTATTGTTGAAGGTAATATATCCTCTTTCGCCCGAACCTCAGTCCTGAGTACACGTATATCGCTACTCTGTTAAATAATTTTCGAATTTAATTTCAATTTTGGATAGTTAAAAAGCCACTAAATAATAGGAGTGCATAAACAAAGCAGAGTTCAATAAGAATCCACGGGTGCTTCACACAGACAAGCGTTGCTGTTGGAGATAAGACAACGCGTCCGCACGTAAGCTGCACACGCACACATAACTTCCACACAACACACTGCATCAAGGCCTGTCATACACTCACACCAGCAGTGGTTGTCACTACAGCACACTAGTAGCTTTATACGCCCTGCGAGCCTGGTATTGACCGCGACGACTGCGTGCTTGTTTGGTAGTGTTACCATAATCTGCTCTTCGCTCAACTAAGGCTAACTTACTGAGAAATCCAAAATGCCGATAAATCACAGCCCACCGCCAGCAAACGCATCACCTCTATTCACTGCTTTTGCGTCACCTTTGCAACACTATCCATCTGACTCGCAAGTATCCCAAATTGGTGAAGAGCATGGTATGAGTGGGGCTTCCTCCGCTCCCAATATCACTCTGAGAAGCTCAAATAATGCAAAACGTAAAAGAGAAGAGGAAAGTCCCGTGACCGACGACATTAGCAAATCCGAAATTATGAGCATGTTCTTGACTTTACAAAATCAACAAGAAGCTAAATTTGATGCTATTTTAAGCTGTATAGGCGAGGTCAAGTTGTCGATGGAGACAATATCTACAAAATATGAAGAGGCCTTAGAAAAAATCAAAAATCTCGAACAAGATAGAAAAGCCGATCAACAATATATTTTACAACTAGAAAATAAGTTAGAAATACTTGACAGCAATGCGCGCAAGACTAGTTTGGAGATTAGAAATTTCCCTCAAGGCCAAAAAGAGACGAAAGATGACCTTTTAAAAATAATTGTCAATACAGCACGGCTTTTTAGAATATCGATGCAAAACAATGAGGTTAAAGATATTTATAGAATCAAAACTAAGGCAGAAATTAACCCTATAGTAGTAGATTTCACGACCGTCATTACCCGCGACAGCTTCCTCAACTCGTACAAGAAATACAATAAACAGCACAATCAAGGTCGACTAATTGCCTCCAATATTTTGGATGCCGCACCTAACAATCCTATATATTGTTAGCCGCATAATCGACTCTCCGAGTCGATTGGTATCGGCACATCCCTAACGCGCGCCAAGAGAGGGCACAACACTAGCGACGCTACAGACTTAGACAGGAACGAGCAATGGCGCGCATTAGTATCTTTTGTAATATTGATAACGATTAGATTAAAAGTGTAATTGGTGCTATAACAGACTTTATAATACGCCCACGATCGACCACTAACAAAATAAGGGAAGTCAAGCGCTTCCTTTAATAATATATGTCGGAAAACCTAACACAAAAGGCGCGAAAGTTGCACTACCTTACCCGCCAATTTGCAAATAAACACGGCTTTTTTTGCTGGGTCTCATTTGGACGAATCTACTTGCGTAAAGAAGAAGGTGCTCCTCAAATGCGCATCAATAGTGAAAGTGATCTTGAAAAACTAATGTCTCAATGACTAAATCCGTTTTCCTCATATGCATGCTGCTTGTTAGATGTATACCTAGATATAAGAAGCTATAATCCTAATATGTTTTCAAAACTTAGTAAATACATTACAACTTTACTAGCCTTTTACATGTTACTGTACATATTTTTTATAATGCTGCACTCCGAACTTATATTGGAAGCTCAAAAACTAAGCCTAGGTAATTTACTTGCTACTATTACAACATCATTACCGCTACAACAACTGCTCACACAAACTACATTACAACATCGTTATTATTATATTTATTTTTATTTACACTATGTTTTAAACTATCTAAATCTATCTAAAGCTAAGACCTTACCGAAAACGTATCTATTTATTACTCAATCTGTTGATTACCCCAATATAAAAAATGAACCGTACCGAAACTATTGCAACCTTGCTATTTATTGTCGCACATGTGTTAAAACCAAAGTATGTTCGTTAAACGGAACTTATCATCACCGCTATGTCGAGATGCATACCCTCCTAGCGTATTTTACACCCCTAAGCAATATACTTAACGAACAAGGTACACAACATCATACCGAAGTGTCACTCGTATTTAATCTTGGTAAACCTCTGAGTACAGCGAGTGCACTCGGCGCTGGCGGCCTTGCAACTAAATCCGACTCCTCGATAACCGGTTCACAGCAAACACTAATAATGTGCAAATACAACAGTGAAAGGGGCATTACGCACACTCATGACTATTATGCGTGTAGGCACACCAACTCAGCCACAGTATATTACCATTCAGTAGGGTATTTATTAAAAATTAAAAAAAGTGTTGTCAATGTTTTATCATATTCTTCATCCTTAGAACAAAAACAAAGCACAGGTGTCCCTGTGTTTTTACTAAAGTTTTATTTATTTTTTGGGAGAAAAAAAAATGAATAATTTAGATTTACTTGATAGCATTGATAACACCACTTTAATAGATAACTTTAGTATTGAACTGGCAGAAGAGTGTAAGCAAGCCCTAGGTGACATCACCAAACAACTCACAATACTGTCTCAAAACATTAGGAGTATTCGAGCAAATTTTGACAAATTTTTAGTTTATTTAGCAAGATTGCACTTTCTTCCTGATATTATTATTTTATCCGAAACGTGGATAGACATCAATTTCCAAGGTATTAATCTCCCAAATTACAACTGTCATTCATCCAAAATTTTAAGGAACCAAAACGACGGCTTAGTTATTTTCACCAAACAAGGCTTAAATATCGAAGTTAGTGAACCACATTTTAATGATGCAAATTGCCTCGTCTTGAAAATAGGTACGGAACTAAGTATTGTCGCATTATATCGCAGCCCATCGACAGATAACATCAGTGATTTTCTTGCATCTCTTGAAAGTACCGTTTCGTCTATCTTGACTCCATCTTGTGTCATAACAGGAGACGTTAACGTGGACATAAAATCGACATCCGTTGACAGAAAATCATCAGACTATCTTGAACTCACTGCCCACCTTGGTTTTATTCCTGGGCATGTTAGACCTACACGGGGTCAAAACTGTTTAGACCACTCCCTGATTAGAACCAAAAAAACTGCATGCGTTATCGTTAGCGACTCAGAAATCACTGACCACGCCGCTATAATAACTGGTATTCATTCTGTTCCTACAATAAAAAGTACTGTACCGAAAACTACTACAAAAATTAACTATGATGATGTAATCAACTCTCTAAGTAACGTGGACTGGAATATTTTTTACGAAGAAACCAATGTTAATATTGCATCTCAGTTATTGGTAGATAAAATTGGATCTGCTATCATGGATAGCACGACAAAACTGAAAGTCCTTAGCTCCCAGGTCATCATCAAACCTTGGATGACAAAGGGTTTATTAAAATGTGCCAGGAAAAAAGACCTTCTCCACCATAAAGCCAAAAAAGATCCAAAGAATCTGGTTCTCGAACAAAAATTTAAGAACTATCGCAACCTCTACAATCGACTACTTTGTATCCAAAAAAACAAGTATGATTCTGACAAGTTACTAGCGAATAAGGGCAATAGCAGGAAACTTTGGAACTCAGTCAAGGATATCTGTAACATCTCACCCACAAAGTCTACTTCTGAAGACCTTCTAAAGACAGAAAACTCTGCAACAGATTCCCTTAATAAAACAAACACTTTTTTTTCATCTATTGGAAATGATCTTGCCCAAAATACCTTAACAAAATTGAATAAAACTGAACAACAGCTATCTAATCTAGTCTCTGTTCCATCATCACCTGCGAATTCTTTGTTTTTATCGCCAACTGATGTGCCTGAAATCAGGAAAATTATCTCATGTCTAAAGTCTTCTTCTGCTCCAGGCTGTGATCAAATAAACAATGAAACACTAAAACGAGCTGCCCATATATTAGCCCCACCAATTGCACACGTCTGTAATTTAAGCATGTTGCAAGGTATAGTACCAAACTGCTTCAAAACAGCTGATATCTGCCCAATTTACAAGTCTGGCCCCTCAACTTTAGTGTCTAACTACCGCCCAATTTCACTCTTGCCATCTCTTTCAAAAATTTTGGAAAAACTTATCAACAAGCGCCTCTTAGATTTCCTGAACAAGAACGAAATACTATCAGAAAATCAGTTTGGGTTTAGAACTGGCAAATCAACAGAGGACGCAGTAGTTGGACTGGTCAATCAAGTCACGAGCAACCTCGATTCAAAGAAGAAGTGCTTAGGCATATTTCTTGACTTGGCCAAGGCATTTGATACGGTGTCTTGGCCAATCTTGCTGAAGAAACTCGGGCTTCTGGGGATAAGAGGCATTGCACTAAAATGGTTCATGTCTTATTTGGCTGATAGGAAGCAAAGAGTTCGCATTGCCAACCAGTTTAGTAATTATGAGGCTGTTTCATATGGTATCCCACAGGGAAGTGTGCTTGGTCCCACCCTGTTCATAATCTACCTAAATGATTTATGCCAAATGAAACTAGAAAAAGGTAACCTCTTTGCATTTGCAGACGATACTGCACTGGTATTTTATGGCGATAGCTGGGACGAGGTTTTTGACATAGCACAAAAAGGCATGCTTCGTATATCGTGCTGGCTTCAAAACAACCTGCTTACGCTGAATGCAAGCAAAACAAAATACATGGCTTTCCACATTACCCGGAAATCACGTCCTCGAGGATTTAAAGTTCAACTACATTCATGCGGATCGCATACAGAAACAACTTGCAATTGCCCTGAATTGGAATGCGTAGACCACATTAAATATCTTGGTGTAGTTATTGACCATAGATTGACTTTTGAAAACCACATAATGACATTGCGAAACCGCCTCCTTAAGATGCTGCATATCTTCAAAAGATTAGGAACTGTTGCAGATACTAAAACGCTACGAATTGTTTATGTGGCCCTGTGTCAGTCGGTGGTTAGTTATTGCATTGTTTGCTGGGGTTCTGCCGCTTTGACTCGCTTCATAAAAGTAGAAAGAGCTCAAAGAGCCATATTAAAAGTGGCTTACAAAAAACCTTTTAGGTATCCCACACACAAACTCTATCAAGACACCAAATATCTCACTGCTCGCCAACTTTACATCATCGCTGTAGCACTTCGATTCCACAAAACTGCCTTGACAAATACAATTCGTACCAAAAAAAAGTCTGATCGTCGAAACTCCTGGCCACTACCCACTACAAGAACTGTATTTGCCCAAAATTGCTTTTTGTTTAAAGGACCATTTCTCTATCAAATTATTGACAAAAAACTTCAAATACTGGAAACGTCACGATTCATTTGTAAAAAAAAGATCATTGAGTGGTTATTTACCTTGGATTTTGGTGAAACAGAAAAACTACTCAAAATAGTTAAGTAGATAGATTAATTCTGAACAAAAATTGTATTGGGTAAATCAATTGTTTATATATGTAGCTATATAATTATAATTATTCAAATTACTTTCCTAGCTATATCTATTAATTTTATACATATAATGTTTAACACAAACTATAAATACATTAAAATATATATGTACCTTTATAATATAGATATATAAACGCATATTATAATTTATTTAATAATCATGTTTCTGTTCTCGGAACATACGTAGTAGTACATGCCATACTATAATATTTATAACTTCACAACTCTTATTTCATACTTGACCTACTGCTTATTCTTACACTACACCACACATTCCACTACAACCGCGCGCGCACCTACGGCAAAATACGGACTTTAGCCCGCATGATCGCCACACACAAAGGTAAACGCATTAACACAACACGCGCTCACACAAAATGTGCCGCATCTATGGGTACACACACTCAGGAGCATCACAGCGAAGAATGACGTCACGAGCATAACCCGCCAAGCGGTATTGCTCCTGGTACTTCTACCCACTTTGCACATTGTTCAAAATAAACAATTTTGAATAATGTGTGGTGGAATCCATTGCATGTAGCACATAATTCAAAATTGATTATGGGCGTAGTTTTTTAAAATTATTATGTTGAGTCACAATGTTAAATAAGTATTTATGTAGGTAGGTGCTGTACTATTCGTATAAAATAATCATGTTAAGTTTATTAGTTTCCATAGTTAAAATGTAGCATTGTGTGAGTATTACCTTCCCCGTCTGGGAAAGAGCCTGGATCCTACGACACAAGTCATTTTAGTGTGGGATCCAGTGCACTATGAATGTTAAATTAAGTTTGTATATTAGTGTAATTGTGAATTTGTTTTGATAAGTACTGTAAGGAAGAGCCTAGATCCCACGACACAGGTCACCCTAGTGTGGGATCTAGTGCACAACTTGTTTTGTGTTAACTTTTGTGTGAACAATAAACGTTTTTTTTTTTTTTATTATTTTATAAAACTAAATATTCTGTGAAAATTTCAAGCATCTACCTGGTACCATAATTAATATAGAGCGAAAAACGTCTAAAAATTTAGGTTTGTTGTATGGGAGCCCCCCTTAAATATTTATTTTATTTTGTTTTCAGTATTTGTTGTTATAGCGGCAACCAAAATACATCATCTGTGAAAATTTCAGCTGCCTAGCTATTATGGTTCACGAGATACAGCCCGGTGACAGACAGACGGACAGACGGACATTGAAGTCTTAGTAATAGGGTCCCGTATTTACCCTTTGGGTACGGAACCCTTAAAAACGGTCTGCAGTCGTGCCCTAAAAAGGTACAGGCTATATTAGAAGCTCCTCGCCCCACGAGCGTATTAGAGCTTAAAAGATTTTTAGGGGTCATAAATTATTACAGGAATTTTATTCCTAACGCATCTTCGATTTTAGCGCCACTACATGAACTCCTTAGGAAGGGGCGCCGTGGTATTGGGGTCAACGGCAACAAGACGCGTTTGTTGCGGTCAAACAAGAATTAGCGTCAGATCGCGTGCTGGCGCATTTCGATCCCAACGCACGGTTGGTCCTCTGCGTGGACGCCGGGCCGGCCGGGCTCGCCGCCGTACAGCAGCAGGGGGAGGAGGGCCACGAGCGCCCGCTCGCTTTCGCTTCGAGAACGCTCGCGGCGAGCGAGAGAAATTATAGCCAAGTGCATAAGGAAGCTACGGCTATTATTTTTGAGGTAAAGCACTTCCATCAGTACATTCAGTACCTATACGGTAGGGACGTACCGTTCGTGCTCAAAACTGACTATAGGCCCTTAATTGCAATTTTTTGGAAAAAACAACGGAATTTCAGTTATGAACGCCTCTCGCTTACAACGTTACGCTATTTTCTTATCTGCGTATAAGTATGAGATATGTTACATTTCGGGCGAAAATAACGTTTTAGCGGATTATTTTTCTAGGGCCCCTCTCGATGTAGACCTTAATGAACAGGATGTAGATGATAACGTAACCTACTTGAATTTTATTGATGAAAGAGAATTACCAATTTCATTTGAAAATGTAAAACAAGCCACGGCGAGCGATAGCATACTTCAAATAGTAATTAAATACGTGCAAAACGGTTGGCCGCGTAAAATAACGTGTGATAATGTTAGACCGTATTTTGATTGCAAGATGGACCTAGAAGTAGTAGACGGCTGCTTAATGCGAGGTCACAGGATTGTAATAGCTACAGCGTTACGAGGGAAGATTTTGAAAGAATTGCATAGGGGTCATTTTGGCATTGTAAAATCTAAAAGTATAGCGCGTGGAAAATGTTGGTTCCCAGGGCTAGATAAATGCATTGAGGTAGTGGTGGGGCGTGGGACCCGTGCGCCGCCACGCGGCCTGCACCGTCGCGCGCGCCCCCCGCACCCTGGCCGCGCCGTAACGCGCCGTGGAAACGAATTCACATTGATTACATGGAAATTGGCAAAAGGGTATATCTTGTTGTGGTAGACGCATACAGTAAATGGTTAGAGTGTCTTAATATGCACGGAGGATTAACAAAGAAAAATTTGATTCAGAAGTTAAAGCATATCTTTTCAATGTTCGGGCTACCTGAAGTCGTCGTTTCAGACAATGACCCTAAAATAAGTAATCAGATGTTCAAAGAATTTTGTAAATTTGCCGGCATTACCCATCTCACCAGTCCAATATATCGTCCTTGCAGTAATGGTCAATGTGAAAATTCTGTCAAAACATGTAAGATGATCAAATGTATCTTAAAAGATACCTAAAACACGAATTGTAACGTAATACAAGATAAATTAGAAATATTTTTATTTGAATATCGGAATGCGCCTCACTGTAGCACCGGTGAGTCACCCGCCAAGTAGGAATTTACGGGGCCGGCTCGACCTCATCTCGCCAAAGTCCCGCGAGATCACTACCGGTGGCACCGTGAAGCTTTCCGACGCTTTTTCTGAGAAGGGTCAGGAAGTTTGGTTCAAATGCTATGTGGCTCAAAAACCTATATGGAATTAGGTTACATAATAAGTGGTATAGGCAGTAGTAGGTTATTTAATGTAAGTGTAGATAATGTAGTAGTTAAAAGGCACGTAGACCAATTATTGCGATACACTGGAGGTCAACGGCCTGCATCATGTCAGCACGCTCATAAGTCTGAAGGATCGACCCAAGCTAGAACGTCCGCGCAAGGTATTAATGCGGAGGGAATACCGAGCGACGAAATTATACCTACCGGAGGTGTCGTCTCGTCCCCGGCGCCGCCGTCAGCTGATCACGTTATGCCTATAGCTACCGATACAATGCATAGTGCGACGGAGCCTGGCTCGATCCCAGACAGCAGCGCGAGCGCTGCGTCGCTCGCAGATCGCGGTAAGACGCGGCAGAATACAAACATGCAACCCGCGCACTCGGCGCCGTTTCCAATAGCGTCGCCGGGATCGGTAAAACAGTCGATCTGTTCGCCTCGTCTTAGACCGAGAACCAAAATTGTAAATTATAAGAAATTCTTTTGAAACCTAAGCTAGTAATTTATCAAAATTAAGATTAATTGATTTATTTAAATGAATGTTTTTGTATTGTCGCCAGTTTGAAAATTAACGCGGAGGAATGATGAGTATGTACCTATTTGCATGTAAGGTAGATATTAATCTTTATGTACCGACGTAGTGTTGCTTTTAAACTAGATGGTGACTTGCATTCGCAGCGCCAGTAATAAACGGTATGTTACACGGAACGGTTGTTTCACTAAGCTTCGTCTCTCAATACAAACACTCCACTGACCTTGTCAAAAGTTGCAACGTTACTGAAACTGCTAAAACCAAGTTAAACTACACTGAGTGCTACAAATAAATATAAATAAATATTAGGGGACATCTTACACACAGTCTCTGACCCCAAACTAAGCAAAGCTTAGTCAGAGACTTGTGATATGGCTGCCAGGCCTGCCAGAGACCGATATACTACAAATACATATTTTTAAAGAACGGACTAGGACAGACATGTCTAAGGTTTCATAACCCGCCCGTGCTCTACTCTTTCTCTGATCTTCGCGAATTGTTTTTGTTGCTAAGTGCACTGTGTCGCCGCGCGTCAATGAACTTAAAAATTTCGAAAGGTAAACGTTAAACGTTGTTGTCGCTTAAAGATGAAATAAATATTATTGATTCATTAAAAACGGGAGAAATTGGCCGTAAGTTAACTAAGATAAAAAGTAAAACCACTTTTTGCATTCATTCGATTATCTGGATTTCCGATTCGGATAAACGGATGTTCAATGTTCATGTTCAATGACACAAATTGGTCCATAGAGGTTAATAGAGGTTCTACTGTACATACGAGTACTAATATAGATAATAACATCCAGATACAGAGTAAACACCTGTGTTCACCACATAAAACAAATATTCTAGGTGGGAAACAAACCCACACCTCTTTAGCCCAGGAGACAGGGTCACTAACCACTAGGCCACTGAGGCAGTTGTATCATCATACATACCCGGTTTTGGCTGCAACTTTGCCAGTAATCCAGCAGCTCTACCTCTGCCTCCCATCACTGAGCTTGGTAAACCGGAACTCACCTGAAAATAAAGAAATACAATTTTTGGTAAACCTCCAATGCCCATGAAATCACAGATTCGCCTCAAAGTTACTTAAAATACCTCTTGTAGACTCGTTAACAGCTTTCAAAATCATTTCAAAATGTCTGCTACCAGTTCTAATCAATCTTTTGAACACCTTGTATCTCAGATCAAAAAAATAAAACAATCGCTCAAGTACGAGTAGGACTCGCTCTCGCAGGGTTCCGTACTGTATGGCTCCCATACAGTACGAGTAGGACTCGCGCTCGCAGGGTTCCGTACTGTATGGCTCCCAAACAGTACAGAACCCTGCGAACCCTTAAATATTTATTTTAATTTAATGATTTAATTTTATATACAACTAAACATTCTGTGAATATTTCAAGCATCTACCTGTTACCATTATTAATATTGAGCGAAAAATGGTTAAAAATTCAGGGTTAATGTATGGGAGCCCCCCTTAAATATTACTTTTATTCTGTTTTTAGTATTTGTTGTTATAGCAGCAACAGAAATACATCATCTGTAAAAATTCAGCTTTTTAGCTATAACGGTTTATGAGATACAGCCTGGAGACAGACAGACGGACAGCGGAGTCTTTGTAATAGGGTCCCGTTTTTACCCTTTGGGTACGGAACCCTAAAAAATCAAGACAGAACGTCGTGAACAGACAAGTGAGGCTGGTCTTTATACATGTGGTGAGTGCGTCGATGTTGCGCCGCCATAGTTCCACTGACGAGCCAAGGCGTAGTTTCCTTGTACGTGTCTGTATATGGCGAGACGTAGTTTTGCCGGCCTTGTTTAGTTCACAAAATTCTGTCTTGATTTTTTTATTTGGTCTGAGTTTTTTATAAGGACATTCTGCTCTGCATAGGGATATCTGGTACAAGATAATCTTTCAAGTACTCTATGGTAATGGACAACTTATATATGTATAGGTATGAATCAAACTTCTAGGCGGCTTTGATGTTATCTACAAGCTGTATGGAGCTAAGGGAAGCTGCCCAATTCTGACTGAAGCTCACTTAACAGCTGCACAAGGAATTTGTTATCCTCAGCCTGTAGCTAACATCACAGCTGCCAAGGTGTTTAATTCAACCTCCAGCTGACTACTTCGCACACTGTTAAAAATGACGAAAGATGTACCTTTCAGTGTAGTAACAGACTATCATTATAATTGAGAAATTTTCAAAATGCACTTCATATTACAAATATTTTCAGTGAAGATGAAAATAAATATCAACTATAAATTCTTGCTCAATAGGAATTGTATAGCGTGGTTGTATAGTGACATCAAGTAAGTAGTAATCTCATCAAAAACATAAATGTGAAGTGGGAGCCAAAGTGTCGCCACCAAAAGAATTGAGATCTAACACGGGGGCCAGTGTTCTGTAGAAAATCCTAAAGTTTAAGCTACAAAATCATACCTACAACATTCTAAAGGGATTTACTTATGTAATTCAAGCTCGTGATTTGACTCGGCTAGTTTAAGAATAAGTACAGTGCAAATAAGCATTTGTCTGTACGTGTAAACTAGCCAAATCAAATCTTGAGCTTGAATTACATAAGTAAATTTCTTTTAAATGTTGTAGGTATATTCTTGTAGCTTAAACTTTAGGATTTTCAGAACACTTGGCCCCCGTGTTAGATCTCAATTCTTTTGGTGGCGACACTTTGGCTCCCATTTCACATTTATGTTTTTGATGAGATATCATAACTTTTTGTTCAGAAATAAATATTAGTTACATTATGATTATCATAGTACACTTATCTCTGAAAAAGTTATCTAGTATTTATTATATTACTATCACAAATGGCATGGTTCATCTATCGAAAATCTCAGTGCCTCGCGACGCTACCGCCATTTATTGGAGTATTGGTTAGGTTAATTTTACAATTACTTTGTTAACAGTACTAATTATCAATAATTTTCAGTTTTTAGATTTTTTCCTTTATTTATGCCCGATAGTCTACCTTGGTGCCAAATATCAAGATTCTAGGTCATCTGGAAGTGGGTTAGGTTTTTGATCTATAAGTCAGTGAGTCAGTGAATCAGTGAGTGAATCAGTCAATGAAACACGAGTTTTTAAACGTTAATATATCAATAACTGATTAAGCAAAATTTATGAAATTTTGGATTCTTGATAAGCTAAAAGACTTTAGTAAATGTGCCAAATTTCATGTATGTAGGCTAAATAGTTTTTGAGTTGTGAGGGGGTCAAAAGTAGCTCCAAATGGTTCGTGTAATATTACACACGGCCGCTGCGTCGCCAGTTTTCTGTAGAACACTTTGGCTGGACACGCTGCCGCGTGTCTAGATACTTTTACTAAGGGATGATTGTGGGCACGGGACGGGCCCGCCCACAGATCAAGGGAGATTTGGCATGGGCTTTTTACAGATCGAAACCCGGTGCATCCAAGGGGCTGGGACCCTTACCCCACCCACTTCACTAACACAAAAACAAAAACTGTAAGCATAGCACACATGTTTGCAATTGTCACGCACACTAAAAACTTGCTGCAACACAAATTAGCCCTTTAGGCCGTTTTCTGACTTGTCGGTGCGGGAGCGGTGCGGATTCGTTTCGCTCGGTATACACGGTACCGAAAGCTTGCCGAGCGCCTATGTTTTAATGCGCGTCTTCTGATTGGCGCGATGTGTGCGGGAGCGGGGAGGGATCGTTTCGTTTTACCGCGTCTCGGGATGCGTGTCCAGGCGCCGCTCGACATTTACCGCGCGAGGTCGTGCAAACAAGATGGCGGAGCGAGATATTCACGTCGTTTTAGTACTAGAAATTGAAAAGTATCCTGCATTGTATAATTATAAATTTGCGGAATATTCGAGAAAGGACGTTACAGAGAAAAAAATTTTCGTCATCTTGGGAAAGTTCTTTAGCCGCAACAAAAAATCGGCAATTAATATTATTTTCGATATAAGGATGACGCCAATAACGTTTTCTTTTTTTACGTAGGCGATAAACATAATAACACGCCAAAATATCGTCATCACTAGAAGACGACATCTTCGGTACTGCAGAATTTTATACCGAGAATATACCGATAGGTGAGTAAGTGAAGGCAACGCGGTATCGTTTCGGTACAGACCTTACAGATCCCGCACCGTTCCCACACCGACAAGTCAGAAAACGGCCTTAATTGCCTACAAACAAAAGCAGGGATGTGGCTTTGACGTGCAGCTATGCATTCAAAATACAAACACGTTGACAAAGTAGAGATGAAAAGTAATAGTCGATAGATAAAATTCGATAAAATTTATTTATATGCAATGGTACAGAGTGATTTTTAAACTAATTAAGCTATGCTATGAAATTCTTAACTGTACTACAGCGTAGTATAGTTTTTTATAAAACAATAAAATAATACTGTTTAATTTCACTAGGGATCAAGTTGAATGCCCAAAACAGTTGTAATTACCTAGATCTCTTTAATAGATGTTCATCCAGGTTTGAGCAACGGACCCATCTGGCGCTCTTTTTTATCTTATATTGCTCTATTGTTGTGCGAATACTGCGAATAACTTAACACTAAACAGTCCCTAACTAACGGATTTTATTGATCATTTTAAGTTCCATAATTCCTTGGTCCCGTTAAGAATCGTGGGAATTTAAAGCTGGACGTAACACTTTCATTCATCAAAAGTCCTTATTTAAATTAAATCTTGATGAAGTCTGTCCTGTCTCTCAATGAAGTCTTATCTCTCCTCCTGCGGCATTTATCACCTTTTCTTTTATTTTAGCATCTTTTGGATAGTTAAAAAAATCATTAATTTGATTATTACTTGTAAATGACTAAACAATGATGGACTACGCAACGAAAAATATCGACAATCATAACATCGACAGCTCATCTCTACTCTACGGACTCTACCAGCGGCTGCACCATGAAAAAATTGGGTTCAAAAAGGTATCGCTGGAATGCATATCCATTGCGGCGTAAGAACAGCATATTCATGGCGTGCCTCATACTACACAAGCAATGATACTATACTTAATGTTCACTAACACTAAAATAGGAGCCCGAGTGCGTTCTTGGTCGGGATTGTTCCTTAGCTTCTGCAGATATTTTATTTTGCCGAATTTACTAAATAATAAATAAGTATTAGGGTTCTTACAAGTGAAATGAGATTCCATCTTTGGTATAATTCACTTTACTACTAGATTTTTTGCAAACAACTACTGAACAACTAGGCATTTTGAGAAAATTACCGAACTACTCGTACGTCTTGCCACCCGAGACGTGAGACTCGAATGATAGTGGACGGGACTAAAATGGGCTTCAAGTTGCCCGAAGGGCCCTGCCTACTTACCATATCTCCCTTGTTCCCTGATCTGTGGGCCCGCCTAAGACCCGTACGACGCACGTCCCATACATTTTTGGAGTGGTCCGTACGACGCACGTCCGACGCCCGGATGGGGCCCGTCTGGGCTTCTACACAAAATGTTTGGAACGTGCATCATATGGACGTCGTACAGGCCCCATCCGGGACCATCCCGCGCCCGCCCTGTCCTAATATAAATCATCCCTAAAACTTACAACACTAGACGGTGCACTAGGTCCTGGAGTGGCATCAGATGACTTGTCTGGTGAAGAGGGATTGTCCATCATCTGAGACTTCTTCAGGGCCTCCAGAAGGGCCAAGCCCCTTCCCCGTCCCTTACTAGGATCCATAGCTGATGACTGCAAAGAAAGCAATTAGTTAACATACTAAACAATTTGCTAAGTAAGCTAAATCACAGAGAGATCATACTTGAAATACAAACTTGATATGAACAGAATAGACCGTGATATCTATTCCTAATCGTCCAAAAGCTCCTCTATAGAGAACTGCAAACTCTTTCGTTTAGTATTGACGAAAAAAAACAGTCTGATCTACCTTCGTTACAACTAAATTCAAATCAAACAAGTAGGTAAAATTCACAAACATGGCTTCGCACCTATCTACCTACTATAAAAACTTACAACTTTCATTTCATACTTCAAAATCTTTTTACGTTCTTACTTGAAATTCCTTGTGTTTATTTAAATTCACTGGTATTCGGAAACAAAAAGAAAAAATGTTGCTCAGGGTATGCAATTTTAATACTTGCGCATGGGTACAAATTAGTGTTGTTATCGTAAAAATCTGGGTTGCCGTATGTCACATTCTGATTTGCCGTATTTTAAGGGAAAAATAACTAAAATGCCGTATATAATTTAAAAATGTTTATTCCTCATTTATTTCTTCTCCATAAAGGTTTCTTAATCGTTTCTATATCTTCAGATTCATGTTTATCTAGTGTGTACTTGTCCTTGCTTATCATTTTGTCACACATGTCGCGCGACACCTTAAACTTCGTACAGTTCCCTTGATTTTGAATAAGTTGTCTTGCTAATAGAGTTTTATTTACAGTCGATGTCCTTAATTTTTTTTGGTCATTTGTCACATGTCGTCGCAAAGTCGAAATTTCACACGATAATTTAACGTCGCATACGGTGCACTTTGCCCTATACAGATCATCTTCAACAGGAGCAATCCAGTCTTTGAAAACATCGTCACTCTCCCACTGTTGTCGATATTTTTGTTTTATGTGTTTACCCTTTTTAGTCTTTTTTGGCGAAGAAGGTCCTTCAGAGTCACAATCACTCATGTTATTAATTTAATTCACAAATAAACACTAAGTAATTAATGAATTATTTATCTCAAAACCGTAACAAACGAATGAGCTCGAGTATTATGTTTGAGCTATTCAGATATTTGACTCATAGATTCAAAGATAAACCCAATTCCTACTTTAGTTCAATACGTTGTCTCTTTTATTTTTAACTAAAGCAAAGGAGATGGCACTATACGACGATATGAACTTAGTTGCGAGTCGGGATTTCCCCGGCCATCGGCTGTAAGTGGCACGTTTAAAAACGTTTCGTTTCATACGTTTCGCGCTGGTTGAAAAACGTTTCTCTTCACTTACAGCCATTTGCCGTATTTTTTGATACGGCATTGAAAGGCCTGCCGTATACCGTATTTTGTGAAAATAAAACGTGGATTACCGTATATTACGGCAATTGCCGTATCAATAACAAAGCTGGACAAATCATCTAGTCCGATCTGAACACTGCGCGTATGCCTGCGCAGAAGCAAAAAATGGGTATCAGCGGGGCCCCCCTAGCGGGGAACATGCCACGTGACCGCCCTCGACAAATCACAGCGTAAAGCGTATTTCATTAGTGTGCTTTCGTTCTCTGTGTGTCGTAGTCACGTTCGCTAGCTCCACCCACTGAGTACAGTCGCGCGCGATATTTTTGTTATAAAAGCTGTTTGTTAAGTTTTTTTTTGTTGAATTTTCGTTTCGTGTTATTTTGTTATTGTTATTGTTTCTTGTTACTACTTGTTGTACTTTGTGTTATAATAACTGAACTAAGTGGATCAGAAGATGACGACAGCGAAGATGAAAATAATACGTCCGATTCTTCAATGTCTGACTAATCCGAGTCGGATTCGGGAGGTGAAGGTGGCAGCAATTATTGCAACATAGTATTGTACAACCATTAAAATAAAATTAATTACTAAATTGTTTTATTTTCGTAACATAAGCATGATTATTTTTAGGCTTAAGTTATAGTCAGGTTACCCCTATATACTTTAGCACCATTTGATAGGAATCTAGAACAATATGTACCTAATTCCAATAATCAAAATAACAATTAAATTAATTACCTATATAAAAATATAATTCGTACATAATATTGTTGCACTTGACTGTACCGACGCGGGCCGCGATGGTGCAACTTCAGATCGGACTAGATGTTTTGCGAATACTTGTAATAAGGTGCATGTATATGTTTGCTAAATCAAAAAGCATCGCAAAGTAGTGATAGATATGATAAAAAGAGTGTTTTTAATTGTATATCATTATATTAAATACAAAACTTAATCAGAGATGGCGCATTAATAAAAAATATCAATATTTTAAAGCTGGCAACAATAAACAAATTGTCACAATGGCCGCCACCAAGCAGCCCACAGAGATACCAGAGAGATAATGTGGTCGATCGAGATTTGGGGGAGGGGTTGGTATACCTCTCCTGAGAAGGGGGGGGATTGAATCCCCCCCCTCTCGGAGATATGTTTTTTTTTATTTTTTTTTTCTACTGTGGCAAAAACAAGTACTAAGCTATAGGGAAGATGGTAGCAAGAACATAGTACCTTCAAAAGAGGGGGAGGGATGTAGAAGCGCTCCCCCTCTTTTGGAAATTTGATCTAAAAATTATCGACTTACCAAATGTTGCAACCTAACCTATTTTTTGTTTCACACCTAATCTATAAAGGCGATTCGCTTCTGGCACTTCGCCGGCCGCTGCCGCGGCACGCTCGCTTCGCTCGCTCGGCTCGTGCGTTGTTTTGTCATGTTCTAACATAACCTAACCTATTTTTTGTATCACACCTAATCTAATTACGTGGGGTCGGGGTGCCCCGATTCGGATATGTGACTCATTTCGAACCTAAATGTACCTCGTCGGATTTGTAACTGATTTCGAACCTAAATGATCCGTGTCGGATTTGTGCCGTGAGACTTCCGAGTGGGCTCCCGCCAGAAACTCTGCAGTCGTCCCTGAGTGTCGCTGCGCCAGCCTCGGCCTTCGTTACGCTACGTTCGCTGCACTCGGCCTCGACTTGGCTTGCTCCACTTAGGACCTCCTTTGAGTTTCTGGCTCCCGCGATTTTAAAAAACACTCTAGAGTCGTAGCCACAAGACTACGTGGAGTCGGGGTGCCCCGATTCGGATCTGTGACTCATTTCGAACCTAAATGTACCTCGGCGGATCTGTGACTAATTTTAAGCGGTCCGCAAACAGAGGCGGTCGGAGCGGTAGAGCGGTCCGAGCGGTCTAGGGCGGTCCGGCGGTACGGCAGTACCTGCGCAAACTAGCGCGTTCTTACGAGCGGTCTAGGGCGGTCGGGCGGTCCGGCGGTCGGGCGGTCCGGCGGTCGGGCGGTCCGGCGGTCGGGCGTTCCGGCGGTCCGGGCGCGGGCGTAGTTAGGCTACTCAGCACTAGATGTCACTTTATCTTTCAAAGTTCTGCCGCTTTACACTAAGTAGAGCCATGCCGGTAGTTCTAATAGTGGTGGGACAGTATTATTTAGCGCCACACTGCTACACAAGTCGTCGGATGGGAAGTTTTGCGCAGAACGCTGCGCAAAAGCCGAAATATTTGTATGCTCAGGAGCCAGAAAGACGAGACGCTGGGGCACACCCGCCTACCAACCTCTTGCCTCCTGCGTAATCCCTACGCCCGTGATCAACACTACGCCACGCGGCGTCGGCATTGTGTAGACATGCGCAATTATTAGCGAATCACGGCGAAGTGTCATCTGAGACTAATTTCTCATCCGCCGACTTGTGTAGCGCTTAGTATATTTCAGAGTGTGATAAAGTTATCGAAATTACATCACTAGGTAGATATACGCGTAGGTTTTCTATCGGTTTCTAATAATTTTCTTTCTATGCAATTCTTAAATCATCAGCAAAGTCTAGAAATAGATTTAAATACACGAATATCTATAATTAGCAGGAATGGTCATTAGAGGGACATCTTACAGACGGTTTCTAACCCCAAAAATGCTTAGGATATCTCTGCCAGAGACTGATAGACCACAGACAATCCAGCTGTGCAAGAAGAGGTGATTCAGACCATCACTATGAGCAACTTTTACTATGGTGGCACAATCCGGAAGAGAGGAAGATTCATCTGTTTCATACATATTGTCGATTCCAGCGGTAATTAAATATGGAACAGCTGACTTTTTTTGTATTCTGAGTGGGCTCCATAGTAAAAGTTGTTCATAATGATTGTCTGACGTCACCATCATTCGGCTTAGTATAGAACAATTATAACTAGAGACCATAGACTACAGAGAAGTTAGGTAGTAAAAATACAGCCAAAATCTGCTTATAAATAAATAATTTGACCAGGCATACATAACATAGGAAGAAAATCCCACAGGACTATTATTAGATTTTTTTTATGAAAAATAGGGAATTTTACTTACTTTTTTTGGGGAATTTGGAAGTAGATGTTGGCGGCCCTGTTTCTGCCATTCTAGTCTATGATAAAAAAAACCTTCGAAAATACGCAGTGTAAACAAAATTCTAACCAAAAAAGTGTATTTTCAAAAATTAATTTCTCGAAAACTATTCGTCTTCGCAGTTCTAAACTTTGTGAAAATCGATTGTAATAAAGTATTTTACCACTTAAAAAACAGAAACAATACAAAAGCCATTGGTACGTTTCAAAAGGCGAGCCTTTATATTTTCAGGGTCTCAGATGCCATTGCATAAATTTCCAAACCCAGAGAAGTATCTAACCATGTTTAAAACATGGGTTGGTGCAATTGGTGGCCATATTTTAGAATTAGAAAACGATCACATTTTCAAATACCGTCGTGTGTGTCATCAGCATTTTGAAGAAAAGTATTGGTGCCGCAATAGTAGAGTGAGCAATAATGCTGTACCTACTTTAAACATGCCAGGTGAGCAATCATAAAAAATAATGCACCTACTTTTTTAATGCTAATTACTCCAATGGTTTTATAAAAATTTAAAAGAGACCATTAACAACATACATCAACATAGAGCAAGACACCCTCCAGATAGATGGAACAATGATATATGTAACCTGGCTGACAGCGGTTGGAAACAAAGAACTAAAGGTTGTCTAGAAGAGATCGCTCTTAGTGATATGACAGCCCTTATTTTTTAAATTCTGTTTCATATTTATTCTTTGTAAATTGGTGTCAATAAAGAGTTATTGTATTGTTCCTGTAGGTAAGTAGACGAAATGGTGGGTCATTGCTAGTAAGCTTACCAGAATATTCTTTTACATTACAGGTTCAGTTTCTACTCGAGAAACAAACATCGAAAGTGAAAGAAGACCTTTGAGACTTAACTTTAAACCATCTGTCTCCAAATTAGAAGGTATATTTTTTTTTTAAACTAATTTTGGTAAGATTATCCTTAAGATGCAGTTATTTTCAACTGACTTCCATAAAGAAGGAGGTTCTCAATTCGTCTGTATGTTTTTTTTATGTATGTTACACGTTAATTCTGAATCAATTCGAATGATTTTTTTTATCGGTATTGTAGTATTTTATCGAGCTATGATAATTATCTCCAGAGAGATACGATAAACGTCTCAAACTTGCTACTGAAATTAACTCGAGGGGGATCTTAATTATTAATATCATGTATGTTATTATTGTTTCAGAATCGTTAGCGCAAATTGATTTAGAAGACAGTCAGATAAAAGAAAATATTGGTAAGTAAATTTCACCTATTATTTTTTTAAATTTTAATACTAAATATTAACTGGGATTCCTAATTCCCTAAGATCACATATCAATGGCGGGACTGCCCTAAAGAGAGTTATGGTTTTTTAATGTAAGCTAATGTATGTTTTTGTACTACTTACTTTGTATTACTACTTACAGCCTAAACGGCTTGATTGATTTGAATACGTGTAGGTTTTGTTAGATTCGTCTTCACCGCCTGAGTAAGAGTTAAGCATTGAGTTGTGTCCTGGAGTTTCCTTTAAAATATACCTTCAGATGCATGCATTTTCTAATAGTATGATAAATTATAATATAAATTGTTTCTTATTTTTAGGAACATTGTCTTTACCAAAACCTGTTGCTGCTACAAGAAAACCTTTGATGCCAATTGAAAATTTAACAACGCCAACAACATCTGATCCTTTGATGCCAATTGAAAATTTTACAAAGCTATCAACATCAGATCCTTTGATGCCAATTGAAAATTTAACAGAGCCATCGACTTCAAATGGTAAGTTTTCTATAATCATTAGTAAAATTATGTAAGCGCTTCGGGGCTGGCACAGCAATACGGCGTGTAGATCTGTCATACAAATCCAAGGTGAGGTTCCCATCACTGTGATGGTGATCAGGTGATGTCGCTGTAGAGTTAGCCCACAGAAAAATAATGATCATTAAATAACATGGTGAAAATACAATTCCATAGTTCAATAACATGCGCACACATCTTGATATATCATAAAATATAAAGTCCTAAGCAACATAAAAGAAAAAATATCACATTTTACATTTTATCAAATTTACAAAATATTATGTACAGTATAATGTCTATCCTTGAGAGCCAGTTCCCATTCTAGGCCTAGCATGCTACCATTCTCGACCGCATCATCACTTACCAACAGGTAAGTTTGTGATGAAAGTAGCCTATATGATATTTAAATAAAAATTACAGGACTTACCTATTTACAACTTTTTTATGTTTTACTACTAGATTTATCCCTACTTACTTACCTTGTCAATTTTTTTGTTATATTCATATATTATTTGTTTTATTACAGTGCCATGCAAAGGAGAAATATTAAAAGTGATTGCCCACAAGCGTAAACGTGTTGCTACATCACAAGCCGAGCATAATTTGTACAAAAAACTTTTAAAAATAGGTGTCAAGCTTAGTAAATATCGCAGCAAAAATAGAAAACAGGCGATGAAACTCAAGGCATTGCGAAATATTACAACAAATCCGGAATTTCTTAACACGATGGATTAATTATCAAGCACTGCCAAAATTTTAACACTTATGCAATTTCGAGAATGCAAGAAAAAAAATAAAGGCCGCCGATTTACAATGCAAGAAAAAATCTTGTCTTTATCTATAATGAAGCAGAGTCCAAAAGGTTACAGATTTCTTCGAAAATTATTTGTTTTGCCTGCACCACAGACTCTATCAAAGCTATTGTGCCAGGCAGATATCAAACCTGGGATCAATGAGAATATTATCAAACAAATTAAGAAAGCCACTGAAAAAATGAAAACAGAAGAACGACTGTGTATAGTGATATTTGATGAAATGTCACTTAAAGCCAATGTGACATACAATGAAAGAAAGGATAGAGTAATAGGTTTTGTTAATAACGGAAATGAAACACGACCAGAGTTTGCTGACCATGCCCAGGTTTTTATGATTAGAGGCTTAATAAAAAATTATAAGCAGCCCGTAGCTTACACATTTTCACAAGCTGCGACTAAAGGCCCAGAACTTGCCAAACAATTTAAAGCTTTAATAACACAACTGCAAGATGCTGGCTTGATCGTAGTCGCGACAGTTTGCGACCAGGGCACAAGCAATGTGCAGTGCTATAAAATTTTATTGCAAGAGACACGGGCTGCTCTATTGCGTAAAGGTGAAGAACCAAAAGGAAATAAATTCATAAATGGATCTGCAATTGTCCCACTGTACGACCCACCACACCTAATGAAGTGTATACGCAATAACCTTCTGACAAAAGACCTGCAATATAAAAAAAACAATGAGTACAAAACAGCAAAATGGGAACATATTAAAAATCTTCATGCAGAAAACCCGGGCTACCAAGGCATAAGATTGGTTCCGAAACTGACAGATAGTCATGTCTTACCAAGCAAAATCTCCAAGATGAAAGTAAAACATGCCACGCAGGTATTCAGCCAGACAGTTGCAATAAACATGGGCTACCTTGCAGGTAATAAGAAATGTAATTTCCTACCTTATGAACTCACTTAATATAGTTATTGAATTTACTTCCAAGTGCAAGTCGTACTCGCACTAGTAGGGTTCCTTCTGTAACACAGTAGAGAATTTCATAACTCATTTTTCGTTAGCAATAAATTTTCTTTGTTTTTCATAGTAATTGTATGTAAAACAAAGTTATATTTACGGTTTTATTAGATTTATTTTGATTATTTTCTCTAGGGATCTCTGGTAAAAAACTAAACAATGTTTGGGAAATATTCTAAATGTAATCAATAAATTGTAATGCTGAATGCAGTACAATCCTTGAGACGATAAATGCAGCTATGTATTGAGAGCAACGATGGCTTCATTTTGAACAATTAATCAGTTAAAGTTTAATTGGTAGTAGGTAAGAAAAATAAAAACATACTTTGTTAAAAATTAGCTTTATGTTTAAGTTTGTTGTATGTCATTGCTTCCCATAATTGACACCATCGTATGGTGTAATAATACAGGGTGTTTTTTGTCAATATAGACGGGTTCGATTCCTGGCTAGGAATATTGAGTTTTCAAAAATCCAATGATTCAGTTTTAGTTTTTATGAAAATCGGCCCCAACACTACCTTGAGTAATTTTCGCTATTCCTCATAGTTTCTCATTTGGCCATCCACTCCCACTTGAAAAATTCACCCCATTTAAATATATATATACACATTTATGTATAATATATTTTTTATACCATATAGGCTAACATTTGACCACTATCTCATTATGCATTGGTAACACTATCTGCAATTACTGTTGACTTGAAAATTATGAAATAAATATGAAAAAAAAAATTCCATGCAGTTTTGTCCATTATCGAGAATCCAAGGTATTATATCTCCATTTCAAATTTCATTAAAATCTATTCTTCAAATTTAGTGTGTGTTTGTCTTTCACCGTAAAGTCAAATACACTCACAAACTATAGCACTCATTCATGCATTCATTTTGTGATCTACAATTTACGTGTTATATGTTTATCTTTACAGATAAGGGTATACTCCCATCAGAGTGCCGTGATACAGCTGATATCTTGCTTTTTTATGATAAACTGTTCGATTCAGTGAACGGAAGTTTTAAAAACAAACAGAAGCATGGGAAGCCTCTGCTTGGAGCAGTTACACCAAATTCATCTCATCACAATCTGTGGAATGATTCAAAAAAAGCTTTAAAGGAGATGCGATTCGTAAATACTAGGACAGGACAGATAGAACACGTTCCAACTCTTGGCAACTGGATATGGACATTAGAAGGCAT
This sequence comes from Hypomecis atomaria, assembly GCA_964007245.1. Lineage (NCBI taxonomy): Eukaryota > Metazoa > Arthropoda > Insecta > Lepidoptera > Geometridae > Hypomecis > Hypomecis atomaria. The sequence continues at coordinate 31,693,391 of OZ023279.1, forward strand.
TGAAGAGTTATTGAAAAATGTTAAAGAGAATTATGGTGTGTCATCAGTTTGGTTGCGTCATTTAAATCAAGATCCCTTGGAAATTTTTTTCGGGGCTATAAGAAGTCACGGATGCCGCAACGTTAACCCAACAGCAGAGAAATTTGAATCGGCATTCACGACATTATTAGTCAATAACCTGTCTAATGTCCATGCCCCAGGAGCCAACTGTGAGGAAGATCATTGTCAGATTTTAAATGAACTCATCATCACTAAACGCAAAGCTCTACCATCCTGCGAAATAAAAGAAATACCTGTCATTGAATTTGCATCCCTTGAAGAAAATAAAGATCCTCGTGATATAGGGGGATTACAATATGTCAGTGGATATTTTATAAAAAAAAACAAAAACAAATGTATTCAAGGGGTGCTCTCAGTGCAAAATTGATTTAATGTCGAGTGATCAACCTGAGTACATCAGGTACAGGGAATATGCAGGAAAGCAGTGGCTTTGTAGCCCAAGTGACTCGCTCCTTCTATGTGTGTCAAATCTGCGAGATATAAACTACTCACTCATAAAAACTAATTTGGAAAAATATAATTTGAAAGAACTGATAAAAACATTAGTTTTAGCTTATATAGAATTTGATTTTATAAAATGTGAAAAACACAAAGACCCCATAATTAACTACTTGATTAATATATCTTGCAGATTTTTTTTACACAATTACTGTAAAGAAATTAACAGAATATTAAACAACAAGAGGGAGTGTGATGATGATGAGGATGCATATAAAGTCAAAGCAAAAAAATATTATTTTAAATGTTTTAAAAGAAAAAATAAATAATTTAAAATGTTTAACTGTGTTTTATTACATTGAAAATTACCTATGTAGGCAACTATAGCAAGCATAGATAGAGTAGTATATACTAAGGCTCTCTGTAGATATAGTTATGTAAAGTAACTTATATACATACATATATATAGAGGTGAAGATTATTTTCAAAACAAGATCAGAGATGGCGCTATTTCTGCCTTTCTCGTTTTTATAGATAACATATGTCTCTATTTCCAGTATTACACAAAGTACTCATGTTAGTTTGGTTCAATTTCGGAGATTTTTAGTCAACTCGATTCAGGGGTGCGTTTACGCATTCCAGACTAAGATAAAAATTAAGGTTAGACCGCACTATAGCGACACTGCAGCGGAGAGACACGCCGCGGCATCGGAGCGGCGCGGTATTACCTAACCGCACTTAACTGCAGCGGCACTACAGCGAGCGGCAAAAAAATTCATTTCACTTTGTTGGTTACCTGACGAACATGATGGACGGAATAAGTGAGGAAGTGATAGTGGTAGCTTTATTATGCGAAGAGGCAGAAAAACTGGAAAGATATAAAAAGCGGTCTATATGGGTGCATGATATTCCTAATTCTCGTTCCAAAGAAGGAGAATATCACACGCTTTTTCCAAGACTCTTAAGAGACCCTGAACAATTTCATACTTACTTCAGGATGACAAAAAAGAAGTTTTATGGAATTGTTGCAAATTATAAAACCTCATATAGAACTACAAAATACATCTTTTCGTCAAGCAATAGGTGCGGAAGAAAAACTCATGGTAACAATCAGGTATGTATTTATTTATTCATTCATTAGCTAGGTACATAAGTAGTTTTAGATTTTAATCTGAATTGTAAGTTATTTTTCCATCTGAATTTATGAAATAACGATAGCGAAGCTGTGATTCTGGCTGCAGAATACTTTGAAATGGTTGTAGTATATATTCAGTTACGTCATCTGTCGTTGGTTGTTCTGAAGCAGCCGTAGATATCAAATTCTCGGAACCTTCTTCAACGAATTGTGTTTCATTGTTCGTCATTCGTAGCTCTGACGCAGAAGACGCAGGTCTTAAATTTTCGGATTCTGCTTGAGATACGATAGAATATACTTGGTTTTTTACCTTCAACTGCAAATCAGGAGACAAATTTACAACTGTATCGGCCATGGCCTTAAAAAAGGAATGTATAGGATTAATGGACTCTACAGAAGATGAAGTTGATCGGTTATCTAAATATTTCTGCAATACATTGGCTACTTGAGATTGCGGTATCTGTTTCTTTTTTCTGGCAGTCATGTTTTTAAACATTACATTTTTTGATGAAGGCCTTGGTGTTTCAAGATCAGGTGTAGATATCTCTCTCGAAGACGGCCCTGGTATTTCGACATCAGGCGTAGAGTTTGTTCTAGAATTAGACCTTGATAAATGTACTGATGCAGAGGAAGGAGAAGTGGCTATGTCACAGCTATCATCATCACTCACAATAGTATTGTCGATGTTTGTTTTTGAGGCTCTTTCCTGGAAATGAGGACGCAGAAACTCCATTTGACTTTCATATCGCCACTTTTTTATTTTTTTTTTGCTCCATCTCCGCTTTTTGATTTATGTCTTTTGAGAGATCTGTGATAAGCATCCCTTAACGCCTTCCATTTGTCTTTGCAAACGCTATCTGGAAAAAAAATACATTATGTTGTTATTTGTTTCAGGTTTTTGGCTACCAGGGACTCATTTAAAACTATCGGAGAAAGTTTCCGTTTAGGATATACTACAGTTCAAGAAATAGTACATACAACTTGCGCAGTTATTTGGGAAGTCTTGTCAAAAATAGTTATGCCTGAACCTACTGAAGATACGTGGAAAGAAGCTCAGAATGGACTTGCACAAAGATGGAATTTCCCCAACTGTATATCAGCAATGGACGGAAAACACATTAAAATACAGGCTCCCCCAAATAGCGGGTCGTTATATTTCAACTACAAAAAGTATTTTTCAATAGTGCTGTTGGCTTTAGTAGATGCAAATTATAAATTCGTAATAGTTCATGTAGGAGAATCGGGAAAAAATAGTGATGGAGGAATATTTTCCCGATCAATTTTAGCAAGAAAACTAGAAACCAATACTTTAAACATACCAGGGCCTAAAACTATGCCAGGAACAAATTGTGAACTACCACATGTAATAGTCGGAGATGAAGCTTTTCCATTAAAATCTTATCTGATGAGACCATATCCGGGGACACAAGTACGTAATGAAGACAAAACAGTTTATAACTACAGGCATAGCCGGGCACGAAGAGTTTCCGAAAATGCATTTGGAATATTGAGTCAAAAATTTAGAATTTACTACCGAACTATAAACCTAAGCCCAGAAAACGTCGACAATGTGATTTTAGCCACATGTTGTTTACACAATTTTCTTAGAGATGATCCAGTTAATTTCACTAATGAATCACAATCCACCGGGCAATTACAATTGTTGGACCTTCCACGGGTTGGCGGTAATTTTACGACCAGCGCTTTCGAAGTGAGAGATAAATTTAAAAGTTACTTTAATTCCGACGTGGGATCGGTATCTTGGCAAAGAGATATGATTCGACGAGGATGTCGACTACAAAGGCAAGAATAAATGTATTGCAGTAAAACACGCGAGGGACATTTGTGAAACTTTAGATATTAAATAAACATAATTATTAAAACAAAAAGTGTTTACTTACCATTTACACCCATTATTGTACTTATTTCGTTCCATATATTGATTTTTCTCACATGATTCATGTAATTTTCGTTTTCTAAATCATATAACTTCCGATATTTACTAACAAGAGAAATAAATTTTTCGTCGTCCATTTTGTGGCGTCGTTCGCTCGCGCAGTACGTGAGTGAACTGACTGGTCGCACCGCGCCTCTCCGCCGCCGCGAGCTACCGCACTAGCAGCAGCGGAGCGGCGCGGCGCGGTTCGATGCGGCAAAATATTCTCCAGGAGGCAACTACGCCGCGCCGCGCCGCCCCGCTCCGCTGCAATGCTACTGTAGTGCGTCTTATTTCTTAGGAAACAGTGGAAAGAATATTTTTCTGGCCGCGCCGCTCCGCCGCCGCGACGCGCCTCTCCGCCGCTGCGCCGCTCTAGTGCGTTTTCACCTTTAACCTGGCTAAGTCTATGTCACCCGTTTAGGGCATCCGTCAGGCGAAAAAACCTCCTAGCTAAAAATTAATCTGCCCCGTTCACGCACTCCCACCGGTATAATTTTTCTCCTGACTAGGCTAAGTTTTATCGAGGTTTTTAGGTAGATAAATTTTATCTTGTCTGTGATTGGTCAGCCAGTTATCATCGAATCGATTTGACAGCTCGTTCAAGAGTTTGACAGATGCGATTGGTTCGTAATAGATTTGAGTGCTATGATTGGTCTAGAGCTATGACGCCGTTCACGGACGCCTCTCAGAATAAATTTTATCCAGCATAAATATTATCTGGAGTGCGTAAACGCACCCCAGAAAGACAAGACAGTGAGACCATTCACAGACTAATAAGTAAATAACTAACTAATAATAAGTAAATAACTGCCCACTGCAACAAGAGGTATCCCCACAGAGTTGTCCTTTACAATCACTAGACAGGGTAAGAGGGACAATCCGTGTTGGAATTGAATCGAGTTTGGTCGTTATCTATCGTATCCACTGAAATCTTACACTGTAGAAGTAGCGTATGTGACGTCATAATTGCGAGAAAAGACAGGGGATATATGCTTTTACCAAGGAAAAAACGAGACAGAACTTCTAATCGTGCATCTCTTTTCCATGACCCATTTTTTTCACTGTCACAACATTAAACTTGTGACAAAAAGTACATGAGCTGTCAAGTGATGCGTGTTTTGTGTTAGATTAAATAAAAAATTGTGAATTGTTGTGAATTTCGGTGTGCTTTTTATGAGAAATAGACTCCATTATCCAAAAAAGTTAAAAGTATGGTTGGATGCAGCGTGTTAGGTTGCCAAAGCCGGAGTGAATACAAAAATCCGGAAATATCATTTCACACGTAAGTAGTGCTTTCCTTACTTTGTTTACATCGTGTAATTGTAATATTTAAGTATTTTATTCACTGTTAATTGATAATTACGTGGTTTTCCATTATTTAATAGGCAATTTCCTCGAAATAACGCTAATTTAAAATATTATAACCTATAAATATTGCTAGAAGAAATGTTGCCGTAAAATGTGTCTAGTTTTACCCTACTTTTAGGGAAAATTTTGTGAGGTCGAAATCATAATAAAATTTTATTAATTACAGTTTCCCCTTGGATCAATTTAAACGTGTTCAGTGGATTCAAGCTACTGGGCGCAAAAATTGGCAACCAAGCAAATTTGCAAAAGTTTGCTCATTGCATTTTGATACGACGCAAATTGTAATCAAAAAGAAAAATAAAGGCCTTGTTTTCGACGCAGTTCCATTTAAAAGTGTACACGTGAGTACCGACCGATGTAATTTTTTTTTAGTTTGTTAATATTAAATTACTTTGTTATTTGCGAAAAATCTAGCAGTTTCAATTTTCAAAGGGTCTTTTTTGTTTCTAGTTATCACCTGAGACGCAGACCACGGTAGAAAAACATGATCCAAAAACAAAACATGTTCCATGTAAAAAGGTAAAATAAATTTTCGGTTCTATAAATTTTTTACACATTAAAGATGGCGAATTCAATATCAGACAGCTGTTTTCCCTCACGAGCTGCTTTAGTAGCGAGCGCACCGAGCGCCATCTAGCTGCTAGTACCTAAATAAAACTATTAACTTTGTCATTGCATTTACAGTTACAAACGTCTGAGCCGCAAGCGACGACCTCAAAATGTGGGGAAGCACTTACACCAAAACGCCAACTAGAAGAACATGCCTTGAGGCTGGCAGTCAAAGTCAACGGACTTAGTTACTTTAAAAAAAGCACATCCCTTCCCAACGTCGTTACAGCAGTAACAAAAAAAAAATGCTTGGCAAAGAAATTTTTCAAAATTTAAGTCAACATATAAAGGAGCAAACTCCTATGGACAACCATATTATCATGCTTGTTAAAGCTATAAGCTACAAATATGTTGAAGTTAGGATACATCACATGAATTAAATGGCTTGCGAAAAAGAAGAAAACATAAGAAATTTTAATAACAAAATGGTATTATTCAAAGGACAATAAAATGTCATATAATAAATTAATAATATTAAAAATACCAAATTAATATTAAATTAATCATACAAATTATACTTAAGCATTGTTCTTTTTTTTCCAAATATTACTCCCCCCCATCCTTTTCCCCTATTACATACAAGAATTCTACTTTCTTACTTGTTTTAACGCCTTCAACATCAAATTGTAGAATAATTCCCTGTTTTCTCGTGGAGCCACTATGTTGTCCCACTGGTGGGACCACGAGGGAGCTTTACTTCTCGTGGTCTCACTGGTCCATTTTGGTACAAAATATGACAATCCGTCACTGGCACTAGGTATAGGACAAATCAGGAAATATTTTATTGTATTTAAGTACAAAGCAAAAAAAAGAGACTTACACGGTGAATCTGAAGTAATTTTAAAATTACTTACCTACACGAAATATTATCACGTGCCAAACATAATATGAAATAGCCGGGTAATTTAATTCATGTAGTGGAAACACCGACAAAAATCTATAGCTTTCTAAAAGAGGCACACAAACACTACTTCTACAGAGTAGATATTCTAAGATCGTATCAGTCGTACGTACGACGTTCACAGCTTGATTGTTTGGTAGATTTATAACAGACAAGTCTTTGTCAAGATTTTTACGCGCTAGATAGCTGGAGTATACTACAATTTTGTAGGGAAATGAAACTGCACCAATACTCGAAAAATCATATTTTACCTTAGTACTATCGACCGCGTAAAAAATTCAACAAAGCAAACTAGGAATAAGGTAGACGCACCGGTTGTGGCCACCTTGGTATCATTTGTGGCCACTTTGAATTTTAAGGATTAATAAGACAATTTTATGTTAAAAATAATATTGTTAAAGAATTTTTCAAACATTTTCAACATATAGAACCAACTTTTGTATACCTATTTAACCCTCCTTGTAAAGAAAGCCGTTCAAAACATTCCTCAATTGCGTAGAACAGATAGGTATCGGGATTGCAATTTAAAAAAATTACCACCATCAAAGTGTTTATCCGTGGGACATTAGTAGATACCTACCGACTTTCTACTCTCAACCCGTTTTCCATGGTGAAACTCCATTGTTGTTCCAGAATTAGCCAGAATAATTACTTATAGCAAAAAAATTGATTGCCTGTAAAGTCGGTATACGGGCGAAAGTTTTACGTGACAACGACTTTGAGACGAATGAGACGAATGAGAGCGCATAACGTGAGCGGAGCGTAACGCAGTTTCTTGAAGTGTCACCCGGCAAACCAATTTATAAGACGTTGTCACGTCAAAAAAAAAAAAAAGTTCGTATAGGCCGGGTGGCTAGCCCTGGTGTCAGAGCAAAAAAACATAAAAATAACAGAGTTTCGAAATATCAATAAAGAACATTAACCGAGTTGTTTGTTTACATGAGCTAGAGAGGTCACGCTAACAACTACAAGCTATCATGATGTACGTACAGCGTTTTTGACATTCGAAGAACAGATTGAAAAACATGAAATTTAAAATTGAAAAATTTAATTAATTTTGCCTTTTTATGAATGGAAATAACTTTATACCTACTCACTGTAGTTTTTTTTAGCTTGGTGCGTAATACCCTATTCTCTTGCAGACATAAATTCGTTTGAGATCTTCGAGTCTTAGCTGCACTGATTTTGTCAAAATAACTTGTCTGTAATTACGGTTTTCTTCATGAGGAGGGCAGTACCTACCTAATATAATAATGTTTGGCTAGTTCATGGACACCTAGTCATAAATGTATCCTGGTATCCAGATGGCGACTTATATGTATCCATGTATCCAGATGGTGACTTGTTTGGCTAGTTCATGGACACCTAGTCACCATCTCAATAATGTTATGAACTAGCCAAATATTATTGAAATCAGCTGGTAAATAGCGCAACAGCAAACTGCTCTCTTTAGGTGCATTCGGGTAGCCTACTGATGGCAAAATTAACAAAAACGCCACGTTAAAAATGCGGTTCAGCGTTCGTTTTGAGAATGTGTGAGCAAAAGTGGCATTTTTAACTGTTTTCTTTCACCGTTCAGATAGCTCAAAAACAGTTAAAAATGCCATCGTGAACTGCCACTTTTGATCTACCTGCGGAGGTGGGTTCTTTGTGATCGTTTTCGGTAGTGAGCAAAAGAAGCATTCGAGCCCAAAACGAACGCACCTTTTGAGGAAAACGGATCGATCCGGTATTATTTACATTAACATTTTCATTAGTCAAAAAAATTGTTGTTGGTATACGATAATATTTTGACTTGATCTGGCGTCGTTTCATTTCAAAAAAATGTGTTTGTTTTGATACGATATTTTGGATTAATCCGGTATCGTATCAATATTTAGAAAAGTAAAACATATTGTTGTCTTTTATACCATATTTTATACCATCAAAATTTATTGTCGTATGTACATAAACAATACTTCTTATTCAACAAAATCTACCCCCAAAGAATTATGTATGTAATATAAACTTGTTAGTTGTAACAGAGTAGTTACCATACTCTGTAGTTAAGAAATGCAGTATTAATATTATGGATAGGTTTGTTAATAATTTATAGAATTTAGTTTCCAATTTATTCGGTGTTTCGAAACGATCCACAATTATAGTTTGTATCGATCCACTACTGGATCGAATCATCGAATCCCATTGTATCGATACAAAAATCGGGTGGATCTATGGGTGGATCGTATCCTTTTGTATCGATCCACACAAGTATCGGATCGGATCGAACATCCCTACCGGATTAGCGCTTCTCTTCTGTCTGACTCAGTGCTACCACCTTAGCACCTATCCTTGTAGGTGAACTCGTTGTTACATGATTTGGCCCGTAAAGAGTTATCTAGCCCTTTTTTGCCCTTTTCATTTTCTTAGGAATATTTCACCAGAAACTGAAATTCCGCCGTTCTAACATTGAGATAACATTGAACTTTCGCGATTTGTGTCATATTTGTTATTTGTGTCATAAACTATTGATTTATTTCTATCTATGTGTTTTATGTTCTTCTGTCATATCAAAATACTATTATTTCATTTGTGGATGTATCAATTGTAATAAAATTCAGTTTAATTTTGAAAAATGTTAATGTGATTTAAATTAAATAAATAAATACACTATTAAAATTATTAGTTAAGGTGATATTTTTGGCCTTTTTTTTACAGCAAGTATTTTGTTGGTATTTGTGCTCCATCTGGCCCCTATTGTGATATTTTTTGCACCATTTAGCTCTTTTTAGTTTATTCAATAGCCCCAATTACTAAAACTAAGGTGGTAACATTGGTCTGACTGTTATTTTTAAAATTCAATGTTTTGGTTTAACTTCAAACGTTAAACGTAATGCCCCGGTCCCACGGTGCGTGATTCTGCGGACGGACGCGGACGAGCCCGCACGACGGACCGTGGGACCGGTCTCGTCCGTGGTAGCACAGACCGTCTGTGCTGGTGCGCCGGTATCCGTCGCGAGTCGGTAACTTCAAAGGTGCGTGGCGCAACGGGAGACCGAAGCGCGCGAAATATTCTAATTTTGTACACGATGGAAGGCGGTTTTGCTATCTATTGCGAAAAATAATTATTGTAATGCATTTTGGTAATTTTACTATTCATCGTTATGGTAGTATTGGTAGTAAGTATGGTCCGTATTATTATCCACCAGCGACGTGGTTTCTTTTTATTTTTACTAGATCGCATAATTTGGTAATTGTTTATTAATACCACAGCCGCAGCGGCAGCGACGATACGTTCTCTTCCACTTTGCATTTTAAAATGAAGCTATCGAAAGATCTACACAGACAGACACGGACCGTTGGAACAGCCCTGTCTGTGTCCGTCGCCGTCCGTGGTCGTCGGCTGTGCGTGAGCGTGATGATCCGCAGAATCACGCACTCGTGGGTAAAGGTGTTCGTTATATTTGTTAGCAGTTAAAATTCACTACTATCAATATTTAGCATATTCAGCCTGCTAATTTTTCATACCACGACCTGCTATAATATTTTTCACCTGTTTTATTTCGCTCGCCACTCGCCCGCCTGTTGCCGTCCGCCACGCAACATAGCTTAGCTGGCACTAACGAACGATAATTATTCATACCGCGAGTGCTGCTATAATATTTTTCGCCACGCACACATACATAGCTGGCACTCACCCATCTAGCTTAGTTTTCAAATATTATACACTAGAGTGCGATCGATAGTGTTGTACTTGTATGTAATAAGAGACTCGAGTCTTGGAGTCTTATTAAATAGAACTTGAGCTGTTTTTGAAGACTCGAGTTTGTGTCGTTTTACGTGACTTGGAGTCTTTTGTAAAAAGATTTTAATGTCAAAAAGGACTCAAAGACTGAGTTTTTTAAAGACTGAGTCCTCAAAATCCATGGCTGTAGTTTGAAGTAAATAAAATAGCAATGAATAAATTATTGATTTATTACGTACTAAGCAACCATTATATTAGTCGGATGATGACTCGGATTCATATTCTAACGACTCGAGTCCTAGTCTTCGAAAAACAACTCAAGTCTCGAATGAGTTTTATGCAACACTATTTGAGTCAACACCAATCTAAGTCGTTCCTCTGAACATCAACAGATGTCGCTAGATGATAACGCATGACCTGTAGGGCAATTCTGTTAACCGATCTCGTTGCTGAGGTGACGCGTTCTTGAGCTTCTCTCGTTTTTTTGACAGCTTTGAGCTATCAAAACTGTCAGAAAAGCGAAAGGAGTTCGGGAGCGTATCACTTCGGTGACGAGATCGGTTGACAGAATTGTCCCGCTGAATTGAAAATAATATCACTTCAAAAATCAACCTTATTACAATGACATAGTGTATTCGCTAAAATTTGGAATACGGAACGGACCTGCTAAAAATATTATAGCAGATTAAAAATAGGCGATTTTATTTTCACATATTCAATATATTCGGTTTTGCGATTTTAGCTGTTGGGAACACCTTTACTCGTGGGACCCAGGCTTAATAATTGAAGATTTTTTTGCACGTTTTCTTTTCAGTCAAGTCCGCGGTCCGAGCTTAACGTAGTGGTTAATTCGAGTGAGTGTACTTAATTATTATTATGCATGTTGATACTTAATTATGCATGTTGATCACTCTTAAAAACCCGTAGGGTATATTATTGTGGTAATATTATTGTTAACCCGATGTATAAGTATCTGTTTTTGTAATGTATTAACAATACTCAATTACCCACTTTAAAAAAAAGTCTTAGTAATCATAATAATACCTAATATTATATTAGTAATCATAATAATACCTAGTACCTATACCTTATATCATACCTAGTATTTATGTTTGTAATAAAGTGTATTGAGATGATATAAACATACGAAGTAGCCCAGCAGTATGTAAGTAGTATTTACGCCTAATCAATTTACTAAGTACCCGCAATTTTATGTTTTAATGAGTAGTCTAATTTCTAACAGCAATTGTTAGTATATACATGTAAATAAAACAGACAAATAACCTGACTTACAAAGCTTTGTCTATGCAAGTTTGAAGTCTTGTTTTGGCGAAGCCAAACTATTCGTGCTATTTTCCTTGGTAGCCCGCAAAAAGGATAAAACAGACTACCTACGGTATGTTGTACACATTGAACTATGATACACATTAAAATCATTGGTTGTACAATATAATTTGTTAGTAAAATGTTAACCAATCTACCTAAAAATGTCATCGTTTCTGATTTGTCTTGCGTTGCATTTCAGATACAATGGATAACTTCATTACTAACTGGAATAGTCGATTCTCGGACTACCAGCTGAAAACTTCGGATTTGAAGGAGCCGCAAGTTCTGATGGGAGCGTTGTTGAAAATATTTGATGGCTTGGGGATAGACCGAGCTATACTTGCCGTAGGTATTAGTTTAATTGGTTTTTGTTAGTCAGCAAACCTATGTGCAATTTCAGAGTACATATCACTGTGCCTAGCATACATAGGTACATCAAGAGGTGCGTTCGAGATGGGCTTGATGGCATTTTTGCATCTACAAAATTAGCATTGATGTAAACCGTTCGGTTTGGGAATTTCGCCCATTTTGCCAATAGTGCTACTTTTTGCTTAATGGCATTTTTAACTGTTTTTGAACTATCCGTATATTCCGAATGGTGAACGAAAACAGTTAAAAATGGCACTTTTGCTCACACATTCTCAAAACGAACGCTTAATGGGATCATTGTTGGCATTTTTAACTGTTAATTTTACCATACATAGGATACTCGAAAGCACCCAATGTAGAGAGGCTATTCTGTTGATATTACTATAGGCGGACCGTTTATCTGAGACGTCGCCTGCGCGGTACAGGGGCGCCGGGGGAGACGACACAGGGGACTGAGACCGGTGCGGGCGGCGGGTCCCTGCCGCCCGCACCTGTCTCAGTCCCCCTTTGTCGTCTACCCGCGCGCCCCTGTACCCGCGCAGGCGACGTCTCAGATAAACGGTCCGCCTATAGCTATTCAATTTTCTGTAGATTATGATTTATCACTTTTGTAAGTTAGAAATTGGTTTGTCTATGATCTGGCCAACTTTCCACATTCACTTGTTATCTATGACTGTTCTCTTTCTACACCACTACCTCTAACTAGATACTGATGAAACAATGTCACCAATAGAAAGCTTATTGAATCTTACAAATCAGCACATTTGAAGTTAGCGACAATCTGTGCAAAACCCAATCAATGCACAGCTATATGTGAGCTTCAGTCAAGATTGAATATTGCACAAGTTGCAGCTGACTTTACATCTGCCAACTTATATGATTCGGCCTATACATAGGTATCAGAGCCTCAAGTTAAGCTGAGATTTGTGTTTTTTTTTACTTATTTGTCTATATTCAGTCAGCAATTTAGACTAGTATAAAGGTCGGTAGGTACAATAAATTTAGAAGTTGCTTACGTACAGGAGTGGTACTTTATCAGCTATTCGCTTTGAGCAAATATTTATGGAGTTACAATGGTGCAAAAAAAGTGTCCGACTCGAAACCCTGCCCAAGCTACATAGTGGGCAGGCTTTTTAGTTAGTTGAAAGGTGATTGTAAGCTAACTACAACGCCGCGCGATGCCAAAGTGCTCAGTTACAAGCACTAATTAGGTGACATAACATTTGAGAAAATGGGTCATTGTGAATTATTGTTAATATAGAAGTAGGTATGTATGATGGTGCTCGGTCATTTTTTTACTACTTTAACTTAGAGACTGTGGCTCTGTAGATATTTGCTCGATGGCTATTCAATAAATTTTTCAAAGATCTGACAGCATTTTCTTCTGCTTTGCAGGAGTCCCCTGAAGATAGTATAAATGACTCTATGCAGTACTACCGTGACCTTCTTCCGGTGATCAATGTGACCCGTGTGGTGAACTACTTGCTGTCCATGATGCCTCAGGTAAAATATGTATTGGTGCCGAAAACCCACTTACCATAATTATTTATTTATTTGTTCTTAGTAAACAGTTTTATTATTAAGAATCTAGTTCACATATATACAGGGTCATAAGTTAGTATTAAACTCAAAACCTTATAAGGGCGGGTCTAGTCAACTAGACAAACAACTTTTGTACTAGGGCTTTTGGAAAATCACAGAAAAAATCAGCTTTTTCATACAAACAGTTCGTCGACGTGTGCCAAAATGTATGGAGAAGCGATTCTTTTTTTGCGAATTTTCAAAAGTCGTACAAAAGTTTTTTGTCTAATGCACTAGACCCGCCCTTTAAAGGTTTTGCGTTTAATACCTATGACCCTTTTAAATAAATAAGTCTAGTGAAGTTTGCACTGATTGTATTAAATGATTATTGATAGTTGTAACAATATTGAAAGTTATTCATTTTGTAGGAGCTATATCAATGTAGATCACTGAAAAGGAAGAAAGGAGAAAACCAAAGATGGATTAAAATATTGTAGTGTCTCAACACAACTTCAGTTGAATCTCTTCATAGTACAAATTAACGCCACTTCCCTCCATCTGTATGCTATCATCACAATCATTTGATCTATATATCGAAATATTTTAATGTGTTTTTTGTTAATGGACAGAGTGATTGAAGAGAAAGGTTTAATTATTTAAAAAACATGGATATTATATTAAAAGATGAGAATTTCCAAGATTTGGAGTCCAGCTTGGAAGAAGGAAAGATTTTTGTCCTTTTTCAGACTTCTGTATTCTTAACTCTGTTATAGGTCGAATTACATAATTTTGCCAGTATGATGTTAGCTACAAGCTGCGGATAACCCAATCCTGACTGAAGTTCACTTAATAGCTGCACGAGGATTGGGTTATCCACAAGTTGTAGCTAACATCACAACTGCCAAGTTGTGTGATTCAACTTAAAAGTTTAATAAAAGTTTTTAATGTCAATTGTTGTTGTATTGTCAGATGTTGAGGAAAATCAGCATAATGGACCTGCTGAAGCCGAACATGGCCAAGTCGCACTGCATCCTGCTGCTGCTGTTCAACCTCATGGCCTTCTACGAGGAGAAGCTCCAGGATATCGGACCATATGAGCAGGAACTGTTCCAGGAGTCAGAACAGGTACGAATGTTAATATGGTGTGTATTTGTTGATGAAGAAAGAAAACATACGGGACAGCAGAGATCATAAATACTTCTTACAGGGCCGGACCGTAGCTTAGGGGGCCCTGCTGGCTTAGCATACGACCCGACAAAATATTTCGTCCGAAATACCAATTCGTGTGAAGTAAATTCTTGTCATAGAATCGTGATCTATGGTCACGAAAAACTAGTGTCGCCATGTGAAAACCTACTTTGGATATATAATTTTGCAATTAAGCAACACTGATTTAGTTCATTCAAAACACAGAGATTCCAAAAGGGATAGTGTGGTCTCTCGAGATAATCTGAAAGAGATTCATTGATTAAATACAACACAACTCAAAAAGAAATAAAAAAATATCTCGATTCCCAATGGCTTCTGCCAGATTTCTGTTTGAAAAAAATTCTATTGATCAACAAGGGAAAGAAGAAAAACCATTATATGTGAGAATTATCACCAAAATAAGAATTTTGATGTTAAATCAAATTAAAATAATATAACAGAGGCCCTTAAATGGCAACATTTCAACGTGCTGATGCTATTTATTATTTATTTATTTTTGTCCTGAACTTGGGGAATTTGTCTTTCATTTTTGGGGAGTTATGGACATGAGCATAATTCCCCAAAAATTAAACTCACATTCCCCAAGTTGGTGACATAAAATATTCCGATTCCCCACTTAGAGTTTATTTGACTGAAACAGGTACTTTAAGCACATTTAACGCAAGTTTTGCTTTTCGCGATGCTGAAATCGCAATCTTATGGACCTAGGGGGCGTCCCAGCGTACGAATTCTGTCACTGCGCGTTTGTTTTTTTTTTCTTTGGATTTTTCGTATTCCCTACATTCAATCAATCTTCACACCAATCCCCAATGGAAGCAGGATTCTCCACAAATGGGCAGTGGACGCGGCTGCCTCTGTGGATTCTAGTAATTTTGAATCTGTGATTCAACATATATTTTTGAAACGTAACTACAGTTCGTTCACAGTTATTTTACCTCTGACATTTGTGCTATCTCTATCTAACCTGTGATGGTTCATAATGACTAAACAGAGACAGTAAAAGGCAGTTAGAAATGTCAGAGATAAAATAACTGTGAACGGACTGAACGTGAATAGTCAATAAGCCAATGCCAGTGACAGTAAAAGGCAGTTAGAAATGTTAGAGATAAAATAACTGTGAACGGACTGAACGTGAATAGTCAATAAGTCAATGTTGACAGACCTAATTATTGATGACGGATTAAGTTACTCTAACGTCCTCTTTAATAAATTAAAATCCCACTGATTTCAATTAACCGTACCTCTATTGCCCTCTTTTACTATTGAAAATACAAAAGCGAAGTATGCGAATGCACATGCGATATAATGCAGACAAAATAAGCTGGATCTCAGTTATTACATGGTTTATCTGAATCACGTTTTTATGGTTTTTCTCAAATTGTCATAACTAGAATGTCATGTAATTTTTTAAAAAGTAAATGAAAGTAAAAAAATATCCTTATTAAAAACAAGCTTTCATTTAAATAGTTTAAAAAAAGAAGATGGACTTCAATAAACTAAGTAAAGTTCTCCATTATTAGGTCAAAAATTATCCCGATCCCCCATCCAAATTGATACCTTACCAAATTCCATTTGAAATCTAGGGATATTCTCCGCACGGAGCCTGGCTTTACCAAAACTACCTCGCAAAATCGGTACAACAAAATATCTATCTCCACAACAATCTCTAATAGAGGTAACTCCTTGCAATTTGGCTAATCCTCCACAATTCAGCAACGCTGATTGTTCATTTTAGTTTCTTTTACCTATTTCGTAGTGTTTCGTCCTCAAAAAGTTTGACGAGAAAATAATCGTGGTGAAATGTCAAAACTCGGCTAATTTCGCATGCACATGTTAGAGTTTGTCGACAAAAGTGCCACAAGTACGTAAATCGTTCGCGAGGATTCTTCATCACAGAGTAAAAATAGACGAATTAAGTACGTTGTCATGTTAGAGGAGGTAGACATAACGAAATATTGCTATTTTACTCGAAATAAAATCGTTCTCGTGGGTCGCATCTTAGACGGCCTGGACTAATACTACTTAAGAGCCCACCTAATTACTCAAAGTATATGAAAAAATAAGACCATAAATATTTTATACTTGATTTTGCCCGCGGCTTCGACCGCACGATATGTCGAGGCCCTACCTTACCACCCTTGATAAAGGAGGTGGAAAATAAAAAAAAAACAAAAAAATGCGATTTGACATTTGTTCGATTCGACAGTTCTTTTTTGACATTTCTTGGAGCGCACGCTAGATTAGCTCGCAGGTGGCAGAATTTTTGAGTGTATCCCATCTGGCCCGGTGACTTGGCCCGGCGCCGGGCCACATGGGAAAGAAAAGTTTTATCTGGCCCGGTGATATATTTACCGGGCCAGATGACACAAATCAAGTGCCATCTGGCCCGGTAAGAGGAGACAAGAGGATACGCCTTGTAATTTGTGAAATACTAACTACATGCATCGATGAAAGGGATTGAACTTATAAATCAATATACTCACAAAACCGAAAATGTACTCACAATACGAAGCCTTAGACTACGCCAAGCTAACTACAATCTACAACGCCCTAGTTAAACCACATCTTCCATACCTTATAGAGATTTGGGGATGCGCTGCTAAAACGAGAATGTGTAAATTACAAAGATTGCAGAACAAAATCATTAAAACCATTTTTAACTACGACTACTTAACTCCAACTAAGAAAATTTATTCATCAACTAAAATAATGAACATAAAACAACTATACAAATATAACACATGTATCTCGTTATGTTCCCCGAACTTAGCTCAGTGTTGATACTGTGTCGGCCCACGCGATATCACGCCACCGCATTCCTCGGCCCAGACGCAGTGTCAGCAAAGATAAGCGCCCGAGCTTTCGTTAGAATTTAAGACGTAGGTTTAAATAAGTTTAGTATCAGCTTCACTAGGAATAAGACGTGCCTATGCCTATGCATCGGTACATTAAATAAGTTAGATTTAATTTGTATTTTTAAAAACATTAATAAACGCTCTCGAAAGTTAACTATCTTTATTCGAAAAACTTTAACTAAAACTATTCACACTAACAATGTTTACAAAACAAAAAAATGTTGTTAACCGCCGAACTCGCCGAGCGAGCTATATCGTCATTCCAAGACATCGAACAAATCACGACAATGCTCACAACTGAAGGTGCCAGACTTTATAACTCACTACCCTCACAAATAAAAAAATGTTAACTCCCTTCATGCCTTTAAAAAAACCTTAGCCGAATAAATCATAGAACATGTATCGTTACTGTTATAACTAAAAGAAAAGAAGTGTGAAGTAAGTCTGTATCATGTTATTATATGTTCAATTAGTTAATTTATTTTGATAATAATAGGTACGACTAAAATTGTAAAATATTTTGTAAGTAATTATGTTATCATGTAAGTGACAAACTGTTTGTCTTTAAGATAATAAATATCTTTAAACCTAAACCTAAATCTAACTGCTTAGTACACAATAATTAGTTTTTATTGTGAATGACGCGATCAATTTCTTTGGACGCGATATCAACTTCTGTCATAAAACTCAACCTAAAATAGACTTCTTATAAATACCTATATCTTTTTGAACATACTAACGATATTTTTATAATAATAATAATCAACGAAGCCAAAATGCTATGAATCAAACAAAATTATTAATAAGTATTAAATACCTAATATAACATACACACAGTGTACAGTATGGTTTTTTTTATAAACAATCAACAGTGTTTATAAAATCAAACAAAATTATTAACTAGTAGTCCGCCCCGAACTTAGACCTCGCGCAATTATATATTTTCTTTTTCTTTCAATGTGTACTGGTGTCCAGCATGAAGAAGGACAGTGCCGCCTCCTCTTTTTATATATTTAAAGACCTCATGTCATTTGAACAACTTTCGTCCACCGTAGCTCCTGAAATCGTTACGTGTTATTTAATCAGTAGTAGCACTACATCAATGAACATTTTTAACAACTCATCATTTCGATAAAAAAAAATGTTAAACAAATCAAATATCACTTCACTTACTTAGTTGCAGACGTTGCAGTTCATAAATACCACGTGAACATTACTGACACTTACCTTGCCTTGACAGTTACCTTGACTGATAGTTAAATTCAGTAAATTTTTAAAGCATTTCTTTTTTTTTCCTGCCATTTCGTATTTTTCCAGTGTCCCGCAAGTTTGTAATGATTTAACTTCAAAAAGTATTTAAAGTGGTGTCGAATGTTTTGCTCACAAGAATATTTATTTTATTAAGCTACAAATAAAATTAAAATAACGTTAATAGACTTCATGATTAATAAATAATTCAATTAAATGCAAACCGGGACAAATGGTAAAGTATGAAAAGTCCTATTTCTACTAACCGCTACTTTCAAACCAGTAAAATTCAAGGCATTCATACCAATATTTTGCTTACAAATCGTCTTAAAATTAGAAAAGAACTAAATGAGTCTTTTTGTTATTAATTATACATTTGACGCATTTTAAATTATTTTAAACTTGTTCCATAAAAAGTACCAAAAACTGATTACCCATTTTAATGTTAAAAAAATCAATTCCGATACTTTCTACATCACAAGGAAATTCAGCAGGAGTCATCAAATGTTGCTATTTTGTTTATGCCTTAGTTGCTTTTTTCACTGCGATCGTTTTACAACGGCGTTTGAGTTTGGAAGAGCATCCCATACCTGTTTTGTGACCGAATCTAGGAAAGTTGAGTAACAAGGCGTATCCTCTTTTCTCCCCTTACCGGGCCAGATGGCACTTGACTTGTGTCATCTGGCCCGGTAAATATATCACCGGGCCAGATAAAACTTTTTTTTCCCATGTGGCCCGGCGCCGGGCCAAGTCACCGGGCCAGATGGGATACACTCTTTCACTTACTTAACACTTATTGTTATAATATGGAAAATTTACGCAATATCATTATAATTTATAGCCTATGTGTTATTCTGATGTATAAGCTATATAATTGCAAAGTTTCATCTCAATCCGTCCAGTAGTTTTTGCGTTAAAGAGGAACAAACCTCCATACATCCATCCATCCTTACAAACCTTCACGCTTATAATATTAGTAGGATAGGATAAAAAACCCCTTAAATATTATATTTAATCGCAGGATTCGCAGGGCTGCAAATTTTACATGTTTTTTTTCTTATTTTTCTCTGAGGTTTTGTTTATTTTAAAAGTTTAATTTGTTTAACTTATTTATGATTTTACATATAGTCATATAGTCATTTATTCATAACACCATTTGTTACAAGTCAAAAAGTAAACATTACATTAGGGCACTATACAATATAGCACGAAATAAAAATAGATAATACTTGACAATTTCCAAATTAGTCACTAAATCTTAATACAATTCAGGTAATTTTAAAAAATTATTTACGTCATAAAATAGTTGCTCATGTAGCCAACTTTTACTTTTAATTTATTCCTAAACGACCCAGCGGAAGGTGCATCCCGAACTTCTACGGGTATTCGGTTGTATATAGCGGGCCCACCAATATATACAGACCTCTCCGATTTCGCCAGCTTATGAGAAGGAGTCACCAGTTGGTTTTTCCTAGCATTGCTTCTTAAATTTAATCTTAAATAGGTACCTTTCCTCTCAAATAATTCTAAATGGTTGTGCGTGAAAAGAGCCACCTGATAGATTAGTTCGCACGGCAGTGGCAGTACGCGCAGTTCCCTAAAGAGCTCCACACAAGACACGTCGTCCGAAACCCCGAAAATGGCCCGCACAGCCCGTTTTTGCATAGAAAATATAATTGTAATATAGAGCGTAAATAATATATATA
Organism: Hypomecis atomaria; assembly: GCA_964007245.1. Classification (NCBI taxonomy): domain Eukaryota; kingdom Metazoa; phylum Arthropoda; class Insecta; order Lepidoptera; family Geometridae; genus Hypomecis; species Hypomecis atomaria. The sequence goes on from OZ023279.1 coordinate 31,713,799, forward strand.
TATATATGTGTAAATAGTGTATATACAATTTTCGTTCCAATTTTTACACATGTTTCTGAACTACTGTCCAAACAGCTTTAATATTTCCAAACTTTCAAAAAAAAGTCTTTCTAAACAACAAACATTTTAAAAACTATTTCGTAGCCCTTCAGACGTCCGCGCGCGCCGCGCCGATATCTGACATATGGCCACACGCGCCTCGATTTTTTTTATTTTTTGCGCATCTGCGCCGCGACCTACTAGAATAGAGATTTCTCGTAACTTTTTTATGGACGATCTAATAAATGTAGTAACGTTAGAATCGTATTGAATCAGCCTATATTTGAGTCTAAAAATAGAATGTGCAATATTTATTCAGTGTATCTTTAAACTTAGGTTAAAAAAAAAAAAAACAAAAAATTAAATTAAAGGCGAAAAATTACTAAAATATTTGTATTATTAATGAAAAGCAATTTTAAGAACTCATGTTTGTTTTTTTTACATTAGTAATAACTATTACACATTATTTACATAAGAACGTAACACATCTCAATACATTTTGTTTACACAATGGGCCTTTGTTATTCTCGGAGTTCTCGGAATTTTCAAGTGGGTTGCGGTCGTACATATTTGAGTCCAATTTCCGAAGACATAAAGTATGAAACGAATGTAGACGAGACCCACTATTTCTCGCTTTGTTTCACTGGCAATCTATCCACATAAGTTAAAACAGGATAGCACGATTCCTCACGATTCCTTCGACTTCGATTAAATTAGACAGAAAAAAAAAGAGAGCGACCGAAATGAGGTCACTGGCCGCATGCGCCGTTTATGCGAGCGACCATAATGAGGTCACTGGGCGACTGAAGGGATATTGTAACGTGATATAAAAAAACTAATTTAAAAGAAGAATTAAATGTTGCGATTTAAAAGGGGTAGTGGTGATGTAAAACGTTACCAGTTAGAGCAAAGGGACAAATGATACAAAAAGGGACTAATGATACTAAAGGGGACAAATGATACAACACCTTCGAAGGTGTGGTGTCGCAGTTACTTGACAAATAAACAAAATGTTACCTGGATAAACTAAGTCGATAAGAACAAAGAACCTCTGTTCCCAAAGACCGTATTATTATCTACCTGTGAGTTGTTGAGTGAGGACAAAATTAAAAGATTTTGTTTTGTAATTTAAATCACAACAAATTTATTTGTAAATGACCTTAACTCTTTGAAATTTACATTAAATTATCTTAAGTCTAAAGCGGGTAAGTTTACTCGGTGGTGACCAGAAGGGTCTTAATGCCAACGGGCTTAAAATTACACAAACTTAACCGTTGTAAAGTTTATCAATACTTATTGCTATATTTTCAATACTTAAATTAAAGCGAACCTAATTAAACCAAAGTTCTAACAATGTGGCGGGTAATTAAAAGACTGTGCATATACCGTCTGCGATATTGCATAAAATACAAACTAATGTGATTTCTAACATTAATTACAATCAAGCGAACAAAACGGTAGCTAGTCGTTTAGTCCGTGGATAAAAATAAAGTCTACTTATGTTCACTAAAGCATGGATCATACAGTGAAAACGAGGAATGTCTCATACGTCTAAACTCTGTCCAGAAGGCTTCAATCGTGGAAATTTGTAGAAGAGGGTGAACTTAATATTCATACCAAAGTGACCATGTGGCCCTGGGTTATGTAAAAAAACTAAATAGAAGTAGAAGAATAGAACAAGTGGAAACAGGTGTAGGTTGGCAGGTACGCCACCAGGCTAGCCCGTCGATACAACCAAAATGACGTGTGCAAAAATCCGGAATCATCAGCGCGGGGTCCGTCGGGGAATCAATCGGGTCGCGGGAAGATCAATCGGGTCGTGGGAAGATCAATCGGGTCGCGGGAAGATCAATCGGGTCGCGGGAAGATCAATCGGGTCGCGGGAAGAGGCTATGGACAAACCAGACGGCAAATAAGTATCACTCGTATTTTTCACCGGGATGATTCCAAGATCAAATAAATGTTTCCCAGCGAATCAAAATTCAGATCAAATTGACGAGCGAATCACTAAATCAACTGACTAACCTCAATCGCCTCTTTTTAAACGCTTCCGCCCTAAGGCAGATGGATGTCCGGAGCACCACATTCTTCAACGAAGTCTCCAGAAAAAGCTTTTCGCAATTGCAAATGAAAATTTGCTAACTCACTTGTCACCTTTCAACCGTTTCGAATCACGCATCCACTTATGACGTCACCGCACTTAATCTACTACGCCTTGTAAACAAAACATACTTATTTACGTTCCATTCTCCCAACAAGGTTATGAAAATACAGACACAAATAATTTCTTTTTTTTTTCTTAACGGATCAGTCCGCACAATGACAGCGACAAGCAGTCCATACATGACAGCGACAAGCAGTCCATACATGACAGCGTCAAACCAACTGTCACTTTTACTGTCTCGTTACACTGTCTTTGACATCGCTCCGCTCCATGCGCGCCCACCAGACGACTACAGCCAGACAAATAGACCGCTTCCAAGACAATTACTATTTCTCCTGGACAGTGAAGACCTCAATAACTGCTGAGAGCGTAAAGCCAGCAGTGTTTCATGACCGCGGACCCGAAGGTCCGTGAGCTGCAGCCAGGGTAATGGGCTACTGCCCGAGGCCCTATCCTACCACCCATATTACAGGAGGTGGAAGAACCGAAAAAAAAAAAAAAAAAAAAATGTCTCGTTACTTGCTAACTTCAAAGTCACTGCATTTGCAATTTCATTTGCTATTTAATGTTTTCGATTTGTTTATTAAGTAAAGTCCAAAAGTGCATAAAACGAATGATTGTGATGTTTAAGTGTCGTGCAACGAGAAAGAAATAAGTATTGTTAGTAGCTACGCTACAATATAAATATATTTTCATCTATACACATTCATTTCACCGACAGTCGCACATACATTTGGCTCATTAGAGCCATACGTTGTGCTTCTGCTTCTCCATACCTAATTTCTATCTATTGCTTATGTTTTTGTACATTTTCTTAATTTTATTTCCTAACTCTAATTTGTGTGTTTTATTGATATAATTAAATTCTATGATATAATATTAAATAAATGTTAAGTATCTATTTATTTCTACTTATTACTTGCTATATTTGTACAAAATTTAAAAAACTTTCTCTTATATTTTTATCGTGCATGAATTCACTAATTTCATTTACTGTTATTTTCTCCCCTATAGTTTGTTCAAATCGTTCAAGGCCGTAGGCTGGGCACTCAGTTATTATATGTGGTACTGTCTCTGCTATGTGTGGTACTGACTCTGCCTTTTCAGGGTCACAGACACACGATGGGTTCTCCTTGCACTTAAATCGATGCAGGTACTCGGAGAACCCATCGTGCCTCGTCAGAATTTGGGTTGCTACGCCGGAAATTTCCATCTTCCTAACAATACCATAGGTAGAGACAGCATCAGGGAAAAATATTTTGGTGGTTCCCGCTCGCTGTTTGCTCTGATTTGTATCTCTGATTCCATTCGTCAAGCGCTTCCATATGGATTTGTCGCTTGACGAATGAAATCGGACATTTATCGTAACTGGGCTTGGTTCTCTTCTTTGGACTTCAAGGCCGCGTCTTTGGCTAGCCCGTCCGCTCTCTCGTTCCCCTCGAGACCCGCGTGCGCCTTTATCCAAAAGAGTTCAAACTCTTTTGTTCAACTTGTTGCACTCTGTCAAGTTGCTACGGATTCGGGTTGCGAGGGGATGGAAAGAGCGTTTTCCGACCACCGTTTCCTGCGACGACCTTGAGTCGCTGAAGATGCCTTTACTAGTTTGGGGTTTTTAAGCGCCTCCTCGGCTGCTTTACATAAAGCCAGCAATTCTGGCTGGTAGACCGTGCATTAGGACGACAGCTTCAATTTATGGCTCCTGGTTTCGGAAGTGTCGTTCCAAATGGACACTGCCGCCCCGACTTTGCCCTCAAGTTTGCTGCCGTCCGTAAATATGCGAACTGCTTGACCACTGTTCCTATCGACGTCATTTTGGTCTACCGAGCGAATGAATTGCAGTCCCTTATACTGCGCTGGATGAGGAGTGTTGGTAAACGCTGTCTTTCGCTCGATCTCTCCGTCTCCTAGTACTGGCTGGGGTACCCCCTCTCTTGGCTTCATACAGATCAGATGCCTCTTGCACTCTTATGTCGAGTGGCTGTATCCCAGCCAGCACCAGTGCCGAGTTCAGAGAGACCGTGCGATAAGCTTTGCATAGTTTTTTTGCAAAGCCTCTTTGGACAGCGTTTAGCTGCTTGCGAACCCCCAGTTTTTTGGCCACGGATCCCCAGACACCCGCCGCGTACAGCATTACGGGTTCCACAACGAATTATGTTGTAAAACTGTTTAATTAAACAAAATTATCGTTTTTTTCGCATTATTGTCTATTTTTTACTTTAACTTGACTTTGCTGGGGGCCCTGGAATCCACGGGGACCCTGGGCTGAAGAAGACTAAAAAGCCATATGGTAGATCTGGCCCTGACTTCTTGCAACCTACAACATCATAAACCAACAATTGGAACAGGTTGTTTGAGGATGTAATCACAACAGGACTATAAAACACATATAGCCACATTGAGCCAGTCCAGCCCTAAACTAACGGAGCATGGCTCTGGACTGCTAGCACAACTGCTTTAGTAGCTTGCGTGGCTTTAAACGAGGCGACGTGGATGACGAAGCTGAAGCGTCATAATGCGATAATGTTATCCATTAGCTATTCTAGTGTCTTCTGTGGCTTTGCAATGCCACAGAACATGCTATACAGTTTCACAATTTTTGTCTATCTTCAGGTGAAGAAGCTGGAGGAGCGCAACCACAAGCTAAAAGAGCTGCTCAACCAGCGCGCGCAGGACAAGGCGCTCCGGGCTGAGCGCCTCGAGCAGGTATGGCGATCTTCCTTGTATTATTATTAACTAGCTTAAAACCCGCGGCTTCGCCCGCGTTGTCCTAGTACTTGCTTAAAATTATAATAGCCCGCGATTTGGCAATTGTTGTCTTACTCGTAGCACTTGTTTCAAGATTCAAGATACTTTATTTGTCAGAAACATGGTAGCGTAAACAACATACAAAGTAGTATACAGATTTTCAGAGAGTAGAAAATGCATGCTCTTGCCAAGTCTACCAAGCGAATGAATTGCAGTCCCTTATACTGCGCTGGATGAGGAGTGTTGGTAAACGCTGTCTTTCGCTCGATCTCTCCGTCTCCTAGTACTGGCTGGGGTACCCCCTCTCTTGGCTTCATACAGATCAGATGCCTCTTGCACTCTTATGTCGAGTGGCTGTATCCCAGCCAGCACCAGTGCCGAGTTCAGAGAGACCGTTCGATAAGCTTTGCATAGTTTTTTTGCAAAGCCTCTTTGGGCAGCGTTTAGCTGCTTGCGAACCCCCAGTTTTTTGGCCACGGATCCCCAGACACCCGCCGCGTACAGCATTACGGGTTCCACAACGAATTATGTTGTAAAACTGTTTAATTAAACAAAATTATCGTTTTTTTCGCATTATTGTCTATTTTTTACTTGAACTTGACTTTGCTGGGGGCCCTGGAATCCACGGGGACCCTGGGCTGAAGAAGACTAAAAAGCCATATGGTAGATCTGGCCCTGACTTCTTGCAACCTACAACATCATAAACCAACAATTGGAACAGGTTGTTTGAGGATGTAATCACAACAGGACTATAAAACACATATAGCCACATTGAGCCAGTCCAGCCCTAAACTAACGGAGCATGGCTCTGGACTGCTAGCACAACTGCTTTAGTAGCTTGCGTGGCTTTAAACGAGGCGACGTGGATGACGAAGCTGAAGCGTCATAATGCGATAATGTTATCCATTAGCTATTCTAGTGTCTTCTGTGGCTTTGCAATGCCACAGAACATGCTATACAGTTTCACAATTTTTGTCTATCTTCAGGTGAAGAAGCTGGAGGAGCGCAACCACAAGCTAAAAGAGCTGCTCAACCAGCGCGCGCAGGACAAGGCGCTCCGGGCTGAGCGCCTCGAGCAGGTATGGCGATCTTCCTTGTATTATTATTAACTAGCTTAAACCCGCGGCTTCGCCCGCGTTGTCCTAGTACTTGCTTAAAATTATAATAGCCCGCGATTTGGCAATTGTTGTCTTACTCGTAGCACTTGTTTCAAGATTCAAGATACTTTATTTGTCAGAAACATGGTAGCGTAAACAACATACAAAGTAGTATACAGATTTTCAGAGAGTAGAAAATGCATGCTCTTGCCCATTGTGGCGTACAAAATATTATAAAAGGCATATTTACACTTTAAAAACATTATAAGCAGAATTTTAAAAAATATAATTGTATGTTAAGAATATTACTGATTTATAAGATGCTAAAAATTGACATTTTGGTTAAAATGATAAATATTGCTTATAATGATAATAAGCCACTATTTCGCCCGCGTTGTCGTATTGCTTTCTTAAAATGATAATAGCCCATAGATTGGCCGCATTGTCTTAGTACATTCTTAAAATTATAAGAACTTGCAGTGTGATCCGTGCTCTCTTAGTAGGTATTTATGCCTACGATGATATAAAATATCCCGCGGTTTGGCCCGCGTTGTCATAGTACTTGCTTAAGATGATATTTTGTAGCCCGCGCTTTGGTCCATATTATCTTAGTACTTGCTTCAAATAATAATGGCCGCAGTTTGGGCCGCACCATTTTAGCACCTTCTTGATTAATCTGAGAGCACGGCGGGCTGTGCCCCGCCAAATCAGACATTTGACTTAACTCTTTTACTATTTCCTGTGGGAACTGTTTATATCTAGATAGTGATTATGTAAACCTATCGTATTAACATGTAAATGTAATATTTTAAGAATTAATTGAATATGAATATACTTTACGTGATTATGGAAAACTAATCCATGTAATTGCCTACTCACATATCTATCTTACATAGTTAATAAATAAATAACATAAATAGTTAGCAATGTGACAGTTTTCCAGAAACTCATTAAAATCAAACCAAGTTCATCAGCACATTTTAAAATAATGTTTTTTTAGGTCGTGAAAGAATATTTTTCGGTATACTCACTCGTGACCCATGTCGTTTCACATTTGTATTTTGTAAACCAAATTTTATTCAAATGCATTCTCATGTCATGGTCTAGTGCAGTGGTCGTCACACTTTTCTGGTCAAGGGCCACATACGACAGTGCGAAGCAACACTGCGGGCCGCACACTGATGAACTTGATTATAACATACCAGCCCGAGTTGTTTTAGGTTACCGCGCTGACCACTGAACAAACCATGGCAAAAAAACATGCGCGAGCGAAGCGAGCGCGAAATTTTTTAGGATTTTTCAGTAAATGTTGTGTAATTGACCAATTAACTGCCTTTTTTGCAAAAAAAAAATCGGTTTTTTACAGTGATTTCAAAACAGATATATTACGAGCTAAGCAGACTAACGACTGCTATCATGCGCGACCGCGGTGAGCCCCAATTTTGTTTTGTTTGTTATTTTCAGTCATTTTAATCCTAGCATGAACAAAGAAGACCACACTGAAAAAAATATTTCATTACTACAGACATTAAACTGAAAAACATTAAAAGCAAAGCAATCTTCAGTAATTTTAACTAAGCATAAATAGTAACAACTAATGTTTCAAAAACAGTAAATTTCAAAACATTAACTTTAACTGAGAGAACATTAATTTTAACTGAAATCACAATAACAGAAATCAGTCGCAAACATTACTCTATAAACAGTTAGTTTTAATGGTTAGAAACAATAACTTTAACTGAGAGAACATTAATTTTTACTGAAATCACAATAACAGAAATCAGTCGCAACCATTACTCTATAAACAGCTAGTTTTAATGGTTAGAAACAATAACTTTAACTGAGAGAACATTACTTTTTACTGAAATCACAGTAACAGAAATAAGTCGCAACCATTACTCTTTAAACAGTTAGTTTTAATGGGTAGAAATTCGATTTTCCTGACTGAAGGAACCCATATTTTTCCCAGAACAATAAGACAATCTTACCCAAAACCGTTCAGCCAGCTGAAAGTGATCGAGGTAGTTGTAGGACATTCAGGCGTCGTCTGACCCAAGACAGATGAAAAAGTAGCACACAAGTTTATGTTAATTTATTTTATAAATATATAGCGGATCTCTAGACAACAGGCATGTTCTAGTGAACTCATTATTTGACTAACTTTTACAATGAGACCAACCCCGAAATAGCGAAAATATAATCGGCTTATACACAAAAAGTTCATCGACCCGCGACAAAATGTATATATAACTAATTTTCACTTGATCTCAGTTCATTTCAGTTGATCCCATGGTAAAGTAAACACCTATATTGACCCAAAATGAAGTCTATTGGCTCACAAAATAAATAAAAAATCGTAAGCTAATAGGGGCCCATTATAAAATGTGTAGCGTAGCTGCTAACAATACTTATTTCTTTCTCGTTGCACGACACTTAAACATCACAATCATTCGTTTTATGCACTTTTGGACTTTACTTAATAAACAAATCGAAAACATTAAATAGCAAATGAAATTGCAAATGCAGTGACTTTGAAGTTAGCAAGTAATGAATTTTCCGGGAAAGCAGTACCCTATGTGGTATTTGGACTGTTTTCTAGCTTAATACCAAATTTAATAAGAAATCATTTACCCGTTCTATCTAAACTTAATAGCTATCTGAAAAATGTTGGTTATCCCTAAGAACCTTAAAGATTTTCCGGGATAATAATAGTTCCTGTATTGAAAAATAATGTGTGCTCCCTCCCAGATTTAATGCATAACCGTTCAACTCGTTGAACTGTAATTGATGTTTTGTTCACCAACTTTGCAACCTTATCAGCGGGGCAATTCTGTCAACCGATCTCGTTACTAAGGTGACATGTTCTTGAACCTGTCTCGTTTTTCTGACAGTTTTGAGCTGTCAGAATCACTTCCGTAGAGAGATCGGCTAACAGAATTGCCCCCCTGATCCCTTAGATAAGAAAAAATTGGAAAAACATAAACAAACGAATTTTTTATTTGGTCTACTTGTAGCATGTACACAATGTTTCAAGTCAACTGGTACAGGGAATAAGAAGTTACGTACGAACGAAAAGGGCCCGTTTTACCCCGTTTGAGATCGATTTTTCAAAATTTTCTTCTTTAGTGCCCCATAACGATGTACAATATACGAGTACATAATATATTCCAAATTCCAAGTTTATACCTTCAGCGGTTCGGTCTGTAGCCTAAACTGGTATGTTTTGGATATCCCTAAAATTTCTCTGAATTTTTTCGGGATAGTAATTGTTTTTGTATTGAAACATGGTGTGCGCTTCCTACATCGATATCGGATTTCATCCATAAACGTTTAGCTCGTTAGATGTAATTGAAGCTTTTTTCACCAAATTTGGGTCCTTATCTGATCCCATAGGAATTTTCGGAAACACAGTACCAAGAATTTTTATTATTCTGTCTTAATAGCATGTATATAAAGTTTAAAGTCTTAACACACACACAGTCCATAGAAGCGACACAGAGCGCAATCCCCGTCAGAGAATTACTACCCGCAAAAAGCGTAGCCATCGAAAAAATTCTGGAAAACGCGGAAAAGGGGGCTCCGGGGATTCGTATCCGTGGTGTGGCTCTCTTCATGGACAGCAACAGAGAAAGATTTGGAATAGGCTTTTGCAAAGTCAGGAGTCAGAAACGCGTCCGCTTGTCGCCTGGACTGGCATGTCTACTTAACGGAAGCACCGCCAAAGTTACAATGAAGCGGAAATCCTACGACGCTATGCCAGTGTGTGAGGCAGGCGGCCACCAATTCCGACTGGTGAGATCGAGAAACAAAACGATTGCACTAGTGGAGTGGGCCGCCCAGTCACCTTTCGCGCAGGCTAGTTCATTGCTTGAACATCTCAGCATGAAGGTGGACAGCACTCCCCGGGTGATAAGCGTGGACGCGATGGTGGTTGAACGGTTGAAGGCGGAAGCCGCAGACCGGCTGGGTTGCATTAAAGCCTCAGAACACCATGAGGTTATCGTGTATGAGGACAGAGGAGAAAATTTGAGTTTTCTAAAGTCTCCAAGTAACGATCTTGATAATGCAACAGATAGCTGGGGCCACCCCATTCCAAATTCAGCCATCCAATCTGGTTCTGAAAGAGCAGAGCTCATAGCAGCTTCTGAGAGACCCGTTTTCCGCCCAAGCGGTAACGATGGTGCTATATCGGGTCTCCTCAGTGCAGCAATGCAGAGCTTGTTCCGTTTCATGCCTAAAACACCACCTTCACAGACGACAGCGACCTCGAGAATAGCTTCACCACCTCAGGCAACCCGTACGAGAGCCGACATGGGACAGGTCGATTCGCCCTCTTATATCTCGGCCGCGGCGCCACGAGACCACGCGAGAAATGCCTTTATCGAATACCTAGCCTTATTGAGAGCGACAAAAAATGTCAATCTTAAGAACTGTGACAACATCCTGGAGTTCTTTAGGCTGTCTTGTTTTGTTTAGGTTGTTAGTCCGGTAAGTCAGAGTCTACTAAAATCAAGACTCGAAGAGGCAGAAGCAGCCATTTACAATAACGTCACTTCCCAAGTCATCAGAGGGACCATGAAAGGACAACATATGGCAGCTTACAGCGCAGAAAGTGGTTTTGTGGAGTTGGATGAGGAGGAGACGGAGCGAATAGGAAGACCAAAATACGCGATACCATCGAACGACCCGATTGTAGTCACTGCCAAGTGCACAAAAATAATGCTAGACGATAGAATCCTCGAGATGGCTAAAACCATCGAACGGAGCTCGGACGTCGAGGCAGACTGGCAATGCTGGGCGTTACCAAAGATACAATGGGTCAACGGGGTACCAGGATGTGGCAAGACCACATGGGTGATCAGACACTTTGATGTGGACGGGGACGCTATCATCACAACAACAACAGAGGCAGCAAAAGATCTGAGAGAGAAGCTATCGCCCCGAATAGGAGATCTGGTAAAATCCAGAGTGCGAACCATGGCTTCATCCCTCGTAAATGGTTTTAGAAAAGAGAGCTTCAGGCGCCTTTTGGTGGACGAAGCTCTAATGAATCATTTCGGAGCCATAATAATGGCTGCACGGCTGTCTGATGCTAGCGAACTTGTCCTCATTAGGGACGTCAATCAGTTGCCTTATATCGACAGAGAAAATCTCTTCGAGATGAGGTACCATCGTCCAACGCTGGTTGCAAATATCACCCAGGAGTTGCTCTGCACACATAGGAACCCAATGGATGTCGCGTATGCGTTGAGGGAAATATACTCAGGTATATATTCCTCAGTTCCCCGTATTAGGTCTCTTGAGCAGAAAAGGTTCAAGGGGGCTCAAATATCCAAAACCCTCTCCAACACCCTTTTCTTAGTGCATACGCAGGAAGAAAAGGAGACCCTCATAAGCCAGGGTTATGGAGAAGGTCCAGGATCACGCACCCTTACCATCCACGAAGCTCAGGGACTGACGTACGAGTCGGTAATCGCCATCAAAACTAAGCCAAGAATGAAGCTACACGAGAGCGTCTCACACGCTGTCGTTGCATTATCGCGGCACACTGGAACTTTCACCTACTACGCCGACGACATCGAAAATGATGCCATCAGTCGATTCGTGCGGCGTGCGTCGTCTGCGTCATTGAGGGCTATCAAGGAGTATAACCTGCAGATGGCCATCAGAGATCGGAACGCGGCGGTGATGGAGGCTCTGGGCCGGGAGGAGGCAATAGAGTTGTAATAGGTAGGACATGGGAGCGATCACAAGTAGAGTAGATAACACCGAGTAACACACGGAAACGTACTAGCCTCGGACTCCGCCGGTGATCGCTTTCACAAAATAAATCAAAATAAGTGTGTAATATTAAGAAACTATGTGAATTATTTAGAAATTAGCATTGCGTGCATGCCCTGAGCATTCATTCTCGCCATCGAAGGCTCCTTCTTGCGGCGGCGTCGTGTGTCGGGTCGTTCTCCTCCCTCAAATATGGTCGAGAAGAGCGATGGCTGGCACATGCGTCACACTCGTGATCGGGTGCTGCATGCGGGTCGCCGGTTTGCTCGCGGCATTTACGCAATGCACTGAAACTACTAACTTAGACTAAGATTTAAACTAACCCATCTCTATTGTACAGTCGTATTCTTTCAATTGTAACTTGTTAACAAAGGGCACATACCCTGGAGTCTGTGCGGTTTGGGCTGTAGCATAAATTGATTTATTTTGGATTTCCCTAAAGAACCCAATAGATTTTCCAGGATAAGAACAGTTCCTGTATTGAAACATGCTGTGTGCTTCCTCCATACCAGATTTCATCCATAACCGTTCAGCTTGTTGGATGTAATTGATGCTTTTTCACCAACTTTGGGACCCGATTTGACCCCTTAGAGAAAGAAAATTCGGAAAAACAGGAAAAAACGTATTTTTTATTTTGTCGGAGTAGCACGTATACAAAGTTTCAAGTCAATCGGTTCAAGAATAAAATATATACTTACAAACGAAAAGGGCCCGTTTTACCCCGTCAAAGGTAAAAAGTTCAAAATTTTTGTCTTTAGTGCTCCATTACGTCATACAATGTACCTATATTCCAAATTTTAAGTTTATATCTTTAGCGGTTTGGGTGGCAGCCTAAACTGATTAATTTTGGCTATCCCTAAGGAAATCTATAGATTTTCCGGGATAATAATAGTTCCTGTTATGAAACATGTTGTGTGCTTCCTCTATACCAGATTTCATGCATAAGTTCAGCTCGTTGGATGTTATGGATGCTTTTTTCACCAACTTTGGGACTCTATTTGACCCCTTAGATAAGGAAAATTCGGAAAAACAGGAACAAACGTAACTTTTATTTTGTTTGAATAGCATGTATACAAAGTTTCAAGTCAATCGGTAAAGGGAATAAAAAGTTACATACAAACGAAAAGGGCCCGTTTTACCCCTTTAGAGGTCGATTTTTCAAAATTAACATAAAAGATTTACATAAAATAATAACTAACGAGCACATTCATTCTTCTAGAAGTAGTCCTAACATGCTTAATTAATAGCTACAAGTTAAACTTAAAGATGAGAAAACAAAAAGATAAGTTATTACCTAGTATACAAACAAAAACTTAATTTCGATTTGTTTGCCTAATCAATCTTATACAAATGCAAACTTAATTATTAAATTAAATCAATCATGAACGTAAAACAAGTAAAAAAAATTAGAAAATTATAAAACACATTACTTATAAAAAATATGTAAGACAGAAAACACTAAACAATAATAATTATTACTAATGAGAACATAACAAGATAACTCTGCAGATGCACATTATTCTATTGCTCTATATAGGTTCAGGTAAGCGAACCAAACATGAAAATATCTATGACATCTTTAAACTTATCATAGGAGTTGTACATACGGTATATTGGAGAATGCATAAGGAGATTGGTTCTACACCGTGGTCTAGCAAATGTAGATTTATTTGTAGTTAAATACGTTCCAGGACGAGGAACTTTGAGCGTTATTCTTTCAAGGAGTTCGGGGCAGTCAACAAGGCCATGCAATATCATGTCTTAAACAACATGACAATATCAGTAACCTTTCGGCGGTTGGCAAGAGATATTACATTGTAATGCTTGAGTCGACAATCGTAAGATCTAAGTGATTTGCACAATTGATCCATATACGTTATGTGATAAAGAAACCTGGATTGGACCCTTTCCAGCCGATCAGCATGAACATTGTATACAGGATTCCAGACTACACTGCAATACTCAAAAATACTACGAACTAGGCTATAAAAGAGTCTGATAGAGAGGAAGGAATTGCGAAATATTTTAGAGTGCCTGACAACAAACCCACCAATTTTCATAGATTTCTTTATCACATGGTCGTAGTGACTATGAAAAGAGAGCTTATTATCCATTATTACGCCTAAATCACGAACAGTATCAACCTCGCATAAAGGCTGGTTTTTAATTGTGAAAGTTGCCGGAAATGGTGACTGTTTACGTGAAAACCTTATAAAGCAGCATTTGTCGACATTGAGTGACATATTGTTACTTGCACACCAATGACTGATAATATCAATGTCGGCCTGAAGGTCTTCGACATCTGTGGTTGTATTAATGGTTTTATAGATCTTTAAATCATCGGCAAACATCTTGACCTTAGAAGTTAACCGTCCAGGCAAGTCATTAATAAAATCGGTGAAAAACAAAGGCCCAAAGTGCGAACCTTGAGGCACAAATTAAATCATAATAAGTGTGTACGTAATTGTGTAATGTAATGGATAGAAATTGTGTGCATTGTGTGCATGCCCTGAGCATTCATGCTCGCCATCGAAGGCTCCTTCTTGCGGCGGCGTCGTGTGTCGGGTCGTTCTCTTCCCTCAAATATGGTCGAGGAGAGCGATGGCTGGCACATGCGTCACACTCGTGATCGGGTGCTGCATGCGGGTCGCCGGTTTGCTCGCGGCATTCACGCAAAGCACTGAAACTACAAACTTAGACTAAGATTTAAACTAACCTCTCTCTATAGTACAGTCGAATTCTTTAAAATGTAACTACTGAACAAAGGGCACAGACCCTGGAGTCTGTGGGTCAATAATTAAAATTATAAAAAAAAAAAAACCTTGAGGCACACCCGATGGTACCCGAGACTCTACGGACTTAAAACCTTTCACTACCACCAACTGTGAACGCTTTTCCATATACGAACTCAGCCAACGTAGAAGTTCTGTAATTTAGCCAGCAAAAAATCGTGGTCAACTAAATCAAAGGCTTTACTGAAATCAGTGTATATTGCATGTACCTCCTCACCCTTGTCCAGACTTCCAAGAATATCTGTGACGAAGCTAACTAAATTCGTGGACGTGGATCTACGAGGTAGGAAACCGTGTTGGTCGTTGCTCAAAAGATGGGAAATATGCCAGTAGATCTTTTTGACAACGAGTGACTCGAACAGTTTTGCAAACCCAGACAAGATGGATATTGGTCTATAATTTTCCACAGACGCCAAATCTCCTTTTTTATGGATAGGGGTAATAAACGCCAATTTCCATCTCGCTGGAAAGATTCCAGTTGAAAGGGAAGCGTGATAAATCATAGCCAAAGGCCTCGCCAAATTATCCGCACATTTTTTTAACACGATTGATGGCAACGAATCAGGTCCAGGTCCCTTAATTTGCAGTGATCCTAGTGCAATTTTAACTTCACTTTCTTGAATAATAATGTTAGTTAACGGAGGTATACCAGACAAAATGCAATTTTCATCGGAAGCAGTTCCACTTGGTTCTTTGGACTGATTGACCATATATACAGAATTAAAGTGCTCCAGAAACAAATCACATATTTCCTGTCCACCGACAGCAGTTTTATCACCTAAAGTCATTTGATCTGGCAAAGTGCTGTTATTGGCTTTCAATTTATTGACATATTGCCAAATTAGCTTGGGCTTTTTCTTAAGTATTTCGGAAGAAGAATTTTTGAAATTATTGAAACAATCAGCCAACAATTTGTCGCATCTCTTTCTACTAGATTGAAAGGCTAATTTGTCCTACAAGTTTGTATACATTTTATACTTTTTGTGGTGCTTAGCTTTTTCTTTCAGACTCTTTATTAAAGGAATGGAGAACCAAACTGGATAGTTATTATTCCTAGGCGGCAAAAGCGGAGTATTACTTTCCAATATAGGCATCAAGACCCGATAAAAGATGTCCACCACCTCATCAACGTTGCTACACTTCTCAAAATGCTCATTCCAATCTATTTCCGAGAGTTGCTGATTGATAATTTCATAATTAGACTTATAAAAATTTGGTTTTGGTATCAGGTTCTTTTCAGTGGTTTGTGGCTATGAAGATTTACAGTAATATGTAAAGAAGAGTGATGTGGAAAATCAACTTTGACTAATGGATTAAAGTTATCGGTGACTGATACATTATTGCAGCCCAAATTACTGAACGAGAGATCTAAAATGCGGCCATTTCCATTAAGGACACTGTTATGCTGTACAAGATCGTTGAATGCTATTGCATCAGCTGAAAACACCTCCGCTTGTCCATTGCCGTGCTGTGGAGCTAAGATTTTATTTAGTATTTGGGTCGCGCACCCAATTCATATTTTTCATATTAAAGTCTCCTGCGATAAAAATCTTGGAATTAGGCAGTATTTTATTATTGATAATGTGACTAGTGTTATCCCAGAAGCATTTAAGGTTTTCAAATCTTAGTGGGGATGGCAAATAAGTAGCACAAATATTTATAACATTGTTATCTGAAGCTGTCCCCAGTTTGAGAGTCAACCATAGATCCTCACACGAAGATTCCCAAGAAGACATACGTAGTACGTTATACCTACGCAGTACACCTACCATAACACCCCCTCCACTTTGTTTAAAGGAACTACTCTCTGATCTATCCCGCCTGAACAAATTATATCTGCCGTCCAATAATTCGTTATCAAAGAAAGAATCATTCAGATAAGTTTCTGTGATTATAATAATATCATAGTTCTCCGATAATGCGTTCATATATAAGTCCTGGAATTTGGTTCGCAGACCTCTCACATTCTGATAATAAATTTTTAATTGGACCTTCGTGACGGTTTCATAAGGATTTAACAAAATCCAAATCCTTTATGTGAACAGGCTTAGATTTGATGTCCCTGCGAACAAACACACGTCCGTTGCGGACCCACACAAATCGGTAGCCCTTCTCTGCGGCGGCCGCTCTTGTGGCAGCATGAAGCTGCTTATTTGCCGGTGAAAGGTGTTCAGCCACATATATAGGACGCTTTTCTCCCGACATTTTTATGTGTGAAGTATTCAACTTGTTCTGTTCGTGGCTCCTGTTGTACATTCTTATGGTCGCGAGAAAGTTATCCCTGATGCGAGGAGTTGCCATTCTAACGATGATGGAACGAGGTCAGGTTGAATCGTTTTGAAGCTTCGCAACTCTGTGCACCGCTATTATATCCGTCTCATTTAATTTGTAGGAGACCGTGTCGCTGATTTTATTGACGATGGACAGAATGTTCTCAGTTTTGCTTTCAGGCACACACTGAATTTCCATATTGCATTCACGGGCTAATTACTCCATCTGCGACAATCTGCTGGTGACATTTTTCATCTGCGTCTTCAATTCGGAATTTTCCACTTTAAGTGAGTTATTCTCCGCTACTTGCGCGTCACACAAAAGTTTCAGTTCTCCAAATTTAGCAGAGATATGATCCACACTCGCAGCCATGTTCGCGATGCGATCGTTTGTAAACTTGCTCTCGTTTATAATTTTTGATTGTATGTCCTTAGACAATGAGGACGATACTTCCTTGAATTTCAAATCAAAATATTCTTTAAGCTTATTTACGACGCCAGCGGTCTGATGTAGGCTGGACGTCGGAGAGCTAGGCCTGGTGGGTGAAACGATTCGAGTCTGAGGACGTACCGGTGTATTAGTGTTGTCTCCCTTTTTCTCGTTGTTTTTGCAGGACGGGCACTTCCAAGAGGCTTTAGCTTGTTTTGATTCTTTGTGAAAGTTCTCAATGGTTATACCCAGACATTGGTAGTGGTAATTTTTACGACAATTTTTACAAGTTTTTAACTCATTGGTACTTATCACCAGTTTGCAGCCTTCGCATTTACTCTTTCCCGCGCTTGCCATTATCGGGGAGACAATAAATTATCTGTGGTCAGCTGCACTGAACGGTTTTACCACGAAGCTATAAGTATAGGTGGAGTTTGCACTCCTAATACCTATTTGAGTCAAATACCTACACATTGCTATCTCACTCTCTGTGGTCGGAACTCTCTTTCTAATAGGGTAACCCTACATTTTAGCCTAAAAGCAGGACGCATAGGTATTAATCATAATGACACGTTATCTATTAGCTGTATTCTTTAATAAATATGTACGACTAGCTACGCTCTGGATTTATCTGCTTTATGATGAAATACGGAATACCTTTCCTTGTCGGATTCCGGTATGCGTCTAATACCAAATACAAAACTTACGGTTTAAATAACAAGAGTAGTAGTCGCAATCGCAACTGACCAATTATTATAATTTTATTATTTATTATTGAAGTGAATATAAAACTAAAGATTCTGTGAAAATTTCAAGCATCTACCTGTTACCATTATTAATATAGAGCGAAAAACGTCTAAAAAATCAGGTTTGTTGTATGGGAGCCCCGCTTAAATATTAATTTTATTCTGTTTTTAGTATTTGTTGTTATAGCGGCAATAGAAATACATCATCTGTGAAAATTTTAGTTGCCTAGCTATCATGGTTCATGAGATAAATCTCAGTGACAGACAGACAGACGGACAGACGGATATCGAAGTCTTAGTAATAGGGTCCCGTTTTTCCCTTTGGGTACGGAACCCTAAAAAGGAGTCAATTATTATGACAAATTACCAAATCAGATAGTATTTTTGTTAATTTTAGTTGTGTTTAAAGAATTGCACCCATTGTGACAAAATATCAGTGCACAATAATACACTGTCTGTAAAACAGTCTATAATATTCATTTAGGCATTGCATACACACACAGTATTAGGTAAAATAGTCTCAATCATATTTCATGGTTACCCTACCTTATTTTTACGATTCAACCAAAACTTTGTTAATGAATAAAAAATATGTGTAAGAACAATTTATTCGCATTATATATGCTAAAAAAGTGCGCTAGTGCTAGTAAAAGTCATAATCATGGTAAAATGCATAATGTTTTGAAGAAATCGTACGATAGAATTTAGTGTTTATAAAACACCAATTTAAGGACTTGCGTGTGATAAATTATGTGAGTTCCTGGAAACCAAATACTTCCGCAACCACGCACTACACATTGCTGCACCATTTTTTACAATTTAATTAGCATAAAAGCTTAATTTTACGTTCAAAAGCGCGAGTCGACAAGAGTGTCGGCCATGACAGATAGTATTTTGATGACGAGTGTTGCCGCATTAGGAAATCCCCTAAATGAAGGTTTTTCTTTTAATTCCCTCCAGCGGGGCAATTCTGTCAACCGATCTCGTTACTAAGGTAAAACGTTCTTGAATCTGTCTCGTTTTTCTGACAGTTTTGAGCTGTCGGAACTGTCAGAAAAACGAGATCGGCTAACATAACGTACGTATCACTTCAGTAAAGAGATCGGCTAACGGAGTTGCCCCGCTGTGCTAGTAATTCAAACTTTTTCAAACAAAAAAATTTTTTTCATAGTTATCATTATTATTTCTTAAAATTTTTATAATATGGATCTGCTACTGGTACGGTTACTAGAAAACACTTTTGTAATCAGCTTTTATATTATCAGCTTTTACATTATCAGTGTTACAATAATTCACAATTTATCCCCTTTTAAACTGCAAAAACTATAAATTCATTTAAATCATAGTTTGGGGTTGGATGAAGTTGATGAACTCAAAACTTTATAAATAAATTTCCCATTATCGGGAATTTTTAGTGTTTATATATAAATACCATACACCACACTAGAAAGAGAGTTCCGACCACAGAGAGTGAGATAGCAATGTGTAGGTATTTGACTCAAATAGGTATTATAAGTGCAATCTCCACCTATAGGTATAGCTTCGTGGGTTTTACTCAGAGTCTGACGTTAGTTTAAAAGTGACAGATGACAGTAATGATTTCTTTGTGATCAATCAATCTTGAGTATATGTCAAAGTCAGTTCAGTGAACACACAACAAGACGTAGGTTATGTTTTCAAAACAGTGCAGTTTTTACAAAATGTTGTACTCACAATGGGTAGAATTAGAAAACTTCGATGACGTCGAATATCACGTGCCAGAAACTAGAGGCAACTGTGCTTTGAAACGGCAAGTTTCAGGCTGAAAAATATACCCAGAATGTGCTCCAAGTTCCCCTCAAAAGTTGTATGCCTCTTTGAGCTGGTTCACGAAACAATTCACTTGATATTTCACAGTAAGTATACAGCGATCAAAAAACACGTCTTGTAGCTAGAGAAGCGTAGGTACCAGAAGCGTAGGTAGTAGAAGGTAGTTATTACAAGCTTAATCATGTAACTTACCAAAAATAACCGATTCTAATGTGATGAATGTGTACAGTAGACTTATATCGGCCTGTCTATATAGCTGGATGCGACCACGGAGCAGCTGGAAGAAGAGTTGAAGGAGGAGATGGCGGCGTGCAACGCGACGCAAGCCGAGTTGGACGAGCTGAACAAGCAGCACCGGGCGCACCTCGGCACGCTCGCGCTGCGGCGCGGCCAGCTGGACGCCGCGCACCAGGCCGCCGACAAGAAGCGCGCGCTGCGCGTGCTGGACGCCGACGACGTCACGGCTCAGGTGACCGCTCCCTACTGTACTGTAGATGTGAGCGCGGTGCAGCTTGCTGACAGAGCTCAGCAAGCTGCCCCGCTTACATATACAGTACTAGCGACCCGCCCCGACTTCGCACAGGTGTATTATATAACATTTCCTTAAACAGGTTAATTATTAGTTCATTTTCTATGTAAGTTAGGTTCGTTTTTTAGGCGTTATGCTTGTAATTACGGAAAAATGTGTTGTTCAACTAGTGTAAGTTTTAGGCATAAGGCTGTTTACGAACTTCAAATAAAAAAAAAAAAAAAAAAAAAAAAATCCCCTTGAATCACTCTATCTATTTATTAAAAAAAACCGCATGAAAATCCGTTGCGTAATTTTAAAGATATAAGCATAAATGGGGATAGACAGCGGGAAGCGACTTTGTTTTTTACTACTCGTATGTAGTGATTTGACATTTTGACAGCAATGCAAATCGTGCGACTTCGTACAGATTAATTAATGTAAGACCGTCGGCACGGGATTTGAGTGCCGAGTGGGAGTTTTGCAAATCAAATTGAATTACTTTTATGTCGCGTTGACCGAACGCGTCGAGCACACACTCGAGCACATTTACACACACACTTGACTAAGCCAATCGCAGACGTTGCCGCGCTTGTGTTCGACCGGTTTGGCGTTCGTTACATTACCGTAAATAAAACTCAATACTTAGCTATTCAGTTTTCTTAACGTGAAAAGATGGCGCTGTGCCATTTCTATATAAATCACGTGAAAAGTTAACGCGATTGAGCAGGTTTCGATCATAGTTAAAAACTCCCACTCGGACCTCCCCGGTTCGAATTTCCGTCTCGCTCTTCGAGCCAGCGTGTTTATAAAGCTCCGTATTCACTAGGGGACATTTGTCCCGCGACTTTGTCGGCCGACAGGATTTCTACGTGTCGAGCAACGTCGCGAGGGTCATCGCCCGACATCGCTGGCGACATCTATGTGTCACGGACCATGTCGCGTGTCGACCTTGTACGACTTGGGTGTCCCGCGACAGTCGCTTCGTAGTGAGGACTCGTGTCGCACTGAGTTTTGGTGTGTGGACGTGCGAAATGATGTGTGGACGACATTGTCGCGGGACAGTTTAATGTTCCGCACTGATCGCGTGACTTTCGAGCGACTTAGTCCCCTAGTGAATACATGGTTTAACGCAGTATAACATTTGTCAGGCGGAGCAAGCCACGCGGGACGTGGCGGAGCTGGACGAGAAGCTGGCGGCGTCGCGCGCCAAGCTCATACAGAAGGAGGACAGCTTGAAGAACCTGCAGGCCGTCAAGCCCGCGCTCGACGCCGCCGCCAACCTGCTGCGGGACGTCGCCAGGCTCTCCGACACCATCATGTCAGTATACACACCTTCTGTACGGAGCTGGACGAGCTTCTCCGACACCTTCATGTCAGTATACACACCTTCTGTGTCTTCTCCGACACCTCACAATAAATAGTAATCAATATTTTGGGGACATCTAACAATATAACTTTATTGTGCACCAAAAATCAGCTTAAATAACAACGTATTGACAATATACTATATTTTTAAAATTAGGTGGCACAAGGGCGGACTTATCGCCTCGAGCCATTTCTTCCAGGCTACCTTTGGATGGACAGAAATTAGAGTACATAAGTGTGTTTGGTGGTGTATAATAAACAAATGTGAAAAAAAACCTTCAGACCTATTCGATTTTTTTACAGATGATGTATTTCTGTTGCCGCTACAACAACAAATACTAATAATCGGCCAAGTACGAGTCGGACTCGCGCATGGAGCGTTCCGTACTGTATGGGAGCCCCCTTAAATATTTATTTTATTTTAATTTTGTTATTTATTAATGAAGTGAATATAAAACTACATATTCTGTGAAAATTTCAAGCATCTACCTGTTCCCATTATTAATATAGAGCGAAAAACGTCTGAAAAATCAGGTTTGCTGTTTCGGAGCCCCCACTAAATATTTATTTCATTTTCTTTTTAGTATTTGTTGTTATAGCGGCAACAGAAATACATCATCTGTGAAAATTTCAGCTTCCTAGCTATAATGGTTCATGAGATACAGCCCGGTGACAGACAGACAGACGGACATCGAAGTCTTAGTAATAGGGTCCCGTTTTTCCCTTTGGGTACGGAACCCTAAAAACAAAATAAAAAGGCTCCCGTACAACAAACATGATTTTTTAGCTGTTTTTCGCTCGATATTAACAACGGTGACAGCTAGATGCTTGAAATATTCACAGAATATTTAGTTAAATACTTCAAACACAAATAATTAAATAAATATTTAAGGGGGGCTCTCATACAAGAAACGTATTTTTTTTTTTTGCTAGCCTTGTATAGATCTTCCATTGTACAAGGGCTCGGGCTGGGCACGTAAGTAGGTGATCCATACCCTTTTTTTTTTTTTTTTACCAGGGGAAATCTTTTATAGATACCACCGCACCTCGAGGGCAGGCGGGTGGTTATGTGGGAGTCCTGCCGACTGGACAGTATACCCACCAAAACCCCTGGGTGTTCCGCCACTGCGCTATGTGTCGGGGCTACGGGCACGCTTGCGCACTCCTCCGCGGCACCCGACAGCGCTGCCCCAACTCGGGCCCCACCACGGAGCTTCGGCTCCCGCCAGAATGACGATGTATCGAACACCAGACACATCGCCACCCACCACCTGGGACCAACCAGCACTGGGCGTCAGACAGCGCCCGTATCCGACAGCCCTGGTCCCCATGCAACGGGTCAATTAAAGTGGCCCCGCGCCTGCCACTACGGCTGCAGAGGATAGGGAGAACGGCCGTCGCGATACCGACACTCCTCTTCCCCCGCAGCCCCACCGCCTCCGCCAACACGTTGGCGGCACCCGTTAGGGCCGCTGGCAGGACGGATAGGCAGCGGCCTTCTCGCCGCCCGTCCATCCCGCCGCCGCCCCCGCCTCGATGGGCTCGGCCGCGGCATCGCGACAAGCGCGACACCGCAGTCCACCTCAGTCGGCAAGCCGACCTACTGGCCAGCCTCCGCACGGGCTTGTCCGGGCCCAAGACCCGGAGAGGCCGGCCCCACCTCGGGTTCCTCTTCGTTCACCAGGCTGGGAAGACCTGGCTACTAAGCCCCCCCGCCACGACAAGGCGGGAACCCACTCGGGGGGGAGGTGATCCATACCCTGCTCAATAGCCCTTTAAAGTTATGGTACAGCCTAAAAGTGACCGAGAAACTGCAATTACACTTATAAAATAACTAGCAGACTCCGTTTTTTTTTATAATATAGCATATGACACCCGGGGATTGTGTAGCTTCCCAAAAGTGAAAGAATTTTTCAAATCGGTTCAGTAGTTTCGGAACCTATTCAATGCAAACAAACAAAAAAAAAACAAATTTTTCCTCTTTATAATATTGATATAGAAAAAATAAAACGGCCCTTCTACTCCTTTATCTTTGGATCATCCTCATCTGGATGAAGAGTCCAAGCAAAATTCAAGCCCCTTTTAAATGAACACCGAATTCTTGTTTTTTTAATCTAATTTTTTTATTTTATAAGTGTTATTGCAGTTTCTCAGACATAAAATGTTATTTTGTAATGCAGGGAGCTAAAGTGCGGCGACCTGGACTGCGATAGCCAGGTGTGTGAGGGTGAGCTCACCGTGCTGCAGACCCAGCTGGCCGATCTGCAGGCCGCCAGCCGCGAGCTGCAGGCCGCGCGGCTCGACACTCAGGCCGCCGCGCAGGCCGCGCGCACGCGACGGCACCACGACCAAGCCGCAGCGCATAGGTAAACACATCCCCACAGTGAAATGGTCCAGGAACTTTACAATTGATTCATTCAAAAAATAAATATATGAAACCGGCCTTTTCGCGGAAAATTGTTTGGCCGATTATCACTTGCCAACCAACGTTTCACATGTTTCACTTTGACAATTAACGATTAGCCAATTTTTGAATGACAACATTTCATTTGGTAGAATTACGCATATATAATAAGAATACGCAGATTATTATAATGACACAAAATGTTTGGAACATTTATCACATTTGTCAAATTTTTCACTACGCCATACAACTGTTATACGAATAACGCTGCGTCAGAGACATGCCACATTGGGCGACACTGCCGCGACCAGTGTTGCCGGTAGCGTCTTAGACATTAAATCTACAATATTGTATTCAAGTATTCTATGAATAGTTGGCGGGAAAAAAAGGTTTTACTGAACAGTCTTAAGCTAAGGATGAGTAAAATCCTTTGTCATAATCATCATCATTATCAGCCGTAGGACGTCCTCTGCTGGACATAAGCCTCCCCTATGGATTTCCAATAAGCCCGCTTAGAAGCGGCCTGCATCCAGCGCGTTCCTGCGGTCTTAATGATGTCGTCGGTCCACTTGGTCGGTGGACGTCCTACACTGCGCTTGCCGGTGCGTGGTCTCCATTCGAGAACTTTACTGCCCCATCAGCCCTGGGCTATAAGCATGCGACCACGAAAAGCGACGAAAGGAACTTATTTCGACGTGTGAAAAAGTGACAGTTATATACTTTGCCATAACGCTGTCTCGTTCTGACACTACAAACGAAATAATTCGTGGCGCGCATACTAGCTCGGCTGGTACACATTCGAA
The DNA here is from genome assembly GCA_964007245.1 of Hypomecis atomaria. Taxonomy (NCBI): domain Eukaryota; kingdom Metazoa; phylum Arthropoda; class Insecta; order Lepidoptera; family Geometridae; genus Hypomecis; species Hypomecis atomaria. The sequence continues at coordinate 31,738,755 of OZ023279.1, forward strand.
ATCGGATTGTGTGTCACGACAAGTGTCACAGTAACAGCTGTCCAAGTGACAGCTGTCAAACTTCAAAGTGATTTATCTCGGTTATTATCGATATTAAACCATTGATGTCTTCACAAAAGTGATAGAGCTCGACAAGATCTACATTTCGGATGACAGCTGTCAAACTTCAAAGTGATTTATCTCGGTTATTGTCGATTTTAAACCATTGATGTCTTCACAAAACAAAACAAAACAAAACTGGTCGCGGCTGTGTCGCCGCGACGCCGCCGCGACGTCGCCGCGGTGCAGCGGCGGTGAAGCCGTGGTGGTCTAGTGGTAATGACACCCGCATTACAATCGTGAGGTCGTGGGTTCAAACCCGGTCCCGTACCAATGAATTCCTTGGAGTTTATGTACGGAATTTCACACCACTGGCTTTTCGGTGAAGGAAAACATCGTGAGGCAACCTGCAAATGTCCAAGGAAGAAATTCCATGGCGTATGTGAATCCACCAACCCGCACTGGGCCAGCGTGGTGGATATGGCCCAATCACCCTTCGTGGGTAGGCCTACGTCCTGCAGTGGACTAATAAAAAGGCTGGTACAGTATATGATTGCTTGGGAAATGATATGATGATAATAAAGACGCCATCGTAATTTTTATAGCAATTTAAAATGTTCCTGTTTCTTTTTCACTATATGCATTTGAAAGAGAGAAGAATATTATAAATTGCTATTAAATTTACGATGGCGCCTTTAAAATTGAATGCATACATTATGTTCGTATGTGAATAAATAAACAAATTATATGTATTTGGATCAGCGCGCTACGCGAAGCGTCCGAAAAGTCAAAGAAAAATGAAGAAACCATTAAAGACGCCAAGCGAAGGACGACGGAAATAGAAGCGCTCACCCTACAGTACGAAGAGGAGAAGGCTCGCGGCATGCAGGACATTACAGATATACACAACGACTTTGACGACCGGGTGAGTACAGTAACCGCAAGTAATCAAATTTTTTCGCCAAAAATGGCGAAATCATTTATTTGTCAGAAACAGTTAATTTATACAAACATTTGACTCTCATACTAGGCAAACGAATACTAGGAAGAATGTTACGCATGCCGTGGACAGCGAAACGCACCAATAAGTCCATTCTTGAGCAATTAAAGATTAAGACTAGGCTTTCCACAATTTGTTATCAACGAGTCTTAACTTACTTTGACCACATCGCCCGTAGGCAGCCAGATAATTTCGAGAAACTGGTTGTAGTTGGGAAATTAGATGGCAAAAGACCACGTGGACGCTCACCTACCCGTTGGTCTGATCAGATTAAGTTAATAACTTCCAGTTTCCTCTGCTTTGAAAAAAGCCGAAGATAGGGCGGCGTGGAAGCAGCTCGTCACTGATTCCGTGAAAGCATTTTTAGACTGGCACGACCTTCAGTAATGAAGAGACGAATAAGAAGAAGACTAGGCAAACACCTGTTTGTGGGACGCTTTACGATGCAGGCGTGCGTTGTTCATCTGCCTGCTACAAAATCTGCCAAATAAACTTTTGCACTCAATTTCTAAACTTGAAACTGCTGCAGTTGTTGCGACTGCAACAGCAATGTTTTTTAAGCTTTCTATGTTTTTCGTGAGATGCGTTGAGCTCTCACTTTTAAACCGAGGTTAGTGTATGACACTATACACTAACTACGAGTTGGTTCCACGCACAGAGCGTTCTGACTAGCAAAATAAAGTCAAATCCATCAACCATATGACATCCATTGCTTGACATAGGCCTCCTCTATGGATCTTCAATAAGAGCGGTTGGAAGCGGCTTGCATCCAGCGTGATCCCACGGTCTTGATGAAATAATCTCTCCACCTCGTAAGTGAACGTCCTACGCTGCGCTTGCCGGTACGCGGTCTCCTCTTTTCGACCCCATCGGTCATCAGTCCTCAGCTCAGCTATGTGTCTCAGTTTAACTTGCCAATCTATGCTATGTCGGTAGCTTTGGTTCTTCTACGGATCTCCTCATTCTTGATTCGATCTCGCAGAGAGACTCTGAGCATAGTCGTCTCCCTAACTCGTCAAAACTTAGTAAATAAATATGTTATTGTTACAGCTACGATCCTGCGAAAATATGCTGATGAGTCAAATGAAGGAGCTGGCGCGAAAGGTGGAAAACAAACAGAACAAGCAGAACAACAAATAGTTCTCAAGTTAGTTATAGCTAAGGCCAAAGCAACATTTTAACTGATTTAATTCCATTCATCAAGAAATTATAATAGGCAGTAAATTAGTGGCCTCCGGAAAAAGAGTAGTAATATTCATAATTTTTTTTTGTTCTCGCTTTATCTGAAGACTATTCCGCCTAATAGTGGACGCGCACTCGTCTGCGCCGGAGGAGCCAATCCGCGCTGTAAACGTCAAATGCCCACAACATTTGTCTATACGCTTGCCCTGTACTAAGCCGACAGGGGGTGATTCAGATCATTGTTCTGAACAACTGTTACTATGGGGCCAAGCCAGAATTCGAGAAAAAACAATAGCTGTTCCATACAAAATTACAACTCTTATCAACAATATGTATGAAACAGCTGATTATTTGTTTATAATGATGGTTGGTATGATGATAATCCTGTGGGTTCACGGACCCTGCATGCACTATATTGTTATAAAAAGTATAAATAATAGCATGTAAAATATAATCATTGTAAGTTTTGTAACTGTAGAAATCAGTAGAAATAATAGTACATTGTTCACCGAGAGGAGAAAGTGACCGATTACCGTCGAGGGTGTCGTTTGAAGCCCGAGCCGTAGGCGAGGGCTTTAAAACACCCGAGATCGGTAATCGCACTTTCTCTCGAGTGATACATAGTGCTTTATACTACACCTACGAGGAAAATAAAAAAACTAAATCTTTACTAATTGAAATTTATATTGAAATTGTTGCAGTTAGTGAAGCTTAATGTAACACTTGAAAATGGCGCCAATGGCGTCTGCAATTTTCACATGTTCTTTTTTAAATTGTTTGACACCATCCAACACACAGCTAGTGGCCAGTGTCATTTTGCGAACTTGGAGATAAAAACTCACTGTAAAGACTTTTTTGCTTTTGATATTTAGGTTACCAGCGCATAGTCTTACCCAAAATTAAAAAAGAAAAACCACGTAAGAAATGGATTTTCATACACTTTTCTCTCCCGCTCAGATGCGTTTTTTCCCCGCATATTTGTTCGATATGCAATGACGTACTTTCTACCGTAAATTTGATGAAGTATCAAGGTACTTTCCGAGCAGGTGTAGTATAAAAATTGTTTTCAAAAACATAACAACTGACATCAAACAAAGAAACCGTCAGAAGAAAAGAAAGTCTTCGGGATTCAAAAATGAAAGGTTATATTTGAGTAGGTACTAAGTTCTCAATGAAATAAAGTTAAGCTAGCTTTACTTTTTTTCCAGATCTCCTGACGGACGACATCACTAAGGCGTCGAAATGCGCGAAGAAGATATACAAGCGCCACCAGTTCCAAGCGTGGTACGGGTGGAAGAACCACTGCCAGACCCCCGGCTCTCTGCCCGACATCAGCTCTTGTTAAATATCGTGGGACTTGGTACTAGGCGTCTGGCCACTATAACGTCCCATACTATGACCGTGCTAGGAACGTTTAGCAGGTGCCCCGGTTGTGGCCACTGACCCGATTGTGGCCATTTTGGTGTCAAAATTATCACATAAATGGGAATTATAAACAATGTTACAACATAAATTTGTTTGTGTGAATCTCAAATTATAATATTTTTTAAAATATTATTTGAACATAAAATTGTCCAATTAATCGTTAAAATTCAAAGTGGCCACAAATGATACTAAGATGGCCACAACCGGGGCACCTGGCACCTGCCCCATCAGGCATGGAAAACAATACGCTCTACTATGCCCACTACAACGTAGGTCAATAAATAGTCGCCGGAAATATGTTGCCGGTGCCGAAACGTTCCGCCATGGCACGCGACGGTGCTGGTCGGTGACGGAACGGTCTAGTGGCCATAGTCTCATACGACTCAATACAAAGAATATTTTTTTGCCTGACATGTTCCTAACACGGTCATGGTATGGTATGTTATAGTGAGCAGTAATGTCTGCTCACTTCAATGATTGTGTTCACAATTCGTCGCCTTAGAACAACAAGGTTCTATGTGTCCTCATTACAAATGTTCAGAATAAGAATAAGAATAAGAATAAGAAAACGTTTATTGTTAAGCCGTGTAAAAAGATGTTACAAAAAATTGGATTCAACAGCCTGCCCATTTCGAGCGTACAATAATCTTTTAAAAAATATTTATAAGCACATAAAATATGTAAACGAACAGTATCTGAATAGTTAGGATATATTTATAAGTACAATATAAATGACAGATCCAGCGTCTGTTATATATCATAGTATTATTGTTAAAAACTATTTCTGCTTTATACTAAATTATTACAGATCGAGCAAATTGTACTTAGTTATTTTATAATCTTCAAAATATTCTTTTATAGAATAAAAAACTTTCGAAACAAGCCAAGCTTTCAGTTTTCTTTTAAAACTAATTCCTTCTAGTAATTTTATTTCTAGTGGCAAGCAATTGTATATTTTGATTGCCATAGCATATGCACTTTTCGAAAACATGCTGTTATTATGTTGAGGTACAAGAATGTTATGCTTATTTTTGGACCTCCTAATATCGTTACGATTACAGAATGTTTCGCTGAAATAATTCATATTATTTTTCACAAATATACAAGTCTCATATATATAAATACCAGTAAGTGTTAAAAAATTATTAGTTTTGAATATATCACGTAGTGTGTCTGTACTGTTTAATTTAAATATGATTCTCAAACATCGTTTTTGCAAAATGAAGGTTGAGTTAATTTCTACAGAGTTGCCCCAAAATATTACACCGTACGTTAACCGAGGATAAACGTAACCATAATAAGCATTTGTAGCAATTTGTTTCGAGGATATATTTGTTAGTATGCCTAAAGCGTAGCAATACTGGGAAAGTTTACTATTTATTTTGCTTATATGCAATTTCCAATTGAGGTGAGTATCTATAGTAATACCTAAGAAGTTAGTACTTGTTACTGTGTTTATTTGATTATTGTTATATGAGATTCTGAGATTTAGTGAGAGCTGTTTACAGTTTTTGAATTGCACTAATTTGGTTTTTTCTGCGTTTAAATTAAGGTTTATATTTTGTAGCCAGGTTCCTATCGATTTTATGGTGTTGTTAATTTCATTTTCATATTCTTGATTATTTAACTTATCTTTAGGAATATAAAAGGTAGCATCGTCTGCAAACATTACGCATGGGTGATCAGTAACTTGGGGAAGTTCGTTGATGTAAATTAAAAATAAAAGAGGCCCAATAATGCTACCTTGTGGTATACCTTTTTTTTTTTTTTTTTTTTTTTACCAGGGGAAATCTTTTATAGATACCACCGCACCTCGAGGGCAGGCGGGTGGTTATGTGGGAGTCCTGCCGACTGGACAGTATACCCACCAAAACCCCTGGGTGCTCCGCCACTGCGCTATGTGTCGGGGCTACGGGCACGCTTGCGCACTCCTCCGCGGCACCCGACAGCGCTGGCCCAACTTGGGCCCCACCACGGAGCTTCGGCTCCCGCCAGAATGACGATGTGTCGAACACCAGACACATCGCCACCCACCACCTGGGACCAACCAGCACTGGGCGTCAGACAGCGCCCGTATCCGACAGCCCTGGTCCCGATGCAACGGGTCAATTAAAGTGGCCCCGCGCCTGCCACTACGGCTGCAGAGGATAGGGAGAACGGCCGTCGCGATACCGACACTCCTCTTCCCCTGCAGCCCCACCGCCTCCGCCAACACGTTGGCGGCACCCGTTAGGGCCGCTGGCAGGACGGATAGGCAGCGGCCTTCTCGCCGCCCGTCCATCCCGTCGCCACCCCCGCCTCGATGGGCTCGGCCGCGGCATCGCGACAAGCGCGACACCGCAGTCCACCTCAGTCGGCAAGCCGACCTACTGGCCAGCCTCCGCACGGGCTTGTCTGGGCCCAAGACCCGGAGAGGCCGGCCCCACCTCGGGTTCCTCTTCGTTCACCAGGCTGGGAAGACCTGGCTACTAAGCCCCCCCGCCACGACAAGGCGGGAACCCACTCGGGGGGGACCTTGTGGTATACCTAACGTAAGGTTTTCTGACTTTGATAGTATTTGTTCTACTGTTTTAGATGATCTTTTGTACACGTCTAAGATTATAGATTGAGATCTATTTTCTAAATAGGATTCTATGAGTTTTAAAGCTAGTCCTCTTATACCTACTTTTTCTAGTTTATTTAATAAAATTTTATGTTCCACACTGTCAAATGCTTTCGACAAATCAAGAAACAAAGCGATACCAGGTTCTTTTGCATTTATGCTCTTAGCTACTCTCTTAAGTATTTTAAAAATTGCTAATGAAGTATTCTTGCCTTCTTGAAAACCGAATTGATTTTCAATTATTATATTATATTGTTTAAAGAACTTGTAGAACCTTTCATAAATAACTTTTTCAAATATTTTTGAGAAACATGGGAGGAGAGCAATGGGTCTGTAGTTATTTGGGTCATCTTTACGTCCTTTTTTATGAAGAGGTTTTATTAAGGCAATTTTAAGTTCCTGTGGAAAGCATCCAGATGATAAGGAGAGGTTTACAATATGCGTTAACGGTTCCAATATGAAGAAGATACTCTGTTTAATTATTTGCATAGGTATCTTGTCGTGACCAGTAGTCTTTTTGTTTTTAAATCCTCTGACAATGTTTAATATTTCTGAAGTATCTGTTGGTGCTAGAAAGATGGAGTTGGGGTTTTGTTGTGTAACATTATGGCAATTTTTAGACAGTTTAGGTTGGTGTGGAGTAGATGAGGTTCTGTTATTTTTGTATGTGAACTGTTTGAGGAGTATATCTGCTATTTTAATGGGATCCGATATTTTTACATCATCAATATTCAGATTTTTAACTGTAGTTCGTATGGTATTAGTTGGAGCAGTGTATTGCTTAATAAGCCCCCACGTTGCTTTATTTTTGTTAGTACTTTTATCTATATATCTGACATTCGCGATTTTTTTGGAATGTTTTACAATTTTTTTAAAAGTTTTCGAATAGGTTTTGTAGGTCTTTCTATTCACATCGTTGGTGTCAAGATGAGTCTTTAAGTACATTTCTTTCTTTTTTCTACTGGAGATGATAATACCTCTGGATTTCCAATTAGGCTTTTTCTTATGAAATACTTTTATTCTTTCAGTAGGGATGCAAAGTTCAAAAATTAATGTGTATAACTCTATAAATTCTTTATAGGCAGAATTTGGGTCGTCTTGTTCGATTACATGGGCGAAGTTTATTTGAGAGAGATACTTAAGAAATATATCCATGTATTTATCAATATTTTTTCTCTCGATGTACCAATATTTTTCTTTATAACTTAAACTAGTTTTGATTACCATTTTCAAAGCAGTGTGGTCAGATATTCCCACATTTAAAATTTCTGTTTTGTAATTTTTTGCGTTTGTTAATATATTATCCAAGCAGGTTTGGCTATGTGAAGTATACCTCGTAGGGTCAGTAAATGTTGGGTGAAATTTAAAAGATTTTAGAGTGGTTATGAACTTTTCAGTTTTTCTGTTTTTTTCTAGGGTATTGATGTTAAAATCACCAAGAATAAATACTTTCTTGGTGTTGTTTCTATTCCTCATAAGTTTGATGAGCAAATTTTCAAGCGTATTTATAAACAGGTTGAAATTTCCTTTAGGTGTTCTATAAAGACCTATGATTATAATGTTAAGCTCGTCAATAGTGATTCCACAACTTTCGAAGTGACCTTCTATAGCCATTTCGGAGACCCAATCAAGTTTCGTAAAGCTAATATTGGGGTTTACATAAATGCTTATACCGCCTTGTTTTTTGTATTTTCGTGAGTAATGGGCAGCTTTTTGGTATCCATCTAGCTGTAGAACATCTGCTTGTTCATCACGAAGGTGCGTTTCAGTAAAACAGCATACGTCAAATTTATGTTCATCGTTAAGCAATTCTAATTGGCTAATTTTTGATTTCAGGCTCCTAACGTTTAAATGCATCATACTGAAGGAGTTTTCTAAATCATTGGAAACATTATTTAATTGTGGTGAGGTATTATTTGTCGGATTGGTCACGAAAAAGCTGTTTTCGCGGAGTTTCAATGTCCCGAAGCGGTGTTAGGTTTTCTGATTGCTTTATTTTACTGGCCGCTTGCATGAAAGGTTTCATATCTTTATTTATGTTGTTAAAATAATATGGTATTGTGCCGGGCCTGATGGCTGCGTCTATTTTGTTTTTACATGTTTTGGTATTGTTTTTGCTCAGTGATTTATTTATATTTTTAAAATAATATGGAATTGTCCCCGGCCTGATTGATGCGTCGATCCTCTTTTTACAAGTTTTGGTGATATTTTTGCCCAGAAAGTTGTTGTTGTAGTCATGAGTATTGATTACATCATTTAGTAATTTACAAAAAAATTTCCTCATGTAACGAGAGTGGCGATTTTGCATGGGCAGCACTTGTAGGTAATGACACTTTTCGAAATTCTTGGAAATCGTTTTTAAGTTAAGATTAAGCTTATCCTCGTTTAAGTATAAATTTTGAGATATGTTAGTAACGATAACATTGACATGGCAGATTTTTTTTAGAAATGCTGATAATTCAATCAGCATTTTGGTCGGGTTATTGTCATTGGATCCAATTGATAAAATTATCCAATCATCTTCTCCAAGATTTTTGGTCTCTAAATTGACGTTTTTGAAGATATGTTCCACTGGTGCATCAGGATAACTGTAGGTGATTACTTCATATTCTTTTGTGTTCTTAAAATTCTCTCTTTGTTCGATAAATGCAGCTGATACGTTTGTGCAGTTTTGGTCGCCGATTATTATTATTTTAGACTTTACTTTTGTAGGCATCGCAATATCTTTATTTTCATATAATTTATAGGGCTTTTTACATGTGAATTGACTTTTGTGAATGGATTCTGAAGTGTTTTCATTCCTTTTTTTCACATGTTCATTTTTGTATTTTATAGCAGCTGTATGTTCGTCCTTAGTTTGTATTATCATTTCGGGAACCTGTGGTTTCTTCTTTCTTGTTTTCGAGATTTCTTCAGAAATAGTTTTTCTATTTTCCGAAGATATGGGAGTTGAAGTCTCTCTTAGCAGGTAAAAGCTATTACTGCGCAGGTAAGAATCGTCACAGTTGTTTATTTCTTCATTGTGTTTACTAGTTTCATTTTCCTTAAGTTTATCAATTGTTTGCTTTAATTCAGAGTTTTCTAGTAGAAGAGTATTGATTTTTTCCATGGCTTTCGCAAGTTGTTCTGACATTTCTTTTAGTTCACGATTAACTTCGGCGTTGGTAGTGTTTTCAGTTTGTACATCATTGAGTTGAGTGTCCGCGTTACATAAGGTTTCGTTTAATAAGCAGCTGCTGTAGTCCATTGAGCTGCTGGTCAAAGACAGCGCAGCCGTATTTTTTCTTGGTTTTCTAAAAGTGACATAATCCTCATGACTGCCGCAGTGAGTGCCTACCGGAGTGTTAGTGTTGTCTTTTTTAGGCTTTTTTGTTATGCAAGGTGTGCATTTCCAATGAAGTTTGTGTTCAGGAGTCATTCTTAGAAAACGGACCACTGAGACGTTACCACATACTAAATCGTAGATAATTCTGCACTGCGAACATTTTAGGTATTCTCTGCTGGTGATTTTAATCGGACAGCCTCCGCACGTCAGAGTTGGATTAGGTGATCTCCCCATCATTTTGTAGTAGGGTAGTATATTTTAGGCCTTATTTGTGCGTATTTCTATATTATATTAAATTGACGTGTCGCGTACTCTGGTGGCGTCAGGACGAAATTTGAGAACTTGATGAAAATCCAAATACTTAAAGAATATCTTGTTCTTATTAGTTCTGGTGACAGAACTGGTTGTGATCAGGAGAGCTAAATAGAAATTTAATTTTTATAAAATATATAAATCTATGTTATTTAACCACTTTGTAAGATAGAATAGTTTCTGTTATAAAAGTATAAATAATACTTAAAAAAAAAAGAAAAATATGTTTTTTTTTTTTGTAAATTCAGAATAAAATCAAATTGAGTAGAACCTTGTTGCTCTGAATAAACCCAAGTATACAAACTTCAACAAAGTGCTCTAGCTTTAATTATAATTTTATTATTTGCTTATATAGGTATTTTTGAAAATAAAACTGCCATTATGTTGTGAAAAATTTTATTATTAAGGAAATAATAAATTGGTTCAGTAAAACCAAAATTACACACCATACTTTAAACTAGTCTAAACCAACATAGGAAAAAAAGAAAAACTAAACACCAATTTCTCTAAATAAACATTGGAAGTATTGTTTATCAAGCAGGGGCATCCATTTGTACATTGACTTAATTGAATCAATTTTATGCTGTGGAAAACCTTTTTTGATCCTCTTAAAACTTTTGGTTCTGGCAGGTCACGGGGAAATTTAATCACATTTAAATTGCCTCTGCGATTCCTTCGGGATCTTTCTGGAGGAGTTATATTGTTAGATAGCCATTCACCAACATAACTCATTCTGTATTTTATATGAAAATAACATTGTGTAAATTTTAAGTTCACGACTTTAGTGAAGGGCACATTATCATAGCTCAACAACTTGGCACACTCACCAAAATCTTTGACTTCACTTGGTGTCATCTGAATAATATGATAGGGCTTTGTTTTTCGTATGTTCTTGATAAGCTTAATTAGAGACACTGGTGAATAGTATTCAGCAGGGCTTAAGACTCTTTCAATACATGAGTGCACATTATCCACTTCTTGGATTCCGGAATGCCCAGGTGTTTAATATTTTATGGTGATATCCTTAAAGCTTTCATGAGCTTTAAGAAAGTCTAAAATAGCATATGACATCATGGAATTCCTATTTTGGGGCACACAAGAATCACTCCATAATATTAGGGATGTAAGGTAGGGGTGATCTTCATAAACCTTTTCTAATAACAGTCTTACTGCACTGGCAAGATCATTTCCAGAGCGCCCTGATAAAATTTCATTCCACAGTACACAGTAAACTTCCTTACCCTTCGAAAAGTGGGCAGTCAGATTATATACATTCAGTTTACTCTTGTAAAAAAGCAGCTAACTTCAGCCTTAGGACAGCATAACACATTTTGAAGGTCAAAACATATAACAGCTTCTTCACTTTCTCTGTCTACATTTCTTTCTTTTCTCATACCTTGTTTTTCTTTTGCATGTTCATATTTTGCAGCTAATTCTTCATTTAATATGTTTTCTTTCTTAGCCATTTCATATTCTGAACATAGATCACACTTGTCCTTCTTTGGCACCAGAAAACTCAAATTAAATTCTTCATTGAATATTTTGTTGTACATGGAAAGCTTTACAGGTATAATATGTTTTTCTTCACAAATTTCTACATACAATTTATACATTTTTGATATACTTAAAGAAGGTTCAAGATATCTCCTCTGTGTTGTAGAACGACAATAATGTGATTCTATTACTGGGAATGATTTGATGTGGTCTCGAACCATATCTTTGGCTTCATCGGATACTTTCTTTTGATTCCCATGTTTTCCCCTTCTGTCAGATTTAGGTACACCTGTATATTGATGTTTTCTTGCATGCACCCCATATACCATTTTTTGTGATATATTCAGTGTTGTCAGATAAAATACTTTGCATACTTTAACCGGAACATTATTGAGTATAAAACAGAAGGAATAGGAACACTGTTTCCTATTTGTTGATGTAGTTGATCGTTTTTTTGGTAATTTATCTGTAGTGCTAAGAATGTAATGATATTTTTTATTTGTTGGCATACTATAAAAAGCTTTAAAAAGTTCTTGCCTTCCTGTGTCATCAATCGAATGACTGCATCCAAATTTACAATCATTCAGGCAATCCTTTTTGGTTGTCACAGCTTTGGCTCTAACAGTTTTGCCTCTAGAGGAAATATATTCTTTTCCAGCTTCACGTTTACTCTTTCTTTGATTTCTCTTCCAAGTTGTCTCATTTCTTTTTCTCTTCCGGGTAACTTCTTTTCTAAAAACAAACGATAATGTATCATACAAGTTCAATCTAAAAAAACACAAGTTCTGGTACCTATTATAGAACTATAAATCTTACCTGTCGCTATTGGTATTAACGCTGTTATCTTCATCCATCCATCCATCCATCAGCCATAAGAAGTCCACTGCTGGACATAGGCCTCCCCTATGGATCTCCAATAAGACCGGTTGGAAGCGGCTTGCATCCAGCGCGATCCCGCGGTCTTAATGAGGTCATCCGTCCACCTTGTGGGTGGACGTCCTACGCTGCGCTTGCCGGTACGTGGTCTCCACTCGAGAACTTTTCGACCCCATCGGTCATCAGTCCTCCGCGCTATGTGGCCTGCCCATTGCCATTTCAACTTGCCAATCCGTTGGGCTATGTCGGTAACTTTGGTTCTTCTACGGATCTCCTCATTTCTGATTCGATCTCGCAGAGAGACTCCGAGCATAGCCCTCTCCATAGCTCGTTGGGCTACTTGGAGCTTACCAATAAGGCCCATAGTGAGAGACCACGTTTCTGTGCCATAAGTCATCACTGGCAACACACACTGGTCGAAAACTTTCGACTTGAGGCACTGAGGTATATCGGACGAGAAGACGCTACGCAATTTTCCGAACGCTGCCCAGCCGAGTTGGATTCGGCGATTGGCCTCTTTCTTGAAGTCGGACCTACCTAACTGGACTACTTGTCCTAGGTAGACGTACGAGCAAAGAATATATAATAATACTACGTATAGAACGGCCACTCGTTACCCCCCACCCGTTTGAGTCTTCCTCACTTCCACCCCGCGCTACGTACCGCATCGTGTACTCTGCGCGCGGGCTGCACTGGCCGGCGGATTTTCTAATAAAAACTACCTAGACTGTGACAATAGGGAACACTTGCACTGTGTATGGTTGAATATCAATGATACGTAACAAAACAAGAAATTTTAATGTTTCCCTAAGGATAAATAATAGGAACTTATTTTACATTATTTGGTAACTTCCTCTTGATATTATTTTACAAAAGAAGTAGATCGGTTACTTTTTGTTAAAATGCTTCCAAATTAAGTAATTGTTATACTTTTTTAAGCACTAGATTAATATTCATTTTTGCAAATTAAGTACGCAACTGTCTCACTCACGCGGCATGTCGTCACGTTGTGGTGATCGCTGACAGCCATAGACGTTCCGCACACAAATGCGCGTGTAGCGACCGTGCGTAAGTGTGTTGTCTGTGAGTAAGTACTGTGTAGGTGTGCGTAAGACAGCAGATTTTGTTATGAAAAATCGCGAAGTGTCCGGGCTGTGGTACGAGTCAACGACTTCAAGAACCGAGTTCCCAACAGAGATCGGGGTGGGTACAACATGGGAATTACACATAACTTTCGTCTTGTCCATGTTCATTTTAAGACCCACCTGTTGAGAAACCCGATTGAGGCCTTCGAGCATCGTGCTGAGCTCTTCCATCGATTTTGCCATGACTACTATATCGTCGGCAAACCGAAGGTGAGTGAGGTATTCGCCATTGACATTGATGCCGAATCCTTTCCATTCCAGGAGCTTGAAGGCGTTCTCCAAAGTAGCCGTAAACAGTTTCGGAGAAATTACGTCTCCCTGTCTTACGCCTCTTTTTAAAGGGATCGCCTTGGAGCTCTCTTCCTGTACTCGGACCGACATAGTGGCGTTATTATACAAGCACTTCAACACTTCGATGTACCGATAGTCAATACGGCATCGTTGGAGAGACTCGAGCACAGCCCAAGTCTCGACCGAATCAAAGGCTTTCTCATAGTCCACAAACGCTAAGCCAAGTGGCAAGTTATACTCTTCGGTCTTCTGTATAACCTGCCGTAGCGTATGAATGTGGTCCATGGTACTAAAGCCCTTTCGGAAACCGGCTTGTTCGGAAGGCTGGAAGTCATCAAGCCTGCGCTCGAGACGATTCGTAATGACCCTTGAAAACAGCTTATAAACATGGCTCAGAAGCGAGATGGGTCTGTAGTTCTTCAATAAGGTGTTGTCACCTTTCTTGAAAAACAACACCACCACGCTTCTGTTCCATGCTTCTGGCGTGATGCCCTCGAGGACGACGGTGTTAAAAAGCTTCTGGAGGACTTTTAGTACCGGTGTTCCACCCGCTCTCAGGAGCTCTGATGTGATACCGTCATCACCCGGCGCCTTGTTGTTCTTAAGCTGATTCAGGGCCATTCTAATCTCGTACAGGCTGATGTCTGGGATATCTTCGGTGAAGTGTCGGGTCAGCTTGGCTCTTGGATCTTTGGCCGCGCTGCTAACAGGCTTAGCGACCGAAGCGTATAACTGTCCATAAAACCTTTCGATCTCCTCTAATACCTCTGCCTTGGTCGACGCTAAACTTCCATCTTCTCTCTTCAGCTTTGTCAATTGGCTTTGTCCAATAGACAAATCTCTTGCGAACACTTTGGAGCCTTTGTTCCGCTCTATTGTCTTTTTAATATGTTTAGTATTAAAAAGACGGATGTCGTGCCGCAAGGATTTCGAAATTTGTCTATTGAGACGCCTATATGACTTTGCATCATCGGAAGACTGCAATCTTAGCGAGCGTCGTTCGGCCATGAGATTTACAGTGTGATCGGAAAATTTCTGCGGTTTATTTGAACGGTGGGGTCTAAAGAACTTAGCACCCACCGTTTGGACAGTTTCTACGAGCCCGTTGTTGATCTCGTCCACCGACGCAAGGTTCTCTAGGCAAGCAAAACGATTCGAGAGCTCGAGCTGAAAGTCCTCGGGGTTTTGGATATGTTCACGAGTAGGTCGGAGCGTGGACTTCATCAGGCGGGACCTTTCGAGCTTAACATTAATATCTAATGTGCCTCGTACAATTCTGTGATCGCTGCCGGTTTTCACCCTGTGGATCACGGAGACATCATTAAATATTCGTCTCTCGGTGGTCATGATGAAGTCTATCTCGTTTTTCGTGGAACCATCAGGGCTCATCCAGGTCCATTTCCTGTGAGGCGGCTTCTGGAAGAAAGAGTTCATCATAAAGAGTTCCTCTCTCTCCAGAAAGTCAGCCAGCCTCTGGCCCCTAGGGTTCCGTTGCCCATATCCAAATTGCCCCACCCTCAGCTCATCGTCGTTTTTTCTGCCCAACTTTGCGTTGAAGTCCCCCATAACAACAGTGAAGTGGGTCTTAGACATATGAATGGCCCGACTTACGTCCTCATACATAGTCTCCACCTCATCATCTGGGTGTGACGATGTCGGTGCGTATACCTGAATGACCTTCAGCGAATACCTCTTGGATATTCTGAGTATTAGGTATACCACCCTGCTCGACACACTTTCGATGGTAATAATGTTGTTGGTGAGGGACTTGTGAACGAGAAAGCCAACACCACCTTGGGACCGTTGGTCACCTTCCCGGTAGTAAAGCAGGTTGCCGGATTTTAAGGTTATCGTGTCCTCCCCCTCTCTACGGACTTCAGACAACCCCACAATATCCCAACGCAACCTACTCAACTCTTCTTCCAGCTCAGCAATCTTCTCGTCAGCTGTTATCTTCGGGAAAGAGGATTTCTCTGAATTCTCCGGTAGTATCGTCTAAAATGATGTGCCTCAGCAAATCAAGTGATGAAGAACTGTTGTTGTTTTCACAAACCGGTATAACTTCACTATAACTGCCCAACAACTCAGTTCCAGGTACTTCGAAGGTAGTTATTTTAAATAGACCTGTTTCTTCATCTAAAATCGACATTTTGTTTTGAAAATTAACCTACAACGAATATTTTTCGCTACATGACTTTTTTGACCATAGAATGCAACAACATTCTATCTGTCATACAAATATGACATGGAACAATGTTGCACGCAAAAAAAATGGTTAATCATATAGAACCTTGCTTCACTCTTAATATCTGCCTAATAAATTAAAATCTCTACAAATTAAATACGTAGATAGAACCCTCAAACGCGGTATTTACCTACGCAGTTTTTTGCATTTTTCTCTAACATTGCTAGATAGAACCGTGTTGCTCCAAGGCGACGAATTATATTGTTAAATTATTATATTTAAAGAAATTTTCAAACTTTGACATTCACACAAACAATATTCATGGTGTTGCATTGTTTATAATTTATTTATGCAATAATTTAATAACATCAATGGCCAAAACCGGGACAGTGGCCACAACCGGTGTATCTACCCTATCTTGTAAATTGAAATCTACCTTTTTGACCAATTTTTAAAACATTAGAATAATTGCCAACGATCGTAGAGGATCACATGCTATGCTCTTCCGTTCGTATTAGCTTGAATAGATTCAGACGTAAGTGCGCGTATAAATCCACATTTAGCCAAAGAATTTCAGTAGTTATGACTGAATAAAATAAGTTATAGGTACCTAAGTCTCGATCTCAGACCAAATAATATAATAAAGAAAGAATGTTGTGAACAAACAAGTGAGGCCGGCAGATCTACGCCTCGCCGTGTACAGACACAATTAAACACACATACTTGTACAACGAAACTACGCCCTGGTTTATGAGTCGAACTATGGCGGTTTAACACCGACGCACTCACCGCATGTATAGAATACCGACCTCACTTGTCTGTTCACGACGTTCTGTTTTGAGTTCTTTATTCGGTCTGAGGTACCGATCATCTCGATGCGAATATATTCCTGCGATTTAATGAGTTTGATGATATAACATATAACATCAAGTTTTCGTAAGTCGGTGAAAATAAAGGTGTTGTAAATTCTCAATTCAACATAACTTTAACAAAAACATAACTTTTATAATTATTTAATGTTTGTTTTAAATAGTTACATATTTTTTGAGTATAAAATGTGAATTATGTGATAATGTTATCAGTAATTAGGTTTTGGGAATGTGCCAAAAAGTAAATTTTTTTTCAAACTTCAAGTTCAACGCGCCACCTTAGGATATTAACTTAGAAAGCTTAAATGTTGCACAAATACTCCTAAACATATAGGGTAATGATATGAAATACAGGAGTTTTAAATTTAAAAAATAAGTGTTTTTCACTCCACCCTAATGTACACATCTTAGAACAATATTATTATATTCAAAGCTTATGCAAAGAAGATAATTATAAGATATAATAAGAGCAGGAGCGAGCATTAAATAATTGTGTTCGTCCAAACGGATAGCGTAGTATGGTAAGTACAAGATGAATTTCTATCGTTTCGAAAATTGAGGTCCAGTGCTGGACATTCCTTATTTTCCACTTGTAAGAGGATTACATAAATTACATATTTATACAAACCCGCACAAATCTAACTCGTGAGAAACAATTCGCAATAGTAAAAATGTCACAAAGGAATGCAGAACTGGAATTCTTTTCATTAATTCCACCGTATTTTAAGCCACACAAAGTTCATTTTCCAATAACAATTTCAAAGTCTAGAGATAACGCACAGCTTTAGAACATTTTAAAATTCTCTTACTTTTATTTCGGATTACGATAATTATTAATTTTAGTTGTAAAGGTTTTTTGTCCACCTCTACCGAGATAAATATTCTTCAACAGTGTGCAACACAGTGGGTAACAGCACAGAACAACATTACTCAAGGGAGTAACAGTAAAGTTAGCACCTCAGGTCGAACCACACCTTAAAATTGATCACGCACGCCTCTGTGACACAGTGCAGTGGCACTGAAAGTTTAGTATGAAATACCTATTTACCTGTCTCTATATCTGTAACATCTTTCTCTACTGTACTACTCAGCGATCTATGGCTATTGTGGTTATAACCAAAGATTCAATCTATTCCTTGTATCAGCTTAGTATCGCAACTTAAAATAGTTCACGTCGTAAAAAACCGCATCAAAATCCGTTATATAAGTATATGTACATGGGGACAGACAGCGGGAAGCGACTTTGTTTAATACTATGTAGTGATAGTGATGATACATGCCAAAAATAGGCGATCCGTTGCTCTGTTACCCAGTGGAACCAACAAACACACCTTCGGATCTATAACTTAAAGTAAGGATTGAATCAGCTGTTTTATGTACGTTTTAAGACAAAACCTATCTACTGGGATAGAATATTCGACGAAATTAAATTTTGTTTTGATCGAAGAATAAAACATATTATGACTTCTCACTACACCCGTGCCAGGCGGATGTTTTTTTTTTCTAAAGAGCAAAGTAAGAGCCAAGTAACCCATTATATATAAGATCATTGGTTCTCAAGATTGTTTTGTATTTTATATGTATTGCTACTTTAATAATATTTACGAGTATAAATGTAATGTAATGCAGGTACTTAGGAACATCCCGCTAAGCAAGCAAAAGTTGCAGTAACATCAACAAGCTTGTAACTTACAAATATGAGGTTGCAACGTTCATGCAAGCTTACAGCGAGCTTGAAACGAAGCCCTAACGGCCGCGCTGTAGATAAACCCTGTAACTTGCCCAGAGCTGATCATCGAAACTTTTTATAACTTTAAAATGTGAAATTGCAGTAACATTACACAAGAAACATGTCTGAAAGTTGTAAAATAAACTTTCCGCAAGTATAACGTGTAACATTTCCACAACTTTGAATTTGAAAGGTAATAGTAACTTGTCTGAACTATCTTGCTTTAAGGTTACAAATGAAACTTGCACGTGCATTGCATTTATTTAGTTGTCCTTCCAATAATTATTTTTCGCAAGAAATAGCACAGCCGACATCAATCGTGTACAAAATTCGAATACTTCGCTTAAATTGAAGTAAACAATTTTTAATTTATTGTTGGTTTTTCAAAAACGGCTCAGCCGGTTTCTTTTGCGATAAATATTATTAAACTGCCTGAATTCCGCTGACATAGCTTAAGGATTTAAACAACCGGGACCTACAATTTAACTTGTCATATGAGCCACGGTAGCGCTCACTTGTAAATGCCACCTTCGATCATCCATCCGAAGACTGACGGTGTCCTCGTGTCGGGACTCGTCGCGCTCTCCAGCTTAGCACGGTGCTGCTCGCAACTTTCTCCTTCATGTATAGCCTGGAAAAAAATTGACTACTAACTTGATAAAATGCCAGCAATAACAAACTTAGTAAATAATTACCAAAAAGATGATCTAAAACAATTAATACTTTATTTCTTCACTGCTGGACATAGTAGATAGGCCTACCTTAAGAATCTCCAATAAGACCGCTCGGAAGCGGCTTGCCTCCAGCGCCATCTAGCGATCATAAATAGGTCGCCTAAAAGATACTCTGTTTTAATACTATAAAGTTGCGTTTCAATAATCATTCTTATTGACAGGTGGAGCCCGTAAGAGTTAACTTGAGACCTAAGCGCCGTTGTATGTTACCTACTGCGCTCAGGTTTCAAGTTGCGGGTTATAGTAAAAGTTTCTGGTTTTTATCATCATCATAATCATCGTCACCATCTACGGAAGCCTGTCTCGACACGCACATGACAAATTATTTTAGTGGTGATGGATCAAATATTTTTGTTTGAGGGTGCTTTTTCTTTGAATTAGATACAAAAAGCAGCTGTCCCATACAAAATTGCCAACGGAATATATTCGAATTCCAGGTTGGCCACAAAGTAAAGTTGTTCATTATGATGGTCTGAACACCCTTCTGAAGAACCCTGTAGGTACCTACCCAAAAGTAAGTATCAAGAAAACTAAATTAAAAATACTTCTAAAAATAACTAAAAAATACTTCTTCAGCTCCCTCAGCTCAACTCAACGACGGATAGATAAGAGAAATAATAACTTAGCAGGCCATAGTAGTTGTAGGTATACAAGTCCTACAACTGCAAAGATCCCAATCAAGATGTGTACAGCAGGTATCTCGGAGTTTCCGTCCCGTGCTCCCGGTACTGAGGCGCCGAGCGAGCGTATCCAATCCTTCCGGACTACGATTGAACGTAATATCCAGTTGCTTTCTACTTCACGACAAAATACCTATGTATTTCCTTCGTGTTTCGAACTCTGTCCGTCCTCTTGATGTCCTATACGAAATAAAAAAGAAAACCATTCATTCGTAGCGTAGGGGTGATTTTTATCCACAAAATATCTGGAATTAATGAGTAAAAATTAATTGAAAATGTAACAAAACTGATAGGTGCCTAGATTTTCAGAAACGGGGATAGGCCTCCCTTTATTTATGCAGCACCGCCATCACCTCTGTCATTTTGTCATCAAATTGGATAGTCGTAAATATTTTGCTATTTAGTTCAAATAAAAATAATACGGATGGTGCAGAAAAATACCTATTTATTTATTTATCATTTTAATTCAGACAATAATTATCCATAATTTATAAAAATTTAAATACAACTATGTCATTCATTTTAAAACATTAATTTTCAAGATACAACTATGTCATTCATATCTATAATTTATAATTTGGCTATTACTATGTCATTCATATCTATAATTTATGTTTTTACCTATACTTAACGGTGGAATGATAATTAATTATCAAGGAAAAAATAAATCCAGTAAAACTTTTTTATATTAAACTCATGAAATCCATATTTATATAATCACAGTGGCTGTATGGAACCCATTTGATTGTTAGGTTTTGGGCAGAATATGTTAAAACCTCAGAAGAAAGGTACCTACAATACCTTTCCCCTTCGTAAAAAAAAAGTACCTACAATACCTACATCTATCTATATCAGTTTGTGATTTAACGCGTTAAAACGTTGGCCGCGACTTCGTAACGGCTTAATCAACATGGTAATAAATCTATCTTGGTGATTTAGTAGTACTCATAGACTTTTTAAGCGCGTGCGCTGACTACATAGTAAGTCCTACACGAAAATGATGTACTTCAAAAATAACCGGCTTTATTAGGTCTACATAATAGCCCGCGACAGCATATATCTATATCTTCAGGTTTTTGCAGTATATCAACTTTGGTCACTTTAAAGTGAACGGTAATGGACAAAATGGCTTACTCCTTTATTGAGCACATAGTGCACAAATAAACCTTTTAGTTCTTTTAGAAAAGTCCCCGTATTCAACATGAGCACTAAGAAAACAATTAATGTTACTTAACTAAGCTTCTCCAGGTTTTGAACGCGAAAATAGATAATGATAGGAGTCTACGTTAAAACTGTCCGTAACTGTGGTGATTTTGGTTTTATTTTGCTCGAACCACTCTTAAGTCTTCCTTTTGGGGCAGATGAAAGTAATAAGTAACATTAGTATTAAATTTAAAAAAGAAATCTTGTAATTTAGCCATTATGGTATGCCATTTTATCCTAGTTGGATTTTTGTGTGATTATGAAAAATATTTATTATAAAGATTTTATAGGTTACATTTATTTGATTTGTGATGAGACTTCAACGCAAACTGTGAGACATTTTCTCCATTCTTAGCTTTATGTCTCCAAGCTCAAGCCTCCAAGGGTCTGTGGTTAATTCAATTGTTTTTTAAGTTGTTTTAGTAGTTTAAGTAAGTATAAAAAAAAGCGTCGGAAAACTAGTAATACTCTAAATAGTTACCTAAATATGTCGTAGAATGTGTTTTTGCGAAATCCTTAGGATTTTTGCAAAAAACGGTTTGTTAAATCATCCTACCTACGACTCCAGGAATATTAGATATTAATTAATTAAAACCAACCGAGTAGCTTTCTATCGCTTCTTGCCGACGAGTTGCCAATTAATTACGTTGAATGGAACTTTTTGTTTGGCCAGATTGTCGAGCTACCAGACTTAGGTATTCACTTCAAATTGAATATTAAATTTCTTTTACAATGCGAGAAATTTTAAATTCGTTGGCACTTGGAAGTTACATTCGGTTTATTTTAGTGAATCTAACAGCTTCTGCGCGCTAGTGATTGAAAGAGCATGATTTTATGCGATTTAAGAGTTGGCACGTAGCAAGGTCGGAGACTTTGTATTGAGATGTTTGCTCGAAGAACTAAATACATTTCATTAACGACTTGTTTTGAATTAGTGAAAATAAATCCCTTCGACATGTACACACGAGTATTACACTAAATATTGTCTAACAAGAAAAATACCTATAAAATGTAACTATACTAAATAAAAATATAGATTGTCGTATCCCAGCAAGTCACGCTGCGTTTATTCAGAGAGCATCGCGTTTCACAAACCAAACCTAGGCTCTAAAAACTAACAATCCAATTCGTGCTCCCGGAATAAAATCTGTTCCGAACAAACGGATCAGAAAACGGGAACATTTCAATAAAAACTAGTTCACTGTCTAAATGGGCACTTACCGGTTTAGACATTTTTAGTTTTATTTTTAATTAAATTAATGTTCAATGAATAATACAAATAAGCAACAGTTAACTTAGAAAAGGCGATGCAACGATAACTAAGAAATCAGTACGATGCTATAGTATGCGCAACTTCCTACTAGGTACTCAGTGATAAGGTCATAAGAAATATTCAACTGACGAACTGCAAAAAGAAAATTTCATCACAGTGCAGAGGTTGTATTTTGACGGATGAGTCAGCCAACACCTATCTAATCACTACGAGTACAAAGGTAAACTATAGAATTACTAGGTACCTACCTATCGAATAAAGCCCTGAGTCATAATTTCACCAAAAATTGCAGGTGTCCTCCGCCTGGATCTGTGGCCTGGATGCATCCCAATTCTGACCAAAATTCAAATATTTTGAGTGTTTTTCGTACAAATATTTTTCAAATCCCGCTACAGAATTGATAAAATGTGAGTAACGTGTAAAGAAAACAAATGAAAATGCAGCCGGTACCACAAAACAGTTTTACAAGCAAACTTTGCCGCTGTTGCTTGCGCGAAAGGGACCGTCCTTTTTACGTACACGAAAACTTGTGCAAAGAATTATTTAGAGACACTTTGAATTTATTGGTAAGTAGGTACTACATATTTATTTGTTTACAGGCGAGCAGAGTATTACTCATTTATGATTCTTTATTACGACGTAATGAAACCGAACCATTTTTGAAAAAGCTGATAACTGGTGATGAAAAGTGGATCACGTACGACAAGAACGTGCGAAAAAGGTCGTGGTCAAAGGCCGGTCAGGCTTCACAGACTGTGGCGAAACCCGGGTTAACTCGCAACAAGGTGATGCTGCATTTTATCCCCTCGTAGAGGAAATAAAGTATGGATTGACAATGACAACTTACATTTAAAGTGGATAAAATAGTTTTCTCCCTTTGCCGTGCTACCCGGGCTAGAAGAGATTGGTGCCAGTTTTTATATTTATTTACTGTCTACTTTTCAATGCACTATTAGCACCTACTATTTTATTTTTATGGCTTCTACTATTTATTATAATAATTATTTGGATCCTTTATTTATTTGTACTTAATGCCAGATTTTATCTTATCAAGAGAACCCCTTCAAACTCCTCAAAGCACTCAGAAAATATTCAATTTAAAACGTCAACTGCCAGCTTAATCACTATCTATTGAAAAACCGCAACAAAATCCGTTGCGTAGTTTTAGAGATACTATTATAAGCATCCATAGGGACATGGGACTTTATGCTTGACCACATATTCAGTCTTTGTTTTGGACTATACTTAATACCTCAGATCATATCCTTAGACGTATCTCCATGACATCCATCTCCATCGTAGATCCATGGACGTAGCTAGTAACTTCTTTTCTGCCAGAAAACTTGAAAATCAATACATTATGAAATGTCAGTTTGTAAATGTGCCACCTTTCAATTGATTTCTTTTCCACGTCACATAGCTCTGTCACACAATTTAAAAATATCCTTGCATACTAATTAAGCCCATTGAGCAAAAAAAAATCAACCTACATTTCTGATTACTTCATGAGTTCATTTTCTTTCCACATTCGTTTTCATACAGCTATACAGTTATGGAGGCTTGCACGCGATTGCAATGCGCGATACGCCCACGATTCTAAATTTAAATTTTTAAAACTCAAACGCGCCGCATGCGCTACGCTCGCGCGCTTTTCCCTACTGACCTTATAGGCATATAATGTACTTTATGACTAAAATGACGAAATAAATTGATAAATAATAAATTAGCGTATGTAGCGCTCATGGTGAGCAATTTGAATAATTTTTTCAGTTTGTGAATCATAACACTGGAAAACAGCATGTCTGTTGCATGAGATGTTTTACATGAATCTGAATAGTTTTTACACGCTGATTTCAAAAATATATGCCGTTTTTTTGTAGCAGCTCTAGTTTTGGAGTTACGAAGTGACAGGGTTTTTCATTAAAAATGCACATAGTTTAAGTTTAAAAAATTTACTAAATATATTTAATCTGAATAAAATTTCCTTTTTTTGGATTTCTTAGAGTGAGATGTAATATGAGTACTATTTTGAATGCTACAACAATAATCAGCCATCATATGTTCATTCCAGAACCCCTGATACCTTTCCTTCATAGTGCGATTTTCCTGGTGAAAGAGCTCTCCTTGTTCCTCGCTTAGGTCACCGAGATTTTCAGGAAAATAGTCTAGATGACTGTGAAGGTAGTGAAGCTTAATACTCATGTTGCATCCAAGCCGCTGGAAGTGTTCAACGAGCTGAATGTAGCCGTTTGACTTCCTATTGCCCAAAAAATTCCTCACTACCCAAACGAACTCTTCCCGTGCACATTTCTCGACAGCTGTCATATGGTTTATGAAATTTTTATCATCTATCAACTTCCTGATTGGTGGGCCATCGAAAATACCACCTTTGATTTTCTCACTACTCAATTTTGGAAACACTTTTACAATGTATTTGAAACATTCGCCATTTTTGTTAAGAGCTTTTACGAGATGTTTTTTCAACCATATTTATATGCAAAGGAGGCAATATAATTCGGTCTCTGGATACTAGTGGAGCATTAATTACATTTTGCTTACTGGAAACCAAAGTCTCCCTGGAAGGCCAGTCTCTTTTTGTCCAGTGCTCAGCTTTAGCTCGGCTGTCCCATAAGCATAGGAAACGGATATTTTGTGTAGCCACTTTGTTGGCCCAGGAGAATATTTACCATTTTCAAATCAACACATACAACTCCGTTATGTTCATTGTACTTTACATATGTACCAAACTTGGTATCCAAGGTCTATTAGCGTTTGACGGCAACGGAAACCCAAAGTAGTCGAAGTATGCCTTTTTCACAAAGTCCGACACTTTAAACGAAATTTTTGGAACATATATTCTCCACAAATAACAAAAATCAATCAGAATTATTTTAACACGTCCTTCTGGAGAAAGGCATAATGAAATTTATTAAGGAACTAGTTAAGTTACACCGATATTGATAGAAACTATCGACTACTTATGTAAATTCAAGGAGGTACCTGTATCTCACTAACTAGAGCTGCTACAAAAAATCTGAGAGTAGATTTGAAATCAACGCACCCAAATTAGTAAACAACCGTAGAAAAACTTCATGCAACAAAAAAAAAGTTTGATTTTGTTTTGTGTAATTTATTGCAGAATTCATTAAACATATTACTTTTAACTAATTCAATATCAGTCAACTGCGCTATTCCATATACTCTAACTGAAAATATAAATAAATTATATTTATGCAATAATGTAAACGTTTTGAGCGAAATATTCGAATTTAGTACACGATGGGAGGCGGTTTTGCCTTTTTTTAAAAAAATAAATAAATATAGTAAGTTGCCATTTTTATTTTAAAAATAATTGTAGTCCAGCAGCCCTCTGTCATGTAAAAAGAAACATTGGAGTTTCAAACTGCACACAAGGAAATTTAACCTCTATTGCACAGTTGATAGGAACTAAATCTAATAGTATGCAGCTTTAATTGCAGCAAGGAGATTTTGGCTCCTATGATGTACATAATAGGAGTTAAATTTCCTTGTGTGTTGCTTGACACTCAAGCCTCAGATCAATTAAAAAATATCAAGACAATGTTGAAAAACAAATAAGTGAGGCCGGCAAATCTGCGGCTCGCCATGTACAGACACAATTACACACACAAACACGTACAACGAAACTACGCCTTGGCTCGTCAGTCAAACTATGGCGGCGCAACACCGACTCACCACATATACAGGGTCATAGGTATTAAACGCAAAACCTTTTAAAGAGGGGGTCTAGTACATCTAGAAAAACAATTTTTATTCTAGGACTAATGGAAAATCACGAAGAAAAAATCAGCTTTTTCATGCAAAAAGTTCGTCAACGCGCGGCCAAATGTATGGAGAAGCGAATTTTTTATTGCGAATTTTCAAAAGTCGTAGTAGTAAAGTTGTTTGTCTAGAATCTAGAAATGTACTAGAACCGCCCTTAAAAGGTTTTTCGTTTAATACCTATGACCCTGTATAAAAAACTGTTTGTTCACGACGTTCTGTCTTGATTTTTTTATTTGGTCTGTGACTCCAGCGATATTTTTAAGTTTCGGCTCGTTTGATTCGTCTTGCCGAGTACTTGTTCAGTAAAAGCTTGTTTAAAAAAAAGGTTTTTTAATTGAATTCTTGTTTAAAAAGATAGTTCCGAAGCGTGCAATGCAAAACAGTATGTGTTTACCAAATTGTCAATAGAATGAAACGTGTCTTGCCATACCCGTAGCACTACTAGTAGTGTCACGGGAAAGTAAAATTTCCCTTCGCTCTACGGTAACATCCAAATTCAGGATAACCATCATAAAGTCGGTATTATAAGCTATATCTGTTAGAAGTTTCAGGGCTGTTCGAGACAGTTTTGTGCTAACCATTGCTTCTTTTGACAGAAGTTCAAATGTTAACCAGGTGAAATCAAAAAGCAAAAGAAAACTTAAAATTCTTCAGAACTTGCGCCAACGGCCCGCGCAATAGTTTACATGTTCGGCTTGCGTGCGGCCCGCTTTGTTAAATCAACTGAGCTACCGTGATGCCCGCCGCCATTATGATTTTTTTTCCAAAGTTTCCGCGCACGATTAAATATACGCGTAATAAATATTTCGTACTATGGTACCTTTACATCCAAATATCTCGAGAACGTGACACTTTAGGGGATCATAGTACTGAACATCTATTGTTTTTATAAGTATCTTCTACTATGTTTATTCTAAGTATACTACTATCATTGTGCGCGAAAACTTATAAAAAAATTGGCGGCGGGTGGAAATGCCAGCTTCCATACAAAAATGTTCAAACCCCTTTACGATGGCTCCTTTAAAATCGGGCGTCATGTCTCTCTCTCTAGCAGACTGGCTCCGAAGTATTGTTGTACACAGACATGGTAACGCCATACCAAACAGTCAACATTGAAAGAAATCGCATGTTTTGTCACCTGCATCTCGGGCTACAAGAGACCTATGATCAACAGTGGGCGACCACGGGCTATGGAGGATGATGATTCGCCTTACTGAGAATGGTATTCGTCATACATGCTGAGAATTAACGGTAGTATTCAGTTTTGTTACCACCCCTGTTATGATGATATAATATCTATTTTAAGTTAGTATTATTTAACAAACTTTTTGAAGTTTGCTTCATAATTTTTAAACCAAAATGTTTTTCCAAAAACAACTGTCATTTTCAGACAGTAACATGAATCTGTCAAATCAATAATTTCAAAAAAGTAAATAAACACAGTTTGTTGACAAAAAAATGTGAAAAATAAAAACTCCACAAAAATTACAAACAACAATTTTAAGAAGACAAAACTAAACCAAGAGAAGTAAGAAATATAAAAAGAAAAGGTTTGTGCTAGAATAAATAATAATTTTAAGACCTGTTTTGTGCAGAAAAACCATAGAAAAACTATCAATAATGCCTCATACTCGCTTCTTGGCTTTCCTATGACTAACTGTGTCTGGGATACCATGGAACGCACATAAAATCATGGATGTAAATTCTATCAACTGAAAATTTACTTTTTTAATGACTTGTTCATATGTATTCCATGGCATATCAGCACAATAATCCTAGGAAAGCTAAGAGTAAAATAGGGCCAAATAGGGTAAATAATTTATTTAACAGCCTACCAACTGGCTTCAACTATCTCACACATACATATATTTGCAAGTAAGAATACACAGCACCTTGGAGGATTTAGCTACTGGAGAAGAATTCAGCGCGCGTACCCCTCTGTCATGATATAAGAAAATTTTTAACTACATGTGAACGAGATACCAGACATTTCATTGCACAATTTTAGACTGTGTCTAAGCAATTAAGGCGAAATCGATTATCAGCAACTGGGCTGCATTGTTCTCGCTCGCTCTGTACCAAAAGCCTGTTAACATTTCAATTTTATTCCCATAAGTATTAGGTCGAAACTTCAGTGAACACCTCCTCCCCCACTCCTCACGTAAAGATGACAGAATGTAGTGAATGCGAATCGTAGTGCGTTTCTAGTCCGGAGATAAAACGTCCCTGCTTAGTATTGAATTTCCAATGGTTTGTTACAAATTTTATTTTTTCTTATTTCATTTTCTTTCTTTCTTTCAAAAATCGTAAAGGTATAGGTAAAGGTATATGAAGTAGTCGGCTGTCGGCGGATGTGAAGTAGCTACAAGCTGAGCAAAAACCCAATCAACAAGCAGCTTTATGTCAGCTTTCAGTCAAGATTGGATATAGCTCAGAATGTAGCTAACTTCACATCTGCCAACTTGTATGATTCGACCTATGTATGAATTGCATCATCAAAAGCAGCCAGCAAATAGTAAAGTCTAGAAAACGCAGATGACCAGTCATTGAACTAGGTGCATGAATTACATAACCTAATGTAAACAAACAAGCAGGTAAGAATGAAAAGTTCATATTGATTTGAAATAGTGCAAGCATGATCACTACATAGTATAAAACAAAGTTGTTTCCCGCTGTCTGTCCCCATGTATGCTTATATCTTTAAAACTACGCAACGGATTTTGATGTGTTTTTTTTTAAATATATAGAGTGATTTAACAGGAAGGTTTATATGTATGTATAATACACCAGTGCGAAGCCAGGTTGGGTCGCTAGTTGATGATATTTTCGAGCATCAACTAAATTATTATGTTAATGTCAGCTGGTGGATAATGATGTCATGTAAAGTTTTGTAACAAGTTGCATTCTGCTGCTATAATGAAAGAAATGTTTTAATAAAGTAAACATAAATTTTTGAAAGATTGCATTTCAGTTTCCTAATATATTAATATGTAAAAATGAATCATGCTTGTTAGTCTTGCTGAAACTCGAGAATGGCTGAACCGATTTGGCATATTTTGATTGTGGAAGTTAAGGGAAGGTTTAAATGGTGAGAAAATTTATAAAAGTTGTGAGTAAACGAACAATTATATATTGTTTACAAACGTCTGGTGGATTTGTAATATTATTATATCGATCTTTTCACTAGTCCACAGCTGAACATTGGTCAACCCACAAAGGGTGATCAACAAGTTGATACTAGGCTTGACTTAAAATCATTGCTATTTTTGACCGACGAAACGGTACTCAATTCGACGCGTATATTTAGGTATACCTATATTTTTTTGATGTATAATCACGCATAACTTTTTACAGATTAGTCCGATTTCGATAATATTTTTTTATTGTAGAGAGTATACTTCGAAATTGGTCCCATTTACATTTTATTGCAATCGGCTGAGCCATTTTTGATAAATCAACAATAATGTGAAAAATGCGACATCGATCCGTGCGAACTATCCGCGAATTCTGTACACGGTTTTAGTCGGTTATGCCATTTTTGCAAAAAATAATTAATCTATTTACTTATTGTTTAGTGAAAGATTACACAAATTATAAAAATACAGTTACATTAAGACCTAGATAAGAATTTGTTTATTTTGATAACTAAACCTATTACGAGATTCTACGTGCTACGTAACGCTACGCAGCTACGAATACATAATACAATTATTTTCGTAGATAAAAAAATTGCTTTGCAATGTAAGTAAGTGCAGGAAGTTTCAAATATATATATCATCATTAGCAACAAGTTTTAATAACCCCAAAATTAACTTTACATACGTTTTTCTAGAGTCAACAAATTTTTAGTACAAAACAGCTAAATTTTTTCGCGATATCGGGGTTGGCCCAAAGTACTGTACCAGCCTTTTTAATAGTCCACTGCAGGACGTAGGCCTACCCACGAAGGGTGATTGGGCCATTTCCACCACGCTGGCCCAGTGCGGGTTGGTGGATTCACATACGACCTTAAATTAATAAGAACAAATACAAACACTGATATAAGATACTATTTTTATCTATAAAGATCATTCATTGCTAGAATATCAACCTAAGTGTATTCTTTAAAACATATTTTTTTTACTTTACTTTAATCAACATTTAAAAATTGAGCACATTGTATACATTATCAAAAGTATTTTGTGTTTATTACGAAGAGCCTATGCAGAAGTGGGCGATTACAGGCTGCATATTATAATGGTGATGATTTTGTGGAGTTACCATAGAATAAGAACTAAAGTAATAGAAACAGTACTAAAACAGCAAGAGATATACACATTTATCACTTTGTCCCATTTTAAACATGAAATTTAAAAGGTGTTAGAAAAAGATCACAAACTAGCATTGAGCTATCTCGGGTGTCCAAATTCAAATAGGTAAAAAGTAGGAAGGTAAATGATCAGAGATTAGAACCTTCTTACTGGAACTAGAGAGTTCAAATTTCCGAAAAAAAAAAACAAATGACCAAGGGTAACCAAATTTTAACCATTTTGACATTCCAACTGGTGATTTTGACGTATAACAAGTGTTACATTACCAAAAATGTACATAAATACCCTAAACTCTAAATGTACATAAAATACTGATCTCTAAAACTGTTTACTATAAATTCTAGTGAAGGGTAAACTGAGAAAAGAAAAAGATCAAACTATATTACCGAACAAACCAAACTTAACTTCGACCTGTATTAAGCACTCGTATCCTTTACCTAACAAACCTTGCGTGATCCGAACTAATACATTAGGAGAATTCTTAGGTATAAATAAACCAAATACAATGTTCTGTGTTGAAGTTCAGCAGTAAATAATAAAGTTACATGATTCAGCACAAGAACAAAATAGCGTTAAATCACCGATCCCGAGAAACTAGTTTGTTGTGACGGTACGGAACCCTTCGTGCGTAAGTCCGACTTGCACTTGACCAATTTTCATACTTTTCTTCATACATAGATTTTTAATCTTTTTTGAACAACTATTACTATGGGGACAACCCGGAATTCGAGAAAAAAAAATCAGCTGTTTCATACATTTTGTCGATTCCAATTTGCAGTTTTGTATGGAACAGCTGATTTTTTTCTCGAGTCCCATTATAAAAGTTTTTAATAATGATGGTTTTAATCACTTCCTTATGGCTTATTACAAGGTAAGCAGATAACCGAAATTAACAGAATCAGTAATGTTCTTTAATTTCCCAAATTATGTTACTGACTACGTCAGTCGATTCTTTGAGCTTGAAAATCGTCAATCGTTTATAGTTGTACAGAAACGTTCATTAGGGACAGCCTTAACATGACATGCCATCTCTTTCGCGTACAGTTAGTCCCATAGTAAAAGTTTGATGTTCTAAAATACGGGAAATGAGCGAAAGAGATATCTAACACCTAACAGGGTCTTATAGGCACTGACTTATTCTTTAAAGTTACCTTGGCTTGGCTTATATATATCTTTTCAAATATTCCAGAATAAAATTCAATAGGTAAAGCCAGCTTAGCTCTAAACATGTGAAATGAAAGCATATCAAATAATAGTGCTAAGAAGAGTAATGTTCGGGATATACCAGTATATGTACTTATTCAATTCATGGTCAATTTTAAATCGACCTACTCATTATTTGCGGGATGCACCACGACGCCGACGATGTGCAAGTTTGGGATTATTGTATTCACGAATGAATACAAAATTCAATACTTTTGAATGTAACAGTTGATTAAATTATATACCATACCAAGGTTTCCTAACGGGGGCTAATTATTTATTATGTGCCTGAACTGAGAGAGGATATTGTACTATAGATTGTAAAATATTTAAACATGCGAGTCACATAGAAATTTTATAAAAATTGCAAAGCTAACTGCATGTAAATTGTAAGTATTTTCGTACTTTTTGTACTGATCATAATAAAATGTAAACGAGACGATGTCTCGTGATCGCTATTCATTAATTCTAGCTGGTAAATGGGTTCCGCAGAGTTTCTTGCACTCCAGATTATTGCGGATACGGAAGCTAGTTGAACAACTTATGAATTGCAGCTTTTGGTTGTCTTGCAGTACTGCAAGGTTCTCATTCAAAATGTTTTTAAACATTTTGATTACTTAATAATTACCAACATTGGCATAATAATAGCCAAAGAGGGTTTTAAATCGTGAATTATTTAAATTTAAAATAGAGGGGTAACTGCAAGATTTCACGTAAACTGAAACTACAGTAGTCGATTTTTATACAGCGCCACTAGCGGAAACGAGCCCTGTATCACTGGTACCTAAGTGCTGGCACGCTGGCGCGGCTTTTTCCTTCCACCAATAATACACAGCTATCATAAACACAAGCGTCGTCGAACTCGTCGAAGACGTACCGCAGCAGCGCTGCGCACGTATCAGCAGCAGCAGACCAAATAAATATTTAAGGGGGGCTCCCATACAGTACGGAAGCCTCCGTGCACGAGTCCGACTCGTACTTGGCCCATTTTTACTTTATTGTTTTAAGTAGGTAGGCACCCACTAATTGGAGAAGACACTGACTGATCAAACACAGTTAACGCAATTGGAATAGGTTGCCTGAGGATGTAATCTCAGCAAGAACTACGAGTAATAAACACATTTAAGAATGGACTGGACTTTTGGATAAAGAAGGAAAAAAAAATTAACAGATAAATACTAATTATATACGACTCTGCTTGATATAGGAAAAATTGATTCTGTATAAAAACGCACAGATTTACATGTGTACATATTATTGTGTATAGAAATTCACTTGTAAAATACATAATTATTTTCCCAGCAAAATATTTTAATGCGGTTAATTTTTAGTTTCAACGTCATAAAAAAAATAACAATATTCTCTACGAATTTTGAAGGGGAGCACGGATTTCCGAGACACAAGCTTAAAGCTTAGTTCAGCAATCCATAGCTCATGAATATTGTTGCTAATAAATAAGTTCATTTTAAGTTGTTAATTATGTGTAGAAATTAAAAAACATCGTAATTTCAACCGAGAGGATAATAATAATAAAAAATAATAAATAAATTGTTTATTTCCAAAAACCAAAACAGTACAGTACTACCACTATTAAATAAAATATCCTCGATCATTATTATATTCCGTTGATTTGTGTTACAATGTAGACAATTACGAAGGCGTCACCCTAAATTTGTGTTTCAGTACCTACTGGAAAACAGTGGGCCCCAAACTAGGCTAGGCCTGTATCTTGGGTACCCAAATGATGTTTACAATTAGAATTTCACAAAACACGCTGAGGTGTACGCATGTTAACACCGAAAACAGTTTTTACTTAGTCTATTGAAATAGCTATGACCTTGAATGACCATTCAGAATTCCAAAACAAGAGATTGTATATAGGATTTACACCTAGATACCTACACATTACATCACACAAGTGAGTAGAACAGAAATGAAGTTTAGATAAGCATAAAAATGCGGGTATGCATCTCTTTTCGAAATACCATAAAGTGCAGGCACGGTCGTATTTAAACATCGCTGCCAAGCAAGAGTGAACCATTCAAGAATAATTACGTGTGAATAAAGTTTAACTACAAGAATGTACCTATACATTGTGATAGCAGATAATTTATAATGTGGAAAGAGTTATTTAATTTTTCTAATGTGCTAATAAGTAGTTAAATTACAGTAATAAGTATTGAAGAATTACAATGATAGTTGTTAATGTTAAATTGTAATTAGGAATTATTATACATAAATTAATTTGAACTGAGTAAAGCGAAGTTTACTCGAATTGCTCGCATTATTATTGTTATTAAATTTGTGATCAGTATAGATGATTTCAAGATAAATGTGTATGTGTATGTGTGTGTGTGTGTGGGTGTGTAACACTGCAATACGCAGGATCTCATGAGAGTCAAGGTTTGCAGTGCTACGTGTGTGTGTGTGTGTGTGAGTGTGTGTGTGTGCGTGTGTGCATTTTCCTAGTCAAGGAACCTTTCCGATTATCTCTATCGGCTCGAAAGTAGAAGCAAAAACCTCTTTACCCTTCATCTCAGTATATGCTATTAGTCTTTCTGTTTGCTCGCCGGATAGTGATAAAAGCCATTTCACTACCATTTTCTTAGAAGCAGCAAAAG
Source organism: Hypomecis atomaria (assembly GCA_964007245.1). NCBI lineage: Eukaryota > Metazoa > Arthropoda > Insecta > Lepidoptera > Geometridae > Hypomecis > Hypomecis atomaria. The sequence goes on from OZ023279.1 coordinate 31,773,057, forward strand.
TACTATGTTGAATGTTTATCTGTCGACAGGCAGAGTTGTACGTAAAGATATGAACGTATTTCGGCAGCCGGGCTGCGAACGTGGTGTGCACTTTCGGTAGTGGAATATCGCAATGGCGGTTATTTCTGCGCAGTTTGATATTGCTCGACAGGTGGTGACTTTTGGCTATAGCGCGCATCACAAACAGCTGTCTGACTCTGAGGACAGAAGCTTCCGCGTACAGCTTATCAGTAGGGTATCGGCGTGGTTTGCCCAATAGTACTTTTAGCGCAGCTCTTTGGGCGCGTTCTATCTCGTCCATGTGCGACTTCGCTGCGCCGCCCCATACTCCTATGCAGTACTGTAGCAGCGACTGACAGAGCGATTTGTATACTAACATTTTAACGTCTGCTTTCGCGGATGCTCTTAGGCATTTCATGACGTATAGCAACTTACGAATTTTCTTTGAGATGTACGTGATGTGAGCTGAAAAGGACAAATTTTCATCCACCATAACGCCCAGATATTTTACTGACTTGACTCTTTCTATCGAACTGCAAGTACACTTTACTGGGCTTGCTTTCGAGTCTGAAGTAGTGATGCAGTTATTGTGTACAACCAAATTGGACAATGTAGAATTTGTGGCTGCCGTAATGTGAAAGGCAATGAAATTAGATTTTTTAACATTCAAAGTTAGTAGGTTTGCATCAAGCCAACGAGATATCCTCTCGATACCTATTTCAGTTTCTCGGGTTACAGAAGCCCAATCATCTCCGTGGAAAATAGCAGCCGTGTCATCAGCGTAGCATATAAGTTCACAGTTTGGAATGTTCAACCTGAAAATGTCGTCCATGTAGATCGTGAACAGGGTAGGAGCCAGTATACTGCCTTGAGGGACGCCGAATTCAATGGGCATTACCCCGCTTACGTGTTCCCCAACTTTGATGCATTGTTGCCTATTTGAGAGGTAGCTAGCAAACCAACTAAGAGCGATTCCCCTGATTCCAAAGCTGCGGAGCTTTTTAAGCAAGATTTTGGGAGACAAAGAGTCGAATGCTTTAGCCAAGTCAAGGAAAACTCCGATACACCTTTTTCTTCTGTCTAGATGAGTCGCTACTGTTTCAACAAGAAGTTGGACAGCTTCTTCTGTTGATTTGCCTGCCCTAAAACCGAACTGACGTTCACTAAGCAAGTTGTTTTTTTGGAGGAAATCGACGAGTCTTTTATTGACAAGTTTTTCTAGAATTTTTGAAACGATGCTAAGGAGTGATATTGGTCTATAGTTGTCAGGGTTCGTCTTATCCCCATTTTTGTGAATCGGGATTACAACTGCCGTTTTCCAGCAATCTGGGAAAATTCCGGTTGTCATGCTGAGATTACAAATGTAGGTAAGAGGTTCAAGCAATTCGTCTTTGGCGTACTTTAGAATAAGTGGAGTAATAGCGTCCAAACCAGGGGCACTGTGAGCTTCGAGGCTTTGTATGATGTTCTTGACTTCCTGAATGTCAATGGGCGAAAAGAAGAGTGAGTTTGCGCTACGACTAGCAAAGGGGACTTGTTGGCTTAGGGCATCATGCGAGGTATTCAGCTTTTTTAAAATTGTGGATGCCAGTTTAGCTCCTGCTGTAGCAAAATGATGGTTACAGCCATCGAGAGCTTGCACAGGATTTGAACCGCTTCTTAACAATTCCTGTGAATCACTTTTTGAGCAGGGAATATCACAAATTTGTCTTATGGTTTTCCATAGATTCTTGGGGTTGTCGCGATTTTGTGTTAACTGTTCATTTTCATATTCGTGTTTAAGCTTATGAAGTAAATTATTACAAAAGTTTTTGTAGCGCGTATATGTGGTATTAAGAATTGCGTTTTTTGGGTCTTTCCTTAATTGCAGGTGAAGGTTGTCTCTGTGTTTCATGCACTTTATAAGCCCAGGTGTGATCCAGGGTTTGAGATTAAGTTTCGATCGACTGATTTTACGTTTGTGAGTGTGTTTGTGAATGCAGTCCGACAAGATTTGGTTTAGTGCTAACACCGCTTCGTTAACATCTTCTTTCTCTAAAACTTGTTTCCAGTCGGTTCTCTTTAGTTCTTCAGAGATTTCATGAAAATTGGTTCTGGTGACAGTTCTGTTAATTTTAATGACATTTTTCGAATTCAAGGTGAGTCCAATCAACAAAATATCATGATCAGTTATCGACGTTTTACAAATAATTCCCAGACTATTTGTTTTTGTTTTTATAAACGCGTGGTCTAAACATGCTTTTTCTCTAGTAGGCTCAGTTACTGCAGGAAGAAAGCCTTGGCCCGCCATCAAGCACTGGTAGGAAGCATTGCCCCTACTTGGGGGCTCCTGTAGTAAGTCAAGATTAATGTCTCCCGTGACCAGTACAGTGGGTTGGTTCCTCGTAGTTTCTAAAACATTTTCAAGCGAGTCATTGAAACTCTCCAAATCGGTCAAAGATGGCGGTCTATAAACTCCTACTATTTTCAGGCAGTTTCCTACAGTAACAGCTAGACAGTTTCCGCCCTCGAAAGCGGGTTCTTGAGCTGAAGCAGACCAACACTGCTTGATATAGATGGTAACCCCACTACATCTATTAATTATTTTTCTCGTGTGGAAAACATCGTATCCTGTAAGTTGAGGAATGTAAGTGTGTTCCTGAAGCCAGCATTCGGATAAAACTAAGGCGTCGAATTCACAGCCTAGTCGACTAAGTGTAGGTAGTAATTTTGTGAAATTTTGATTCAGGCTTCGTATGTTAAAAGAAATGACTTTAAAGTTGTAGGGTGTTAATAGTTCTTTACATAATTCTGGTTTTGCAATAGTGCGGCACTGTACCTTAAGAATATCGTCTAATTCGTCATAAGCTTCTGGGTTACCTGTTGCAGCTCGATGGAATGTTTTAGATAAGTAAACTAGTTCGTGATTAAGATGTTTTACGTGACTGAGATAAATCACAATGTGTAGATATAATTTAGTATATAAGCTGTTGTTATTTGATGTTAAAATAGAATATAGTGAGATATAGAGTCAGACTTTAGTATCTTATTTTAATTCCTTGGCGCCCCGGCATATTGGTGACCCCGAGTGCAGTATCAGTTTGGGGTCCCACTGCCATACCAGCACAGTGGTGACCCCCGACCCAAGTGTCGCGGAATGTAGTGAACACGCAAGAAGGTTTGGGGGTTGACGATAAATCCGCTGGATGACGTCATACCAATACCCCCACAGTCATCACAACGGTAACCAACGACACTTGGCGAGCGCGAAGAAGACTCTGGAAGCTTATTTTGGAATTTGAGGACATTTTGTACGGGACATCTCCACCTGGCAAGTCAGAAGAACGGCAAATACGCATAATTCAGCAAGCAAGATGTACAAATCACATGGTTGACGAGAAGCAGTTTGTCACGCAATTTTTGAAGTTATGAGTAAACGCCAAATCCAGGGTTCTGTAGCTGCAATGAAACGCGAATAACCCTTGGTATTTTGTTTACGTGTGAATTGATGAAATCGAATCAGCAGTCGCCAGCAGCCGAGTATAGGACCACAGGAACTTGAGATGCCAATGCTGCCGCCGAAAATTCAGGTTGGATCTGCAAGTATTTTTTCGAAGTTGGCACCACCGTACGAGGACAAATCGAAGGTGGCGGAAAATTGCGTAGTACTGGAGGATTTGCCCAGACTCGTTTCCATTGCCAAACGACTGGTCAGTGATATATTATAGAGAATATGTGAAATGGAAATATGGCTGAAGCTGCGAACGCGTGAAGATATTTGAAATGTTCAGATATTACGGAAAAAGTGTGTTGTGACAACATTGTTTTTTTTTTGTGCAAATTCAGGATAAAATCAGTGAAATCGGTATGTGAAGTTAGACGAAAATTGTGTACTGCCCATAAGATGTCGAAGTCCAAGTTAATAGAGTTAGTGATTAATAGTATTTTTCTGCGAATTGAGTGAAATATTTTTTGTTTTTAGCTATAGGCATATAATTTTTGTTGTTACATTTATGTTATAATGTTTTGCAAACTATATTTTACTAGGTAATTAGATCAGTAGTAGTATAAGTATTTGCTTAGTTAGAGCTTTGTCATCAAATTTCGAGTAGCGTCATACTGCAAATCGAAAAACGTGCCAATTGACCGACGAAGTGTAACTATGCGGAATGTTTAGAATATTTTATTTAATAGAGTTATGTCAATTGATAAGTAAAGGTTAAGGTTGATCAGTGAATGTACTTAAAGACAATAGAAGCACGTGCCTACGGAGCTGACTAAGCCAGTGGGTTTAATTTTTGCTGACGCACTGTAAAGTCGCGAAGTCGCTGCAACATAATTGATCGGATTTTTGTTTATTTTGTTATATCTATGTATTTTAAGGTAATACGAGTTTGTGAATATATATTACATTTTTTTCCAAGGGGGAAGTACTGTTGCAGCTCGATGGAATGTTTTAGATAAGTAAACTAGTTCGTGATTAAGATGTTTTACGTGACTGAGATAAATCACAATGTGTAGATATAATTATAAAATATATTATTGCCTATCGGAAAAACTAATCTATCTTTTTCCATTACGTTTACAAGACATTATCATATTTACATGAGATCATGATAAGTAAATATTTTACACTCCAAATTAATAAACAATGACATTACATACATTTCAACCATACTCTATGTCTTAATATTATATACTGAAAAATTATCTAAGTAAATAGCAACAACTTGTACATTACAATAATTATTAATTTTAAAGAGATCACTTTTATTTTTTATAGTACAGGTACGGCCCAGACCCATGCGTACAATCGTAGAATTCCTTCATGGTATAAAAGGTTTTCTCGACAAGCCATTTTCTTAGGCATTTTTTGAAATTCTTTCCACACAATGACTTGATATGATGTGGCAAATCATTAAAAGTGTTAATTGCTGTCATGTAGGTACTTCTATGAAACATTTCGTTATTAGCTTGAGGAATGGTTAAATTGAATTTATATTTGGGGCGTAAACATTCTGAGCGTACTGACTTCTTTTCAATAAAAACGGTTGGGTTGTTTTTCACAAATAGACATATTTCAAGTATATATAAGCCTGTGAGAGTTAAAAGATCGTTATCCCTAAAAATGTGTCTCACTGAGTCAGTACTACGGAGCTTAAAAATAGATCTTATGCAACTCTTTTGTAATTTGAACGTACTATCAATGTGTACTGAGTTGCCCCAAAATATTATTCCATACATTAAATGGGGGTAAACATAGCCATAATATGCATTTTTTGCTATTAGCTATTAGCTAAAACTATTAGCTAAAGCTTTGGCTTTTGGCTTTTTGCTATTAGCTAAAGCTTTGGCTTTAGACACCAGTCTCTTTTCCCTCGACAAAATGTATGGAACAGCTGTTTTTTTTTAGTTTTAGACAAAAGTTGTAGAACAAGAGTTATGTTTTAGTTTTGATGTACAGAATAAGGCCATGAAAGGATGCTAATTGATTAAAAATAACCCTGTATATTATCTTTTTTAGCATAAATGTTTAACTAAAACTTTGCTAGAACTTCGTAGCGATTGACAGTGCCGATGCAGATAGTATAATAACATTGTGGTCTACACCAACTAGTGGCAGAGCTGGATTTAGCAGTCTGAGGCCTTCAGAAAAAAAAAGAGTTATAACTAAATTATTTGTAATTGAACTTAAAACTTCTTGTAATTAAAATTATGTAATTGTTAATAATAAAAAATTAAAATAAAAAATATGTGTAGCGTTACTGTTTGCTTTCTAATTACAGTGTTCAAAGAAAGATGGTTTCGGCTGATAAACAACTACTTATGAGAAGCGAATTTTTTATTTACTTTATTAACTTTGTCTCAAATTAAGACGAGAATTCTTTTGACTTAGCATCTTTTCTTTCAAGGTACGTATCTTTCAGTGGAGACAGAAAGTAAGGTCTTCTTGTCTGAAGGGAAATTCTTGAAGCTCTTGAAGGAAGGAAAACAGGAGTCAGGATGTGGAAAGCTTCGGGTTTAGGGTCAAAAGGAACTGTAAACAGAAAAATCAATAAGTCCATGACAACTAATGAAATTACGTGTGCAATGTTCTCAGCGAATGAGATAGGGAAGTAGTTAGAACTAGTTTTAGCGATACGTTAGGTACTGCAGATTTATTTTTGCTGATTAGCTATGTTGCCACCCACGCTGTACAGGTGAGGCGAGGCACAAATTACTGATCGTATAGAATACAAGTTTCATACAATGCGCGGGGCAACAACGCACACATGGATTCCGCGTATCGACTTGCAAACGTACTCGTTGTAAGCACTTAGCGCGCATTTCGATACCCGTCTTCTCATTAGCTCCGTCTAAGTACATTAAAGTTTGACTGCAGCTGCCCGGGAGCTAGAAGTCAACACGTGTGAAGTGTTAACTACAAACAGCAACTTTCTACACCTCTGTTGTAGAGCTGAAACTCTTCAAAATTGCAACTAAAAGTACGAGAGTTCGAAAAATACAGATAACGGCAAAACTCGATCTGCATTTTCTGAACTTAAGAGTAAACAAATCGCTCATCACTCCATACAAACGTCGGTTGGAAATCACACCAGTGTTTGCTGTTGAATATCTAAAACTAAGATTTATCAATTTGTCTTTACAGAATCTACGCTTCTTGCTAATAAGACTGTGAAAAAAACTCGAATGATAAAAGCCTTGGAACAAATTTAACATAATATTTATTACTAGCCTTTATTCTGAGTGAGTTTTGGTCAAATGTATTGTGGTTAATATTGCTATAAAATGTCTCTCAGCTCAGTGTGGCAGTTTTGGCAAAGGCCTCCTCCAACTGTCTCCACTGTGGTCTGTCTTCAGCGACTCTTGTCCAGTACGGCCCCAAGGTTAGTCTGATATCATCGTCCCATCTTCGGATTGGACGTCCTTGTCTTCTAGTGCCATCTCTTGGGTACCATAGTGTGACCAGTTTACTGCATGTATTTGCGTTGCAACGCAACATGTGTCCTGTCCAGCCCCATTTCTGATGATCTATACGAGCAAGTAGCGCAGCTTAGGACGTCCACCGACTAGGTGGACTGACGATATAATAAAGATCGCAGGAATGTGCTGGATGCAGGCCGCTTCCAACCGGCCTTATTGGAAATCCATGGGGGAGGCCTATGTCCGGCAGTGGACGTCTTACGGCTGATGGATATCCATCCATGGCTGATGGATGGATGGTGATGAAAATCGATCCAACCGTTTCGGTGGATTTCGATAATAAACACAGTAGCACGACATTTTATATACTTAGTAGATAAGTTATAAAAGACACAAATATTTCGTTGAAACGTTTAAATAATAATGAATGAACAGATTAGATTATCACTGACAAACAGGAAAACTGCGTAATTAAGTGACGATTAATGTTTGCTTCTTTTAAAACTGCGTCGTCAAAACAAAATGATAATTCATTTATGTAGGTAGTTATAATAATATATAATTGGACAAAAATTTATTTTATTTGATTGATCTATTTATAAATATCAACATATTAATTAATTAACCAATACTTCTAGTTTGTCCCAAATTTCAGACAAATTCCAGACGGATCACTAATTATAATTTTTCCTTTTTAGGGTTCCGTACCCAAAGGGTGAAAACGGGACCCTATTACTAAGACTTCGATGTCCGTCTGTCTGTCTATCTGTCTGTCTGTCACCGGGCTGTATCTCATGAACCATGACAGATAGGCAGCTGAAATTTTCACAGATGATGTATTTCTGTTGCTGCTATAACAACAAATACTAAAAATAGAATAAAATAAATATGGGGGCTCCCATAGAACAAACGTGATTTTTTCGCTATTAATAACGGCAAGAGGTATGGGGCTAAAGAACCCTTCGTGCGCGAAAAAACTAAAATACATCACTAAAAACATATGATAATAAATTTACGAGATAAATAAATACCTCACCATCTCGACGTTTCGACCGAGTTTCCCAGTCTACCCGTGACTACGATCGATGCAACTCGGTCGAAATGTCGCGTGGGGATGATGACGTATGTATTTATCTCGTAATTTTAGTGCGCAATTAATCCCGTAGTATAAACTTATTTTTTTGGAAAAAATTGGTTGCCTGTAAAGTCGGTATACGGGCGAAAGTTTTACGTGACAACGACTTTGAGACGAATGAGAGCGCATAACGTGAGCGGAGCGTAACGCAGTTTCTTGAAGTGTCACCCGGCAAACCAATTTATAAGACGTTGTCACGTCAAAAGAAGTATATTCCATGAATATTATTAGCATTGAAAATAGGTGTTTAAAAAGATTGAGAATAATAAATCTGGACATTTTTAATTTCTTAGGTTTAATAAGACGTGGCGGGGTGTTTTTTGTTTGTAATTTGTTAGTGATAACGTTTTGTGAGTAAGATATTTTTTTGGACCATTAAGCCTAAGTTATGTATTTCTTACCAAAAAGTAATGATAGGTACCTAAGTTTGTACAACTTATATAAATCACATTGATGACGCTTCTAATGTCGTTGTATGTATTTTAATTAATATGTAGAACATATTTAGTAAACAATAATATTATAATTTCACGGCTTGATAATTGAATATTAAAGTGGTTTAGTACCTACTATGTACAATGTAATTTTTAAATTTATCTGATAATATTAACGATCAGGATTTAAAACTAAAATTCAAAATCTCTAATCGAAGCAATATTTTAAAATTCCCACGACAAAGAGAGAGACCACGCAAAGCATTAGAAACTATGGGACCTGGCAACTGCGAAATTGCGAACAAAATTCGTAACAAAACGTATTATAGGCCGCGTAACACAAGTTGGCGGTAATGAAGTTAGCTACAAGCAGATCTTGTTTGTTTAGTTTTCCTTTGTACCTAAATGAGAAATGGTACACATTTTACAATTTTTAAATCTTTGTCCCAGAGAATAGAGTCCTTACTACCAGGGATACTGGAGATTATCGCATTATAACTTGTTCATAATAAAAATAACAAAAATGTTAACCAAGTAGACGTTTGAAAAGACCATCCTTCTGATATCTTTGCTATTGGATTTGAAGAAATTGTAGATCTGAATGCCAGCAATATAATGGCTGCTAGCTCTGATCTTAGAGAATAAATAATAGTTACTTACAAATACTCTAAGGCTCTGATAATGCCAAGGCCTGGAGTGAAGAATTGGAAAAAGTATTATGTAGAGATGCTCCATATACACTACTTTCAAGTCATCAGTTAGTGGGAGTTTGCCTTTTTATATTTGCAAGAAAAGATCTCATTCCCCACATCAGAGATGTCGCCCTCGATTCCGTTAAAACTGGGTTAGGTGGTTCAACTGGCAACAAAGGAGCAGTCGGGATCCGCCTCGTCATTTACGGAACTTCACTTTGCTTTGTGTGTGCTCATTTCGCAGCCGGTCAATCCCAAGTTACAGAGCGTAATGCCGACTACACTGAAATCACTAGGAAAATGGCATTCCCCATGGGAAGATCTTTATATTCCCATGATTATGTACTTTGGTGTGGAGATTTCAATTTCCGCTTAGACCTCGACAAGGACGAGACTCGCCTGCTAGTGTCTCAGAACAACATTCAGCGAGTTCGTGCGCGTGTGGAAGAAACCCCCCTTGGTGTACTGCGATTACCACGGGCACTCGCGCGAGAAGAACGTATTCTTCTACGGGTGCGCCGCCGCCGAGAGCTGGTGCAGTAACGACCGCCTGCTCGCAGTATCTTGTGAGTTTAAAGCTTTATCTTTATAAACAAGGCATAATGGTACCATGGAGTTGATCTAATGATAAGAGTCTGAATGTAGCTACAGGAACTCCTGTACTAAACAAGATAGACCCGTCGTGTTTGGGCACGTTTTTCTGAACTCTTTCTGAGCGTCTGGTGGACGCGACGCGTGACAAAAATGCTAATGTTAATTTGGCTCAACGCATAAGCATTGCCATTTAGCGTGGCAATGCAGCCTACTTACTATATCTGTAGCATAATTTACAATTTTTATTTTATAAATCATTACAATAATTCACTTAGTAATGTATGAGTTTTCATTTTAATAAAATACTTATGTATAATATTCAAATTAAAAGATGTAAATCATTGTTGTGTATTCTTAGTTAGCTTCCCGAGATTTGCGTGACGGGCTGGCTTACAGACAGGTACGCCATATGGTCGACGACCTTGTCTAGCTGCGCCGTGACTGGAGAACTGTTCCTACTCCCACACGCCTTAATATTTCCGATTCTTCACACCCGCAACTTGCAAACGATAAAAAACGAGTCCTATGTATGAAGTTTATCATTCAAAACCACACTCCTTCACGTATATGGCGCTATACGATTATATAACTTATCTATGCCGGTTTAAATAACAATGACCTTTTTAAAACAAATGTGAAAAGACTCGAACGTATGTAGATAGGTGTTTCGAATACGAGTTCTTTCATTTGCATTGATAAATTTTATTGCAAGACTTCTGCCGTGTCTTTATAAATATGTAGTAGGTACTTATCCACTTACAAAATTGTAATAGTTGGTAAGTGAATTATTTAGAGCCCTGAGTGAAGCGAGGGGTTCAAGTCGCCCAAGACGAAGACAAACTTCCACGCTCCATTGCAACAGACGCACACACGTGAAACAAATAACATTCCGTCGTTGTTGGCGTCAGGGATTAAAACTCAGAAGAAGGACTAAAGTGATAGAAACCGTACTATAATAGCAAGAGAAATACATACATCACTTTGTTCGGGTGTGCATCATGCATGAAATTTTGAAGGGTTTCACAAACTAGGATTGAGCTATCTCATAATACAATAGAGGAAAATTTGTCGTGTGCTGGCTTGAAAGGAAAATGTCCTGCTGATAACATGCTGTGCACACGACATTTTTAAGTGACACACACTACACAGCTTTTGTAGGGTTATTTTTTTTGACGCGGTTATACTACCTTTTATTTATTTTATAGCACTGTACTTACACATATCTAAAAATCATGCCCTCCTCGGTCAGTTAAGTAAAACTATCCGGCCAAAAGCAATCCAAAGCATGTAACATAATATAAAATTTTGTAAGATACAAACACTATTCTTTTATTTATAGTGTCTGGCATGAAATTTTTCAGTTTTTTTTTGGGTTTTTGCCATTTGTAGGTTGTAACGTTATGTTACATATATTTTTTTCAAATAAAAAGTATTAAAAGTATATAATTTAAATATAATTTAGAAACAAAATATTATCGTATATCTTAAATATCTAGTCATTATTAAAACAGTAAAACAAACCTTAAAAAACTAAATTGTATCAACGAGCTAAAAATCAACGTTGCAACGTATTACGCCCCGGTCCCACGGTGCGTGATTCTGCGGACGGACGCGGACGAGCCCGCACGACGGACCGTGGGACCGGTCTCGTCCGTGGTAGCACAGACCGTCTGTGCTGGTGCGCCGGTATCCGTCGCGAGTCGGTAACTTCAAAGGTGCGTGGCGCAACGGGAGACCGAAGCGCGCGAAATATTCTAATTTTGTACACGATGGAAGGCGGTTTTGCTATCTATTGCGAAAAATAATTATTGTAATGCATTTTGGTAATTTTACTATTCATCGTTATGGTAGTATTGGTAGTAAGTATGGTCCGTATTATTATCCACCAGCGACGTGGTTTCTTTTTATTTTTACTAGATCGCATAATTTGGTAATTGTTTATTAATACCACAGCCGCAGCGGCAGCGACGATATGTTCTATTATGATTTTCAATATTATAGCTAGACAAATTATGCGAATCAATAGAGAACCACACTCTATACCTATAAAGTGACTCGTATGCTTCTAACCACACACTTATGATGACTAATTTATACAACAAATAGTAATACAAATAAATCGTAAACCACAAACAAATAGTAGCTATTCTAAGCATTCACACCAAATACTCGTGCCAGAGCAAAAAGTTGGGGTTATCCCATTCGTAAGGAATATTATTGTATTAGTCATTATTATTTTGCAGCCTGCCTTGATACGTGCACTTCAGACGATCTTAACAAGGCCACGGACAAGGCCATTGGCGTGGCCTCATTTTGGTCAAACAAAATATAAATACATAATGTGTTATTTATAATATATTTTGTCTGAAAAAAATACGAAAAGAAGAAGTCATGAGACTACTTACGTATTTCATCTTGTGTGTTGGTTTGTTCATTAATTCACGAAGTAACAGAGCAAAATTAATAGACTTGATTTTTGGCATAGATATAATATTATCTCAAAAATTGGAGACTTGAGGAAATCCCAGAGCAATGCAGGTCGTAAATCTGTATTACTCTAGGTTGGTTGTGACTTGACAGTCTTCAGAGCGTTTAGCTACCTGCCAATGGGCTACTGGCAGTTATCTAAACGCCTGATGAAACTATTAAAGCACTAGAGCGTGAGCTCTGAGTATTGTTTACAGTCAAACTGCAAGTTGCTAAGAGGGAGCCTAAATCTGTAGTACCTACCTAAATTACCTACAAGACCCTACGATCTAGTATGACAATGTCAAACTAGTACCTATTGATAGATTCCCTAGATTTCCTACAGGACCCTATCCCTACAGGTCTCTACTCAAGTCCAATACTTACGTGTTCCCTACGGTTTCCCTAGCTAAGTTAGAGACCCCTACTCTCCTATACAAGGATACTCACCACTGGGTCCCTAGATAACCTACCTACCTATCTATAATGCGTAGCCGTAACCATAGAGCGATATATACATATATACAGATATGTACGGGAAAACCTGTTGCCAGCGAACAAAGGCAACAAGCGGAATGGGGGAAGGTAATAGGGATACGCACGTCGTGCAATGTGTGCAGGGAATGATACTCCACTGTCTCCACTGTCGTTCACGTGAACGATGCAGATGGCAACGGCTTCAAGGTGTCTTATGCCGCAGTGGAGGAAAAGGGTTAGGTCCAGCGGGAGTGCTGGACGGTGCGCGAAGGCTGCTCTCAGTAGCGCTCGCCGTCAGGGCGGAGGTCGGCTCGTCGCGGGCGGACGTGACCTCGTGGAAGGCGGGCGGGCGGAGCAGCGCTCAGCGTAAGGCAGGCAGAAACCTCGAGGAAGGCGGGCGGTGGAGCCTCTGGTCACAGCCGGTTGGCTGGGCGGGCGGCTTTCCTCTGAGCTCTTCTTGCTGCTCCAGGTAAGTTGGGTCTTCTTGGCTGCTCCAGGAGGGGTCTTCTCGGAGGTGGCAAATTAAAACCAGTCTTCGGTAGTAATTGATTTTATTTTAAAACTAAACAACTTAAATACTAAAACACTTAAAATCTACATACAAAAAAACGTCGTTTTGCGATGTAACGCACCGTCAGCACACGTGCGCTAGCCGCGAAGGTGTTGAAGTCCGGTGAATTTGGGTCGCGACCAGTCTTCTCAGCATTTCTTGTAGAGTGGCAATAGTTACATGTTCAATTAAGCGCCTGATCCACGTAAAAAAATATACCGCGGTTTTAAAGATAATAGAGCTACAGTTGGCCACCAACTCGCCTGATGGAAAGCAAAATTAGACGAGGTTGTTTTTTGGCGATTGTTGCCGAGGATGGAGTACCTATGTAGACCTAGAAAATACCTACCTATTCACTCTTTTCTTTAATATATCTAGATTGTAATTATCAGAAAATAATGACAGAGATAGCACATTCCAATCCCTGGCGGACCACATTATGAAGGAAGAAGCGAACGAGCAGGTGGTATGGCGACTATGTAGGGATGTTATTTAGGTAAGCAATTCTTGGATAATGTAGGTAAATAAAGGCATTAAGTAGATGATATCTGAGCCTAGAGCATAATATATATTATGTGATTTTACGCTTAAAGAAAACAAAAGCTCCGGACCAATTGCGATCAATTGATCCGCTCGCGACAGCGTTTTGTTATCGCGAAGCCAGTTTACGGACTATAGTGATCCGCCTAATCCGCCTTGCTCTGCTTAGCTTCACTTTGGTGGAAAAGGCCTCATTGTGCTGGTAGCACAGGGTCAACCTACAGAGCGTGACAAAAACTCCGTCTGACCCATGAGAGCATTATTCGATGTCGACATAGATTAATTGTTGCTCTCTACCTATGCATCGATCGCTTTTGATTTGAGTCTTTTCATCGTGTATCACGTAAATTAATAACAGTTATGTTATGTATGAAACAGTAACTCCTACGTTCTAAAATCGTTACAAATAATAAAGAAAATTTCGAACAAAAAATATTTTTTCGATTTGGTTCACAATTGGCGTAATTATCGATGAACAACACAAAAAAACTTACAGACAGAACGTAGAACCTCCTCTTTTTTGGAAGTCGGTTAAAAAATAACCACTAATGTAATTTATTAGCTTTGGCAATTTTTGGATAATGAAGAATTTATAGATCTCTTATGTTCAGTGCGCGATTAGTCCCGTAGAATAAACACATTAACAGCATTACTAATATTAACTTATGTTGTTTTTTCTGTTTTAAGGGTTCCGTTGTAACCCTGTTTTGGCAAATAGGTGCCAAAACACTCTAGTGTTGGCAAATCATCGGGTACGTTGGTGCCAAAAATTTACAAAAAGTCACTGACAGCTTAAGTCGGATCTGCCGGCGACTTGGCTGTCAAGTGTCAACAAACTAGGTCAGGAACGAGAACAAAATATTAAAATTCGGTCGGAGTGAAATAAAATCACATAAAACCGTGATAGACGGACTGGAGTCTTTCTTTGTCCAGCAAGCAGCCAACGGAGCGTACACGGAGTCGTAAGGGAACAAGGCCGTAGCGGCGTCCTAACGAAGGTACGTGTCGGCAAGGTTGGTTTTCTAAACGATTCACTTGTTGTACAAGAACCAAAGGAATTGTCCCTTGATTCTACAGAAAACCACCGAAATCGAGTGAGAACAGGACCGCACGCCGACACCCTGGTTCCCCGAACGACGAACACCGTGCGACGTGGGAGTTCCCTTGGCTGAACTGACTTCGAAACCTCGAAAAGAAACCCCTAAGACATTAGGGTAAGTTTTTAAATAGCCTCTTATTCCTACTGTCTCGGTTAGGCTCGGTCTTTGTCAGTATTTCCCTAGACCCGATGACGTGTCGCATCCGATATCATTGTCGGCTTACCACCCCCAACTTGAAATGGAGGGCCTCGCTCTTCAAGCGAGGTCTGACCAAAGAACAAGACATTCATACTTGTTTTCTGTCCTCGGACAGGGTTTCTTTTTTTGTTCTACAGATAGAAATTGTGGTCTACAACTGCACTCCAAGGCGCGGCAAGCGTCCTCCGGCGCGTCCCTCACCGTGCGGCGACGTGGCCTCTCTCTGCGTCTCACCCCGAGACTGCTACTAGCTTCTTGCTGCTTCTATCTGCGCGTTTCCGCCGTGGGCGACGTGGCTACCGCCCCGACTTGAATCTACCCCCGAGTATTATTGGTAACGCAGCCAACGGCTGCGCCTTTCTTACCTTTCGTGCTGTGCTTTTATTACTCAATTAACTTAAATAATTAACTAACACAGAGCATATTTAAAATTGGTTGCAAACTCAGCGAAGTAGGTATTCGACCACACGCCCTGTTCTACCCTGATAGCCGGCAACTATCAGCCCTTGTATTTTATGGACCTATAGTCCTGGCGCCCATTCTATTGTACCATTTAATTAGTAATTTAGTCTTAAGCCCCTCCGGCAATCAGTAATCCTAAGTTTTTAATATTAAGCCCTTCCGGCACATAGATCATAAGGTGTCTCAAACCGATCTACGCCCCTCAGGCATGTAACTTAAAATTAGCATAAATAAAACCAACATTACTTACTTTATAACTTTTATTTATCACACCTTAGCATAGCTTTCTATCTACCTTACCTTCATGTTGAACGCTTTACCTTATACCTCTTAAACGAGCATCACACCTCAAAGCGTTACAGTGGCGCCTCAACTGGTTTTAAGCTGAATTTGCAATCAATTTATTATTAGGTAGGATCTGTTAGGCAGCTAGGATGTACTAACATACTAATAAACAAGAACAATTTTGAAAAAGAAATTTGTGTTGTTTTAATCCTTGTGTACCCTATAGCTGTAAGATTTAACAGAATAGGTATTGTAATTCTCATTTTTAGGCAGTTTTTGTATTTTCAGATTCATTGCTATAGTATACCTGCATTATTTTGTTAACAGTACCTACCTACATTATTCATTTTATTTGCATTGTTACAAAATAATGTACTGAAACGAAATTTTGTTAACATTACCTACCTACACTATTCATTTTATTTGCATTATTGCAAAATAATGTACTGAATCTAAACTTTGTTAACAGTACTTACCTACATTATTCATTTTATCTGCATTGTTGCAAAGTATGTACTGTAACTAAATGCTAAAGTAGTTTTCACAAAGAAATTGTTGCGGTGAAATATTGTTTAATGTATTATGTTTATAGGATTAGTATAAATTGTGAACATAGCAGTTTGTAAGCAATAATTAGGCAACTTAAAACTACCTGCGCTAGTATTTTAGGTATTTCAGACATTTGTAAGCTGATTCTGCAACCACTTTACTTAAACTATTACGACTTAGTCTCTGTTTGTCAAACTTAAATTGAATATCTTTTAAACTTAAACAGCACGATTTAATGTTCTTACAAAAAAAATATTTTACTACCTCTTAGGAATATGCCGGAAACAAAGGGTTCAGTATATCGAATCATGTTCGACATTGAACATTTTGGTAACCGACATATTGTAGTAATCGCCTGAGAATATTATTACTTTTACGATTACTTTACTAGTAATTCTATATCTGGGCACAATAAAACAACAAAACAGCACTATTTTCATATATTGTTAGCTTCGACAACTCTCACAGCGATCTTTACATAATCTCGGAAACAGAATAATCAGGATGTTAGGTCACCATGCCTGAACCTGAAGCAAAACGTTTCAGACGTTATGAACTGATCCTAGTCTTCCAAGTAAGGACGTCTCTTATATTCTCCTCTTCAGTCGAAAATCTGTATAGGATGATTCGCAGTCCTCTGGTAAACTTTTGTTCGTTCACTTTTTCACTTGGTCTACCACAAACATTTGTCTTGAGAAATCTTTCAGATAGATTAGTATTGTTGCACATTCTATCGTTCCAGGAACCTGAAACAAGGAGAAACAATTGCAGTTACACTGTTTATAGCACTGAATTCTTGGAAAACAACGGTCAGAAGTTGTCATTTGCAATACTTACTGTAGCTTCGTTGATTATTCTGTTTGCAAACAAAGCGTTTGTAACAACGCTTTTGTTTTCTATAAGATGGTAGGAAAAACAATGTCAATTATGTTTTTAAAATCTTTTACTAATTTACTGAAGAATATTATCAGTAAACAATATAGAAACAACAAAACGGAGTAATTTAATTTGTTATGAAATATTTTTTTCTCAATCTTTGACTGTTAACTTTTATCGCATAATTCGTGCCTGGAAACTAAGTCCTTAAGGATTTAATTTTAAAATCGGTAGTAAAATTTTTTTTTTCTCTTTCTTTACCTTTAGAACGCTCGGAGTGCAGTCCTTATGTCTTACAAACTAAGATAAGCTATTATATTGTAGCCCTTAGTACCTTAATACTACCCTTCTAAGCTAGAATAATAATCTTTAGCTTCCTACTTTCGGTAGCAATTATCATTTTAGCTTAGCTTATAAATACTACTTTAAATAGACAATACTACCCACTACCGGCAGCATTTGTACTATTTACTTGCTTATACTTACATGTACTACTTACTCAGTACTGTCCTACTATCTTCTAAAGATAGTACCTTGTATATTCTGTACGCAGTACTACGCAGTACTGTTGATAACTTGCTACTACCACTTGTGCTGTCTTGAGCAGTACCTTACTTGACCCTTTTGTGTGCCCACTTCGTTGGACACCCAATGTGCTACCCCTAGTAGTACCTTACTTGACCCTTTTGTGTGCTCACTTCGTTGGACACCCAATGTACTACCCCTACAAGGTAGTACCTTTTGCTACACTCTAAAAGTTCCTCTTTACTCTAAAAGATGCCTCTTTGCTACTTTCTAAAAGTAGTACTTTAGCGTTGGTCCTGTCAACTAAAGGCAGTACCAATCTGCTATACTACCCCTATGTGGTAGTATCTCTTGCTCAGCCCTGCCCACTAACGGCAGTGCTGATGCCTCTTTGCTACTCTCTAAAAGTAGTATCTTAGCGTCGGTCCTGTCAACAGGCGAGTCCTGTAAAGGCAGTACCGATTAGCACTCCCTACCCCCTAAAGGTAGACGATAAATAGAGCGGTGGTAGAACTCTTTAATTAAAGCCTATAACTACATACTAGACATACAATAGAGCGGTGGTAGAACTCTTTAACGAAAGCCTATAACTACATACTTGACAATACAATAGAGCGGTGGTAGAACTCTTTAACTGAAGCCTATAACTACATACCTGACTAGACTTAATCATTTAGCTGTGCCCACTAGTCTGATCAACTACGTGGTCACACTAAATTATACTCCCATTTCTTTACTACACTAATAAGGTAGTGCACACCTTAAGTAGTAATGTTCCTTCAGTGCCCACTACGATGGTCACATCCTCAAGGCA
The DNA here is from genome assembly GCA_964007245.1 of Hypomecis atomaria. Classification (NCBI taxonomy): domain Eukaryota; kingdom Metazoa; phylum Arthropoda; class Insecta; order Lepidoptera; family Geometridae; genus Hypomecis; species Hypomecis atomaria. The sequence goes on from OZ023279.1 coordinate 31,791,657, forward strand.
TTGCCTTCTTAAACCATCGGCGTCACCATTATTCTGTATACTGACACCGATGGTCACACCTGAATTGACTAATTTTTCATATCATAATAGTATGATTTCCCCGGCGATGACTTAAATAAGGGATTCCACCCTCAGGTAGGAAGAACCCCACTCCAAACTTTGACTTATATTTATTTTTTAGCACTAACGTGTAACAATAGTTACACCGTATCTTAAGTTTAGGTTAAATGCACCTAGATTTAGAAGTGAAATACCCCTGACTTTGTAAACATTCAAATTCCAACAATTTTAGCTTCAGTAACCCATATTCGCTCAATTTTAAGCTCAATCTCCAGAAAAAAGCGGGCATTAGAATGCATATATTTTAGTAGCTTTGTTTCTTAGTTGCACTGGCAATACTCACCAAGTCAACCTCGAATCATGCTTAAATTAGAAATCGTGGTTAAAACAGTGCCTTAATTATGCTTGAGTCGGTCCTCGGGTTGGTCCAACCTACTCCATAATTTTCGTGCATCCTTGTTTTACTTCTAACCACAGATTATATGCTAACTAAAAAAAAAAAATTTAGCTTAATTGATACCGCTTACAGGAAAATCTTGTCAGTTAAAAACAAAGAAGCCATAATTATGCTTGAGTCAGTCCTCGGTTCTTGGTCCAACTGACTCCATAATTTGGTACCTTTATGTTTTTTAACAATCTTAAATTCCCTGCGGAGTCAAAGTAAGATTTCCACTCAGTTGTTTGTTTTCCTGATTATCTCACTCAACTCTAGAAAGTCAGGGTACTTTGACACTTTTTTTTAGTTATAAGGATCTTTTATTTTTATCGTTTGGTCTGTATTTCGTCTGTTCGGCAAATAGCCACTAAATATTCTAGCGGCTAGGTTGCCCATTTCTTTGTTGCTCCCTACTCGTTCTTGTTGTTCTACTTTTCGGCTGAGGGCAGCCGTCGAATTCACTGCGTGAATTTTCCCCGGGTGGAGGGGTATTGTAACCCTGTTTTGGCAAATAGGTGCCAAAACACTCTAGTGTTGGCAAATCATCGGGTACGTTGGTGCCAAAAATTTACAAAAAGTCACTGACAGCTTAAGTCGGATCTGCCGGCGACTTGGCTGTCAAGTGTCAACAAACTAGGTCAGGAACGAGAACAAAATATTAAAATTCGGTCGGAGTGAAATAAAATCACATAAAACCGTGATAGACGGACTGGAGTCTTTCTTTGTCCAGCAAGCAGCCAACGGAGCGTACACGGGGTCGTAAGGGAACAAGGCCGTAGCGGCGTCCTAACGAAGGTACGTGTCGGCAAGGTTGGTTTTCTAAACGATTCACTTGTTGTACAAGAACCAAAGGAATTGTCCCTTGATTCTACAGAAAACCACCGAAATCGAGTGAGAACAGGACCGCACGCCGACACCCTGGTTCCCCGAACGACGAACACCGTGCGACGTGGGAGTTCCCTTGGCTGAACTGACTTCGAAACCTCGAAAAGAAACCCCTAAGACATTAGGGTAAGTTTTTAAATAGCCTCTTATTCCTACTGTCTCGGTTAGGCTCGGTCTTTGTCAGTATTTCCCTAGACCCGATGACGTGTCGCATCCGATATCATTGTCGGCTTACCACCCCCAACTTGAAATGGAGGGCCTCGCTCTTCAAGCGAGGTCTGACCAAAGAACAAGACATTCATACTTGTTTTCTGTCCTCGGACAGGGTTTCTTTTTTTGTTCTACAGATAGAAATTGTGGTCTACAACTGCACTCCAAGGCGCGGCAAGCGTCCTCCGGCGCGTCCCTCACCGTGCGGCGACGTGGCCTCTCTCTGCGTCTCACCCCGAGACTGCTACTAGCTTCTTGCTGCTTCTATCTGCGCGTTTCCGCCGTGGGCGACGTGGCTACCGCCCCGACTTGAATCTACCCCCGAGTATTATTGGTAACGCAGCCAACGGCTGCGCCTTTCTTACCTTTCGTGCTGTGCTTTTATTACTCAATTAACTTAAATAATTAACTAACACAGAGCATATTTAAAATTGGTTGCAAACTCAGCGAAGTAGGTATTCGACCACACGCCCTGTTCTACCCTGATAGCCGGCAACTATCAGCCCTTGTATTTTATGGACCTATAGTCCTGGCGCCCATTCTATTGTACCATTTAATTAGTAATTTAGTCTTAAGCCCCTCCGGCAATCAGTAATCCTAAGTTTTTAATATTAAGCCCTTCCGGCACATAGATCATAAGGTGTCTCAAACCGATCTACGCCCCTCAGGCATGTAACTTAAAATTAACATTAATAAAACCAACATTACTTACTTTATAACTTTTATTTATCACACCTTAGCATAGCTTTCTATCTACCTTACCTTCATGTTGAACGCTTTACCTTATACCTCTTAAACGAGCATCACACCTCAAAGCGTTACACCGTACCCAAAGGGAAAAACGGGACCCTATTACTAAGACTTCGATGTCCGTCTGTCTGTCTGTCACCGGGCTGTATATCAAAAACAATAATATCTAGGCAGCTGAAATTTTCACAGATGATGTATTTCGGTTGCCGCTATAACAACAAATACTAAAATCAGAATAAAATAAATATTTAAGGGGGCTCCCATAAAACAAACCTGAATTTTTAGACGTTTTTCGCTCTATATTAATAATGGTACCAGGTAGATGCTTGAAATTTTCACAGAATATTTAGTTTTATATTCCCTTCAATAATAAATAATAAAATGAAATAAATATTTAAGAGGGGCTCCCATACAGTACGGAACCCTCCGTGCGCGAGTCTGACTCGTACTTGGCCGATTATTTAACTCTTTTAGGATTACTCTATTGTTTCTCAATGGCGTAACAAGATGGCTGACTTGACCTATCCGTGTTCCTTGCCATTGCCGTGTGTCAAGTTCGTATTTTTAACATAAGCGTTTTTCCTCGCATCTGTGGTTTAGCAATACTGTCACAAAAATACATCCAAGGTCGCAAAACTGTAAGCTACTCGTAAGTACTTATGTGATCATTTAAGTAAACTGCGACCATTTTTGCATTTGGTTCAATGTTATTGGTTAATGGTAGTAATTCTGTTGTGTCGAGGCTTGTGAGTCAGATTTCATGAACTAAAATTGACATACGAGTATGACGTGGGTAGCTCTTTTAAAAATAAAACGATTTGTCTTATTTTTTCCTATTTGTTCGTATAAAAATCGGATCATGAAAACGGCTGTAATTAATTCGATGTTTTGTATTTACATAGAACTATTTATTGTAAGTGATAAACTTAACTCAAATAATTTTTTGAGAAAACGCAAATTTGTTTTATTTTAAATAGCTTCTGCCCGCGTCTTTGCTCGTGTGATATTTTGACTTCTGTATTATTCCTGCTTATTATTCTCTTTATATTTACGACATAAAATGTAGTGTATTTCATTCCACCTTTAAACTATGAAGTCAAATCAAGTCAAGCTGTATAAAATAGTAACAAACCAACACTTTCGGGTAAGTATTTTGGCTCCGAGCAAGGTACAGTCAATTGATGTTATTTGCATTAATTCTGTTGTATCTTTGAATACCTAAAATCTTCTTAAAACACCAAAATTGTTGTCATTATTTTCCCCGCAAATAATTATTTTTTTGCAAAAAATAGCATGACCGACTTCACCCGTTTACAAAATTCGCGTATATTTCGCGCGGATCAGAAGCCCAACGTTGCCGACTCCCACGATACCTGCCAATGCAACACACACGTTTTCATAGAATCGATCTGTTAGATTACATTACACAACGTGACGCTCAGATAAGGGCAGAACCGACTTTAACATGAAATTTTTAAAAGGAGAATAAAATTCATCAACTGCACAAGGTGTAACATCCTAACCTATCCTAAACCGAAAGCCTAAACTAAAACCTATCTTCAATAGAAGTTTACCTTACAACTAAACTATTTAACTATCCTACTAAATGACCCACATTAATTCGTACTAAAGCTAAACGTAATTTGCTCAGCAAGCGTGTAATTATGCTAACCCTAGAATACTTTAGAACTTCAGTATTTCTTAACCCTAAAGTAGTGGTGGTCTACTAGATCTTAACCCTGAACTTTCAGTTGTACTCTTACTCTAAAAGTTATTTATGAAAACGATTCCTACGCTATCTTAGCCTACTACTTTTAAGCTCATAAGAATTAAATTATCCGTACTTAATCTACTTAATACTAAGTTTGGCCAGTGATCGTTAGTAGAGGACCTTACGTTGTGAATCGCAGAAACCCAAACAGATTTGAGACTCCTACCTATTTGAACGATTTATAGAGTATTATAAAAGTAATATAAATGTCCTAGAGTTGTAAAATGTTAAAATACTTTAACCTAAATCCTACAAACCCAAAAATTTACACAGAGCTAGTTTTTAATGAACTTTACTTAATGCTACATCATTTCCTAGTCTTATGTTCTTAGAGAGAATCTTAGATCTTAGATTTTGAGGTTATGAGGTGAGACCTAAGATGTATAATGACTGACTTGCGAACTGAAAGGAGCTGATTATAGTCCAAGAGGCAAGGTTTTGATACCTTCAGTCAAATAATTGAAAATTCTCAAAATTGAACTTTTTATATAAAATTTAGGTTTTGCCATGTGAAATCATATAAAGCGGCTATGGATCGGCACTCCGCCGCCGTACCGATCAGTGGCATTCGACCCTTACTGGATAGCCCCCTCCGCTTATTACAAGGAGTTCAGCCTGAAGGGCTATGCTATTTCTGTCAATTTTACTTCTTGTCGGTCATAGGTATGTCAACAAATAAGGGGATGAGACGGACTATTTTTTGCAAAGTTTCCCACATCCTAGAGTCGCGGTTCTCTAGGCCCCACTGCTGGATGTCCCACATAACAGACATCCAGCCCCCCAAAACCTCATGTGGTGATACATGAGGGGCACGGGCCAGGTTTACTTGCGGCGACCTTCAAATCCTGATAAACCAGAATAAAAAGGTCACCTATTCCCTACCTATTTAGCCTATCTACCTAATGCCTACAGTCCTACTGGTAACTAGCTTGCAGAATGCATGCCTACTTCGCCTAACTTGAGCCTAACCCTATTGTGACCTAAATGTCTCAATATATTCGTGGTACAATAAACCATTGAATATCGAATATTAAATCTTACTTAGGTTGCATGCCTACTTTGCCTAACTTGAGCCTAACCCTATTGTGACCTAAGTGTCTTAATATATTCGTGGTACAATAAACCATTGAATATCGAATTAAATCTTACTTAAGGTAAAATCTACCAAACCTAGGTCTCTCACATTCACTAGAGTTCCTAACATAGGCAGACATCAGAATGTTCATTAAAAGTAGAATTCAGAAGTAAATTATTTGACGCATAAATAAATTCATAGAAGGACTTCACTCAAAGGTTAGTTCTGGAGTGATCTGAATAGCAACTGACCAGAGTTTCTAAGAAAGTAAAATTTATACTTTGCACTAAAGAATCAGGATCTTTTCCTTTTCGGCTAAAGAATCCCAATAAGGCACGGCATTGCTTGGCCTGGCAAAGTTTTACCAACTAGAGCCTGGCGTCGCCACATACACATAATCTTGTGCATTTTGAAACATTTATTGTAATTTGAGCAAAGTCTATCTATTCGACCACTGCTTTAATTTCAGTTGTAAATGTATTATTCGAACATTCAGATTTCAGCCAGCTATAATACGGCCACTATGGCTATACAATACATTAATAGTATACAATGCTGTCAATGTCATAATATGTTAAACATAATAGTGCAATATTCACTTGCCAAATGTTAATAAATCTCATTGAATAATAATGTTCAAAAGGTGTGAAACAATGTATTTCCCATCATAAATCAATAGGTTATTTATTATTGAATTTATTATTTTGACCTCATCAAAGATCCCAAACTCACGGATAATCGTCAGAATTATTTTTCATAATCGCCTAGGTTTTTTAGGACAAGGTTCAAATTGACCTAGTGTTTACAAGACTAGAATCGCCATTAAAGTACAAAAATACATCAATAATATGTAAATTCCTCAAACTGTTGCTACAGTTCTACAAGGAAATTGGTAATCTATCTGTTACTCAAAATTTCATCATTAATAGTTCAGCCAGTATAATTTTCATGATCGCTGATCACTACAACTGACTAGTTAGCATTTGTAACTATTTTCGTCAGCTGATATCTAACAAGAAAATTGGCAATCTATCTGTTACTCAAAATTTCATCATTAATGGTTCAGCCAAAGCTTCTTATAATAACGGATTAATACAACCGACTAGTTAGCATTTGTAACTATTTTTGTCAGCTGATATCTAACAAGGAAATGGGTAATCTATCTGTTACTCAAAGTTTCATCATTAATAGTTCAGCCAAAGCCTTTTATAATTGCGAATTAATACAACCGACTAGTTAGCATTTGTAACTATTTTTGTCAGCTGATATCTAACAAGGAAATGGGTAATCTATCTGTTACTCAAAGTTTCATCATTAATAGTTCAGCCAAAGCCTTTTATAATTGCGAATTAATACAACCGACTAGTTAGCATTTGTAACTATTTTCGTCAGCTGATATCTCTATATTGTTTTATGATCAATATATTCAAAGTTAAGGTTATGACCATTTCCATAGAGTTAATGAAAATCTATCAATACAATAGTTGTGATCTGATTATAACAGCAAACATAATTTTATATAGATTCATATAAATCAATGCAAAGTAGGTATAATTTAGATTGTCTACTTGCATTTAGATAAAACTAGGCTGTCTTTGATTCTAGAAAAACCTAGGTCTCAAATTGTTCCAACACATTTTTCTATCTCAATGAATAATGCAAGATAGGTATGAAATTTACTTGTCTACTTGCATTTATGAAACAAAATTATTTTGTAACAGGGAAATCTAGAGTACAATTCGTACTGGCAATTTATCACCAAAATGGATCTTTGATATGACCAAAATACACTAATTCTCTTTAGCGAGATTATTAACATTTACTATTCAATTCTCAAAGAACTTAAACAAATTATGGGAATTTTTTCCCCCACTAAATGGCAATTTCAAATGTCACTATATTTTGACACTGACAGTTCTGAATCACAATATTTTTTTTTCTTAATGACACAACTAAATAGCGGTTTGCTGATTTTAGTTGCCAATTCTACAAAACCGCTATGTTAACTCGTTTTTAACCACAAACCTACCTAAAACCTAACCGTAAAACGACCCTATTGGTGAGCTGATGCCTCCTCTACCCTGTGAGAAGAGGGCACGCTCCCCTACCTGATTTCCTAACTCTAAAAGACGTCCCTATTCTACACGACACCCACTACCCCAAGTAAAAAAAAAATATAAAAAAATAATTCCCCTCTACAAGGACACTTCCCCTATCCAAAGATCCGTGTCCGCTAACCGACAACCTAAAGTTTGGACTGGCTAGGTCCGTGGGAGAGCCTATAGCCCCTAAATTCCCTACAGAAGCAACGCGTACGCCCCATCGCTTACGCAAGCTTCTCCTATCCCTGGGACAACCAGAAAACGACTTAGTCTCAGATACAATCAGTGTGTAAGCCACGTGCCTAACAGAATCCACAGGAAACCGAAGGCCTGACGTCAAAGAGAAGAAGCCGAATCCCAGTAGGAGGTAAAACATGGATTATCCCTACTGAAAGGGTCAAACTAATCCACCTGTCAATGACCTCACATTGACAGCCTACTCTAAACCCGGGAATGAAGGTATCCGCCCACTATACTGCCAGGCAGTATGTGCAATGTGGGGTTCAACCCGCCGACCACTTTGGAGTCATTGGCTGAACTACAGCGAAGTGCGTGATTAGCTTTTACCCAATCGATGATTTATAGTGATTTCCTCGACCAGCTAGCTCGGATAGTGGCGTTGTCTGCCATGTGGCATACCATCCACCCGAAACTAACCACTCTAAGAACCCACGATAACTCATTATCTTCGAGCTAGGTAACCTAAATAGGTCACTGGAATCGCGCCTAAACAACCCTCCCTTACATAAACACAGCTAATCACACAATTGCACTGACATTTACAAGGAAACTTACAAAGACTGCTTTCACAACAAGAACTCGGCTGAAGAGCTTTTTTAAAATTCGCAAAATAAAATAATGGCAAAAAACAACCAGATAGGAACCGTAGTTCTGCAAAGGTCCGCCTTAGAAAAGAAATGTTATAAGCTCTCACGCACAAGTTGCGAGTCTGAAAACCTAACTCTCAATGACGCATTTTGCCGCCGCGCGCCCTTTTAAAGACTATCCGTGGCTCCGCCCCCCGTTTAAACGCTCGTTTAAACGCTCGTTCAAAAGCCCGCTCGAGAGTCAAACAAATTTCACCCTTATATCGAACGAAATACAAATCATAATCCTATTATATGGTTTCCCTGGTTTCAATGCTCGTTTAAACGCTCGTTTAAACGCTCCAGGCGATTGAAAGATGATTTTGTACATTAAAAATCGTAAGAAGTAAACATAGGAAGTTGTAGATAGAGGATCTTAACATCTGAAAACGGAAATTGTTATCATCTTCACAGATTAATTCCAAGGTTTGTATCTAATGTTTACTTTATACCTAATAGATAGTAACTGTATTTGATTAATTCCAGTCTCAAGTATACATAAATATTCTTCTAGATCCCACTGGAGTCCATCATAGTAGGCTAATTGCTGACAATAATGACATAACATCCTTCTTGTTTGATTGTTAAATATTATTAAATTTATCTATCGGATATTCAGTCATTTAATTTAACCTTAAATCGTATCACATAGCCCTATTACTTTTTCCAGGTTATTTGACAAGTTACCGCTGGATTGTTTTTCCTGTATAACCATCTGGGTGAGCTGAACCTCTTCTTCAATGCTCCTGGGCTCTTCTAACGTCCTCAGGCTTATTTCTAAGTCGTCTTCTTTATGATAAGGGCTTAACCAGATACTTATTTTAGTTAGTATAAAATTCCACTGAAATTTCATAACGGAACGCTAACTTAAAATTATTTCTATTAATTAATTAACTATTTCGCACTACTATTTCGGTTGTTACTTCCTAATATACCTAAATGAACATTCAGTGGACTAAATTTACCTATTTAGACTCTAAATATGTAACTCTGTCATAATCAACAAATCTAGAACCAATTTCTCAAGATTTATTGATTCCAAATGTGAGAGACCAAGCATCTACATAATAATATACATAATATACTATGTTAAACACTGAGACACGTAAATGTGGAACGTGACACCGCCCCTCGAAGTTTACGAAGGTGAAACTGTATTAAATCGTAGTAAACTTCTCAAATTTATAATGACCAAACTCAAATGCAAAATTGTATTAATCAAAATTCGAGTTTCAACAAAGTGTGCACGTGTAGTGTGTTTTTAAACCAATATACCGACAACCATCAAGTAACCTTGAACCATTGGCTTGTTAACGCTTCGGTCATGAAGAGAGAACAGTCAATCTGCTAAATTGTCAGATATCTGCCAAGAACCCAGTTTGTGAGGCTGGATCAATCCTAGTGATTATTTGTATTCCTCAACACGTTAAACCAACTTTCCGTTTAAGTGAAGCCGAATACAAATCTTTCTGCAAATTCTGGAAATTGTCCACAGAAAAAACGGAAATCCTGCATGCCCTAACGTCCCGCCAAAGGATAAAGCTAAAATCTGATCGTCTGCAATTGGAGAGTGTGCAGTGTGCCAGTTCAGATTTTCATACCCTGTAGAGTACAAGACCCCTAAGAAAACAACCATATTTGGTGAATTGCATATGCTTGCCTAACCTAACTCCTATTTTTCTTGAAGGTCAATTTGTAAGTGTAGTGTTTTGTTGTACTCGAATCCTGAAAAACCGCCCCGAATCCCAGCTATGATATTGTCATTTAGTTCCTTTCATTCTTATTTAAATTGATTAAGACATTCATCATCTTACATCTACTTCAACTTTCCGCAGAATTCCTAAAATTTAATCACTTCCATAATTCCTTGCGTCCTTGTCTGCACGCCAACTTTTGACGACAAATCACCGCCTTCTGAATTCAGGGCGAGCCAATTTTTGCATCAAAACCCCCCCATTAAATTAATTTGGAAAAGTACGAATGTACCTACTTCCCTATTTACATTACTTTTGAAGTTAAAGGTAATGTCATTGTATACAGACTAGCTTACACTAGAGAACATAAAAATTAACTTATTCATAAAGTTACATCTAAACATAATTTTACCATTACTTGAATGAGATAAAATTTTACACAATACAAATAATTTTCAGACCCCTTTTTTTCTAGATACAGCATAATCGAATTTCTTTTCTAATTGTAAAAATCAATAACAACTATGTCATCAAGGTAACTACGCCATATCAAAACGAAACGACGCTACATAACGCCTCGCTATACTACAAATATGCTATTGCTAATATTTTATGGCCTATCTAAATATTCAGGTAATATATAACGTAAAAATAATAGGTACACAAATCTTTCTTAATAAACGCACTGCCGTTCGTAATCTTTTACACAAGAGGTGTGCTACGGCGCACAGACTTACAACGTAAAACACATAAAACACATAAATTGAGTACATTAGACATACCAGTATTTTTCTTTAAGACATAGGTGCGACCAATCAGTGTGGATGGTACGTCTATTTATTCACTAAACTGTGCAGTTGGCAGTAAATGTGTTAATCTGATTTACTCTAATCCTAGTAGAATCCTCTAATTCTAACTACTTAAGTCTATTTTGTTCCGTTGTGTGAATAACAAAGTAATTTACATTGTTTTTTATGAAAGTTAGGAACATAATATCTGCTCGCAAATTAATAACGCGCTTCTTCGTTGAAAAAACTACTACCTACTTTGTTTACAAAACTTGTTATAGCAATTCTATCGTTCGTAATTATAGCCTTTAAGACGCTGCTACAGTAAACTTTTAGGTATTTGAGGGGGTGAAGCAGGGGCAGTGGATGCGCGTAACTACGCTGTCGCCCCGCGCACCTATTCCATTCACGACTTATGTACGTACGATATTATAGCGCCCGAGGTCGCCGCGCCGCGCGCGTGTCTATTTTGGCGAACTCATATTTTGGTCAATGCTGTATCAGTGTCTCAGAAATATCTCACGATTTTTCTAAGATCTTTGAATAATCTTACTAGCGACGCAGAAATTTTAACAATTTATAAATAACCCTGGTGTTCTTAGTAGGTACCTAATCTGCTATTTGCTAAGTAGGTAGGTATTTTATTGGATACCCGATAAAGATTTGGGTATTCCGGTATCCACAAACCAATCAATATTATTTACTGATACCAGCAACCATAGACTCTCATAGGTTTATCTGATGTAACCATAACCAACGCTCACTATCTATACAGGGTGTCACTATAAATCACTATCCTTACATAGTATAAAATAAAGTCGCTATTTTTGTCTGTTTGTCTGTATGCTTAAATCTTTAAAACTACGCAACGGATTTTGATGCGGTTTTTTTTAATGGATAGAGTGATTCAAGAGGAAGGTTTATATGTATAATACACCTGTGCGAAGCCGGGGCGGGTCGTCTAGTCTAGTATAGTATAAAACTAAGTCGCTGCTCTGTCTGTTTGTCCCTATGTATGCTTATATCTTTAAAATTACGCAACGGATTTTGATGCGTTTTGTTTTATAGATAGAGTTATTCAAGAGGAAGGTTTATATGTATAATACACCTGTGCAAAAGCCGGGGCGGGTCGCTAGTCTAAAATAAAATCAATTATTATTTAATCATTTCAAGGCTTTATTTTAAGTTTTTTTTTCAAATTATGCGACTACCAAACCCCATCAGCATAAACGTCTACGATTGGGTACACCATCCTTACTGAGTTTCCCTTCAGCTATAGCTGCATCACGTTCACGCTTAGCAGCCTTTTCCATAGATTCAACTCCCGTTGCTTCCCATTCTTGGTAAACGACATCTTGAATTTATAAATATGTTGTTTCTGAAAAAACTGGTACGTCCATGCACGCTGCGATTTCTTGAAATTGTGAATAGCCAATACCAGCCGAAGTGATTCCAGTCACGGCAGCTAAATTCACGTTGACGTTGTGCTTGCTTTCAGGATCATTATTTGTGACAATGAAATATTCTTTGCACATATTGCATCTAAATTTGTATTTACAAATCAATCCGTTTCTTTTTTCTCCTACAAGTGTATATATATACATATATCTTTTAAGCTACAGTCAAACAAAGAGCTGTGACTGGAAATTTTTTGCAGCTCCTGGATGAAATGCATAACATTTACAACTCTTCGGCCTTGTACTGGCACGTATGAATTTTCCTGAGAATCTGTTTCTATGATATACGGTTGGTCTTCGGCATCAATCTGGCAAGTTGGTGAATCTTTATTTTTGTTATCCAGTTGCATTTCAGGTGTTGATATTGCAATATCATCCGTGTCTCTAAAAGAAAATTTTAAGATTAGTATGGAGTCAAAAAAAAAAATACATAATTAAGCCCTTGTTCCTGAAAACACAAAATCCAGGTTATTTATGTGCGAGGTTACAATTGTTAAAGTATTTTTGTAAATAAACCTAAGCTTTTTTCAATATGTTGTCATTTGACAAATTTTGTAACATTCTCTATAAAAAAATATTACTATTATAGTATGAAAGATTAGCTGCGTCCCGTGCTTCACTTGCTATCCAAGCGAAACCGTTACCTTTTTTTCCGGATTGACCGACACTCTGTATAAAAATTGTTATAAAAACATGTGGGGCCCCACAGGTTTTTTTTCGGGATAGACCGACACCCTGTATAAAAATTATGTGGGGCCGGCACACACACACCGCAAGGCGCAGCTAGTTATAAATCAGTAAGACGTGATTTATACCCATAATTTTGATTTTGAGTGCTTCTTCCATCTGATGAGCTAACCTCAACCTTTTTTAAAAGTGTGAGTGATGCTGCAGAGTTTGTACTCCGAGAATCATTATGTCTGCAAAAGAAAAAAACACGTTAGCATGCCACATCGGTTGCTTCGAGAGTTTACGCCAAAAAACAAACTTTTTCTAATCCGTGTTTTTATTACTAGACGTGCATGATGATGATGCAGCGTGCGATTTCTAGCGTAGGTAGGCAGGTACATCATAGCCGTCGCGCGCCGGCCGCCGCAAGGCCGTCAGCAGTCGTCGACGGCGCGCGCGTTATGTAGGTACCTATCGTTTCGGAATCACCGACGATTAGCCACTGACTGAACGTGATAGGAACAATAATGTCTCGTAGTACACAAATAGAGTCTATAATCGCGTGTCTATAAAAGTATATAGATATGTCTTTAGTTTAGTAAATTCCCTATTTTGTGATTAAAATATTTACTTACCGTTTCTTATAGTTCTCTTTCCCTGTCCTTCTTTTAGATAATGACACTGATTTCTGCCTAACTTCATTTTTTTTATTAGCCATTTTCAATTATTATTCTGTTGCGTGAATGTATGAACGGGCGGAGAAAAATTTGGCAAACGTCTAGCGTTGGCAAGCGCCCGATTGCAAATGACGGGGTAGCGGGCGGCGCGGCGTCATGTCAAACCGCTGGGAAATATTCAAGTTTTGGGATAAAATATTTAAATTAATAATATAGGAATTTAGTTGGAACCCAAATTTTAGCAGGTTCTCTGTAGTATTTAAAGACAAATATATCCATATAAAAATGATGTGGAAAGTCAGAAATTTCATTATTAAGTAATTCGATTTAGACTTTTACATTGAGCTGTTTTTGGATTTTTTTTATGATCGAGTAAAGTACACCCTATCGTGTAACAAATTAGCACATTACTTAGACTATTTCCTTAAGTATATCGCTTATTTTTTGCAAGACCGATATTTAGTAGTAAATACCTAAAAAATTTGATCTAGCAAAACGTTTTTCTCCGCTTCTTCACTGGTGGCTCGCCTTAACTTAACATACAAAATTATAGCTCCATGGTCCTAATAATTGTGTGGGCCTAATTGGGTACATGGTTCTGTCTACGAATGCAACCAAAATTTTCCTATCTATCAATCATAATAGCATAGGGTTTTTTTTTTTTTTTTTTTTTTTCCTATCAATTAAGAAAAAGCCTCCCTTAACTTGCAGATTATTGTATTTTCCGGATTATTATACAGCTTTTTAGCGCATAGTATAAACTTACTTCATATTAAATTATGCGACTTTGAACTAATGTGTATTGTATGCATGAAATGAATTTACACGAAAATTCCTAAGAAAACTTCTACTGATTTTCTTAATATGCACTTTTTCGATAATTTACGTGTAGTGCGCCATAGTAATGATCAAGACTTGAAAAAAGAAAGTGCAAAAAGAACTACCACTCTTATCCGGAATCGAACCTAGCTACCGCTGCGCTGGTTTAAAGCCGACACCTTGAACCGCTAGGCTAATAAGTTCTTAGTAAGGCTTACGAAATTAGGATATACCAACCATGTAATATAAAATTACGCACAAAAAAACTTCTCTTAGACCACCCTGGATTCGAACCCGGTGTCTCAGAACTGAAGTCTAAGCACTAAACAATTAAGCCAATAGGTCTTAATAACAAGTGACGAATTTAAGAAACACAACTTACATTTATTTCAGTTCCTATTACGTCATCGTTTAATTTTGCACTCTTTTTTCTTTCTATTAGATATATTATTGAAATGATGTTTTATAATAATAATACAATTTTACTTTCAGATAACTAAGATCTATACAGTGTTTCACAGAAGAATATTACACATAAAACAATTTGACATCAGCAATATTGACTGTTAAAATTCTATAACTAACAAAACAAAAACAAAAAGCTTCTAACAACGTTTTGGTTCGGTTGCATAACGCTTCCTATGCCTAACGAAATCTAATTGTATAGGTATTACGCTTTATTTTAGTTTCGAAAACGTAAGGCAATAATGTTTTGAAAAAAAAAAAACCCAACGAAAATAATTTGCGTGAAATTGAAATCATGACAACAGCCACTAGGTGTCGCTTTATCTCTTCGATAGTTATTGATCAGAAACGCTATGCGGCCCGCACCAAATGAGAAGGTACGTTAATTCGAGCAGATTCGCACAGATGGCGCTAAACATAATAGGCCTATATATAAGGGTGTGTCAAAAGGAAAATTCAGATTTGGTACAAGATTTTCATTTAATACAATTTAATAATACATTAATATTCACAACTGATCAACCTATAACCTATTTATTCTATAATATTTCTTATTACTCCTGCTTGGTTGCAAAGTTCATATTAGCAAACAAACGGATACTATCAATATGTGTCATAAAGCCACAAAATAAATAAAACAGCTAGACCTAGCATTACATATTCTTAAGTAAATTATTTGTTTATCTATTTTAATTTACAGGTACGCCCTGGTAGATATTTATTCATACAGGATTTCTTTATCTCTACGGAACAAAACAAAATACAAAATCAAGCGCAACCAGTCAGCGTTATCAAACAAAAACAAGGCTCAAACTAACGCCCCCCTGTATGTTATATCGTTAAACCTTAAGGGTTTTCTGATGCTTTTCCTAACGTAAACTTTAACCTACGGAAAACTATTAAGCTTCGCTAGGTAATGTTATCAAAATTTCATGTTCAACCTAACTGCGGTGGCTTTCAAACATTAGTATAATAAAACCTCGCTTACTTACTTGTTGTGTTTATACATTATACCTACAACTCACGTTCTAAGGCTTTTGCAATGGTTCTATCTAGGCATTTCTAAACTAAATGTAACTAAACGTCTCAAATCTAGGTTCGACCACTTTTCACGTACAACATTTTTGACCAAGACTTGGTCATGGTCTTTCAAAGTTGATTAAAAACCCTTACTATTAGCCTCAAATAAAAGCCCCTTAACTGCTTAAAATACATAGTATATCAATAATTGCTACCACACCCCCATCTTAGTTATTAATAGAATGTTTTCCGCTTCACTAATCAGGCCTGATATTACATTATATCTTGTTTAATTCTACCTAGAACTTAGTATGAATATCACATTAAGTCACTACACAAGCTGCACTGGATCCGTTTCTATCTGTTTCCTGTGTACAAGCAGCTACGCCTCCATTTATCCTCACAGTTTGTATTTTTACTCAGTCTGATCTTTCATGAAAATAAATGGTCTCATTTACAACACTTTTGTAGTTGAAGTTTTAACTTGGGTTTTGACTACTTTACAGCAAAATAACCGTGTCGTCTATTCTAGAGCCAGTAGCTTTCTTCCCCCGGCGGCATTGTTACTTGATTTCTGAAATGAATAGCACTTATAAACACTAAAATCGATAAAGGAAATCGTTATTGATTTATTGATCAAAACAGCATAAATCGTCCACAAAAATTACTTACTCGTTTATTGAAATAGCGATTTTCCATTAATTTTATGCAAACGTGATTTCTGAAATGAATAGCACTTATAAACACTAAAATCGATAAAGGAAATCGTTATTGATTTATTGATCAAAACAGCATAAATCGTCCACAAAAATTACTTACTCGTTTATTGAAATAGCGATTTT
The DNA here is from genome assembly GCA_964007245.1 of Hypomecis atomaria. Lineage (NCBI taxonomy): Eukaryota > Metazoa > Arthropoda > Insecta > Lepidoptera > Geometridae > Hypomecis > Hypomecis atomaria. The sequence continues at coordinate 31,808,243 of OZ023279.1, forward strand.
CCATTAATTTTATGCAAACGCAATTAGTGTTTTCTTACGGTTTTATTTTGTTATTAATACCTTTTTTTATGCAAATTGCAAAACATTTTGTAAAATTAATCAGAAAAAGGGTTGTCAATTTTTGAACAATTTCCTCAAAGTTGGGGAAAAATTAGAAAATTTGGGGGAACCATTTCTAAGCCTTAAAAATGTACGCCAATACTTTAGAAACCTGTCCTATTTTATTTTTGTGTTGCCAGTTTATACTATGTACTAAAATTGAGTAGAAAAATTACTTAACTACAAAATATACCCAGTGAAACACTAGTCAATCAATATTATACGCGTCTCGTAGTAGTGTACCCTACGGTCCTATATTTCTTCCAGACAACTTAAGTTGTAATAATAACATGACGTAATAGTGCCTACTGCCTAGACTAGTCCTATTAAGATGTAATCTGTACTTGTACAGTAACTTAAAGTATCACGTAAAATCATAGACAAATTGATATCATAAGAATAAGAATAAGATTAAGAATAATTTGTTGTAATAATTAATTAATAATTTATTGTAATAAGAATAATTTAATAATTTATTTATTGTCATATACCAGTTGAGTTGTATTGAATTGACAACTGGAATTGAATTGATAAAATGAATTGAATGTTTCTGTACACCCCTCAAAATCTTAGACTCTAGACATGACTATGTACCTTTTATTTAATCTTAACCTTTTACCCACTACTGAAACATTTATTATTATTATTATTATTAATTGTTATTAATTATTATTAATTAACAGAGAATACATCCTGCGTCACGGCCATCATCTTTTGTAACATCCTAACCTATCCTAAACCGAAAGCCTAAACTAAAACCTATCTTCAATAGAAGTTTACCTTACAACTAAACTATTTAACTATCCTACTAAATGACCCACATTAATTCGTACTAAAGCTAAACGTAATTTGCTCAGCAAGCGTGTAATTATGCTAACCCTAGAATACTTTAGAACTTCAGTATTTCTTAACCCTAAAGTAGTGGTGGTCTACTAGATCTTAACCCTGAACTTTCAGTTGTACTCTTACTCTAAAAGTTATTTATGAAAACGATTCCTACGCTATCTTAGCCTACTACTTTTAAGCTCATAAGAATTAAATTATCCGTACTTAATCTACTTAATACTAAGTTTGGCCAGTGATCGTTAGTAGAGGACCTTACGTTGTGAATCGCAGAAACCCAAACAGATTTGAGACTCCTACCTATTTGAACGATTTATAGAGTATTATAAAAGTAATATAAATGTCCTAGAGTTGTAAAATGTTAAAATACTTTAACCTAAATCCTACAAACCCAAAAATTTACACAGAGCTAGTTTTTAATGAACTTTACTTAATGCTACATCATTTCCTAGTCTTATGTTCTTAGAGAGAATCTTAGATCTTAGATTTTGAGGTTATGAGGTGAGACCTAAGATGTATAATGACTGACTTGCGAACTGAAAGGAGCTGATTATAGTCCAAGAGGCAAGGTTTTGATACCTTCAGTCAAATAATTGAAAATTCTCAAAATTGAACTTTTTATATAAAATTTAGGTTTTGCCATGTGAAATCATATAAAGCGGCTATGGATCGGCACTCCGCCGCCGTACCGATCAGTGGCATTCGACCCTTACTGGATAGCCCCCTCCGCTTATTACAAGGAGTTCAGCCTGAAGGGCTATGCTATTTCTGTCAATTTTACTTCTTGTCGGTCATAGGTATGTCAACAAATAAGGGGATGAGACGGACTATTTTTTGCAAAGTTTCCCACATCCTAGAGTCGCGGTTCTCTAGGCCCCACTGCTGGATGTCCCACATAACAGACATCCAGCCCCCCAAAACCTCATGTGGTGATACATGAGGGGCACGGGCCAGGTTTACTTGCGGCGACCTTCAAATCCTGATAAACCAGAATAAAAAGGTCACCTATTCCCTACCTATTTAGCCTATCTACCTAATGCCTACAGTCCTACTGGTAACTAGCTTGCAGAATGCATGCCTACTTCGCCTAACTTGAGCCTAACCCTATTGTGACCTAAATGTCTCAATATATTCGTGGTACAATAAACCATTGAATATCGAATATTAAATCTTACTTAGGTTGCATGCCTACTTTGCCTAACTTGAGCCTAACCCTATTGTGACCTAAGTGTCTTAATATATTCGTGGTACAATAAACCATTGAATATCGAATTAAATCTTACTTAAGGTAAAATCTACCAAACCTAGGTCTCTCACATTCACTAGAGTTCCTAACATAGGCAGACATCAGAATGTTCATTAAAAGTAGAATTCAGAAGTAAATTATTTGACGCATAAATAAATTCATAGAAGGACTTCACTCAAAGGTTAGTTCTGGAGTGATCTGAATAGCAACTGACCAGAGTTTCTAAGAAAGTAAAATTTATACTTTGCACTAAAGAATCAGGATCTTTTCCTTTTCGGCTAAAGAATCCCAATAAGGCACGGCATTGCTTGGCCTGGCAAAGTTTTACCAACTAGAGCCTGGCGTCGCCACATACACATAATCTTGTGCATTTTGAAACATTTATTGTAATTTGAGCAAAGTCTATCTATTCGACCACTGCTTTAATTTCAGTTGTAAATGTATTATTCGAACATTCAGATTTCAGCCAGCTATAATACGGCCACTATGGCTATACAATACATTAATAGTATATTTGAGAGACAGGAACGCAATATTTTGGCGATGATGAAGCCCTTGTCTTGTCATCAGCTCATGTAATTATTATTTTAACACATAAGTTTTAGCAAAAATAAATTAGCTAGTAACGTTTTATAAAAATATAAGTTATTTACAACTGCAAAGTTGTCAAGGTTTAATTTATTATATTGAGCTAGCACTCCAAATTGCTATAAGAATGCACGTCGACAGAAACGACATAGCAAAGTCACTCATCACTAGCGCCACGAGTCAAATCTGAATTAATTTAAATATTTGGCGCTAAATTTCAAACGACCACACGGCCATTCTGCTCAATCGCGACCCTGCGATTATGGCTTTACAGAATACGTGAAAATAACATGTCAAATGCATCGACAAGGATCATCAACACCTTAACTAACAATTATAAAACAAATAAATTAAGTCTAAACAAAGAAAGGGCGTAAAATTATTACACCTTACAATGTTACAAACATAGACAGTACTGGAAAGTTTTACAATATGGTTATAAATAATGGAATTTTCCATGATTGTTCTATTTGTTTTTCACAACGTTTAATTAATTAATAAGTTAACAATATCTTAGATATTTTTATCCTCTTTATAATTTATAATATTTACATGTCATGTTCGGTACCTACGGAATTTATTCGTAAATTAAACGTTACGCCAAAATTGCATTGTGCGAGACACTTAAATTAGAGACAATAAATTTCGGAAGACATTCTGAATAACATTTATTTTTATTTTAATATTTTACGACCACATGGTCATTTGAATCTAAATTTGTTGTTCAATAAACAATGTAGGAAATAATGTAGCAGTACTGTCTTAACCAATTAATACTTTTTTTTTTTTTTAAAGTGTATGCGACAAAATTATTACGGTTTAGCTTAATTGAATAATGAAAAAAAACACAAACATCAGGAAATGTGTCAAAATCACAATATAACAGCCCTAAAGGTTATTAATTAATAAGATTGCGCCCTAATTATATTGATTAATAAGATTGCTTCTATTCACAAATGGGGTAATAGTAATAACATTGTCAGTAAATAATCACTACCCGCTAAGCAGCAAAAGTTACAATAACATTACTGAAAATAACATCAACGAGCTTGTAACTTACAAACATAAGGCCGCAAAGTTCATGCAAGCTTACAGCGAGCTTGAAACGAAGCCCTAACGGCCATGCTGTAGATAAACCATGTAACTTGCCCAGAGCTGATTTCCAAAACTTTGCATAACTTTAAAACGTGAAGTTGCAGTAACATTACACATGAAATATATCTGAAAGTTGTAAAGTTAACTTTCCGCAAGTATAACGTTTAACATTTCTACAACTTTAAATTTGAAAGATAACAGTAACTTGTCTCATCTATCTTGCTAAAAGGTTACAAATGAAACTTGTCGTTAGTTGTCGCAAAAGTACAGGCAATACCAGACAGTGAAGTTAGTAAAATTATATTGCTCCAAAGTTTTATTTGTAACGTTCCAATCGCAATGTTGCAACAATGTTGATTACTCAAATTTAGGTATGTTTGGGAGGCTATATCCCTGCAAAGTTGAAATGTAAAGTTTCATGCGAAATATAACAGTAACATAATAAAATAACTTATAATAAGTTTCAACATAACAATAAGATTTTTGTAACTGACATGTTCCTGCAACATGATGTCTGAAATTTACAAATGTGACATTTACAAACTTACTACAACTTATTGCAAGTTTCATGCTTAGTGGGTACCATGGCGTAAAATTATATTTATAAACATTTTAAAATCACAGTTATTATTTTCACTGTGAAACATTTTGATTGAGTGTAATAAAAGTAGATAGTGCAATGATAACTTCACAGTGCAAACAATAGATTAATAGGTTTGATTTGTTATGAAGAGAATAATTAAATTAGAAATTTAAGATGCATGGAGATGTAATAGAAAGTCAAACAATGTACGATACAACAAACAGAAGTAACACTGCCAGTTCCGTTGTCTTGTCGTAAGTTTAAGTAAAAAAAATAGTAAAGGTAAAACACGGCTTGCAAAAACGCGGATAGATATATTTTTAAATCAGAAAGAATAAAGAAAGTGAACCACCACTTCAAGCTTACACCATTCCGGTTTCTCGCTCATCAAATCTGTATAGAGGATGAAGAAAAAGGTACAACCGACCAAGTCAAACATCACTCCAAGCTTACACCATTCCGGTGTCTCGCTCATCAAATCAGTAGAGAGGATGAAGGGAAAGGTACCACCAATCAAGTCAACCACCACTACAAGCTTACACCATTCCGGTGTCTCGCTCATCAAATCAGTAAAGAGGATGAAGGAAAAGGTATCACCTACTGACCCCAGGCTCATCACAATCACATGACATATTGCCCAGGAAGGCCAAAGCTCAACCATTCCGATATCTCACTTTGGCGAATCAGTAGGAAGGAAGAAGGAAAGAGGACAAGGATATGGAAATAGTAGAATCACGTAAAAACCATACATATATCAGTGCAAGCATTGCGAAAATACGTTAAATCTTACCGGAAAGACAACAGATATGGCATGTCTATCTTATTCAGCCGGCTGTTCTCGAAATATTAAAGATTATAACAATAAATGATCAATAAATAATAATCAATAAATGATCTATATGCTTAGCTCAACCATGGTTGCAAAAAAAGACATCAGTTTCAAAAACAATCTACGTGGAGATTCGATTAACCGGACTAACTAGTGTCGTTGAGCATTCAGATATTCAAAAATCCGGATAATGGAGTTTCCACTGTATATACTGTTCACATAAAAATCAAGGTTTACCTAGAATTTTTACTTACTAGATTCCATATACCATAACATCAAAATAGTGGCAATATCAATAGGCAAAAATAACACTTGACGCATTAACTTACAGGAAAAGTAAAGTTACATTCACATTATTTGCATTACTGAAATGAAACATCATCTTATCTAAGAATCGAATATCTGTACTATACAGACTATTTCTGGATTTTAATTTAGTATAACTGACTTGGTTACAAATAAAAAAAAAATAAGCGACATCAAATATTTCATATTAATCCAACCAAGGCACTAAAACAATCAGAATGTAAAACTGCTCGACCATCCCTGATCCGCTATGAAGTCATTTTAAAATCATTATCAATGAAAGCTTCTGCAAATTTTTATTTTGTAATTTTTATTTCTATTGTTTAGTTATGTTATAAGGCCAATACTTAAATCATTCTTATTCAAAATTTCCAATGAGTTTCTATAGGTACTTTTATACTTATCTGTAGATTAAAAATAACCCGACACAAATGACAGTCAAGAAATGGTTATTAGGTACATTCAAAAGCAATTATTTTAGAACGGCGTATCTACAGAACTACAACGCATCAAAATAATAATAATAAAAACAAAAACAAAATTAATATGTCGCCTTTACAGGAAGGTGACAGATTGCCAACAAATGAACTTCGTAATTAAGTCAAAATTTATAAAATTTAGTAAGTGATGACATAAAAAAAAAGGATTTATTTGATGAGGCGAGCGAATACAAATATTGATAGAAATTCCGATTTGGTGTCCTTAACTTTCCAATTCAGGAATCAGTGTCTCATGTTAACCATAGCGAAGTTTAAAGCAGATCTAACTCAAATGCCAACTTTAACGTTATAATAAAAGATAATAAAGGCAATAGGGGATCTTTGTTGTTGTCGTTCAATAAATATTGCTTAAAATAGTGCGAAGTTATAAGAAAGAGCGATTTGAATGTAAAGAAGCAAATGTAAGTAATGTCAATAAAAATAACTTCAATTAGGTAAACAGAAAAACAAAACTCTGAAAGTGAACTTATTTCAGGTTCACACTTATACAATAACTTTAGTTCTACTTTGGCGATCAGCCCTGTAAACCGTTCCACATTTCTGAAAAGCAAGGCTATGACAGGAATGAATTACTAATTTCAGGCACTAATTACTAATATTTTGACAAAATTACGAATTAACCAAGTTCTTTCTTTTTTTTTTTTTTTTTACAATACATGATATCAAATATTTTATCAATTGGTTCTATGAATTATATTTCTTAAAGTTTAATAATTTTCTTTTTAATTTAATACATGAGTAGACACCCGTTATACAAAGAATTAAAATGTGTATTAAAAAAAAAGCTGTTAGTTTCCATAGTAAAATTCTATGAAAACATGAATTTAATTTACACATTCTTACATTGTTAAAGCTTGAGAAAAGCCACTGGCTGAAAATTACATATGTGAAATTAGTTCACAGCCAGTGGATTTATTAGTTATCTTGTAACTTATTTGTGTCAAAAATCTAATTTTGTCTCTAAGCCTAATAATGAAATGATGTTCAGTACAGTTTACACTATCACACCTTTAAAATAACAAGACAGCTTTGATAAAATCAGTTTTTCTAAAGATCTAAGGTGAAAACCATGCTACTTTATGTGAAGTTGGCTAAACAGAACACTTTGGTTTCCATTTTATATTTCTTTATTATGAGCATCAAAGATGTAGTGATTAGTATTTGATCTTACAATATTGTATTACATTGTTTATATTCAATTATATATCATAAGGTCTATTTTTTTTTAAATGTCTCAGCATTAAGATCTCAATTTATGAAAATGATAATAGTAGACTGATATTAGACGTCTTTGAATATTTTCCTCTATAGCAGTAAAGACAGATAGTTCAGCCATGATAGGTTGGCCATGTTTTAGCGAAGGTATTTTATTTCAACATATTAATTATCAGTTCTTCCATTGCAACAACCAACATAACAGTAAAATTGTAATATATTACTAGATTAAAAATAATTTTGGAAGATAGCCAGCTGTCACTAGTAAATACTTTAGTACCTCCAACACTTATTCTGGCATTATTGCAACAATCAAAAATAAACATGAACAAAATAAATTATTTACCTATTACTCATTCTTATCATATAAAATCCACTGTTAGATTTCAGCTCTCTGTTCTTGAGGAAAGCGTAGATGATCATGTTGCACGGGGAATTGAAGACAGTATGTAGCCGTTAGCATGAGGCATATGCCTCGAAGCACTCTTATCTCTCATTGCTCCAGCACTGCAGCATCTTTCCGAGCCACTGGATCAGCCTCAGCATAAAACTGCATTTTTCATTCTCTGCCAGAAAAACAACTTGCATTAGCTCTATAACAATATCACTACGTATTATAAAGCAGTCTCTATCTCTGTGTGCCTTTTTTTTTCTCTTAAATGACCTAAACTATACAACAGATTGCAATGCAGTTTTCCGCTATTGTATAAAACATTTCTTTCAAAAGGTTTATACCTATAATTCATTCATAGCTGGGTGAAGCCGGACCAAGTAGCTAGTTAATTTTAACTCTAAATTAGCCGAATAGGAAACTAGGTCTTCAAGGTTTAATTGTGACTTGTACGTCTGTTTGTGAGTGTTATACAAATCGATCAGATAATGCTTTTGAAGGAAAATAAAGAGATAAATATCACAATTGTCATAATGTAATGACTACGGAAGTAAACCGTATGGATCATCCTCCATGTCAGCTGAAGACCAGCACTCGGCAGAAAACTCTGTAACAGACTATTGCAATTCTCATACTTTACCTACATCAAAAACACTTCCTAGATGCAACAGGAGAGTGTAGTACTTTGAAAGTACTTACAGGCAGTCACAATGGCATGTAATATTTAGGTAGCTACCGTTTCTATATCACAAACCAAAGAAGAACAAAGTTGAGGTTAGAAGTAAAATATTGCGATCTCGTCACTCTGCGTTGCCAATATGTATATTGAACAAAACACATCACCTGATTTGTTTCCTTGCGAAAAGTTTAAATCTTCAAGGCTTTCTCAGATTTTCCTCAGTTTCTTCACGTGTTCGCAAGTTGCAGTACGCAGAAGATCACACAGCCCTTCAAAGGTCATGATGGATATCCCAGCACCGCTGCTTTGAGAGACAGGAACGCAATATTTTGGCGATGATGAAGCCCTTGTCTTGTCATCAGCTCATGTAATTATTATTTTAACACATAAGTTTTAGCAAAAATAAATTAGCTAGTAACGTTTTATAAAAATATAAGTTATTTACAACTGCAAAGTTGTCAAGGTTTAATTTATTATATTGAGCTAGCACTCCAAATTGCTATAAGAATGCACGTCGACAGAAACGACATAGCAAAGTCACTCATCACTAGCGCCACGAGTCAAATCTGAATTAATTTAAATATTTGGCGCTAAATTTCAAACGACCACATATACAATGCTGTCAATGTCATAATATGTTAAACATAATAGTGCAATATTCACTTGCCAAATGTTAATAAATCTCATTGAATAATAATGTTCAAAAGGTGTGAAACAATGTATTTCCCATCATAAATCAATAGGTTATTTATTATTGAATTTATTATTTTGACCTCATCAAAGATCCCAAACTCACGGATAATCGTCAGAATTATTTTTCATAATCGCCTAGGTTTTTTAGGACAAGGTTCAAATTGACCTAGTGTTTACAAGACTAGAATCGCCATTAAAGTACAAAAATACATCAATAATATGTAAATTCCTCAAACTGTTGCTACAGTTCTACAAGGAAATTGGTAATCTATCTGTTACTCAAAATTTCATCATTAATAGTTCAGCCAGTATAATTTTCATGATCGCTGATCACTACAACTGACTAGTTAGCATTTGTAACTATTTTCGTCAGCTGATATCTAACAAGAAAATTGGCAATCTATCTGTTACTCAAAATTTCATCATTAATGGTTCAGCCAAAGCTTCTTATAATAACGGATTAATACAACCGACTAGTTAGCATTTGTAACTATTTTTGTCAGCTGATATCTAACAAGGAAATGGGTAATCTATCTGTTACTCAAAGTTTCATCATTAATAGTTCAGCCAAAGCCTTTTATAATTGCGAATTAATACAACCGACTAGTTAGCATTTGTAACTATTTTTGTCAGCTGATATCTAACAAGGAAATGGGTAATCTATCTGTTACTCAAAGTTTCATCATTAATAGTTCAGCCAAAGCCTTTTATAATTGCGAATTAATACAACCGACTAGTTAGCATTTGTAACTATTTTCGTCAGCTGATATCTCTATATTGTTTTATGATCAATATATTCAAAGTTAAGGTTATGACCATTTCCATAGAGTTAATGAAAATCTATCAATACAATAGTTGTGATCTGATTATAACAGCAAACATAATTTTATATAGATTCATATAAATCAATGCAAAGTAGGTATAATTTAGATTGTCTACTTGCATTTAGATAAAACTAGGCTGTCTTTGATTCTAGAAAAACCTAGGTCTCAAATTGTTCCAACACATTTTTCTATCTCAATGAATAATGCAAGATAGGTATGAAATTTACTTGTCTACTTGCATTTATGAAACAAAATTATTTTGTAACAGGGAAATCTAGAGTACAATTCGTACTGGCAATTTATCACCAAAATGGATCTTTGATATGACCAAAATACACTAATTCTCTTTAGCGAGATTATTAACATTTACTATTCAATTCTCAAAGAACTTAAACAAATTATGGGAATTTTTTCCCCCACTAAATGGCAATTTCAAATGTCACTATATTTTGACACTGACAGTTCTGAATCACAATATTTTTTTTTCTTAATGACACAACTAAATAGCGGTTTGCTGATTTTAGTTGCCAATTCTACAAAACCGCTATGTTAACTCGTTTTTAACCACAAACCTACCTAAAACCTAACCGTAAAACGACCCTATTGGTGAGCTGATGCCTCCTCTACCCTGTGAGAAGAGGGCACGCTCCCCTACCTGATTTCCTAACTCTAAAAGACGTCCCTATTCTACACGACACCCACTACCCCAAGTAAAAAAAAAAATATAAAAAAATAATTCCCCTCTACAAGGACACTTCCCCTATCCAAAGATCCGTGTCCGCTAACCGACAACCTAAAGTTTGGACTGGCTAGGTCCGTGGGAGAGCCTATAGCCCCTAAATTCCCTACAGAAGCAACGCGTACGCCCCATCGCTTACGCAAGCTTCTCCTATCCCTGGGACAACCAGAAAACGACTTAGTCTCAGATACAATCAGTGTGTAAGCCACGTGCCTAACAGAATCCACAGGAAACCGAAGGCCTGACGTCAAAGAGAAGAAGCCGAATCCCAGTAGGAGGTAAAACATGGATTATCCCTACTGAAAGGGTCAAACTAATCCACCTGTCAATGACCTCACATTGACAGCCTACTCTAAACCCGGGAATGAAGGTATCCGCCCACTATACTGCCAGGCAGTATGTGCAATGTGGGGTTCAACCCGCCGACCACTTTGGAGTCATTGGCTGAACTACAGCGAAGTGCGTGATTAGCTTTTACCCAATCGATGATTTATAGTGATTTCCTCGACCAGCTAGCTCGGATAGTGGCGTTGTCTGCCATGTGGCATACCATCCACCCGAAACTAACCACTCTAAGAACCCACGATAACTCATTATCTTCGAGCTAGGTAACCTAAATAGGTCACTGGAATCGCGCCTAAACAACCCTCCCTTACATAAACACAGCTAATCACACAATTGCACTGACATTTACAAGGAAACTTACAAAGACTGCTTTCACAACAAGAACTCGGCTGAAGAGCTTTTTTAAAATTCGCAAAATAAAATAATGGCAAAAAACAACCAGATAGGAACCGTAGTTCTGCAAAGGTCCGCCTTAGAAAAGAAATGTTATAAGCTCTCACGCACAAGTTGCGAGTCTGAAAACCTAACTCTCAATGACGCATTTTGCCGCCGCGCGCCCTTTTAAAGACTATCCGTGGCTCCGCCCCCCGTTTAAACGCTCGTTTAAACGCTCGTTCAAAAGCCCGCTCGAGAGTCAAACAAATTTCACCCTTATATCGAACGAAATACAAATCATAATCCTATTATATGGTTTCCCTGGTTTCAATGCTCGTTTAAACGCTCGTTTAAACGCTCCAGGCGATTGAAAGATGATTTTGTACATTAAAAATCGTAAGAAGTAAACATAGGAAGTTGTAGATAGAGGATCTTAACATCTGAAAACGGAAATTGTTATCATCTTCACAGATTAATTCCAAGGTTTGTATCTAATGTTTACTTTATACCTAATAGATAGTAACTGTATTTGATTAATTCCAGTCTCAAGTATACATAAATATTCTTCTAGATCCCACTGGAGTCCATCATAGTAGGCTAATTGCTGACAATAATGACATAACATCCTTCTTGTTTGATTGTTAAATATTATTAAATTTATCTATCGGATATTCAGTCATTTAATTTAACCTTAAATCGTATCACATAGCCCTATTACTTTTTCCAGGTTATTTGACAAGTTACCGCTGGATTGTTTTTCCTGTATAACCATCTGGGTGAGCTGAACCTCTTCTTCAATGCTCCTGGGCTCTTCTAACGTCCTCAGGCTTATTTCTAAGTCGTCTTCTTTATGATAAGGGCTTAACCAGATACTTATTTTAGTTAGTATAAAATTCCACTGAAATTTCATAACGGAACGCTAACTTAAAATTATTTCTATTAATTAATTAACTATTTCGCACTACTATTTCGGTTGTTACTTCCTAATATACCTAAATGAACATTCAGTGGACTAAATTTACCTATTTAGACTCTAAATATGTAACTCTGTCATAATCAACAAATCTAGAACCAATTTCTCAAGATTTATTGATTCCAAATGTGAGAGACCAAGCATCTACATAATAATATACATAATATACTATGTTAAACACTGAGACACGTAAATGTGGAACGTGACACAGGTTCCGTTATACGACATGACTTCGCACTAAAGGACGCGATACTAGAGAATATTAAGTATTATTAGCTGGACCCCGTCTCCAACGTTAGGGTTTTTCAGAACCTTAATATTTTTTACAGAGTTTGGCAACACACAAGTTTATGATTTGGAACACAGAAAATTTTCTGAATAAAGTAATGAGAATAATTTCTTTCTTTGACACAAGTTATTTTTCAACGATCAGTCAGACCAACCTTATTCTACGGATGCAAATTATGAACACGCTGACCATAATGATAGAAAATTAACTTTTCATAGCTGAGAAAAATTAGGGACATACTCGTGAGCTGTTTGATTGACGACATCAGTACTCTAGGAGAAGTAATAGCGCACAGGTTATGGTGCCTCAAGTTCTTAAAGGACTGGACATTTTTACTGCTAATTTTATATTATCAATTTAAGCTCAAGTGAAGTTCACGTGAAGACGAAGTTTACCGCATCAACTTGTAAGATAATTTTAACGCCACTGACCTTTAGCCATTTCGCCGGGATACGCGCATCATACATAGCATCGAGCGACTCACGTAGGCCTTGACTCATCACGATCGTGCCATCTATAACAAGTTTTAGATCGCACAGTGTCGAATGGACAGTTTTGATTACACGTTGGATTCGGTCAATTTCTTGCCTGAAAACATTTATTAAGATTTAAGATGGAGAATCTTACGATGTCAAAGTATAATTATTAATCACTATTATGGCGGTAAAATATTATGTCTAACCTCAGAAAAATATTCATAGGCAGGAAAGAGCCCATTTTATTCAATGCTTCCTTGACTTCGAAGCTAACGTACTGTTTCGGCAGTTTTTCGAGCATATCCTCAGCGAGTCGGTACACGATACTTTCTCTAGTTTCTCCCCCACCACCACCACCTTCTTTCGGCTGCACGTTTAGGATAGTGTCCAAAATATCCTTAGCACTATTGATCTGGTAAGTAATATCAGCATTCCCGTGCAACCCGAATACTTCTGGTGTATCAGTAAGAGGCAGCTGATTTATGTAATCCACGTAACCTTGAAGATTTCTTGTCTGAGGTACTTTGTACCCTTTGTAAAACTCGAAGCCTGGACGCAGTAACACATCACAGAACCAAACATTTGTGAATGTAAGTAGTCAACAAACGCTTGTCAAAATCGTCGGTCACTCTACCTCCATACTGCACCTCTCCAAGCATATAACAAATCGTTGGCCAAGATATACCCTTCTTAGGATCAATTTCGTCTAAATGGTTTTGGATAAATTGAACGCTTGCAGCGTAATCTGCTTGATTAAACTCGTATGGTATATTCCATCCTAGAGGACCAAACTTCCTCCGCTCTTGAACGATCGTGTGCAAAAATGCGACTGCATACAAAAGAGGGGGCCATTGCGAAAGTGATGAGTAATCTAGTGTGTCTTGAGTGATATTCTGGTAAGTTCTTTTCATACTTGCTCTGATACCTTGCGGTGGTTCGTTAGTGAACTTGATAGCCATCTGAAGCAGACCTATGGGAAACTCTGTATGTACTTCAGTAGTGAGCCACAGTCGGAACGTTTCTTGAATATGTTCTGTTTCGATTAGAGCGTCCATGGCTTCTACGCAGAATGGTAATGACAAGTGGATGTTCTGAAGTAACAACACCCACCCACCTTCATTCATAGAATCGGATATCATTTTACGTGCAACAATCTCCTGTCCTTGACCCATTGATACTGCTTTGAGTACTGCAAATGTTATAAATTAGGTTACAATTAAAAGCATCAAATGATAATTTTAAAGCAAAGTAGGCAGATATATTTAAATACTGAATTTTATTATCACAGTTTTTAAACACGATAAATAAGAATAGTACTTACGAATTTAATAATTCGCAACATTTTCCCAGGTATTTGTTGCGATGATTATATTTTTCGTCAACTCTGGTCGGCCTAACAGCCTGTTGACGTCGCAGATTATGCCTGAGATCTGAAACTAGATCAAATCATAGGTCAGCTTATGTTTAGGAAACAGATAAGGACTGTCAATAAGTATCATCTTATTCTTCTTTGACATTTAATTAACATTTAAAACTCTAATAAATTTTATTTAAAACATACCAAAAAGTGGAACAGAATCCTTAAATCAATGTTTAATGTTTAATTAATGTTTAATTGTTTATTGAGATATAAACGATTCACACCATTTACATATACCTCACAAGAATTATTAGAAACAAATCGAAAATAGAATTAACTTAAAAAAGATACCATTATTATTAATACTATTACAATACAATGCTAAAATATGTCAAAAATGTCAAGATTAAAAATATCAATACAAAATGTCATACAATTTCTAAAATTTCAATTGTGCCGTCTATTCGACGGCACCTGTCCCATTGGTCGGTCAAATTTTCGCAATATGTCAAAAAGGTAGATAATACATTGTTCCAATTGTCAAACATTAAATCAAATTCGGTGTTGACGGCCAGGAGTGTATTGAAGTGTCTGCGCGTTCGTATCAACGGAGACATGGAACGCGCCACGGTACGACATGGCTCTACGTGGAGCAGGTCCGGCAACCGGCCACGCCTATTCACCGGCACACCTGGCTCATCGGGCACGAATAGAGCACACAGCAGGTCATGCAACTCTATGCTGTCCACAGACCCCCTGAGCACCTTACAACATATGATGAGCTGGTCTCTTATCCTCCTCACTTCTAGTGAGTTGTAGCCTAGCTGGCCGAGCAAGAATTTAGTAGGGTACAAGAATGGGTAATACCCGATAATGGGTAAATCAAGGTGCGACGAGGTCAGACAGATAGATTTGCATAGCTTATAAAATTAATAGTTCCGTTTTGATCTACTGCTGTATTATTCACTCACTTTTGCAAATCGAATGTTAAGTTTTTTATATTTTTGGACTATGAGGTCGTCCACACGATGATGATGATGTTAGGATAACCGCTCACAAAGGAGTACTCCACCGAGCGAGGTGTTGTGCTCGGGGATAGCTATCCGACAGTTTTTCATATTAGGTCTTGATATGGTTCGGCCGCCGCTGTAAATTTCGTTTGTGCGATGCAGCCCTCGGCTTGTGATTGGCTGACGTTACTTTCCTGCGCGGCGCGTGTGGTGGCGCCACATGTAGCGAAGTTAGTCGCTACATATTGATTTAAAAAGTGTGAGCGCGTGCAATACTGTAGCAGTTCTGAGACGACCGACTTGTAAGAGAGTCGTAATTATCTTAGGGAATGTTTGAAGATCCACTTCACACATCGATTTGCATAAAACAAAAATGATTAAAATGCAACGTAAAATGCTCACCGCATTCTGCGAACCTTGTTCCATTTACATCTAGATTGTTGAATTACTTAACTTGGTTGACATACAAAACCACTCGTCTGTTTGTAGGTGTCAAAATACCTAAATATGGTCCAGATTATTTAAATATATTGTAAAATGACTATAGTAAAATATACGGTCGAAGGGGATATTAAGCTTTTTTAGATTTTTTTACATGCATTAAATACCCACGTACTATGGATGTGCAAAAGAATTCACAGATATTATAAAGGTCTTGTTGACCTACGAGTATATAATATTGTGGATTTAAAAGATTGCCCAATCTTCAATAGTTCCGGCTGCTTTAGGGTTCTTTTGTAGAATATATGTAAACAGACAAAAATGTATCAATTTAATTTTACTTCACTTAGACCCAAGTTCACCAACGCTTGATTAACTTAAACGTGACACAATGATTAAACATGGGTTTTAGACCCTAGTTCACCAACAGATGTTTTAATTTATCAACCGTTTGTTAAATCTTAAACCGCTTTTGCAACAACTAAATTTTGCTGTGTAGCTATCAAAAACCGTTGGTTAAATACAGTAATAACACATTTAACTTAAACAAGCGTTGGTGAACTCAGGACTTAAAGAAATTTATTTGGTTATTGATTAATTGAACAAAGCTTGCGACGCTCGATTAGATAATTGATGGTTTTTACCAACAACAAAAATTGTGTTAGAAACGAAACAGCAAACTTATCGGTCCCGGAAAACAAATATAAATTTATTTTGAAACGAAACTCCAAAGAGTATGATTATAAAACTGATCTATAAGTGAATTTTAAGTTTCCAAATAACAGTAAAATGAAATTTTATCAACGGCCTAACTTCTTCAATTACCTACTTGTAAATTGTATCCATAATGTAAACATCTAACAATTTCTTGATTACAAATAATATAATTATGTACAGAACTATCTGTGAGTAATTCACGGCACTCATTCTATTTTTATTCTTATTTATTGTTTAAGTAGAAACAGTATTTGGTACCTAATATATTAAAATAATGACATTTACTCAAAAATATTTAGCAATTTTTATTTAATTAGGATGTTTAATGTTCAATTCCAGTAATAAAATTCCAATAAAATAGAAAATTTATGCATATATTAGATATATTTCTTTATCAGACTATGGCGCTTAAATTTTTAGAAGTAAAAAAACAGTGAAGCCAAGTAAAATGGTGCTATCTCAGCCCAGTGGAGCACTCGGTTGGCGTAAATAAGGCTCTGAACATTTATAAGGAAAAAACACACTAAGTTGAACACATTGTACGACGGGGAGGCGAAAACGTCTTCAACGAATGTATTTTGGAAAAGATTCTGTAAACCGCGGCCGAGCCCATCGAGGCGGGGGCGGCGACGGGATGGATGGGCGCTGCCTATCCGTCCTGCCAGCGGCCCTAACGGGTGCCGCCAACGTGTTGGCGGAGGCGGTGGGGCTGCAGGGGAAGAGGAGTGTCGGTATCGCGACGGCCGTTCTCCCTATCCTCTGCAGCCGTAGTGGCAGGCGCGGGGCCAGTCTCTAGCTGCCATATCACAAGCTTTGCTTAGTTTGGGGTCAGAGAATGTGTGTAAGATGTCCCCTAATTTAAGAAAGGCTGTTACAGTACAGTATGAACTTGCACCTGTCAGCTCCAATAAAAATTCTATCTATAAAGGTCATAAAAGTACTTATAATGTTTTCATGTCAATAAATCTTATGCACATTATATTAGGCGGAATCAAACCGAATGGTGTCTGTGAACACGAGGCAAGTCCTTACACAGTAACAACTCATTAATATATCAGCGGTGTAAGTAGTGGGGATTTGCACAGCTTGTAGCCAACTTCACAGACTTATACACCATAATATTATATCCTGTTAGATATGTTCTAAGCACTAAATTACTACCCTAGAATACAACTAGCTTCAAATAATAAATAATTCTTGGAATTCCGTGGCACTGTTTTTGGATCTTTAACCATAAACTAGTTCTAATATCTATGCACACTGATAAGAAAACAAGAGAGCAGCACGTAGCCGTAAACCATCTGAGGTCTTAGAGTCGCTACGTTATCCGACTCATCAAACATTCACCAAAATGTTATTCACCCTCACCAGTAACTAACCACGCAGGTAGTAAAAAGTAATAAATGTTCTATCTCCGAAATCTAGAGCTTCTTTATTATTCAGAAGCGGAGAAGATAAATTATAGAGCTCAACCGTCTCGTCGAGTCAACGTGGCTTGTTTTAATGAAGGCGTGCTCAGCATGTTGCCAATAGTACCTATTAGTTGTTTCATTTTGTAAACTTATTGTTCTCCTTCTTCGAAGTATTTTAATGGTTCAAAAAGGTCAAATTATTTTCTCCCAATATTTGGCCACTGTGGCCCCACAGGGCCTTGTTACAAGGCCTGATTTACCCTTAGGCTAATTGTACTGTCCCTATGACAGTGTTTTGCTGTCCCTATGCCTACTGGGCGTTGTCGCTATGACAATGTATGCTGTCCCTACGTCTACGGTGTGTTGTCCCTGTGACAGTGTTTTACTGCGTTGACGTCTTAGGTAACAAGTCTCTACCACAAAGGTATTTTGTTTTTGCGTTTACCCAAACTATGACTTAGCAACAACGTAATTGCCCCCCCCAGTCCCCACAAATCTCTAAGGTAAGGTGCGCAGATCCGATATGAAGCACCATTACGGGTCTCTGCTCTCTGTACAGCTCTTTGGGCACAGAGACCAATAATAATGTTTCCTGCGCACCTGCGCACCCCACCTAAGCGGGATGTGGATTGGGAGGCATTTACGTTGAATCTAAGTCATAGTTTGGTGAAACGCAAAAACAAAATACCTTCGTAGCAGAAGAGGCGTATTACTATAGACGTCGAGACAGCAATACACTGTCAGAGTGACAACACACCGTGGACCTAGGGACAGCAAAACACTGTCAGAGTGACGGCACACTGTAGACGTTGGAACAACTTACACTGCCGCAGTGACAACACCCATTGTACGTAGAGACAGCAACACCCAGTCTCCTTATGCCATCGTCATGGTTACTTTGTGGAATGTCAAAACTAGAAAAGAAATTAAAATCAGCAAAACGATTAAGATAGTTTTATTACAAATACAAATTAACGAAAGATAGAGTAATTGGTCTTACTTATACAGGGTTATACGTGAAGGATATGTTAAGCTGAAAGGGGCTCAAAGTACTAATCATTATAAACAACTTTTAAAAATTACATGTTTAAAGTAGTATACCATTTTCATCGTGCGGGAAAACTTAAAAAAATAGCGGGCGGAAATGCCAGCTTCCATAGAAAAATCTTCGAGTCCCTTATTCTTATCAAGGATCATAATTATGAAGAGAGGATTGACAATGGCCATACAAAAGTGTGCATCTGGCGCAGTGCATAGCATTTTTTTTTGCCGAAAATGTAAGTTTATGCTAGTCCATTACGATACACGCTCTATTGTATAGCTATTGTCTATCCTCCCATTATAAGATCCTTGTTCTTATTTTAACGATTAATTAGATATAAAAACAGATAGACAGACACACACAGAGACACACTAAATTTATCTAGCACAAACAAAAACTGTCGAAATCGTCTTACAATACAGTTGCGTTTGCGCCGCGGCCGGACCGGAGAAAAATGGCAGATTGATTGGCAGAGCCAGTGTTGCCAACGACTAATTTTTGACTGCCGTGTTTGGTAAGGGAAATTGACGTGTTTGTAAGGAAAAGCTATCTAGCAAATAAGTAAGTCTAAGTAGCAAATAAATAAAATAAAACATGTTTCTTTTTAATTTTTACTATAATTATAATTAACAAAAAAAAATAACAAAAAAATCAACAAAAAATAATTAACCTTATTTACCCAAATACATTTCTGATACTCTCCACATGCATAATCATTTTTAATTTTTATTCAGTTAGTATTTTTTTTACCTTTTATTTTAGCGAACATTTCTTCGGTTGGAACAACCATAGTTAAAAGTCTGCGTTACTAGTATTATTTATTAACGGCAGCGAGAAGGAACTTTCGAAATTCAGTACAAATAACTTGACACTAGCGGTTAAAGTCCTAAGCTACAGTACTTGTCATAAAACCAACCAATGGGGATTCCCTTGTCTGAGATTGCGCATTTTATTTTTAAAATTTTTGGCTTTGGCACATTGCAAAATGCGAATTGCAAATTGCCGTAGATTTTGCTACGGCAGTAGATTAGGGTTAAGGGTTTAGGGTTACGTAAAATTTTTGGTTAAAAACATATTAATATGACCCATGAAATACCTCTATGATTATCACTGTTTTTTTTTATTTTGTTTAAATGGACACTTTTCTTAGAAATGCAAGAAACTGCAAAAAAGTTAACGTCCTGTCCCCTTTTAATTCCAAAGCTTACGATGAAAACTTTAAGTAAGATATGTAATTGCAATAGTACACTAAAGTATACAAGGAGAAACACTTTCAAAACTTTATTTATGTCAGATTCGTGGCGAACAACTAGTAAAATACATTACAACAAAACAATAAATTTACTTTTATTTACAATCATTTTACTGTACAAAATTTGTTACTAATGATAGTGTAATTTTAAGTTAACAAGTATCATAGTATTAATTCAGGATCCGATCGATTTTGTTTAATCAAGTCGTCATTTCTCCTTAGAATGAGAGGAAGTTGGCCATAATGGCAACATTGCAAAACACAGGCGGCCTCTGGCGACGGCATTTATTAAGGGCCAAGGACCTATTCACTTCGGAGCGTTGTCAGAAGCACAAAGGCCTATTTTTTATTGCTTATGCTTCTAGAACTTTTTCAAGTTTCTATAGGTTCATTTAAGCTATGGTATGACCATACCGACTTATTTTTGAAAGGCTTCTGTTGAATCACAGAAGAACGAATACTATGTAGGTGCTCCATACAGATTCCTCAGTTAGCGTATAAGCGTTAGTCCAGCGTATAAGCTCATATTCTACCGTTAACGAATTATGTCGTCGTAACGACCTTCCTATGTCGTAGGAAATAAGCTAAAATAAAATTTGACGCTACGTACAAATTAAGAAATGACAATATTGTTGAAAAAAATATTCTGTGAATTTGTTAAAGTTGCTAGTGAACCAGCGTTCAAGCTCACATTTTACCGTTAGCGAATTTTGTCATGGCAAACCTGGTTTGTCATATCATCTGAAACGAAATAAGAAATAAAACTTGACGCCACGTACATGTCAAATATGAAAATAACTTTGTAAAAAAAGACTGTCACTGTGTCAAAGCTGCTTGTGAACCAGCGTTCAAGCTCACATTTTACCGTTAAGGAACTCTGTCATTGTGACTACCTCCTATAGCGTAGTGACAAACTACTATGTCGTAGCGACAAACTAAAAATAATCATAGACGCCACGTGCTTGGGAACCTAGTCGTAGTGACAAAAAACCGTTCGACAAAAAAGATTCTGATGCGGCGTTTAGTTTTATTAGAACGCACCGTTCAAAAGCCACGTCCAGGAGCACAAAAAAAAACGACAAAGGAATTTAGCACCTTAGACGACCGATTTTTTTTAGAGTGTACCGACCGCGTACAAAGTCCTATCTTATGTGTTGCTGGAAAGACTTGAACCATTCGCTGAACGAATCTTAGGTGACTATCAGTGTAGGTTCCGACGCAACCGCAGCACCGTGGATCAAATCTTCCTCCTCAGACAGCTAATGGAGAAGAAATGGGAATACGCACAGAGTATTCACTCGCTGTTTGTGGACTTCAGTAAAGCCTATGACAGTGTGAACAGAGAGTCGCTCTATGCCATACTTACCAAATTCTTCATTGTCATTTTCAGCATCATTTGGTGTACTGAATTTTACTCCAAAATTGAGTTTACAAGGCTTGGTATAGTAAAAATATGTGTTATAAGTAAGTACACATATTCTTACTATACCAAGCCTTGTGAACTTAATTTTGGAGTAAAATTCAGTCAAAAAAAATATCTTTATAACACGAATTTAACTCGGACAGTGAGAGTATTGAAATAACGTGAATTTGGTAAGAATATTTATGTATACCTACTGAGTTTGTTGGTGAAAATATCTGTTAAGGAGCGTAGTAAGATTTATGCGAAATTTTGAAATCTAAAAGGGGCAACCTAACACTACCACTTAAAAACAAACTAGAAACAAAATCATGGCGTTTATTTGGCTCAACTTATGGGCATTAACTATTCATCGTGGTAATGCAGATAGGCTGGGCACTGTCTACTGGCAGTGGGCTTAAGCATGGATTATCATTAGGCCTTCAAGGATTCGCGGATAATCCATTTGCTTTTATGTAATAGTAGGTTAAGTATAGGCCGAATCATACAAGTCGGCGGATGTGAAGTTGGCTACAAGATACGTGAAGCCCAATCAACACGCAGCTTTATGTGAGCTTCAGTCAAGATTGTGGAGACGCGTAAGTGTTCATTATGCTCTCACTATAGGTATGCAGAATTACTCGTTAATTTACCTACAGTATTTCGTCATTTCGAGATTAAACACAGTAGATAGGTATAGGTCAAATCATACAACTTGGCGTCTGTGATGTTCGCTACAATCTGGAGATAGCCCGATTCTGATTGAAGCTCAGCTAACAGCTGTATTATCCACTGCTTGTAGCTAACAGCCAAGATTTTATTTGGCCTATACATACCTATATGTGGTATTGATCTGATCTCCTTATCTAAGTTCATAAAAGAAACTAGTTTTTTGTATAAATGTTTTGAATTGCAGTTTTGGCAACAATAATGAAGATATCAAGAACTCGTCATCGGTTGAGGAGGATGACTCTGAATCTGATATTGAACTTGACATGGATGGTAAGTGCTTAGCTTGCAATATATTCACGCTAACCTAAACTAACATGGTCATAATCACCCTCTTTCGGGCTGCTACATCCGTGTCCCTGTATAGGGTGAATCAAACGTAATGAATGTGAGGCAAGGCATTGCACAATTAGCAGATTCATATGTCAGTGGTGGTAAGTAGTAGAGATTTGCACAGCTTGTATAGGTCAAATCACACAATTTGGCAGCTGTGATGTTAGTTACAAGCTGTGGATAGCCCAATCCTGGCTGAAGCTCACTTAACAGCTGTATGAGAATTAGGTTATCTGCAGCATGTAGTTTGCATCACAGATGCCAATTTGTAAAATTCGGACTCTACACAGCATATTATTTAAACCTTGTAGTGTGTTCTGCAAATTATGAACAAAATTGCTAAAAGGTTCACATGTTTGCCATCTAACAGCAAGCTACCAGGTAGTGGCGTAACTATACCAACTGGGGCCCGTGGCAAATTCTTTAGATGGGTCATTATTCGGAACCATCCCACTAGTCTAATTGATAGTCCGATCATCGAACTAGTGAGAATTTTTCTACTCAGTAGAAGCTCTCGAATTAATGAAAACTCTTTTTTCTCATATTTTGGACTAGGTCAATACCTACTTTATAGCCAAAATGCATTGTCCTTTTTCAGTGGCATATTTTGGAAATCACTCTTATTCTTGGGATTTTAGGTCTTATTCATGTTATTCTTGTGTTCAATTCAGTTCAATCATTTATTCTTCAAATAGGTACAGAAAAAGTACACTTTCAAACGTCATAACATAAACAAAAATGTTGACTTTCTTTTTGCTAGTGCTTAAAATTGGAGTACTTATTCAGACCCCTAATTATCACTTATGCCACACACCAACCCCTAGAGTCCAATTTAAATGTAATTGCAATGTATGCTTAATTTTATCAATTGATAAAATTAAGTTGGCACAATTGTGCCAACTAATCCCTCATTTTCTCAATTTCCCCTTGATTTCTTTAAAGAAATTTTGAAGACTACAATTTGATTTGGTTTTGGTTCAAAATGGTGACTACATTTGAGAATGTAACTTCAATTATTCTGGGTCAAAGAGGCGTGGGTTCGATACCCACCCAGGGCAAGTATTTATGTGATGAATGTAAGTGTTTGCTCTGTGTCTGGGTGTTATTTAGTTACTAAGCCCGATTACAGAGGCGCCAGCGTAAATTTAATAGCAACGTAAAAAGCGTTCTCTCTATCGAATGCCTAAAGTGGTCCTACTGTAAAGGTCGCATTTCTCAACGACTCTTGACGAATCTTGAAAAGTTTCCCTTACAATCAATGATACTGTGTGACAACATTGAAAATGTACTATTGATTATGGTAATCCTTAAAGATAATAGCCTGAAAAGGACATATTTCACTTTATTTAAACTAAAATGTGTCTAATTTTCGCAAGTCGCACGAAATAAAATACGATATTTTTTTGACATTTTATCTGTGACGTGAACGCTCTATAAGAAAGGCGGCAACTCTAGTAACGTCACATGATGGTAAACAAGAATTTCTCGATTGACTGTTGTTTGTGTAATTTGTGTTTTGTGATTTCGGAGTAATACGAGTATTATTGGATCAGTAAGTTACTTTTAAAGTAATTTTTGTCAATTTTTAGATATGAACTAGCGTATTTATAAGATGTCCTCTAATATTTATTTACTAGTAATAACTAACGTTATTTACTACTCTTAACTGACGTAAAGATCAGCGCCATTACAGAATGTTGTTTTTGGCGGGATCTTGAATATCTATTCTTTAACTCTGATTTTCATTGTTGATACAGTAGATCTCTCGGAAATTTAAATGTAGTGTGCTTATTTTGTACCAAAGAAAATTAAAAACGATTTTCAAAAACAAAGTCAAATAGCCTATTGGTAACATCAAAATACTTTGTCAGAAAACTGAACTTTTGTAAGATGCTATTTACATTTTTCTGTGGTGTGAAAATAAATATATCATGCCAAGGAGTTCGAATGAAAATAAATAAAACAAAAGGTTGAAAATATTAAATTAAATGAAAATAACGTATTCCGAAGAGGTACGAGTATATAGGTAAAACAATAATGTGTTAACTTGGTTTAGTTGTGAAGTAAGTACATGTATCAAGAATAAAATGTTAAGGTAAAGTAGTAAACAAAACAAACGAATAAAGTAGTAAGTAGGTACCTACGTATACAAAATCATGTGACCAAAAAGTCATAGGAGTCAACTAATAGCAAAATATAAAGAAAAATACCCTATTTTCTCAGCAAGGTCTTCCAGCATTTAGCAAGTAAATTGCCATACTGTTCAGGCGTTAGGTTAAATAATAGTCGCCGACTACTAAATTCTCTAACGCCTGACGGAAAACCCAGAGCAATGCAGGTCGTAAATCTGTATTACTCTAGGTTGGTTGCGACTTGACAGTTTTCAGAGCGTTTAGCTACCTGCCAATGTGCTACTGGCAGTTATCTAAACGCCTGATGAAACTATTAAAGCACTAGAGCGTGAGCTCTGAGTACTGTAACAGTCAAACTGCAAGTTTCTAAGAGGGAGCCTATCAATCTGTAGTACCTATCATTACCTACAAGACCCTAAGATCTAGTATGACAATGTCAAACTAGTACCTATTGATAGATTCCCTAGAATACCTACAGGACCCTATCCCTACAGGGTCCTAACTCAAGTCAATACTTACCGATTCCCTACGGTTTCCCTAGCTAAGTTAGAGACCCCTACTCTCCTATACAAGGATACTCACCACTGGGTCCCTAGCTAACCTACCTACCTATCTATAATACCTAGCCCTAACCATAGAGCGATATATACATATATACAGATAGGTACGGGAAAACCTGTTGCCGGCGACCTAAGGCAACAAGCGGAATGGGGGAAGGTAATAGGGATACGCACGTCGTGCAATGTGCGCAGGGAATGATACTCCACTGCCGTTCACGCAGGCTCACGTGAACGATG
Source organism: Hypomecis atomaria (assembly GCA_964007245.1). Classification (NCBI taxonomy): domain Eukaryota; kingdom Metazoa; phylum Arthropoda; class Insecta; order Lepidoptera; family Geometridae; genus Hypomecis; species Hypomecis atomaria. Next base: position 31,833,955 of record OZ023279.1, read on the forward strand.
CAGATGGCAACGGCTACAAGGTGTCTTATGCCGCAGTGGAGGGAAAGGGTTAGGTCCAGCGGGAGTGTTGGACGGTGCGCGGAGGCCGCTCTCAGTAGCGCTCGGCGTCAGGGCGGAGGTCGGCTCGTCGCGGGCGGACGTGACCTCGTGGAAGGCGGGCGGGCGGAGCAGCGCTCAGCGTAGGGCGGGCAGAAACCTCGTGCAGGGCGGGCGGTGGAGGTCACAGCCGGTTGGCTGGGCGGGCGGCTTCCCTCTGAGCTCTTCTTGCTGCTCCAGGTAGTTGGGTTCTTCTTGGCTGCTCCAGGTGGGGTCTTCTCGGAGGTGGTGAATCAAAACCAGTCTTCGGTAGTAATTAATTTTATTTTAAAACTAAACAACTTATATACTAAAACACTTATAATCTACATACAAAAAACCATATTTGTGTGCCGTATCGGTGTGAAGCACCGTCAGCACACGTGCTCTGGCCGCGGAGGTGTCGATGCCCGGCGTATCTGGGTCGCGGACGGTGTTTTCGGCATTTTGAAGGTTTTGCAATACATACATGTTCAATTATATTGAACATTCTGCCAACTCTCAGAGTAGAATGGCAACTTCAGGTTGTTCTAGAGTTGTGATGTCATTTTCTGGAGTGCTTCTGACGTCTTTCCTTATCGGTGCTGGAATGGCTGGTTAACCATGCATTATTTGTGTTGCATGGTCTTCGCCACTCCAGGAAAAGTAAAAGCAACATTTTCTTTCTTTATGCAGCGGGCGGTCGGCACAGCGCTGGGCGTAAGGCAGGCGGAGTTGGTCTCGTCACGGGCGGACGTAGAACTCGTGGAAAGCGCTCGGGCGGCGCTTGCGTAGGGCGGGGATGCTCTCGTCACGGGCGGACGTAGAACTCGTGGAAAGCGCTCGGGCGGCGCTTGCGTAGGGCGGCGATGCTCTCGTCACGGGCGGACGTAGAACTCGTGGAAAGCGCTCGGGCGGCGCTTGCGTAGGGCGGGGATGCTCTCGTCACGGGCGGACGTAGAACTCGTGGAAAGCGCTCGGGCGGCGCTTGCGTAGGGCGGCGATGCTCTCGTCACGGGCGGACGTAGAACTCGTGGAAAGCGCTCGGGCGGCGCTTGCGTAGGGCGGCGATGCTCTCGTCACGGGCGGACGTAGAACTCGTGGAAAGCGCTCGGGCGGCGCCTGCGTAGGGCGGCGATGCTCTCGTCACGGGCGGACGTAGAACTCGTGGAAAGCGCTCGGGTGGCGCTTGCGTAGGGCGGCGATGCTCTCGTCACGGGCGGACGTAGAACTCGTGGAAAGCGCTCGGGCGGCGCTTGCGTAGGGCGGCGATGCTCTCGTCACGGGCGGACGTAGAACTCGTGGAAAGCGCTCGGGCGGCGCTTGCGTAGGGCGGCGATGCTCTCGTCACGGGCGGACGTAGAACTCGTGGAAAGCGCTCGGGCGGCGCCTGCGTAGGGCGGCGATGCTCTCGTCACGGGCGGACGTAGAACTCGTGGAAAGCGCTCGGGCGGCGCCTGCATAGGGCGGCGATGCTCTCGTCACGGGCGGACGTAGAACTCGTGGAAAGCGCTCGGGCAGCGCTTGCGTAGGGCGGCGATGCTCTCGTCACGGGCGGACGTAGAACTCGTGGAAAGCGCTCGGGCGGCACTTGTGTAGGGCGAGGTTGGTCTCGTCACGGGCGGACGTAGACCTTGTAGAAGGTGGTCAGGCGATGCAGTGCTCGGTGTAGGGCGGGCGGAGCAACGCTTGGTGGAGAGCGGGCGGACGAGGAACTCGTGGTAGGCGGGCGGGCGGAGCGGCTGCATATCAAGTTTCCTTTGGGCTCTTCTCGATCCAGATGATGGTTTCTTCCTCGCTTCTTCAGGTTGGGCTCTCCCGGTGGTAGTGAATTAGAACCGGTCTTGGTAATAATTAATTTTATTTTAAAACTAAACAACTTATATACTAAAACACTTATAATCTACATACAAAAAACCATATTTGTGTGCCGTATCGGTGTGAAGCACCGTCAGCACACGTGCGCTGGCCGCGGAGGTGTCGATGCCCGGCGTATCTGGGTCGCGGACGGTGTTTTCGGCATTTTTAAGGTTTTGCAATACATACATGTTCAATTATATTGAACACATACTTTTAAAGTCGCCTTGTCTGTTGTCGTGACAAACGTAAGTAGAATATGCAGATTCTTACTTTTTCTGATTTTTCTAGTTTTACGAGGTTATGGAGTGTATATTCAGTGAAATTCTGTGATTTTAGTGGAAATTGTCCTACTAGCAAAATGGAGAAAAGAAAAGAGACGTTAAGTTCACTAAAAGTGTGTCGGTTTTGTCTCACAGCAGAAGAATCACTGATTCCGTTGTACGACAACAAGGCCCGAGCGCCAAAAAATTCTGTGCCTTTTGCGCTGAAAATATTAGCATGTATTGCTATAGAGGTAATGTTTTATAATTCTATAACATTTTAAATTTAAAACACCCATTCTTGAGCTTTAAAAATGCCACTGTAAGTTAAAGTTTTCTCAATGAGTTATGTAGATCCCCAGTGAAATTATGAATTTTGCCACTGTATAAAATTGTAACCCTGTGACATTTTTATTCATTCTCACATATTTTATATAAAATTGTAAATACCTAATATTTTGTCTTGTCCAAAAAAGCCAAAATGCCACCCTCTTTGCAGAAAACTATGCATCTCAAGCGCCACCTATAACGATTTGATGAATGTGCTCAATTCTTTTATTGTAGTACCGGCTGAGTTCGATTCGAAAAATAATAAACTATAAGATCTGTACCTATTGGTAAATATGTTACTAAAATAAAAATCAACATTATTTTGTCTGATTTGTCACCGATTCAGTTTTTAGGTTTTGTTATTTACTAGCTACCCGCCCCGGCTTCGCACAGGCGTATTATACATATAAACCTTCCTCTTGAATCACTTTATCTATTTAAAAAACTGCATCAAAATCCGTTGCGTAGTTTTAAAGATATAAACATACATGGGGACAGACAGCCGAAAGCGACTTTGTTTTATACAATGTAGTGATAGTTATGAAAATGACTTGATTACATTTTACCACATTTATTTTTCTTCTAGATGTAGTCGTGTTCTCTGTGATATGAAACCACTTCAATTTGGAATATTTGAATACAATATAAGTAAAAGTATAAACTTTATGATCCTTTGCCATCGTCACTTTGACACTACCCTACACCAGTTCAAAAAGTTGCCAAAGTTTAAAACGATAAAGTTAGACTAAACCAACTTGTTTTCAAAGCGAAAACTGGCGAGCTAAACAGTAGTGTCGTATATACGACGCGTCCATTGTAAACTTCGCAGAAAAGTTAATTTCCTGCCGCCGGACGGGTACGGAAGTTGTCGCGAAAAGGATCGCAACCGCTGTCGAGTTGCTGTGGCCTGTGACGACTGCCCTCTGTTCCTTGTGTATACGAGTCACTAAAACGATTTGGACACGGTTATATATCCGTCTCTTATTATTATCGTATGTGAGAGGAAGTTTGTAGTCATTTTATCGGCCATTATGAAAGACGAAAAACCCTGAAAGACGATTGAGCCATATCCTCTACGCTGGATTCACATATCGCCACCAAATTTATTTTGCGGGCGTAGCAGGTTTCCTATTATTATTATGTACTACGGGACTAATTGCGCACTAAAAATTACGAGATAAATAAATACCGTTTCGACCGAGTTGCATCGAGCGTGGTCACGGGTAGACTCAACGTCGGGATGATGAGGTATTTATTTATCTCGTAATTTTAGTGCGCGATTAGTCCCGTAGTGCATAATAATTATGTGTTCAAGTCGCGAAAGTTTAAAAACAACAGTAGCAGGTTTCCTCGTGATACAATGTGTGAGGTATTTCGACCATGGTATAATTTGTCTGTCACGATTCTAATCTCGTTGGATGTAAATGGCTTCCAGCCGATTGAAAGCCTATGCCCAACAATGTGGACATCTCATGGTTTTAAAATGTTAGAATGATGAAGACGTTCGAGTGGTATCGTTTAACACTTGGAGTCACAAACGTCTTCTCATCTTATTTTTGTCATCATTATATTTGTGTAGCCTATGTAGTAATGTTTTTTTTTTTTTTTCTTTCTTCTCCACCTATTCCCGTGGTGTATATATATTTCAGGGTCTTTTTATAATGATTATTTAAATTTTTACTACAAGTCTCAGTGTTACAAATGGTCAAGTTACAATTTTCAGTCTAATTTTAATTTAATACATTAGTATTTTTATCTTAATTTTTAATAAAATAAAATACAGTCAAACCTGGATAAGAGAGAGTTGAAGGGACTGCCATCTGATTCTCGCTTATAGAGGTTTTTCACTTATCCAGGTTTCTCACTTATCCAGTTTCGGAAGTGGCTACTCTCTCTTATAGAGGTTAGAAATACGTCTAATTTGTATGAAGGTATCTACATGTGTGAAGAATGATAAATATGTCTATAAATAGTATTTAGGTACTAATTGTTCGGGTAGTGTTGATTAGGATTGAACATAGATGATAGTTTGTTTCATTCATTCTAAATTACACATTTAAATGTTGGGAAAATAAAAAAAATACTTTTTAATATTTCCATGCCCTTTAGAGGGACCGAATATCTTTTGATTTTAAAATTTTATAAAAGTAGTCCTGATAAGTCAAGTTTATTGCGTATTTCATTTCGAGATTTTCCCTTTTTGAACGCTTACAATAGCTTGTCGCTTAACGAACAATTTATTTATTCCTAAAGCTTTATTTATACAAACCAAACCTTTCTCTTCAATTAAAGGTCAGTCGGAGTGCTGGCATTGTTGTAATTCAGTTATTTATTATGTTTATCAACTAAATATCACATCTTGGTCACTAACAATACAATTATGTCCTCGCAATTTTTTTTTACGTACATAGCTGTGTACGTAAGGCACGTCGTGCCATTTTTCCTTACGTACGTACGTGTGTACGTAAGACATTTGACGGGTTAAAACTTATCAACTGGAGTAAGTTTAACCAATAAGTAAGATATTGTAAACGCACGTGTGACTTTTCCAAAAGAATGTGATACAAAAATAATGTAAGGTAGATTAAAGAAAACCACAAAATAATTTTAAGTAGAACACTATTTCAACAAACAGTATAGTATAGACCACAGAAGAGAGAAGGAAATAGAAAGGCGATGTGGAGGGGAGGTTTGTCGCCACGTACATGAGTTATAACTCAAGTTACGTGAAATCGTGACATTTACTGTCTCAGTCGTTCAAGTGATTTCAGAGGTAATTTTTGCCAAAAAAATGCCGGTTTGCGCGATTATAACGTGTCGAATACAAAGCAAAGACTTTAGTTTACAAAAAGGAGGAATATCCTTTCACTGGTAAGTCTAAATTGTGGGCATTTTTAAATTTAAATGATTTATTTTACTGCCTAGATTTTCGTTGATAGTGGTTGCAAACATTTTATCGACATCGATAAATTTCGCTAGTAAGTTAATATTTCGCAATTCGAAATTTATTGTTATTAAGTATCTGAATATTTTGATTTAATAAAATATTTGTGATTGTGGTGTAATTTTTATTAATAATTGTATTTGCATCACACATTAACTATTATGTTCCTTATGAATAAAAGTTATCAGGTCCAATATATATACATATAAATATATAGATTGAACACGAAGCCGACTGCCGTTGCATATTTGCTTTGATTTTCATTGATACATTGTATCTTCATTGCAGCTTTCCAGCCGATCCTCTGACGAAGAGTAAATGGATCGAGGCTACAGGACGGCAAGACTGGATTCCTACAAACGTTCCATTTACACGTGGTTCATAATTAACATGTTTTTATAGTTATACATGTATATTATCTCGACATATAAAATGCTTAGATCTGAATGACTGACTGACGGATCCACGCACAGCCTAAACCGCTTCAATAAGCGGTCAGGAGAGACTTGAAATTCGGAGCGTGGGTTCTTTGTATGAAGTAGGCGTCTGATAAGAATAATTTACCGAAATTCTAACCAGGAATATACAGACGTGAAAAATTAGAGCTAAATTTGTGTGAAACAACGTGATTTTTGGTTCATTTACTTTGGATTTTGCTTTAACATTCTGTAAAAGAATTGATGGAAGATGTGTTTCGTGTTTTATTGAAATATGAAAGTTATTTTGGGGTTGATTTTCTTCGAAGTCGATATCAATACTCTTTAGTGTTTTTGAATTAAATTACTTTTTATTTTGATGCGTGTTTGAAAATTAAATCCGATTTTATTTAAGTAATCGGCCTATTGTCAGTAAAGATTAACCTTTTCTGAAGTTCCTTAAGTATACCATTGTATGGTTCCAATTAACAAAATAGCAATGGATGTCTAGGTATAAGGGTTCCTTCTTATGAGGTATGGAACACTACTTAAAGATATTTATAAATGTTAACTTATAATAAAGGACGCTAAAATAGAATGTTTCGAGAAAAAATGTATACGAACCACCCCGAATAATCTCTCCCGCTAGCACAAGCACGCGCTCTTACTCGCCCACGTATCCATTTACGTCTACGTTCAGCTAATCCAATGAATTAATTATATTATCGAGCTCCGAACTAGAAAAATATGATTGTAATTATTCTTCTCCTTATAAATATTGGCGTCGCATGGAATATGCATTTGCCAGTGTCAAGTGTAAGTTCTATTATGATGTTATGATAACTAATATTGTCACATGTAATTCAGTTGTGTTCACATGTAATGTTAGTTTAAGCTTGTTTTGTATTTACGATGTGAAAATAAAGTTATTTTTTATTGTATTGTAATTATGGTGTAATTTAATAAAATATTTGTACTATGATAATATTCATTATGAAAAATAGTTACGAGTTAATAGTACAGTCGTGGCCAGCACAAAATATCTAAATACAATTGATTAGCCAACAATGGAATTTAGGCGACTTCCACCGTGTACGAAATCCAAATAGTTCGCAGGAATTGATTTGGCATCCATGTAGTACCTATATTAGAACTGATAGAAACACAAGTTTTATAAATTAATACAATACGGCACGTTGACATGATTTTTCAGTGTTAATTCCAAAAATTCCTAAATAGTAATAAAACTGCACAATCCTTTTCATCAATTATATACTACATATATCCAGTTACATTATCCATAAATTATGCAATACGTATAAAATCACATTATCGATAAAATTAAACTGCACAATTCATGTCGCCCATCACTAGCTAAATGCCAAAAAACAACTGTGATACCATATTCAAATTCGAGATTGGCCCATTATTTTTTTTTTGGCTTGACATGTACCACGCATTTGCCATTGTTATGTAACATTAATAAAATAAAGTGAATTTAATAACTTTAACACGGCATTTAAATTATGACCAAATTAATGTTATGGATCTTAGGTACCTTGGTGATGTGACAGAAAGTATACTACGCTCTATTCTAAAGGAAAAAAAAATCTCCGATGTTAGTGAAAATTGCACAGTTATTGTGCAGATATTTTACAGTGGTAATACACACTTGGCGACAGCGGTTTTCATAGAAAATTTGTATGGATTTCCTTTCTAATTTAGTTCTGCTGTTCTGTGGTATAGACGCACGTGGGGCCATTCCAAAAAATGCGATACAAAAACAATGTTACTTATTTCCACAAAATACATAAAAAAACAAAATACAAAAAAAATGTTTGAATAGAGCACGATCCGAAAGCAACGGTAGTTAGTTAGTTCCACGAAATTTAATAATGGATCATAAAGTACACATGTTTCATTACCCTCAACTCTCGCTTATAGGGGTTCAGACAAGTAGTACTCTCAGTTATAGAGGTCCATGAGGGAAAAATGACTCTCTCTTATAGAGGTTTTTGTCTCTCACTTATAGAGGTATTTGAGGGGTAAAATGAAGGGACCTGGCAATTACTTTCACTTATAGAGGTTTCTCACTTATCCAGTTCTCAGTTAGCCAGGTTTGACTGTATGTCAATAGTTCCTAACTTCAAATTTATTTCATAGTTATAAAGTCCGGTATTTGTTTTCAAATTGTCTTTAATAACACAAAAGGGTAAATACAAGGACTTTATAGTCTCGCGGACAGGGCCGCGGAAGATGTCGCGTCGGAGACGTAGTTCTCACAACGTGCGCGCATGCATTCGCGGGAAGCAGCGCAGGCGATCTGTTTTGAGCTGACGCAGGGACCCAAGCGCGGCGAGCTAGCGGGGGTGCGACGGCGGGGGGGAGATCTGCTGGTCTGACGGGGAGAGCCAATGGCGTGCGTGTGTCGCCGCTCTTTACCTTATTTGGCCGTGCGCTCGTCTCTTTGCGACTGCCCCGCTCCCCTCGCCTCGCACATCCGTTGCCTACAGCAGCGGGTGTATTTCATCCGCGCTACAGCCTCCCCCTCTAGCCTACCAAGTCGCCCCGACGGTCAGGCTAGCATAGATAACGGCGCGGCCTACCCCTTTTACGTTTCTCGCGAACGGGTGGCTCTACTTGCCCCGAAAAAGGTGTAAGATGAGAAATGTGATATTTGCCCATATCCACCCCAGTCTGCACATTCTCTAGGATACAGGACGTCGGACTAGCTAACCCCTTAACCCGATATGGCTCATCACGCCGGGGGATAAACTTTGCCACTTGTCCTCGCCCTGTGTCATTCGGACCTTGGGTTTTTAAAAGTACTAAGTCTCCTACCTGGTATTCTGGTGGATCTCTCCGAGCCTTGTCCGCTTTGTAGCGCTGGCGGGGCACGCACTCTTTTATGTACTTAGCAACGAAAGTCCGCATGCCAGGCCTGTAGTATCGTGCTCTGACACGGTTTAGACTGCGCTCCATACCAAAATGACCAGCCGTAGGCGCATCGTGCAAGTCTGCCATTACTTGCCTGCGTTCGTGCTCCGGCACCGCAACACAAGCCTCTTCTTCGTCTTCGGCCTCCAGACTGTACCTATAGAGGACACCATCCGCAATGGTGTAGCCTCGGTCGGACCACGGTCTCCCCCTAAATGGTTCGTCGGACTCCAAGTCCTCAATGATCTTACGTACCTCTAGATCCTTCAGTTGATTTTCACGGATATCGCCGCTACCTCGTTTTGGAAAGTCGACCGTGGTATAACGCACGTTGCAATCTGGTTCCTCCGCACAGACCGGGCGTGATAAGGTGTCTGCTACCACGTTTGATCGCCCTGGAGTGTAGGTGATATCTAAATCAAAGTCCTGTAACGTCAGGGCCCACCTCGCGAGACGCCCGCTCGGCGACCGCTGGTTCATCAACCAACGCAGTGGCTGGTGATCTGTTCTTACGAATATCTTGGCATTTTCAACATACCCTCGAAACTTACCTAGTGCCCACACGACCGCGAGCGCTTCACGCTCGGTCGTGGTGTAGTTTCGCTCTGCACTGGTAAGAAGGCGGCTCGCGTACTCTATTGGCCTCTCGTCAGGTCCCTCCCCCTGCATCAGAACAGCCCCTAGACAGTATCCGCTACTGTCAGTACGTAATACAAACGGTTTGGACTTGTCTGCCTGACGCAGAATGGGCGCGGACACGAGGAGGGCCTTGATGTGGTCGAACGCCTCCTGCTGCTCAGTGTTCCATATCCAGACGCTCGTCTTCTTTAATAAATTGGTTAGTGGTCGCGCGACTTCGGCGTAGTTGTTGATGAATCGTCGAAACCAACTGGATGTCTGCAAAAACGACTTCAGCTGCTTTACGTTTTGGGGAACCGCCATGTTCTTGACTGCTGCCGTTTTCTCTGGGTCTACTTGGATACCACCTGGCGTGATAATGTGGCCTAAAAACTTTACTGACTCTCGAGCGAAGTGACTCTTGTCCCTGTTCACTCGCAGGTTGTACAAAGCTAACCGGTCAAATACTACCTCTAGATCAGCCAGGTGCCTTTCGAACGGGCCTGGAGACAGCAGGACGGCATCATCTAAATAGGCCAGGAGCTCTACCCTCTGGAGGTTCGAACGAAATCTATCCATTAACCTCTGAAAAGTAGCTCCGGCATTTCGCAGTCCCATCGGCATCCGTTTAAAGCGAAACGTTCCGAGTGGAGTAGTGAAGGCTGTCTTGTCCCGGTCCTCGGGTACGACGCCCACTTGGTAGTAGCCTGATCGGAGGTCAAGGGTGGTCATATACTCACTTGCCTTTGCCGCATGCAGTACGTCTTCCATCCGCGGAAGTGGGTAACGGTCTGGCTCGGTTACCTGATTCAACTTGCGATAATCGATGCACAAACGTAGGCTGCCATCCTTCTTTGGCACCAACACCACGTTAGCGGCCCACGGGGACTCGCACTCCTCGATCACGTCGCTTTGTATGAGCTTATCAAGCTCTTTTCGTAAGGCCTCCTTTTTGTGTTGGGACATCCTGTAAGGAGGGGACGCGATCGGTTACTGGTTTGGGCTTACCTTTATATGATGACTGGCAAACTCGGTGGCCGGTCCATCACGAGCGAACTGCGTGGCTCTTTTATTAATAAAATCGTTAAGTGCGTCTTTCTGCACCGGTGTTAGCAAAGTACCTTCGTCCGGACGTAACGCCAGCTCGTCGCTCTCATTGCGCATCGCGCTCACATCGACGGAATTAATATTGTATGACTCTACAAAATCGTACTGATGGCTGGGGTCGTCGGCGAACATGAACTTACCCCGAGAAATATCCAGTACGATTCCGGCTCGAGCTAAAAATTCTATACCTAACAAGGTTCTGGTCTGGTCGCCTGGCAACACTAAAAACTCACAACTAACCTGGCGTCCTTCAATTTCGACAGGCACTTCAGCCTTCAACAGCGTTTTCTGCGACTGAGTCCCGTCCGCTAACCGGATCAGGCGTTGCGTTTCTTCAAAACAAACTCCAGAGTTCAGCATGATTTGATGAAGTGATGGGCTCGCAATGGAGTGCGTAGCGCCCGTGTCGACGATGGCTACTCCCTGGTACCCAAGAATATTCACCTCGACCACAGGTTGAGTACTGTTCACCGATGTGGCTAACCTAGGTGAATGACCTTTCGCATTGTCACCCCGCTCACCAACAATGTTACACGCTTTGGATGAATAAACTTTCGTAAACCTATCCTGGTTAATGCCCGAGTCATAATTTGTCTCGAAAAGATCCGATAAACCAAAGTCACAGTCACTGTAGTTCGCGTCGAACGAGTCACGTGAAGTAATCGAGTCGTCGTTAGAAGTCGTACTGATACAATCGAAGTCGCACTCCGTCGTAGGTGAAGTCACGGCACTCGCTAAGTCATCGCAGCTAGAAGTCGGGGCAATGACCTCGAGCGTGTTAAAACTCGGATTGGAAGGTTTACGATCGGCCGAATTTTGGGTTGTCGGGGTTGCATTGCAAACATCACATTTCGATCTCACGGTCCCTAATTTACCGCACCCGTAACAGCTAATGCTTGGTTTGGGCGAGTTTCCCCTATCATCGCTTCTATTAGGTATTTTTTCCCGTTTACGACAGTCTGAACTCGAATGACCGAAAAATTTGCAAAATGAACAACGAGGTCTATCCCTAGCCTTACTATGGCGCGAAGAGCTCGCGGTAGGGTCCCCGGTCGGCGCGCGAGACGGCGCGTATGGCGTAGTGGTTGAGTTTTCCGCGTGTAAATCTTCCGCGTTCCTAGTCTTACAAAGTAAGTCGTCTATACTAACTACGGAATCACGCGGCACTCTTTTTTTTACGCGTCGGTTCAATAAACCGTAACAAATGTCTATCTGTACGTTTTCTGCAAGCTTGTACGGAAGTTTCGCCAGAAGGGCTCGCACTTTACATATAAACACTTCTCCGCGTTCGGATTCACTTTGTTCTTTGGAGAAAATTTGCCGGAAAAGTTTATAAGGTGGTTCACTCACCCCATACATCGCGCGAAGTCGGGCGAGTGCCTCCTCCCAGGAGGACACTGACGACCTCACGCCTCGCCACCATACCGCTGCCTGTCCTTCCAGAAGCATCGGGAGTCCTCGGAGGGCGTGGTCGTCGCTGACGCCGGCGCATTCCTTGAAAACGTTTACCGCATCGATGAAAGCTTCAAGGACGTCCGCGTCACGCGTCGCCCCGTCGAAACGAGCCGTGCATCGCGCGAAGTTGGCGTTGGTGACTTCTCCGGTACTGGTGCTCATGATGCTCGTCGCTGCTCCGTGTCGAGGCGTCGTCACTGGTGTGGACGCCCTGAAGCCGCCGGTGCTCGACGTCGTCATGGAATTTAGCAGCCCCACGAGCGTCGTTAGGAGCTGCTCAGTGGGCTGTGCTGGAGGCGCCTGGTTCAGCGCGGCACCGCTCGGCGCCGTAGACGGGATTCCGTCACTGCTCTCCTCGCCGGTGCCGGTGTTGTCAGCCATGGTGGCGTCGCCTACGGCGTTTGCGTCACCCTGCTGCAGCTGTTTGCTTCTCGTCTTCATGGATGCACACGCGAGTTGGGTACACGCGTATCACGAAGCGCGTGTAGAGTATAGTAGGTACTTTAGTGCACGTAGATTTGCCCGAGATTTGGTTCGTGCACCGCGTTGGGCGCGTATAAGGTCCGGTATTTGTTTTCAAATTGTCTTTAATAACACAAAAGGGTAAATACAAGGACTTTATAGTCTCGCGGACAGGGCCGCGGAAGATGTCGCGTCGGAGACGTAGTTCTCACAACGTGCGCGCATGCATTCGCGGGAAGCAGCGCAGGCGATCTGTTTTGAGCTGACGCAGGGACCCAAGCGCGGCGAGCTAGCGGGGGTGCGACGGCGGGGGGGAGATCTGCTGGTCTGACGGGGAGAGCCAATGGCGTGCGTGTGTCGCCGCTCTTTACCTTATTTGGCCGTGCGCTCGTCTCTTTGCGACTGCCCCGCTCCCCTCGCCTCGCACATCCGTTGCCAACAGCAGCGGGTGTATTTCATCCGCGCTACATAGTTTATTTTTACATTTATACTTAAGAATCAATCTTCGCCTTGAATCATAAATATATATGGATATTTATACATTACAAATATAAATAAATAAGCGTGTGTCAGTCATTCATGAGAAATAATTATACGAGTGTATAATCGTCCTATGTGCATACTTATGGGCTGAAAGGCCCATACGTTGCACTTTCGGATGTTTTAGTTTTCTTTCAAGCACAAACTTCCGTTTAGTTATAACTTATGTATTGTATATGTCACCGGTTTATTGTAAGAACGGTTTGTTTACAAACTCTCGAGTTAAATTATAAACTATCGATAGATTGTGAACGGACACTAAGATGTACAATTTAACGCTTTACATTTTCGTTAGTTTGTAAACAAACAGTGTTCAAACGTGAAATTGTGAACTTGTGTGTAACGAAACTCGAAGTGGACAATGATTGGTTCAAAGCATCATCTCTTTTACGGCCACTCCTCCTCCGCCGGGTGCAGCCATCCTTTGTTCTTTTAACGGTGTAAAGAGACAATACTGAGTGCGCCATTATTCAATTTTAAAAAAGATATATCAAGATCAATATAAGTAAAAAAATCAGACTGTTTTCGACTCTGTTTGGGGTTTGACAATCTTACAAATTAAATTTGATCCCCTTACCGGATACCGGTTGAGCTGAAATTTTACATACATGTGTAAATCGCATGACAATGCAATATTTTGACGACATGGTGCCGATCTGATGATGGAGCTGGAAAGTGACCAAAGGAACTTCGAGATGAAACGACACAACCTCATCAAGTTAGGACTCATTTGAATCGTCTTGACGAGTAGTTTCTCTTTCAGTGGTAACTAGGGTCTGTTGATAGAGATGTAGGTAAGGTTGACATAGAAACTCTTCGATGAACCGACACAACCCCATCAAATTATTTGATTCGCTTTAGAGAGTACTTTATTTTTAGATGGTTACCAGAGTTTGATCTGACGTAAGGTGGTCAAATGAACTCAGTAAAGAAACAACGCAGCCCCATCGAGTCTCGGTTCGTTTAATTCGTCATGACGAGTACTTTGATGCTAGATGATAACTAGGGTCTGATGATGGAGCTGCAAGATGACCATAAAAACTCAGTAATCGTTTGATTTATGCGAATTATTAGATGTATTATTTAATTTAATTTATTTAATGAATAAATATTAGCGGACACTCTAGATCAATAGTAAACAGGTGAAACATATCAAGCGAAACCCGCCTCAAACTGGACGAAAAGATGACATAATCCAAGTAAGATTGAATGGACTAGAGCAAACCGCCCTTTGGCTACGTGCTGCTAAGAAGACGACAATCTTATTGGACAATTTTACCAATAAACCACCTAAGGCTGTTGCCATGTCTGAGATGGTAGTTTGGCGAGCTAAAATAAAAATAAAATATTCGAAGTTTGTCCGTAAGTAGATAGCTATGATTGAAGTAGATTGTACTATTTTTAGCGAAAACTAATAATTAATTTCGATTCTCACATGGTAAACAAAAACAGATAGCGTACTTTCTGTTGAGCCAAGAATTATGATTGGCAAAAAAGACTGTCTTATAAATTGGTACACTATCGACATAGAAAAAACCCTCAAAACAAAAAAATATCCACGTGCGGAGACGGCTTACTTTCCACTCGCACTTGTCCGGTATATTTTGACACTAGTTTCAATACTATGTGAAAAGCCAAACAAAAATAATAATATGGTATTATACTGAGACTCCAAAATAACTGCACATCACTAAATTGGGTCTTTCCGTAAACTAACCCCGGAGAGCACAGATGTGCATGTCTTTTTGTTTGTCGAGAATTTTGAAGATCCGCAGGACAATAGCCCAACGGTCAATTACAAGTCACTTTCATTTTTAGGGTCATGCATTTTCAACATACTTTTACCTTCTACTCAAATAATCTATTTTAGCTAGTGTATCATACACTATAGAATTCTATAGAATATAATTCTATAGAGCAAACAACAAATGCTGTAGAATAATGATCATTGTATCCTTCGATCAAATATATCCGTCGATTAAATATAGGTATATTTGATCGAAGATTGTATCATTGAAATTTTGGGAGGGATTTTTTCCCCATGTGCCAGCCTTGGATCCGTGAGCCTTCGAGTCTGCATCTTAGTTCCGGAATAAAAAAGGAAAACAACATTAATTTTAGTTTGTCAATAGTACATTTTGGTTAAAGGTTGGATAATTTGATCTTAGTAAAAATAATTTCGTACGTTTTAACCCTAGATTCATAACCTTATGTAAGAGGAACATTATTCATAAACATTCATCCCACGGACGACTAAATTTAAGTGGCTGGTTTTAGGGTAAATGTAAATAAAATAAATAAATTAAGTATGACAGTCTTTAATATGTTTAATTAGGAAAGTAACAAAGAAAAATTGAATTAAAATTAAATTTCATAGGCACATTCCACACACATGAGGCCGCGATGATCCATGCACATATACTTTTTGCATTGCTTGCATTGGAACCTTGTCATACGCCTTTTTTTATTATCACAATAACCACAAACCTTTTTTTGAGTACCACTTGGACCAGGTGTCTCAATGGTAGGCGTTTCACCTAAAACTTCGGCGATTTTCCTATTTAGGCATCTCTTCAAAGTTGGCATTTCGTGTCTTTTACGTAACCACGGTTCGGTCAACTTCTCCGAAATATCCTTCACAAAACATCGTCTGCTTATTGGTTTTCGCCCTAGTTTCACATTATTATGCACGTATATTACGTATGAGTTTACCATACTCTAATAGGCGCGAATTTATCTTGAGCTTTACGTTCATCTCTGGTTGATTTATCATCAAATCTCAAGCAGTTTAGTAAAAAGTCAAATCTTTCCCTTGACATTACTGATATATAGCGAGTTCCACTGAAAGTAGGGTCAAATAGCTCTAAGCTCGTGAGATGATTGTCTTTTTTTGCAGCTGATAATAAAAGCAACCCAAATAAAGCTGTCAATTCTTCTTCGCATGTAGAAGCAATAGTGGCAGTTTTATCTTTATATTTCGCACTTCTTATCCCAATTTCATCATTTGTATGTATGAGTATCTTACGAATCATATCAGCTCTTATAAAATTAGTAAAGCAATCGACCGGCTCTGTAATATCCTTCGCGTTATCAGCTGGACCCTGAATTATATGCACGATATTCCTAGCTGGGGTTCTTGTATTTAAAGATTCAAAAGGCATTGAAGACCATTTATGACCATCTTTTCCTCTTAGATTACGAGCTGATGGAATAATTATACGTCGCGAATGTGTAGAAACGCTAGAAGTACCTGGTATTTCTTCAGTTTCGGAATCAGAAGACAAAATGACGCCGCTTCGGCGTTGCTGCTGTCGTGGTCTGATTGGTTGGACGTCGTAATCGCTGTCGGAATCTGTCGGGACCATTTCATCTAATTCCACATGATCTTCGACATCACTCTCTTCATCATTTTTCTGACTGGTAGAATCATCATCACCAGAATCAGATAAACGATTCAAATAGTCCGCAATTTGCTGATCATTCATCCTAAAATAGAATAAAAAGATTTTATGTAGAATACACACAATGGCACACTTTGAACGATAAAATAAAATGTAACTATAAATAATAACTCACACAGAATAATATCATATACTTACTTTACTCTGTAAAACCGCAGAACTCATAAAAACAATGTTTTCAAAATAACTTGCAGTCTCGTCAAAAGTAACACTATTCATAAACATTCGTTTCTCAGACGTTCAAGGGTCTATAACTTGTGCACAAAGCATCACTGCGAGGCAAGCGCACCCGCGTTACTAACGGTCACGCGATCTAGGAAGGTACTTGAAAGGTCATCATTCTATCTCTTTCACTCGAGGCACTAGAAACAAATTTATGTTTCGCCCGGTCTGTGGGACGAATGGTTATGAATCTAGGGTTAATCCTCACTTTCATCTGTAATTTCTTTGTAAAAATATTTATTTTTCGCCAAAAACAGTACGATCGACTTCAATCTTCAATCAAGACTTACGTACAATATTCGGACAGTTCGATCAAATCGTTGTAAGTACTATTGATTTTTTAGAAACCAATTTTGATAACATGTATAATTGTATATGGGTATGGAATAACTTTAGGGTACACCTATCCAATAAGAAAATCATCATGCGTGATCATCAATAAAAAAAATATACAGGATAATAAGAGTCATCTTTACACGGTTAAAAGAACAAAGGATGGCTGCACCCGGCGGAGGAGGAGTGGCCGTAAAAGGGATGATGCTTTGAACCAATCATTGTCCACTTCGAGTTTCGTTAAACACAAGTTCACAATTTCACGTTTGAACACTGTTTGTTTACAAACTAACGAAAATGTAAAGCCGAATAAACCGGTGACTTTGTCACCGGTTTATTGTAAGAACGGTTTGTTTACAAACTCTCGAGTTAAATTATAAACTATCGATAGATTATGAACGGACACAACGATGTACAATTTAACGCTTTACATTTTCGTTAGTTTGTAAACAAACAGTGTTCATACGTGAAATTGTGAACTTGTGTGTAACGAAACTGAAACTGAAAGATGCTGACTGACTACAGAAGTGACATAGTTTATATTACCTACACACGCTTCAATTATTATTGAATTCGTACTTTGTTTTTTCTTCTTCATAATATAATATTAGTTGAATTATTGATCAGTAGAAAATATTATATTCATCATCATCATCATCAGCCCGTAGAAGTCCACTGCTGGATATAGGCCTCCCTCAAAGATTTCCACGACGAACGTAATATTATATCATAATATAAATATTTAAGTTAAACTAATTCATTCGTTTAAGTATTTTATATAATATACCACTGTTTGCCTAATCACACCAATATTATAATTGCGAAAGTTTATGTGTAAGTGTGTTTTTTCCCAGTCAACTCGGTAACGGCTAAACAGATTTCTATGAATGTTTAGTATGGGGTAGCTTATACTAGCCCAATACTAGTAATAACCTTTCCACGTAAGCTATTTTTTTTTAGTTTTGACAAAAGTAGCAGAACAAAAGTTGTTAATTTTGATGTTTATAATACCTAAGCCCCTGAAAGGGTGCTAATTGATTAGAAATAACCCTGTACATCAAACCTTTTTCATTTTATTATAAAATATGCAACAAACAATACTGGACCGTCGAATACAAAGAAATTCGTTGATTTTCCATGTTTTTTAATGTTATGCAAATTTTTCAAACATAATCACAGAGTTCCTATCTGTGAACATAATACTTATAATTTGTTTTGATTAGGTACTACAGCAATTTTTCTGTTTAGTTTTTGGTAACAGTTCTTGTTTTTTTTTATAATTATATTACCTACCAACTTAAATTCGGTTTAGATACAAGTTTGTCATGTTTTGTTTGTTTTTGTTATTATAATTTTACGGTAGTAACAGGAGTAATTTTTTTTTACTGTTCTAACAACTTTCAACCGTAGTAGTAAGAAGAGTAATTCGTTTCCCGTTCTTACTACTGGTAGTAAGAATGGTAGTAACACTGGGAACAAACCCTAATTTTACCTACACTTGTTACACACACAATGTCACATCTTCATTTTTAGTCTATGAAAAGTATCGCAACATGGCGTCCACGCGCCATCCGATAATATTTTGTTTGCATTTAATTGTAAAATGATTATCTAATTACTCACCGATGGAAAGTTATTCCTTTGCACTTCGCCGTATTCTTTGTATTATTCGTGCAATATCTTAACACACACGAGACCACATTCAATAATTTTGAACTTTTTTCGTTTTAAAACAAACTAGACTGATGTACTCAAGAGCTAGCAAGCAACTAATTGATGTGCAGCCATATGGCTGCATTTGGGCGGAACATGGTAGGGGATGTGCGTCGTCCTCTCTATACGTAGTAATATAGCTCGATGTTACTACATGGTAATGCATGACCCTAAAAATGAAAGTGACTCGTAAAATGACCGTTGGGCTATTGTCCTGTGGATCTTCAAAATTCTCGACAAACAAAAAGACATGCACATCTGTGCTCTCCGGGGTTAGTTTACGGAAAGACCCAATCTAGTGATGCGCAGTTATTTTGGAGTCTCAGTAACAATACCATATTATTATTTATGTTTGGCTTTTCACATAGTACTGAAACAAGTGGCAAAATATACCGGACAAGTGCGAGTGGAAAGTAAGCCGTCTCCGCACGTGGATATTTTTTTGTTTTGAGGGTTTTTTATGTAGATAGGTAAGTGTACCAATTTATAAGACGGTCTTTTTTGCCAATCATAATTCTAGGTCAACAGAAAGTACGCTTTATGTTTTTGTTTACCATGTGAGAATCGAAATTAATTATTAGTTTTCGCTAAAAATAGTACAATCTACTTCAATCATAGCTATCCACTTACGGACAAACTTCGAATCTTTTATTTTTGTTTAGGTCGCCAAACTACCATCTCAGATCTGGCAACTGCTTTAGATGGTTTATTGGTAAAAGAAAAAGATGGTAAAAAAAAGATTGTCGTCTTCTTAGCAGCACGTAGCCAAAGGTCGGCTTGCTCTGGTCCATTCAATCTTACTTCGATTATATTATCTTTTCGTCCAGTTTGAGGCGGGTTTCGCTAGATATGTTTCACCTGTTTACTATCGATCTTATCCACTTACGGACAAACTTCGAATAAGTATTTTATTTTTGTTTAGGTCGCCAAACTACCATCTCAGATCTGGCAACTGCCTTAGATGGTTTATTGGTAAAAGAAAAAGATGGTAAAAAAAAGATTGTCGTCTTCTTAGCAGCACGTAGCCAAAGGTCGGCTTGGTCTGGTCCATTCAATCTTACTTCGATTATGTTATCTTTTCGTCCAGTTTGAGGCGGGTTTCGCTTGATATGTTTCACCTGTTTACTATCGATCTTGTTGAGTGTCCGCTAATATTTATTCATTAAATAAATTAAATTAAATAACAGTCGGATTTTTTTACTTTTATTGATCTTGAGATTTTTTTTTTAAAATTGAATAATGGCGCACTCAATATTGACTCTTTACACCGTTAAAAGAACAATGGATGGCTGCACCCGGCAGAGGAGGAGTGGCCGTAAAAGGGATGATGCGTTGAACCAATCATTGTCCACTTCGAGATTCGTTACACACAAGTTCACAATTTCACGTATGAACACTGTTTGTTTACAAACTAACGAAAATGTAAAGCGTTAAATTGTACATCGTTGTGTCCGTTCACAATCTATCGATAGTTTATAATTTAACTCGAGAGTTTGTAAACAAACCGTTCTTACAATAAACCGGTGACATATCGATACCATTTTCCTGTAACGAAGACTTAGTACTCTCGTGCAAACACAAACATATTGATCGATACTGACAAAGAACATTATGTTTGCCCGATTGTGAAGAGAGGAAGGAAATGCTTTCATTCAGTGTATAATTATATGTAATTATGTATTTTTCTATAATATATGACTTTCTACTGTCTAGAAGTAGAAGGGTTGATTTTGGATTGCAAAGTCATTTTTAGATTTATTTTCGTAATCGGGGTACGATGTCATAGTCTTGCACTGCAGCCTTTTAAAACTATTTATAACGGTGACATAGCCATTACCTATTCAAACCGTAATTCTCAGTACAGTAAGTAGCGACTATCGCAATCGTCCATTGATACCGGCTACACCGATATTAAATTGAGCGCAAAAATTACGCTGTTACTAGATCCAGTCACCAAGTGGTCCAGTGAGCGCAAACATGCTCACGGAGACCTATTTACGAGGTACGTATAGTGCAATTGCAATCAACGATATAGTTTCGCAAGACATTATCTCGCGTATGGTCGTGTTACATCGGCGATGAATCACTGTCCTATAGTCGAGCTGAGCGTGATTTGCGTAAGAGAGGATTGACATGGCAGTCCGCGGACCACTGCACTCGAGTTGGCGACGAGGGGACCATATACAATCAACCTATAATACAATTCCGATCGGTAATGTATTCAGAGGTTAACAGATAGTAAAGTTGCCAATGTTCATAGGTCGTAAAGTTTAAACGTTATTTAACAGCGAGGGTTCCGAGAGGCTGCCGGTGCCGGTGCAGGGCGCAGCAGCCGCGCCCGGGCGCCGGGCCGTCGTCGGCAGGTGCGTTGCGAAACATGCCGACGTCAACTTATGATTTTTGCGCGGCGATGTGCCGCTCGCCATTACGACACGCCTCGCACGCGTATGTACACTCAAAAAAAAAATGGCCGTTAAAGGTGATAAATTCCTTTGTCGTTTTTTTTTTGTGCCTGCGACACAGCTTTTAAATCGTGCGTTTCAGTTAGTTTGAACGCAGCAACAGAGTTTTTTTAAACGGAAGTCATTTAGTCAATTCGACCATGCTCATTTTAACGCAGTGTTAGAAGGCATACAATCCGTTATCGCAAAAATCTGTGCTTTGACGTAGGCACCATGGGAAAGTTAACGAAGACACAGAATTAAATTTCACAAAGGCCTTTGTCCTTTTTTTTACATACGATCCGTCAATGCTGAAGTATCTAATCATATGCAGGCACAAATGCAAATTGACGAAGTCACAGAACTGAAATTGACAAAGGCCTTTGTCCTTATTTCATATACGATCCGTCAATGCAAAAATCTGTGCTTTGACGTAGGCACCATGGGAAAGTTAACGAAGACACAGAATTAAATTTTACAAAGGCCTTTGTCCTTTTTTTTACATACGATCCGTCAATGCTGAAGTATCTAATCATATGCAGGCACAAATGCAAATTGACGAAGTCACAGAACTGAAATTGACAAAGGCCTTTGTCCTTATTTCATATACGATCCGTCAATGCAAAAATCTGTGCTTTGACGTAGGCACCATGGGAAAGTTAACGAAGACACAGAATTAAATTTCACAAAGGCCTTTGTCCTTTTTTTTATATACGATCCGTCAATGCTGAAGTATCTAATCATATGCAGGCACAAATGCAAATTGACGAAGTCACAGAACTGAAATTGACAAAGGCCTTTGTCCTTATTTCATATACGATCCGTCAATGCAAAAATCTGTGCTTTGACGTAGGCACCATGGGAAAGTTAACGAAGACACATAATTAAATTTCACAAAGGCCTTTGTCCTTTTTTTTACATACGATCCGTCAATGCTGAAGTATCTAATCATATGCAGGCACAAATGCAAATTGACGAAGTCACAGAACTGAAATTGACAAAGGCCTTTGTCCTTATTTCATATACGATGCGTCAATGCAAAAATCTGTGCTTTGACGTAGGCACCATGGGAAAGGTAATGAAGACACAGTTTAAATTATGCACAACGGCCTTCGTCCTTTTTTCACATACGATCCGTCAATGCAGAAGTATGTATGTATGTATCATACATATGCAGGTACAAAATGCAAATTGACGCAGTCACAGAACTGAAATAACAAAGGCCTTTGTCCATAATTCATATATACGATCCGTCAATGCAACAATATATGCAAGTACAAAGGCAAATTGACGAAGTCACAGAACTTAATTCGACAAAGGCCTTTGTCCTTTTTCATTATACGTACCGTCAAATCGAAAATGAGCAATAAACAATTCATTAAAGTTAAATTAAACGCCGCGTGTAATGCGTATACGCTGCGTCTATTGCCGTAGACGCTTGCACAAAGTACCCTGTCCCCCGCATCCCACTTCGTCGGCGGCATGGCAGCTCAGCGGCGTCGGTCGAGCCAGTCGAGTCCTTCACCAGTCCGCAACCGCATGCGTTCGTTCGGTTCGGGTGCTAGTTTCTAGAATGTTCTGGAGCCGGTTTATCTGGAGTTCGGTATTTTGGTAGAAATTTTCTTTGTACGCTAGTTTATTTAATACCGAAGTTGACTCTCCGACCAATATTCTGGAGTTGACCGTGTTTTTTAAAAGTGAGAACTCGAAATGGATTTATCTGAGTGGTTGGAAGAGGCCGGACTAGGCCATCTGGCTGATAATCTAATTGGTAAGTGTTTTTCCCCCTTTCCCTTTCGTTTTTTAGACGGATCACGGAGGTTAGACGCTTCAGTCTGGCATCAGTTCCGCTGCGTCAATGTATACAAAAGGGGGCTTTTTGTGTGCCCCCTCACTGAGCATATAATACACTCCTGGCCCCCTTTTAGTCACTCTAACCATAGAGTACATTAAACCGATCTTCCAGACTGATGGATCAAACTGACGCCAAACTGATCGTCTAACCTCCATAGCAGGTCCGTAGCTTCGGTATTCTTTCTTTTTGCAAAGTTTTCGTAGTGAGCGGAGTCGGCCGCCTGTTTATTTATCCACACGGCTCAGTAGTCCAATTTGACAGATTTCAGTTGCCAACTGCCTTCTATTCAGTCCGTTTGCTGGAAGATGGCTTCTTGACTTATTCTTGATACTCCCATCTTTTGCAGACCAAGGGATGACATTGAATTATTTATCAAAAGCTTCCACAGAAGAAATCAAAGAGTTGTGTCCACGGATGGTGGATAGGATAAAGTTGAGACTAAAACTAGATGCTTATAGACAGGTTTGTTATTCATATTCATTTATTTGCACCATGCGTGTGTCCATGATCCGTTTTATATCTGAGATCTTGCAAGTACAAATATACCTACTTACAGAGGGTTGATAGTAAAACATAGTGATTGTAAGCTCAGTGGTTGATAGGAACATTTTTATACTTTATACCTATTTTTTTGAATTAGTAAAATTCAAAGATATGTTTTGTTTTACGTTCTGGATAATGACACAGATTTAACTGTGAGTTGAATACCTATGTTTTCTTATGGTCCCATCATTTTAGGTATGTATTGTTTTTCAGATCAATAGTGAGGCGCCCACACCCACACTCCCGTCCCAGGATCCACTGCAGTTGGATGAAGTATTAGAAGTATTAGAAGGGGACGCCACAGAGTCCTTGAAGGTTAGCTTAATGGTTTTACACTATTTATTCTGTACCGAGCCTTGACAACTGTAGTTGTTTAACATCAGTAGGTAGGTAGGTAGGTACCTAGGTACTCGAGTAATGATTAGCCTGCTACTATCTTAACAATATTATGCTATAGTTTGTAAGTTTGTTTGTTATACAAGTAAACGGCTGAAGGATTTGGATGAAATTAGGCACAAAAGTAGGCTACTACCCGTAAAAGGACATTACAATAATGAAGCCTTTACTACTGTATTTTTATCTTCAAAGTAATCAGTACATAAACTACTTCATTTTTATATCTAGCATCTACAACAAGTAATATGAGATATTACTTACATAGTAAGTTTTTCAGCAGCCCTTGTCAGCAGATTTCCACACATCTCATGCCTACCGTGATCCATATTTTCCTGTGGTTTATTTCTAATACAAAACCTATTTCTGTTTCCATCCTTAGAGGGTTGTGGTCTCCTATGCTCTCAAATTATACAAATGAATATTGTTTTTCAGGTCAGAAGCAATCCGCCACCCACACCAGATTTCAAAAGTACTGAGACGCCACCCACACGGGAGTCCCAGGATCCACTGAACGAACTAGAAGTTACTGTCGGGGACGCCACAGAGTCGTTGAAGGTTAGCTTAATGGTTTTACACTATTTATTCTGTACTGAGCCTTGACAACTGTAGTTGTTTCACATCAGTAGGTAGGTAGGTAGGTCTGTTGGGGCTGAGCTGTAGGCTACCAACGGGGTCCATAGGTATAGTGTAAAGGCTGTTAGACCAATCGGATTACGAACCTTTCAGGACAAAAACAAACAGGCCATAGATACAGGAAAACAGGCAGTACCAGCAGCGCCCTCAACCCAGTCACCTCAACTCATCGTGATTAGTGGTGGATTAAAAAATTCCTTGACGGTGAGTTAGCATCTACACTTATTCCCCTCAGGCCCCTCACCTCTCAGACACCTCATCCCCCTCACACCTATGATTTACTTTTTTTTAGGAGTTTGCAGATGAACAATGGGAGTTCGTGCAGGAAATTGGCACGTTACAAGATAAAAAGCCGCTGCAGGAGCTACTTGGACACACAACATTTGGAAAGAAATTGCTGGAGAAAAATAAACGCTCTGAGCCCCTCACTCCCAAGGATCGAAAATCACTTGTTGTGTTAGTAGTAGAGCATCAACTGAAAATTTTACCAAGTGTCAGAGACACAGTTCGCCAAGAAGTGTGGAGTAGCTGGGCAAATGAAATTTGCTCTTTGTTTCCTGGAGAGCAAGCGGATGTGTACTACGTCCCTTACCGAGTTAATGAGCGTCAGGCTTTACCGGCCTCCGGTCTGTTACACAACAGACTCATCACTCATCGCCGTTATTTGAATCGGGGAGAAAAAACGACGAAAAAACGCAAATGCAGTGATAGTAGTGCTAGTACAAGCAGCAGTGACTGTCAAGATACTAATTTGAAAAGAGTACGGCCTCTTCCATCTGTCTGTATTTGCGAGTCAGCCAGTGAGTCTGCCAGTGATTCTGAAGGAAACATAAAATGGCTTGAGGCATCCTCCTCGCCATTTGATAAAGTTGTCGAGAAATGGTCGCAGACATTCAAGTTGAGACAAGAACTACTGAAAGAGAAGTCCATTGCAGATTATTTTCAACAATTTCCTGCTTTACTGTCACCGAGCGGTCACAGGCTGGTATGTAAAAAATCATCGATTGATATTTAATATTGCACCTACATACATAATCTGTGTTTTTACAACCTTTTTATTGTTTCATTTCAGTTGGAAAACGATTTTGATCAAGCATATCCATCACATTCGGATTTGTTCAACGAAAACTTTCCAATAATTAAAACACGCCTGTTGGAGCTGCTAGTGGAGAAAGGCTCAGACGTCCGGGCAGAGCCAGCAATTACCAATCTGTTGGAATTAGCTACTGGTAAGTTTTTAGTGTTCCTTTACCGAAGGTAAAAAAGCGGGACCCTATTACTGACCCCATGATGTCTGTCCGTCTGTCTGTATGTCACACCCCGTTTTCTCAGCCGTTTGAAGAGCTAGAGCGTTTTTACGCCTAAACGACTGAACTGATTTCGATGGAATTTGGTTTTATATATAGTTTATTATATATAGTTATGTTATATAGTTATGTTATATAGTTATGTTAGGTTATATATAGTTATGTTATGAAGTAGGGCTGAAAAGAGTCAGCCATTTTTGATAAAGGCTCTAAATAATTAAAAAAATATATTTTAATAGGTGGAGAAGAGCAAGCCAGCATCGCTGCACTGAAAAGTATTCCTTATCTTCTCAAACAAGTTGCCCCCATATCTACAAAGATCAAAGGCAAGAAGAAGTGGAAGCCTTCACGCACAGAAGTGGCCACATCATTCATCGCCTATGTATCGTCGCCGAGTGACATCGAGAGATGCATCAGTGATCGTGTCACACTCACTGAAAAAAAAGGTATATCGTTTGGGCCTTTCATTATTGCAGTGGGACCATCATGGGATAAAATCCAACAATATGAAGTAGTAGTGTATAAAACACTAAGGTATCAATACGCCGATATTAAATCAGCTTTGACATCTGCTTTCAAAATTTATTTTGCCTTGGACATTGAATATGCAGCCGATGCTGCACCTTGTTGGATGCTAGTGCAGCGGACAATGTTCAAAATCACAACCAAATTTGACTCCCTGTACGAAAAAAGTGTAACACTGAGAGAATTGATCAAAGACTGCTTGAAACATTGATTTAAAAAACTAGTTATCAAATTTGGTTGGTGACTATTTTTTCTACAGTATAATTTAATTATCACGAAGGTAATTTCTTATTTAAGTTTGAGGCAAAACCTCACTATATCTGTCGTACCTATAATCATTAATTTTGTATAATTGTTTTTGACATTCGATCTCTTTGACTTTTAACTGTAATTAAAATGGAGGTACCTTGCGCGCTATGCAGCCTTGTTTTCGATACTTTTAGGCATCTTAAGTTTCACATGCACAATCGTCACACTTCGGTAGACATATATTCCTGTGCAAGCCCAGGGTGCCTTAGGTCCTTCAGTTTGTTTGCATCATATCGACGTCATTACATGACAAATCATCTCAATCCCCAAAACCAATCTAATGAAATAGAACTTCCTGTCACTTATAGCTCGAATTCCCAAAGTTCCATTCTACAGAACGTTACTAATGATGGTCTCGTTAATAATGATGGTGAAAGTTCAAACTCAGTCAGTTTTCAGAACATTAATAATAATTCTCCACCTACGGTAAATGTTACATCATTCCATAAACATTTGGCCGAGATAGGATCAAAACTTTATGCAAACCCTCAAGTGCCACAAACAGTTGTTGATGAAGTTTATGATGATGTTTCAAAATTGCTTAATCATGTACTGCCATGCTTACCTTTGGAACAGTCAGAGAGGATAAAAAATGTTATTACTTCGCTTGACACGCAATACAAAAGACTTAAATATTATGAAGAAATCGGGACATATATTAAACCTCAGGCGTATTCTGTTGGTACAAGATTTGAGTATGCTAAGCGTAATGGTAGGAGAGTGTATGAAGGGGTTGAATGTGAAGCACATTTTATTCCACTTCGGGATGTTCTAAAGCATTTCTTTTCTTTGAGGAATATTTTAGATGAAACCTTGCAGTACATAAATACATTAACGAACAACACAAGTGACTTCGTTCAGCATTTCTTACAAGGTTCTTTTTGGCAGTCACGCAGAGAACTGCACGGAGATAAATTGGTTTTACCTCTTTTTCTTCAGGTCGATGATTACGAACCACTGAACGCGTTAGGCAGCCACAGTAGCATTCATAAATTGGGTGCAGCCTACGTATCTTTGCCTTGCTTACCACCACGCTATTCGTCACAGTTAGTTAACATATTTTTGGTTTTACTATATCATTCCTCAGACAGAGTTCAATTTGGAAATCGCATCGTATTCAAACCCTTAATTGATGAATTCAACTACTTGATTACAAACGGAATTGTATTTGATATGCCTCATTTTAAAGGGACTATCTATTTTGAATTGGCACTGATTCTTGGTGATAACTTGGGAATACATTCTATAATGGGTTTTAACGAAAGTTTCTCGAGTAATTTTCCTTGTCGAATGTGCAAAATTAACAAAAGAGACATGGTTAAGCAATTTTACGAAGACGATTGCCTGTTAAGAAATATAGATAATTACAGAGCAGATTTAAATTTAGATAACCCATCTCTTACTGGAATAAAGGAAAAATGTGTTTGGCTAAATATTGATAATTTCAATCTTTTTAATCAAATGGGCTATGACGTCATGCACGATTGGTCCGAAGGGGTGCTTAAATACATTATGAGTTCACTTGTTGTTGCTCTAATTGATAAATGTCACTGTTTTACAATAGACCTCGTAAACAACAAAATAAGTGCTTTTGATTACGGACCAGATAAAGCCGATGCACCAGTAACTTTGTCAATGGACCACTTACGTAAAGGTAATTTGCGTTTATCGGCCTCGGAAACGATGACATTTTGTAGGTACTTTGGAATTATGTTTGGTGACTTAGTTCCCCGAAATAACCAATACTGGGCTATCTACACTCAGCTGATGCTTGTCCTGGATATTGTGTTATCTGAATCATTTTCTGCCAGAAAATTACAATACTGTAAATACATGATAGCAACACTTTGCCAAATGTACACCAACTTGTTTGAGAAAACTATCACTCCTAAATTTCACAATTTAGTCCATTACCCGTCTGCAATGTTACGATTAGGCCCATTGAAACACCTGTCGTCAATGCGATTTGAAGCGAAGCACCGACCTAATAAGTTAGCTTCGAAATCTTCAAACAATAGGCGTAATATGACGTTGACAACAGCGAGGAGACATCAGCTCAAACTGAATGACATATTTCTTAGAAACCAAATTAGCAGCAATTTATCTTGTGGTGTTTCAACTAATGTCAGGGAGACTGAGGCACATGTACTTGCACAGGAATTAGGCTGGAGTGATATTAGCAAAATAAAACAAGTTTCATGGGCGTCAGCATCTTCAGCTTGGTATGGAGAAAACTCTGTCATTGTAAATAAAGTTGATTCAGATACTGTACACTTTGCATTGATACGCACTGTATACATGTACGATAATTCAAAGATAGCCTTTAAGGCCCAACTACTGGAGACTGTTGTGTTTGATGATCATTTCTATGCATACCAGGTTAACGTTCCTTATCATATTGATTCAGACTTATCAGTCTATATTAAGTACGAGGATCTTCAGCATCCTCATCCTTGTAACTTGGTGGTGGTGGGATATCAGAATCCTCCTGAAAGTTACGTGGTTTTGACAAATCCACTTTAAAAATCGACGCTCAGCGAGAGTGCGAGAGCTTAAGACGGAAAAAAGAGAAACACAAAATCGAAATCGGTTCAGTGGTTTAAGGGCCGACCCACAGCTAACTAGCGCCACCACAAGTTTTAAATTAATATCTCGCAATCTACAACACTTATCGGCTTTTCAAATGTACCGATTGTAGACCTACTCAAGGAGTATTTTTGGGTATCAGTAGTAGTTTAAAATACTTCACCATTTAGTTATTGATATAATAACTGCTAAAAGTGGTCACTTTTAGCATTTATTGTATCAATAACTAAACAACGAAAGCTTTGGTGGTTCTAATTAGGTCTATAAATACTACATAGTTAGGTCTACAATCGGTACATTTGAAAAGTCGATTAGTGTTGTAGATTACGAGATATTAATTTAAATTTAGTGGTGGCGCTAGTTATAGGTTCGTTTTTCACATCCATCCATGTTGTGTGTTAAAGTAGCTCCTGCAGCGGCTTTTTATGTTGTGAAATGAGACATCTAGTGAGAGCTGTAACTTTTGTTGCTCCTTTTTCCGTCTTAAGGTGAACCCTTACTTAATTATAGTTTGTTTTGTTTTTTATATGTAATTTTTTCTTTTACTTTAGATGTGTGTTATAGTATGATAGTATAATATGATAGTGTAATTATTATAGTATCTTAATTATAAGGTAAGCAAAGGAGGACCCCAAATTTGCCACTTTGTCATGTCAGTTCGCCCGCAGCACAGTGTCCTACGTATAAATAACCCCAAAATCAGACATTCTTTTTTATGACTTAGGATTTATGAAAAACTAAGCATCAGAATTCCGTCGATACCCGGCTACCAAAATATCTCCGGTTGAAAATAAGGCTATTTCAGGATATTTTCTAATCCTTAGTTGTAAAACAAAAATAAAGCTCACCATATTGTGCTCTGTATCCAAATGCACCTTTTTATATAGTATGAAGTGTTGTAAGTGGTCTGGTTTTTTCACCACATTTAAAATCGGTTTTACAAAACCAGACCACTTACAACACTTCATACCATATAAAAAGGTGCATTTGGATACAGAGCACAATATGGTGAGCTTTATTTTTGTTTTACAACTAAGGATTAGAAAATATCCTGAAATAACCTTATTTTCAACCGCAGATATTTTGGTTATTTTGGGTAGTTGGGCATCGAACTCTATAAAGCCTTAAAAACCCACCTCTACATAGGTGTTAGAGTATTATTATGTATTAAGTTGACGCACTTGAGCCGCTTAGTATGTGAGCACTCCACTAAACGCGGTACCACTAAACGTTGAGCATCGGTTGACCGCACTATTTTCAGTGATTTGTGCATTTTTGAACATTGCTCACATGCTAAGCGACACAAGTCCGTACGCACCTTTACAAACTTAATAAAATAGTTGCATTTTTAGTCACTACCACAATTCATCTGTGTCACTACAGAGCTATTGATTATAATGTGATGGTGGCGCTAGTTGGCTGGAATGATACCCTCAAGCTAAGGGCAAGACGATGGGAAAAGGAGAAACACAAAATGACAGCTGTCGCTAGATGTCGCATTTCACAAATTCATGAAAAATCCTAAATTTATGAATGAAGTACTTGCGAAGTCAGCACAGTTTTGATTTCACGATAAGCCTACATTATTACCTAGCTTATAGATGCGTTTTTAGATCTAGATCTGAATGAATCCTAGATATGTAAAAATATTGCACATTTTTAATTTTCAAGGATGCATTCATTTCTGGATGTGAAAACACACCAATGAGGATTTGGAAAGCTGGATAATAATGTTAGCTTCCCGTGAAATCAAAGCTGTGCTGATCTTTCAAGTACTTCATTCATAAATTTAAGATTTTTCATGAATTTGTGAAATGCGACATCTAGCGAATGCTGTCATTTTGTGTTTCTCCTATATCCATCTTAAGGCGATGAGTACAGTTTACCACCGATACACTAGCGCCGCCAAGTTTACGAGAGTTATTGCTTCAAAAATGTAACAGTAATTTTTTGCATTCACAAATAAATATTTAATAAAAATAATTTCACTTGTTTTCATTTACAGGTCTGCGATGCCTGAACTTTCGTGGCGTTGCGTCAGCGTGAGCAGAACCCCGTTACAATCCTCTGCGACTTGTGCAGGGTGAAGTGGCCGTCTCAGCTTAATATGTCCCTTTCTCAAAATGTCCTTTTCTCAAAATGTCCTTTCTCAGAATGTCCTTTTCTCAAAATGTCCTTTTTTAAAATGTCCTTTTCTCGAAATGTCCCTTCTCGGAGTGTCTGTCCGCAATATGTCCGTTTCACGGATTTTACAATACTAGGTTTTTGCCCGCGACTTCGTCCGCGTGGAATAGTTATTTTGGCCAGGTTAGGTTAGGTTTGACATTGTCCGTGTGGAATCATCAACAGCAAACCTAACCTAACCTGGTCAAAATAACTGTTCCACGCGGACGAAGTCGCGGGCAAAAACCTAGTATTGCATAATCCGAGAAACGGACATATTGCGAACAAGATACTTAGTCCGAGAAGGGACATTTTGAGACAGGACATTTTGAGAAAAGGACATTCTGAGAAAGGGACATTTTGAGAAAAGGGCATTTTGAGAAAGGGAAATTTTGAGCTGAGACGGCACGTTCATCCTGCACAACTCGCAGAGGATTGTAACGGGGTTTCTGTTCCGCAAACGCCATGACAGTTCAGGCGAAAACGCAGCGTTAAAACACATTTTGATAGGGACATACGCAGCGACAAGGCACCTTGTGATAGGGACATGCGGAGCGTCAAAGTGTAGATAAACGTAGTGACAATGCACCTTGTTACAGGGACATAGTCTGGGTAAACGCAGCGACAAAGCACCTTGTGACAGGGACATATCAGCTTTGGCGTTAGAACAAGGGGCTAAAGTGTAGATAAACGTAGCGACAATGCACCTTGTTATAGGGACATAGTCTGGTTAAACGCAGCGACAAAGCACCTTGTGACGGGGTCATATCAGCTTTGGCGTTAGAACAAGGGGCTAAAGTGTAGATAAACGTAGCGACAATGCACCTTGTTACAGGGTCATAGTCTGGGTAAACGCAGCGCCAAAGCACCTTGTGACGGGGGGACATATGCTTTGGCGCTAGAACAAGGGGCTACGTGACATTAGACGTGGGGTTAATGCAGTTCAGCAACACACACAGTAGACGTAGGGACAAGGTAACATTGTCAAAAGAACACACCAACGTAGACATGGGGACAAAAAGAGGGTTAGGCGGAATGTTCTTACATAGTAAACGTAGAATCAAAGTACATAATACGAGGCGACATAATACTTTGTACAAGGTGGGATCTGCATGTTCTCTCACAGTAAATGTAGAATCAAAGTGCATAATACGAGGCGACATAATACTTTGTACAGGGTGGGATCTGCATGCGTTTAAATTTGCTCTGTCACAGTGTGTAGGTTCTTTAGACGACTCCCCAGTGTTAACGGATTTTGAACGCCGAGTTCATAAATTTTTTTGAGTGTATGTACCTACTCACGTATCACAACATGTCGGCCGTTCCGTTTTATCCATATTATCTGAGCGCCGCCGCTAAATGCACATTGTCATTCAATAAGAAGCCACTTTCGATCGCTGTTTCCATACCAAGAATCGGTTAAATTTCTTTATATGAACGAACGAAAAAAATCGCACCTGTCTGTTGTAGGTACGAAGATAAAAATGCATTTTTATTGTATTTATTTTTGCATCTCTTTCGCATGACTAAATTATAATTGCCAATTAAATTTCTCTACGTAATTTACTAGTGACCTTTAGGAGAACATTAAGTCCTAGTTATAGAACCTCGATCAATATTATCGTTATTGTAGAGATCGGTCGGACTTCCTTAACCTTCAAAGTTGGATTTCTAAAGATTTCGAGGGCGACTCGTGTAGTACAAACAACAAAACTTGTATGACCTCTATTTGGCGATGGTATAGCGTCATCGTGTATTAAATGGCCAGTGATTCTGTTTGTATGGCATTGAAGTCGGAAGGGTCGGTGGCGACGGATAGGTAAACATAGGGACGCGTCCCCGAGGGCTGACAAAGGCGCGACTCCCGCATGGCGAAGGCCTGCCCGTCTGCGTGTCGCGTCACGCGCCAAGACGTCTCACTATAACACTCCGATAGGTCCGATTGTCGACAAGCCTAATATAAAAGCGTCAAGTTAAACAGTAATTGGGTCATGATACTCGTAGGTCGAAAGTTTAGGTACGTGGCGCATTTAACAGAAGGGAAGCAAATTGGGGTCGTTAAGCTTTACTTATTATTACCACGCCTTGATCTCGCTAATCCTAATGGCACCGTAATAACAATATGCGTCGGACGCCAATGCCGTATAAGCAGATGTTACATCACAATAACATAAAAATTGTAAACCACCGCTAACATGGGTACTTGATCGGAAAATATCGGACATTCTTGGCACGCTCTACAGATATTGGTTCGGCACTTCGAAATGTTTCAGTCGAAATTAGCCCGTTGGAAGTCTTTATAAGATTAAGCATGATGTGAACAAAAAGGGGAAAAGATATTAAAACAAGCTGGAGAATTTAATTCCATTGGCAATATTGAAATGAGAGGAGGCAAAGAGACAAAAACTGAAAATGCGATTGTTGAGTTCCCTCGCCCCGCACGCTCCCAAGTTCGAGCCCCGTGATGTGATTACTTTCTTTGGCGGACATCGATACTTCTCACTGACTCACGGAAAACGGCCGACATAAATTCTGTTGTACTTCTGTAGACACTTTCATACGTGTTTCAGTAATGAGACTGATAGATGACCACCATTACCGTCGCAGTTGATTCAAGTTCCTACTTGAACCAAAATGACGCCAAAGATAATTTCACTAAAGAAGAACACTGTTTAAGATATCCAAATCTCTGAAATGGGCATCGTGCCAAAAGTTCATTGATACTCATTGAGATTAAGTCAGGTTTTTTAAAAGGTTTAGTTAGAAAAGATTGGGTAGAGAGCTTATTCCGTCAAGTTTACCTACACAGTTGAAGACGTTTTTTTTTTAAATAAGCGTCCTACAATTGTGCGAACTATAAAATAAATTAGGTGAAAGCTTTTCCTTCTCTGCGTCAAAAGTTGGAATGGTGATAGATAGCACGGCATCTGAAGATGTGAAGCTATCAGATTCGGCAGTTCGACACCGTGTGACGTCGGCAGGGTGATATATCGATATGAGAAAGTGTGGGATAGCATCACTAAAGCGTCGCGGTGGCGGCGGCTTCGAGGGCCGCCATTTACCGCGACGCCCGAACCCGGGGGCGGCCGCCGAATTGCGGGGGATTTACTTTATGATAATTATTTCGATTGCCATCGCGAGAGAAGCCTGGCCGCACTTTAACCCTTTCCTAACGACTATATGATAAATTGATAAATAACGATTTTTGGTAATTAATTCGTACTATGTACCGTTTAAGGAAACACATATATTTTTTTTAGATTTTTATTAGTATTCTAGGTATTGTTTTCAAAACCTGGACTTTTTAGTACCGTCAGTGACTTTTGGTTACCAAAATGTCCAGGTTTTTGTAAAAACATTGGACATATTTTAATTCTAATTTTTACCACTTTTTTACAAAATTTCTATGCCGTGATACTCTGAAAAGCAATTTTTTTTCTCATTTAGACATAAAAAATACATTGCAGTGAGAGCATTTTGTGTGTGGCTTGGACTGAATGTTTTTCATACTGCAAACTTCACAACGTCCTTTATTTTTCTCAAAGCGAGGCCAATGGCTTCCTCTATTACCCATCATTACATCTTTTAGGGTAGAAAATCCCGTTATGCGGCGCTTTGACTTTAATTGACTTGGGCTTGGAGTTTGATCTCTTGACAATCTCTTTTCTCCGACATTGGAGGATCCTTCTTTGACACATTAGGGCTTGTGCCACAGATCTTCGAAAGTCTTTCATGGGCGTTTTGTCTCGTAGAAGGCCGTGTACAATGCATTGCTGTATCCGTCTTGCCCCAGAATAAGCGATGCCACCATTTCGGAGACTTTCTATCTACACAATACAATGCTCGAAGACGATCTGCGGTAGATATCTACTCCTCGACGTTGGGGCAGGTTACTGTGGATTTAGAACCATTCTTTTCTTTTCTTGTTGCTGCGGCTTGCTCATTTCCGTAAAATGTTTGAGACAAAATGTACAACTTTATTATCTTTCCATTTCCAAAATCCAATGTCTATCTGGAACTATTTGGAAATTTGTAGTCATATTCTCCTCTTTTCAGTTTATTGTCAGGCTTCATGTTTGTTGGTAGTCCTTTACGGTTAGACCTGATAGTTCCACACCCAAATGTCCCTTCAGTCAATAATTCCTCTCTATTTTGTTTATTTCACCTTTGCTCTACTTCAGGTCTTTTTTTTGAAGACAAACCACTAGTTGATGGAATGACTGGTGTTGCAATTCCTGGCATGTCAGCAACATTCAAATCAGTGCTGGATGTAAGAAACTAAGTATAGTTTGTGTTACCTGTTGAGAATCACAGGATTGCATTTCATTGTCCAAATGTGGCTAATCACTAAGATGAAGCTCTCTTTCCAAGGCCTCTTCAAAAATTGTGTCGATATCCCGTAGCAATGGAGGTTGAACATCTTCTGGAGTTTCGTTGTCGGATTGTTCAACATCAGATTCCGCATTACAGTTAGGGAGGTCTTCTAAGAGCCACGCTTCGATAAGTGCTTTCTGTTTCATATCATCCATCGTAAGAAACCTGAAATAGATTGAATAAATTCTTTATACCTACCCTCAATGTAACTCAAATCTTACTTGGAAAAAAACACGAAGTTACTGACGGTACTTTTCGGTCCTCGTCAAAATTTGTCATTTTTTGAAAAGAAATAAGAAAAAATATGTAAAATACTTATCATTATAGTAAAAGTAACAAATTAATGTGACTAATTCATTTAGAAAATCTTAACTTACCTCGTGAATTATATTTTTAAATTTTTTTTGAAAATCTCTCACTTGAATTGCTTCTTTGTCAGTACAGGTCTCAACTTGCAAGCTTCACGGATTGGCTGTTGTTCGTCATAATTCAAATAAAACTATCTTATTGGCTAGTTAAATGGTACTTCTAAGGATCGACAGTAAGACTTGAAGGTTGCGCGATCAGATATTGGAAGTAAGAGGCGATAAATAGGGTGGTACAAATTAGTACCGTCAGATAGGAAAGGGTTAACCGATATCGAGACGAGAGTCGCCGTAAAAATCACAGCTCTTACACTTTTTAACGCCGACGAGCAATTTGCACCGCGATTGGCTGAAATTAGAAAGCAATCTAGTGATCCCAATTAAGTACCTCTTAGGGGGTTGTTTCGATTAAAAAAAGCTTCTTTATTATCCTAATGAAGCTCGTTCAAAGCTCCGTGAGATAGCATAAAAACTTTATAAGTAGTCGTTCAGCGGGAAACATCCGAGAGCGTAAATTGACGAGTCAAAATTTATTCAAATGTGAGATTTCGGTTGAAACTTCAACAGTCTACCAAGGCCAGTACTGCTGACTTTTCATCAGTTCATCCGTAGATATATGTCACAAAATCAAAGTTTTGTAGTCGTTGTAGATAAATATGTTTGAGAATGTGTAAGTATGATGTAATGTGTTAAAATCGTCAATGGGGTTTCTTTACTACGCTTTAGTGTGAATTCTCTAAGACCATTCTAAGGTAAAAGATCCCTCTTTGACAACATCTCTATTACAATGTTATGAATTACACGACACAATAGTAACACAAAGCCGTACGCTGTCAGAATATTCCTAGAATCAAATGGAATGCGGAATCACGACACAGCATGCGGGTAAATGAATACTAAACAGTTATTATAATCTTATCGGCTTTTAGAGATCTAAAGATTTAATACAATTTTATCAATGTACATAATTGGAAAACTGAGACGATTGATATAAACCAGAACGAATTCAACCAGTGCCACGGGACAAAAGAATGAATTCAATTAGAGAAAGACCGACGAAAGACTATTTTTACATGAGATTGTTGCAACTACCTGATGGGCTTTGTAATGGTAAGTGGTGACTATCGTCTATGGACAACAGCAACAGCAGACGCGCTTTACCTACCTTCTAATACCCTAGCATAGTAAAATCAAAATAATCTTCGTTTTCACAACAACAAATCACTGCTTGTGAATGGCTTTTCAGACGTAAATAGTTAAATAATAATAATATTAGGCCTGTGCCCAGCAGTGAGTTGATCAAGGGATGATGGTGCTGGTATGTAAAAATAATTTAGTGAGTGTTTTTAGGCCCTCAGATAGTTTTTAGGGTTCCGTGCCCAAAGGGAAAAACGGGACCCTATTACTAAGACTTCGATGTCCGTCTATCCGTCTGTCTGTCTGTCACCGGGCTGTATCTCATGAACCATAATAGCTAGGCAGCTGAAATGTATTTTGGTTGCCGCTATAACAACAAATACTAAAAACAAAACAAAATAAATATTTAAGGGGGTCTCCCATACAACAAACCTGAAGTTTTAGACGTTTTTCGCTCTATATTAATAACTAGCTTAAAACCCGCGGCTTCGCCCGCGTTGTCTTAGTAGACAGGTACTTGCTTATGAAAATAGCCCGTGGTTTGACCCGCGTTTGTCTTAGCACTAGCTTAAAATTATAAAAGGCTGCCGGTTGGCTTGCGTTGTATTGGCACTTCCTTAAAATAATAATAGGTCGTGGTTTAGCAAAGCATTATCGTATAACGTATTACTTGCAAGGATAATGCCTATGGTTTGGCCTGAATTGTCTTAGTATTTGGCTAAAATGATAATAGGTCGCGGTTTGGCCTGCGTATTCTTAGTACTCGCTTAAGATGGTAATTTATAGCACGCAGCTTAGCCTGCGTTGTCTTAATACATCCTCAAAATTATAATAGCCTACCGTTTGGCACGCGTTGTCGTATTACTTGCAATGATAATAGCCCACGGTCTGGCCGCTTTGTTCGAGTAACTGCTTAAAATGATAATAAGCCACAGTTTGTCCCGCGTTGTCTTGGCACTTGCTTAAAATAATAATAGTTCGTGGTTTTGCCTGCATTGTCGTATAACGTATTACTTGAAAAGATAATGCTTAGTAGGCATTATCTTTTCAAGTAATAGGCATTGCCTACGGTTTGGCCTTAAATGTCCCAGTGTTTAGCTAGAATGATAATAGGTCGCGGTTTGGCCTGCGCATTCTTAGTACTTGCTTAATATGGTAATTTATAGTACGTAGCTTGGCTCGCGTTGTCTAAGTACTTGCTTAAAATTACAATAGCCTGCCGTATGGCTTGCGTTGTCGTATTGCTTGCAATGATAATAGCCCATGGTCTGGCCCGCGTCGTTATAGTATTTGCTTAAAATGATAATGGCGCGCGGTTTGGTCCGCATTTTCTTAGTACTTACTTTAAATGGTAATTTCCCACAGTTTGGCCCGCGTTGTCTTAGTACTTTTTTTGCTTAAAATAATAGCTCTTGGTTTAGCCCACGTTGTCGTATTACTTGCAAGGATAGATAGATAGATAGATATTCTTTATTGTTAACACAAAGAGCACAAGTAACACAGATAACAAAAACATTATAAGTATAGCGTGTAACAAGAGGCGGCCTTATCGCTAAAAGCGATCTCTGCCAGGCAACCTTTGGATGGAATAGGAATATAGAACAAGTAAAGACGAGGGTGTGCGTTAACAATAATAGTTCGTACTTATAAAACATACATTTACATACAAACTAATAAATACTTACATAAACATAAAGTACATAAAATTAACCTACCATACTGTGATAGATCGTACTCGCTGATCACATATAAATAGGTATCTATATGATGCATGATTAAGGTAGTAATCTAAGTCTCCCACTAATAGACTAAAAGTAGTTACATTAATGTATTAAAATTGTAACAAATTTAACTAGATTTTTGTTAAATAAACTGACAGGTACTAGAATAATGCAGTGAACGGAATAAATGACAATATGTTACCTTTATTAATGTGTTACCACAATAAAAGAAGCGCTGGAGAAGAATTGAATTAATGATCCAGGAACTTCAGGCGGACAGAAAGTGAGGCGCAGGATTCGAGTGGAAAAGAACTTGCTTCTTTCTTGTAAAATCCACAAGCTGAAATTAATTAAAACAATAGATAAGAATTCTATGTTGCAGTCACATAAACAAAGTCAGAAAGACATGAGAATTAACAAAATGTTTGTGAACATTTAAGGTGCATTTTTAAACAATATGATATTATTCAGATTATCAAGCTATTCACAACTGAAAAACTACAAGTATTTATAAAATTAACCATCGAGATTTGCAGAGAATGAGCGATTAGAGAATTCAATCACAAACAAACAAAGGATCAAAGAACGTTTGCTTGAATTAGCAGTGATAAGATGTAGCACCAATTTGTTTTAAAAAGGAATGATTGCAGCCAGGGATTGTTGTTAAAATTGATGAAATACTTCAAGAAAAAGCTACTGAATAGAAGTTAAAATGTTAAAACATTGTAGATAAATACCTTTTTCGCTTTTTCCAAGGTTATATTTGCGTATTTTTCGTGTTTTGTTCCAAGCAAAACTGTAGAATGATTTAGTTCGGTTTTGTCGTTATTTCCAAGAGAAGCCTTCTGGCAGGCTCTAGAAAGGTCAACTAATGCTTTCAGTCTTTAATTGTAACTGAAAATCCATTTGGAAACTGCATTTGAACATAACCAAACACTGAATGTAGTATCGACACTTTTAGTTTATATTTATGCAGATTTTTGTATATAATCCCGGCACAATTGCTTCTTTGATACATATCTTTATTCTTGCCGAAGATTTATTTATCATTTGTATAGAAAAAACACAAATATTTAAACACTATTTTACATTTTAATAATTTTCTATTACATTTGTTTGTTGACATTTTTTAATTGCTGAGGATCAGAGTTGCTAGCTCTAGATTTGAAAAAAAACAAGTTAACATTTACGGTATAATGTTTTGTTAATTAACTTTTGGTCTAGGATAACGCGGGAAAAGCGTTAAAGGTAAATAACAGATTAAATTGTCTATAGTTTTCTAAATATTAATCATTCTAAAGTTTATATAGTACGCGAAGAAAATAGAATTTGTATGTGTACCACAAACAAGAAAACTGTTTTAATACCGATTTGCTGCTATGAGTGGGCACACAGTGGAGTTGAGTTCAAAGTGACATTAGCTGGGATTTCCTGGATTTCTGGGGTTTCGAGGATATGGAGCCGATGACAGATTTCGCAAACTTTCAAGAGAACGTGGATTAAGAGCTTGTCAAGGATATTAAGAACAGGTGACGAGGAAGAAAAACTGAGGGGAACGCGAGGGAAATGGGACAGTAACTGTTGAGCGTTGATAGAGTGAGATACTCGTCCGCGAGAACGTGTGGATTATTCTTTGACGACCGGGACAGAGAATATAGAGCAATTATAGAGTAAAATACGATAACAATATTGTGACAGTGAACTGAATTAAAAGTGAAACAGATTTAGAATCAAGTTTTCATTCGGATTATCGATAAAAGTGATTTTGTGATATAGAGTTTTAAGTACTTTAGTGTTTCATATTTAGTGGACAACGAGTTTTGTTTGGATTGTTTCTTTTATTAAATCTTTAGTAAAAGCCGGGTGAGTCAATTCTGGTTATTTATGAGTTGTAAAGAGATCTAAGAATCTTGCTTAAATTCCATTATCGAAATTTAATAACGAAAAATGTTCAAAAATTGCAGTATCAGAGTTTTGACTATCAATATCATTGTGTTATCTAATTTAAATGTGACATGTTTATTTCTTGTTTGCATTGAAATAATAATTTAATACTTTCAATTAAAAAAATAGGATGTTTACAATATTTAGCCCTGATAAGTTCAAGTTTTCCCTTTGTATAATGATTGCTCTATTTTTATTATGTGCGATTGTTTTTACTTTGCATTGCGAATTATGTATGAACTCATTGTTTGATTTTATGATTTTATTTTGCGGTATGCGACCTATATTAACTAGTTCATTTTTTTTGATAATGAACTTAATTCGAAATGTTTGATGTTAACATTTTTAGTACCTATTCAATCAAAAGATATCAAAAATTAAGAGCTTACTAAAGCCTAATAACATTTGAAGGAAAATGTCGTATGTTTGCGAATATGATTGAGAATCATTTACTACAAATAATTTTACAGTTCGATCCTGTAAAAAGAAATGTGCACTGTTTAGTGTAATTTAATTCTCAGTATTGCTGGAATTAGTGTATTCAAGTTAGTTTTACTTTCATATAAAATTCTGTATTCTGAAAGGAATCGGAATGTTCTATCAAAGGATAATTGATACTTCAAGAACTTACAGAAGTTTTAAGAATTGGCTTTGCTCATTCAAATAATTCATCATCAAATCTTACATTCTTACTCACGAAAGTTGAGTTAGCTTATAGCTGAGATTTATGGCATTATACCTCTGTATCGGGCTAAAGAACCGAGGAACACAGTATCTGCGAGGGTCCTGAAAAAGGCCAGAGAACCGTTCCACGTTAACAGAGAGACAAATTAATGTCTATAAACCAAAAGCTTGTTGCTATTCCAGAATTAGACTTATTACTAAGTGAAGTCTTTCTATAAACTGAGAAATATAAATTTGTTAAACACATTCAGTTGTCCTTGGTGAGCGTTCTGATTTTAACGTGTGGGAGACTTTAGGTAGAATCTATATTGTTTAAAACTGTAGGATTAATTAAAGTACGTATTGTAGGTTTAATCAGTACTTATGTTTATTTTAATCGTAGTGAATGTATTTCTAGATTCTAAGATGCTGTACAACATACTTGACAGACATTAAATTTAATTGATAACAATCAGTCCACCATATAACTTTGGCCCTTAAAGTCCAGTTCATTAAAAGATTCATGAAATTTGAATCTTGTATATTTTCTCTATTAGATTGGTGTAAAACACCTTAATGATAAGTTGACTGTCTGATAATGGTCATTTCAAATGTTGTTATTAGATTCCTTTTAAATTCAGTCCAGTAGTACCTATTATAAGACTGTA
Organism: Hypomecis atomaria; assembly: GCA_964007245.1. Classification (NCBI taxonomy): domain Eukaryota; kingdom Metazoa; phylum Arthropoda; class Insecta; order Lepidoptera; family Geometridae; genus Hypomecis; species Hypomecis atomaria. The sequence goes on from OZ023279.1 coordinate 31,876,297, forward strand.
AATATTTTTCCATAATATGTTTTTCATAATATAATTTTTAAATAATCTGAATGGCATTATTATTGTCCAATGGTAATCAATTTAATGAATGAAGTTTGAACTATCCAGTACAAATGATACTGAGAGTTCTAAAGTTAAATTTTGCTTTGCTTAACTAGTAGATATCATCTTATCTAACTTCTAAATAAAATAAAAATAAAAAAATGCCATTGTTGGTGGAAGTTGGAAGGCTGTGAGGGGAGGTAAAAGGAGGCCTTTTGGGGGGACCCCCCCCAACAACCCTTTAAATAGGGATGCAAACTTTTTATAGAAAAATATGAAAACTATCATCAGACAGTCATGACACATAAAATACCAAGTAAAGCCCTCATTTGTATTATGTGCAATAATTGTGATTTCATTCTAGTTATTATTGCGTGTATATAAACCTCCGAATAACATTGTATAGAAGTAGCCTCTAGAATTATAATTGCAATAATCTAAATTTACCTTTTAGCTTCCAACTTTTCTAGTAGTATGAAGTTTAATTAATCCTAAAAACTTAGACATTTAACTAGGTAGATATTCCAAATCACCATCACCTGAGTTCTGCGGTTCATAACGTTAGGTTTACACTAAACGATCACTGGCCAATCTTAGATTTAAGTAATTTAGTAATATTCATATAAAATGTAACATAATGTCTTAATAAACTTATCAGCTTACAAACGACTTTTAATCTTCCAGTTACTAGGTTAGAGTTAAGATTTGTAATAGGTCAGGGTCATCTTTAGTCAGCTTTGCGAGACAATAAGGTTAGATATTTAACATTAGATTTTATATAATATAGTAAATAAAACTAGGCTTGCAGGATAAGTAGGCTAGCAGTGTACGTATAGGAATATATACTTTATTCTTATAGGTATAGGAAGCTCTAGATAGATATTTATAGATATAGCTAGTTAGAGGGGGGGTTTTATTACAATTCGGTTGTGCCGCGAACAGGATTCGGATCTAGGTTATTATGGATATACAGTTATTATTTTCATTATTACAGTTCAATATATCTAGAAAAAAAGATAATGCTACTCTGGTTATACTTTTATAATATATAGGTACGTTTGAACAAGTCGGTTTAGGGTATAAGTAGGTCAGTGTTCAGTAGTCAGACTATCTGAACACAATTTGTTGTCGTGGAATGGAAACGAGGTGATTTGGAATATAGTAGTAGTTAGCAGGAACATACTTTTAGGTTTTACATACTGAAAAAAGAGTTAAACTTTTGTCACGTGAAGTATGTTTTATGAAACTTATTCACAGTCTAGGGAATTGGGGGTCGATTTAATTTACAACGGTTTCATTATTGTTAATGAAGTAAAATAATATGAAGTTTCACTACAGAATTTTATCATATATCGGTTTAATTATAAGTTTAACTTATCAGTTCATTTATCTGGTATTTTTCAGTTCTAGCTTTCGTGTTTGAATATTTGTAAATCAATAGGTATAGTCTGGCCAATAAAAGTGAGTATAAACAAATACCAGGCCTTTGCACTTTAGTTTCCAGGATCAGAATTTTGCATGGAAAAAAGTTCTATTGACAACTTAATTCGACACTCACTTAAATCTCTATGAATACCAGTAGCCTTAGTCCAAGTTTGCCCAATACACAAACTGTAGTGAGTCTGGAGTAAACACGAAACGCCATGTTCGTGGTATTTTTCTTAGCACGAGTGTCTCTAAACACAAATAGTCTAGACATGAAAACGAACAGTTTCATGAGAAGAATGAAAATGAATGAACTTCATTATTCTCTTTCACACATCGGGGGATAATAAGAGATAGGGATACACAGCGCCATTTTCAAGCATTTGACATTTGTCCCACAGTTTAAACTTGAAAACTAAATAGTATTGGCGGGAAAGCGAAGCATTATAAATCATCATTTTACATAATTTTTACGAAGACTTGTAATTATCGCAGCATGAATGAAGTTTCATTAGTAATTTAGCTATATTTGCATTATTTTACGATAAAGAATGGAATTTTACAAGTAATAGAGCGATATTCACATTTGTGTTACGAAAAAATATTAATTATTCTCAAATAATCGTTGGCAAATGTGCTGTCAAGCACATTTTCCAACTTCTTTTTTTTTTTCTCAGAGATGTCACTGTCGCTGTCAAGTCATAATCTTTTACGAAAAGGTTACCAAATAGGAGACAAATTACACAAAATTAGGGAAATATAACGAATAATGATATTGTCAGGAAAATAATTCATACTTATATTACTATAAGTTTATTACATTACTAAATTACTACTTATACGCGATAAAAAAAAATTTAACTCATATTTTAGTTTTAAAGTCAGAATTATTTAAATTGCCATAGTAGTGATGCTCTCATATAAAAAAAAACACTTATTGGCCATTGCCACGAAAGGATAATGATGATATAAAGAGTGGGGATGAAGTACTTCTTTTAACTGCACATCTTGTGGGTTGACGTTAAACAGTGTTTCTAAAAGTAAAACCAGATTCACGAAGATGAGTTTGTCAGAATTACTATGGATACACACATACCTAATTATTATACGGAATGGGAATAGGACACGAGTAAGATAGGAAGTGAAATGGAAAAATAAAATAGTGCGTGGGGTCCCTCCGCGCGGAAGAAGTGAATCTTCGTTTAACGCAATAGTGCTTTCATACTCCCTCCGTGGTAGCGTTAAACTTTTAACGCAATCTTATTGGAAGTCGCATTAGAAGTTTCACTTCAATTTTTATTTAATCGAAATTGTCGAAAATAACACAAATTAGGGAAAATTTTTAATTTGATCTTGGTATCCGACATAAGCCAAGGACAGTGTTGCCAGATATACAAATTAATTTGTATTTATACAGAATTTAAGTTTGTTTTACAGAGGACAGATTTGACCTCATCTGTATACAGAATCTTGGGATCAGACTTAGTCTATGATAAAATTAAAAAGTGATATTCGATTCACACTTGTTATTAGTACCGATAGGCACTAGATTGTCTAATCGTTGCAACATTACGTAACGTACAACGGGGATACCCCAAGACGTGTCTACTTGAGAATTATTAGTAAGTTATTCAATTGTAAATACTGTGATCATACCTCTACTGCAAAACTCTCCAGTGAAATATAAAATCCTGTCAAGTCAGCTAAAAAGCCGTGGATTTCACAACGTTTTAATCAGTACTGGCTGGAAGAGAAAAACTTTAAATCATGGTTTCAAGGAAGACTAAAGGGAGAAGAATATGCATATACTAAGCGCCACACAAGTCGGCGGATGCGAAGTTATGCGAAGAACGCAGCGCAAAAGCCGAAATGTAGGTGTATGTAGTATGCGCGGGAGCCAGACAGAAGAGACGCCGCGCCGGGGCACACCCTCCCGCTAACCTCATGCCTCCCGCGCGCTCCCACGCCCGTGCTCAACACTACGCCATGAGGCGTCGGCATTTTGCACACAAGCGCAATAATTAGAGAATCACGGCGAAGTGTCATCTGCTGCTAACTTCTCATCCGGTGACTTATGTGGCGCTTAGTATACCTACTGTAAGTTTTGTTTACCTAATTTTGCTATTGGGGTTGATGGTAAAAATGACCGTATGCGGCATATAAAGACAGCTAAATACCTAGCACCTCTTGCGCTCAAACTTTTCTTTAATTTTCATCTACGACCTATTGTTTCCTATTAACTTAGAGTTTATTTTTCATTAAAGTATCTCATACAGATTTTATACAAATTTTTAGACTCTTCAACCGTTTTCTGGCTCGGCATCTGGCAACACTAGGCCAGGAAAAAAATCAAAACAAAACCTACGTAATTATTTTAATTTCATTCCTACATTTAATGTTAACTATTTTCAATTTTCCATCGAATCTGCAATACATATTAGGTACCTACCTAAAGTGGCCGGGAATCTAAGAATTTAAGAATAAGATCAACAAGAATAGACACAGAAGGAATTTCGTACATGCAATTGAGTGACTATTATAGGCTGCATTGTTGATAAAAATATTTATTGTTATCAAATTATTAGGCTTACCCCAAGGTAAGAATCAAAGCTTTATCGGTTTTTACATACATCTTACAATCAAAGGTTCTCCGGCAAGTGCAATGTAGGCCGTCCACAGAGTAGGTAGACTGATGAATAATTAAGGCTGCAGGAATGGGCTGGATGCAAGCCGCTTCTTACCAGCTTATTGGAAATAAATAGAGGAAGCATATGTCCAGCAGTGGATTTTCTTTGGCTGATAATGATGATGCTTCTTAAAGCCGTTAAGTGATTTCACTGCTTAATCCAAAACAAAAATTAGGTTAGTTTAACTGGCCTTAATACCTAAGCCCTAGCTTAGGATCAGATTATTAGACCTCAATTTATAATTTTTTGCCTACGTTCACATCAATGAGAAATGTAGAACATAATATTAACATGAATTGTTTCTTTTTTCAGCTGTAAAGATGATTTAAACAAACAACCAAGTAGCTACCGACTAACAATAGGAAGCAACACAACAGCACAGCGTACTGGAAGCTTAGATAAGCTATAGTGAGCAGATTGCTTGAATACGAATAAAAAAAAAAATGTTCAGTGCACGGAAACCTGCCTGATTGTTGCTGCTTTCTTACTTATACTTACTATATCTGTAGCATAATTTACAATTTTATTTTATAAATCATTACAACAATTCACTTACCTAGTAATGTATGAGTTTTCATTTTAATAAAATATAATATTCAAATTAAAAGATGTAAATATTTTTTGTGTATTCTTAGTTAGCTTCCCACAGCAAACAGTAAATAACTTATGTCTACATTAAGGGATGATTTATATTAGACCAGGCCGGGGCCCGGACAGGCCATGTCTACGACTCATTGTAATATAAACAGTTTCATATAATATGTTTGCAACGTCTCACATTAGTGACCCGTCCACAGCCTGTGCCTGGTCTAATATAAATCATCCTTAATAACTGCTTGTCTTTTGCTCATACAAGAACTATTGTTGTGATACAGACTACCTTTAGTGTAAGGGCAAAAAGAAAAAATCCTATGCTATGCTTTAATAATGTTTATTTCCCTACATTCATAAGTTTGAATTTATGCAGTGCATTCACACAATTTTCATATGTTTAAAAGTAAGTAATACATTTTTAGAACAGAAGCAGAGATATTTTAAATAAAATTATAGTAGCTAGTTCAGGCATGATAGGTAAGTACCTAAGTTTTGTAATTTCAAGAAATTGGAGAGTTACTGCATTATGTGTGTGATTTCCATTGGATACATACATATTATTCTCAAGAGCACCGAATTCTTTTCATGTTGTTACACTTAGCATTGTAGAAAACACATGGGAGTAGATTTAGCAGAAGATTTGTATTTTAAACTCCGGAATGGCACTGGCATTCACTTGTCTCTTGAGCTTTTGGCTGGTGCAGCTTCATAAATGTTATTGTTTGAGCTTCATTCTAGCAAAACTGTTTACTTCGTTGACTTACACAGGTACTCGTACTTGTTGAGTGTTGTAATTTACGATACTATTTTCCTTGTTGACAAGCTTGGTGTCCATCAATATAACCCAAGGGGGGGTTTGTTGAGGTGCCCAATCCAATTCTTACTTAGTAAGTCTACTGCATTAGGTAAACGCTGATTTTCTTTCTTTTGACCCGTATGGTATTGACTTGTAAACATAAGTATATTTTTACATTTTAACATAGTTGTTTACGCAGTTTTAGGTTTTGCGATGAATCTTGCGACAAAATATAGCCTACGAAATACATTTAGGCTACACAACACAATTTCTTGAAGAAATAATGTACACTCTCACCTAACATTTGTCAGTGAGTTTGAAAACAGCAAACTTAAAGTTAATTGTTTTAAACACGGTTGGTAAATTGACAAAGTGCACACTCGTACTGCCGTTTGATACAAAAAGATACGCGCTTTTTTGCGTATGAATGAATGAAACAGCAAAACATCATGTAAACTGCCGTTTTGTAAACTTATACTACCAAATGTCTTCACGACTAGTTCTTGCTCGTTTCCGCTAGGGGCGCTGTGCAAAAATGTATGGAGCCACACTCAAACGCGAAAGTTTGAGTATACTATGCAAAACTTGGACTAAAGCCTCAGTTACATGTCTGTGATATTGTGTAAATGTACGATATTTTAAGTATTTGGTTGCTATGGGAATGAGATACCATTGTACTTTAGAGGATTCTAGATGGTTTTAAACCAGGTTATCTATAATGCTCAATGCTCATACAACGTAATGTAAACATGTAGGGAACAACCGCGGTTTTTTATTGAGAATTGTGATTCTAAGCTAGATGTCGTAAGATGTAAACTAATTTTTGTTGTAATTGGGTTAGTAAGCTCTTAATAACAATAATAACGTCCTTATAGTTTGAAAGTCAATTCAGCTTTCGATGAATTAAATATAATATATTTTGATTTTTATTGTAAAAAACCGTGATTTCGGGTTGTTAACTGGCAACACTGGTACATCAGAATTTCACAAACCAATAAGAGAACAAGTTCAGACCGCCATGTGCCATAGTTCGTCGTTTGACCGTATGCTAGAATTGAAAATGACGTATCTTTTTTTTTAATTTTTTTGGCATGTTCATTTCGCACTATTCATCCACGTTACAACATCCTATAAGTATATAGATATAAATAGATCCATATATAACGGTATAGCTAGCTACACATATAGATCTCTTTTATTGTAGGTTTACATATACCTATCCTATTTCATTTAAGGAGAGGATTTAGAAGGATTAAAATTAAACACTGCAATGAATCACTTGTTGAATTTTTTATTGTTTAAAACAAATCTTGCCTCAAATTTTTTGGGACAAACAAAAATGTTCTTCACTTCACCAACATCTTCAAGGGCTAAGCACTCCAACCACTGAGTTTTTAATTGTTCATTTGAAGGTTTATGCATTTTAACCTCCTGTTGTAAACTGCTGCATTCGGGTACACAACACTTTCAATACATTTCCAAAATGTTTGTGGGATGGAAGAGGCGAAAACTAATCGACGCAAACTCTTCTCATCAACGCAGGCAAGCCAACGACAAAAAAAACTGTAAGGTACCGCATCGCAAACTAATAAAGATATGCACTGCATTGACAATATTTGTGGATTCTAAGAGACGGAAATTAATCAACGCAAACACTTGAATCAACACAAACAAGTCACAATGGCCGCACGCTAGGGATGTTCGATCCGATCCGATACTTGTCTGGATCGATACGAAAGGATATGATCCACCCGATATTTGTATCGATACAATGGGATTCGATCCAGTAGTGGATCGATACAAACTATATTAAAAATCAAATTAATTGAAAACAAAATTATATAGATTGTACACAAACCTAACCATAATATTAATATTGCATTTCTTAACTACAGAGTAAGGCAACTGTAACAACTAATAAGTTAATATTATACTAATTTAAAATAATTCTTCAGGGGTAGATTTTGTTAAATAAGTTTCTAATGTGTCATTTATTTCAATTACTTTTGATTTCAGCATGATTTATCTTGTGATGACCGATCATTTTCAAAAATAAAAATATTGTATCGAAACAACTCAATTTATTTTTTAATTATTTATACGACACCGGATAGATCCAAAATATCGTGTCAAAACAACACAAGTTTTTTTAAGTAATGGCACGATCCCGGATCGATCCAAAATATCGTATTGAAACAACACAATTTATTTATTTTAAATAATGATATGATACCGGATCGATTCCAAATTTCGTATCAAAACAACAAAATGTTTTGTTTTTAATAATGATATGATACTAGATCGATCCAAAATATAGTATCGAAACAACAAAATCGTATCATCTCAACACAGAGCGGCTTTCAAAATTTTTATTTCTGCGTACATTGCCACTTAAACATTGGCCGATGTAAAAAAGTACTGTTTATCTAGGAAAATAAACTTTGATGTTACAATAGGCAATAAGTTACATTTTTTTAAATAATGTTACGATACCGGATCGATCCAAAATATCGTATCGAAACAAGCGGATCGATACCTGGATCGATACGACACTGCGATACGATCCATTGCGATACAACGCACCTGGATCGAGCATCCCTACCGCACGCACGCCGGGGGCGGGGTCACGTGGGTGCACGGGCCTCTGACGGGGGTGAAGAGGGCTTGAGAGGGGGAGAGAATGTCAAAATGAATTCTAGAGCTGTCATCCACTACGGTTCATTTTTTTTAAGTGAACATTACCTGGCGTGCAGAATTTCAAATAGCGCGAAATGGCTTGTTTGTTTTTGACAATTTTCAAATCATAAAATATAATTTTACCGGGTATTAACGTGTACTACTGAAGAAATAAAGAAAGGAAAGAATACCAGCGATTGATGGTCAATATTTCGAGAAGAAGAAGGTATGTTAATGTCTTATTATTTTTGCATTTTGTTTGGTTAGTAAGCTCAAGTGTTTGTTTTTGAAAACTTTTGTTTGTGAATTTTGACTAAAAACATCGATTTTATTTCAGGATATTCAGCGGTATTAAAGATGCTGCTATTCTGTGCAGAGACGGCAATGAGTTGACAACTCGTTATGGACAAATTAACCTGGATAAAGAAGACTGAAATTAACCTAAAGAAGTTGAATTAGAAGTGATTTTATCAAAACGTTTTGGTGATTTACTGCCAGTTGTGAAGTACCTAGTAGTAGGTTTTGTGATGTTATCATACCTACTTATAATTTTTGAGTGAAACAATAGTTAGGTTTATTTGTTGTGAACTCAAAACTTAACAGTTACATTGTGGTAGAAACAAACTTTACCAGAATCAGTTTTTAATTTGGTTTACAATGTATCGAAACAATTTAAGTAATAAAAGGATTGGAGGTTGAGATAAATCAGACACAGACTAAGCAATGGTATGGTTATGGGTTTGTAGTAAAACAGAGTAAGTACAATAAAATATTAATGCCATTTATTATGTTATGAATATGAAAATTTGTTTTGTTGTAAAGGTCATGCAGACACTTTTTGGATTTAGTAAAGTAATGAAGTCCGGTTTATAATTTCAGTTTGGTAGACGGGGAGGTCGTACAACTTTATAACGTATTTCAAATGTTTATAGTCAGATGCTTACTGTCTCATTTATATTAATATTTGTAACACATTTCATGTAAGGTATGCTAACAATAAGATATCAATTTTATGTAGAGATATGGTAGTAATATTTGCAGTTTAAAATATTTAGCCCATTTGTAATATTCAGAAAAGCATTTAATCAGCACTTTAGATATTTTGTAGACTGGGGGTCGTGAAGGTTATTTTCTAAGCTATATTAGTCGCTATCATTGTGTCTGGTTTTACTTTTTATGTTTTTGAGATTTTTAGTTGTTTAAGTATTGACTCTGCTATTGCCTGAAATAATAGTATTTGTTTTGAGCTTTACAATGAAATGTATGTGTGGATTCTGTAATACATAATAATTATATTCAGGTTAGGTTGGGTTTAGTGACCTTTTGTCCGATATGATTGGTTCGAACCCAGTCAGGTCTGCGGTAAACATAGATTTATTTTGAACTGTGACAATATCTTTGTAGGCATGTTACACAGGCGGGTATATGTACTATGTATGAGTTTTATTTTATTAAAAGACTAGGTATGTAAAAAAAAAAGCTTTGTGAAAGACTTAGGATATCTCTGAAATGTGTAGATATGTTTTGATTTGTATTTGTTTATTTCATTAGTACGGCATTACACCAATTACACTTATTACTTAACATTATGACATTAGTTAATTGATATTTACCTTTTAATTGTCTCAACTTAATTTAAATTTTGATGTTTCAACGAGTTGAATGTATTTAGACAAATTTTGTAATTACTAACTTTTGCCCGCAGCTTTGCTTGTGTAATACTTTGACTTTTGTATTCAATCAAAATCAATCTCCTAGTAATTTATATTTTTCGAGAATAAAAGGTAGCCTATATCACTCAGATTTTTGAATGGTAGTCATGATAAAAAAAACTAGGTCGGTTCAATGTGAATACAGACAATGTGGAAAAACTAACCAACACATTTTCATATTTGTACTATTAGTAGTGATAAAATTGTTAATTTTTGTTTGTCATACGATGTTGGAAATTATGTTATGATTTTTCTGAAATGACTTAATAGATTTACAATTTGGGATATAAAAATATGAATAGCTAGGTGTTTTAAAGAGTGAGCCATAATAATGTTTTCTGAAAATTAGAGTAGCTTATAAAGCAAATTATTGTAATTTTCATTCCTGTCACTTTAGCTTTATGTAAGAGATAATCTTGATTTGTATGATCTATTCTGTAATGAAATTGTAGTTAGTATCTTTTGTAAGTTTATACGATAAATAAAAGCATAAATAAATAAACCAGTAATAAATGTAATCTTGTTTTCCTCATATCTTCCTAATTTGTCTTTTAGCGCCATCTACACAAACTGGCTGGAACTAATATGACCTCGAGGTTGCTTTGTTTCGTGTTCGATAAGGTATGTCAATAATTGTCCTATTGTTTTACATGGCTTTGATGTTCAGCGACATTTTTGCAGGTTACCAGAATTTATAATACCAGTTTTGTTTCATTTCACTCGAACAAAAAACGCTGTAAATTAATTCATCCGAAAAATAATTAAGATTTGCAGACCGTCCATTTTCTCGCATTAAAATGTAGCATAACTATGATTTATCATACATGACCTTTTACGTATACTTTCAGACGTAGGTATAAATGCATTATTTGTAATTTTCTGATCGAACATTATTTAGTACCAGAAATTGTCGCTTTGCGTCACAAGCCACTATTATTGCAAAGTGTGTAAGGTAATATTTATCAAAAATAAAACAAGAGTAGCTCATTTAAACAAATAGCAGTTATTATAATGACTTATCTATACATATAAATACTTTTTGCTTGCACTCAGGGAAGGCATAATCAATTTCGACCGTGTACGGAGCTCAAACGGTTCGCGCGTATCGTTTTGTTTCGATGTGACAGTTTTCGCATTATTCTTGATTTTTCGAAAACGGTTCAGCCAAAATTTTCAGTAGAAGAGTACGTCCAACTCTGTAGTATAATTTAACAAACAAGATGGAGAAAGAATCATTAAAATCGGATCATAATTGGCGGAGAAATCGCGTAACATACATAATAGCCAAATCGGGAGTAACCTCTTTCTTTTGAAGTCGGCTAAAAAATATTATGATAATGCCTTTTCTCCGAGTTTTACGAATTTTCTAGACAATATTTACCCTGATTAGCGATTTTCTGACGATATGTTGTGATAGATGTTATTTCCGTGAAATATTCTGTTGTAAAGTAGTCTTATTTATGAAACAGAAAAATAGTTGTTTTATAATAATATTACGTAAAAATAATCATTTATACTGTTTGTGGAACGTAGAATTTATAAATCTGATTGCGTAAAGCACAGCGAAGTATTTTGAAAAACCCGGCAATTAAGCGGAAAAAGTTTACGCAAAGTGAAAATAGATGGAGTTAGCCAGCCTTAAAACGCGCAAACGCTACAAGCAGTGGAATTCAGACGCCAGACTGGTATAATTTCGATATTTTAACTCCCATTAATTTCTTCGGAATTAAGGACGTAGGTATATGGCATGTTTGGTTTGACTTGCGATACTAATATAAATATGTTTTGAGGATTCGATTAGGTAGGGGTCGGCCGCAGCCGCACCACAGTACTCTTTGGGCCGCATCGCACCGCGCCGCCGCCGCCGCCTCCGTCACCGGCGAGCCGCCGCGCTGCATCGTGCTCAACCGTCGCATGATCTTCGAGTCGCGCTTTAAGCGCTACTATCGTATAATATTCGGAATATTTAGGATAATGGTTTTAAGTGTTGAGAAAAGCAAATTCTTTCTTTTACTAATTTTTTTACATAGATTATATTATTATCTTTCTAATCAATTCAACATTTTAAATTTTATTATGTATTTTGTTTTTCACTGGACGGGAGTACCTACGAGGAAGAATGTTCGGGCCGTGTCCGCTGCGCTGACTCGGAACGGGTTGGTGGATTCGCGTGCAACATCGGGGTATCTTCTGTGAACATAAACGGTTTGCTTCGCGATGCTTTTATTTCATCAAGGAGCCAGTGATGTGAAGGTATGTCAAATAGGTTCCAGATAGTTCGTTGGTGTGGGACCGGGATTTGAACCCATGACGACTTCACAAATGATGGAAGAGTGTTTGTTACCACCGGATCACGACGGATCATAATTTTATTCTGGTATAAGTACGCATATAGTTTATTCAGTCATCTTTTAAATAATTATTAGGGAAAAAATATTTTAACAATTAGCGCCATGTTTTCCTTTCCTCATAATTTTAAGGGTTCCGTACCCAAGGGGTGGGAGCGAGTCCCTATTACTAGGACTTTGTCATTTGTCTGTCTGTCTGTCGCCAGGCTGTGTTCCTTGAACCGTGTTGGCTGGACGGTTTAGCTTTCACACATGATGTATTCCTGTTGCCGTTTTAACAGCGATTGCTGAAAGAAGATGGATATTATAGAGGAGGCCATACCATGCGATACGGAATTCTTCGTGTGCGGGTCCGGATCTCACTTGGCCGATGTTTATCACATTTTTCATTATAGTGTTACTATCATAGCATTGTAAGTTTTAGCGATCTTAAAGTCTGGGAGCAAGCTGCATCCACATCAATTTCGATTTAATGACTTAGTCGTAATTAACAGAAGGTACGAGTACAACAGAATTGATTATTTTGACTAACTAAGAAGAAATTATGAAGAGGCCTGGAGATCAGTGCTTGCGTGTTGTTTGAAGAATATTAGATCGAGCGAAGCGAGGTCTCAGAATTATCTGGGACAAACGGATATTTGTATGTATGTTTGTATATTTGTATGTATATTTGTTCGACGATAACTTGGGTATCGTTTCATCGATACTTATGAAATTTTACATAAGTGTAAGTACCTAGTTTATATAAATAGAATTTTAAGTTTGAAAATTGAGCAACTTCAGATCAGCGGTCGCTAATGTATTAGGCAAACAGGAAAAATAACGTCGCTTTCTATGGGATCTGCGAGACGATGACCAATCAACGATAATCTCAACATAGTTGCTCCATGACTATATCAACATTAGTGCGTTTCAAGTTTGGAGTAAATACAATTATACAGTGTGTGAAATTGCACATTCCAGCTTTCAATCAACATAGGAGATAAATAAAATAATAAAAGCATTTCTCAATTATTTATTATTAAAAAAAAAAATTTAGAAAAATATGTAGCATCGTCGTTATATTAGTCGTAGAACACTCGCTGATGATCAAGGAATTATTCAATGATTATTCTACGGTGAAAAGGTTGTAAAGGGGTTTGTATCCAGCGTATTTTTACGACTTTAAATTATTAGTAGATTGGCAAGTTGGAAAGACAAAGGGTAGGGCACATAGCACGGACGCTTTATGTTTGATCGGGTAGAAAGAGTCCTTAAGTAATATACACATACTTGCCGACAAGCACAGCATTGGTAATGTGTTTTTGTTTTTGTTGTTTGGTATTGTGGCAGTAAGTAAGAGTATACTAGTAGATGTTATTATTTTAGATTGAGAATTTTTTTTGCCATTAACCTCAATTAATCAATAACAACCTTGAACTTAATTTGATTCATTTATAGGGTTGCGTCAAAATTGGTTGATAATAAAAATATGTTTTTTTTTAGTAGTTCATTTGAATTTTTATTTAAGTTTGAAAAAAATTTTGGAAGTTTATAAATATCAAAAGCAATTCAGGATGATTTAGCAAAATCGCCTGAAACAAACGAAAGTTTAGTTTTATTTAGTACTAACCTACTTGTAGTTTAATTGTATTAAAATTAAAAGAATTTAAGTAACTGAATTTCAATTGAACATACTTACCTAAAGTCCGATTGTAGCAAAATTTTAACGGACTTACCTGAATTTGAATCATAATAGAATTAAACGAATTTTCATGTGTACTTATTGTTTGATTGTAATGTAATTAAATAAACCATCGTATTGTTCATCTTTATTATAGGTGAGCTTTGTCAATTAGGTAAATGTAAGTAAGGAAATCTAATTCCTAAATTATTATTTATTGTATCTTAACTTTTGTATTTACACTTAAGGTACTTAATATAATAGTTTAAGTTGGTTAATTTAAAGATTTGTACAAATTAAAAAGTAATGTATGCGATTGCAAATTTTGTAAAATTTATGAGTAATTTATGCGGTTGCAAATTATAATTATTTATAAGGTTTCGAGTTTGATGCTGAATTTTTAGTTTGTAATAGTTTAAAAATTTATAATTTAATAGTTTGAAAATTTGTAGTTTTGCAATGTAATTTGTTTCTACAGCTTAAAGTTTTAAAGATACTTTGAAAGTGTAATAGTTTAAATTTTTAAATGTATTTTATGTTGTGATAGCATTCTTTGTATTAAGATATTGTTAGATACGGACGTAGGGGGTGGAAATTTCGTCTTTAAAAATTTTTGTATAGTAAGTGAACAAAATTATGTACATTTTCTCGTTATCAGATATATTAGGTGTCTGAAATTTTCGTTAAATTATTGTTTTTTTTTATGAACGTTCTTTGTTATAAGATATTTATTTTAGGCCACTAAAAGTTTCGTTTAAAATATTGTTAATTTTTTTGTAAATGTGAATAGCAATGGGGTAGTTTTATTTATTTTTCTTAAGGGTATATATATGCAAACATTGGAAAGCTCTTAATCTTGCAGAGGTAGTGCTTCATCTTCAGAGGTATGTTACTATGAAAGCCAATGGAAGGGGTTTGTTTTGATGGGTATGCAGACAGTTCTGAATGGATGGATGACAGATTGTGGAATTTCAATAAAATTTGGGTTTACAAACTTTTAGGATTGGAAAATTTTGAATGAGAATGAAAGTAGCTGTAGAGAAAAGCATTGCTGGGGGGTTATGAGCGGTTTGTCAATGTTCGATTCTGGCAAAACACTATTTCAATTCGAACCTCATGGACGGAGGGATTTTGTTAGGTCTAAGCAAGCGTGCCATCCCGCCAACTAAAGTAGTTGACCCCATGAGGATCTTGCACTCTACAATGTAGGAACAGAGATTATAAGCCACACTCCACAAGCGCCAAAATAGAGATGGTTAGATTGGTAATTTTAAACTCATCGTGGAACTCTGGTTTCATGCGAAGTTTTTTAGATTTTACGTACCAATCCCAGTATCAGCCAGGAGGGTTTTGTTAATTTTTGTAAACAGAAGATTAGTTTGCAACTCTAAGCAAAACCAAGATACTAGTTCTAAGACGATTCACAACCGGCTTTCCTCTCAGTTACTGATATTGCAGTGGGATCGAAGAAAACTGTTGCATGAACGATTTGTTAAAAGCTTTGAGTTGAGATCTAAGATGATCATTTCGACGTTGGTTTAAAAACACTGAAATTATATTGTGATAGGGATAAAAAGAACACACTCACATTCTAATACACATAATTGTATTGCTGGAATTCGAATCTTGATGGATACAATATTGCATTCTTGTTTAAATTTAAATCATTGAACGCGATTGCTCTGAAAGAGGTTCAAAGTCATTTTAAAATGAAGGAAATTTGCTCAGATTAACAAATTTATTAATCTTCTCAAATTGGGGGTCGCTGTGATAGATCGTACTCGCTGATCACATATAAATAGGTATCTATATGATGCATGATTAAGGTAGTAAACTAAGTCTCCCACTAATAGACTAAAAGTAGTTACATTAATGTATTAAAATTGTAACAAATTTAACTAGATTTTTGTTAAATAAACTGACAGGTACTAGAATAATGCAGTGAACGGAATAAATGACAATATGTTACCTTTATTAATGTGTTACCACAATAAAAGAAGCGCTGGAGAAGAATTGAATTAATGATCCAGGAACTTCAGGCGGACAGAAAGTGAGGCGCAGGATTCGAGTGGAAAAGAACTTGCTTCTTTCTTGTAAAATCCACAAGCTGAAATTAATTAAAACAATAGATAAGAATTCTATGTTGCAGTCACATAAACAAAGTCAGAAAGACATGAGAATTAACAAAATGTTTGTGAACATTTAAGGTGCATTTTTAAACAATATGATATTATTCAGATTATCAAGCTATTCACAACTGAAAAACTACAAGTATTTATAAAATTAACCATCGAGATTTGCAGAGAATGAGCGATTAGAGAATTCAATCACAAACAAACAAAGGATCAAAGAACGTTTGCTTGAATTAGCAGTGATAAGATGTAGCACCAATTTGTTTTAAAAAGGAATGATTGCAGCCAGGGATTGTTGTTAAAATTGATGAAATACTTCAAGAAAAAGCTACTGAATAGAAGTTAAAATGTTAAAACATTGTAGATAAATACCTTTTTTGCTTTTTCCAAGGTTATATTTGCGTATTTTTCGTGTTTTGTTCCAAGCAAAACTGTAGAATGATTTAGTTCGGTTTTGTCGTTATTTCCAAGAGAAGCCTTCTGGCAGGCTCTAGAAAGGTCAACTAATGCTTTCTTACAATTTTAATACATTAATGTAACTACTTTTAGTCTATTAGTGGGAGACTTAGTTTACTACCTTAATCATGCATCATATAGATACCTATTTATATGTGATCAGCGAGTACGATCTATCACAGCGACCCCCAATTTGAGAAGATTAATAAATTTGTTAATCTGAGCAAATTTCCTTCATTTTAAAATGACTTTGAACCTCTTTCAGAGCAATCGCGTTCAATGATTTAAATTTAAACAAGAATGCAATATTGTATCCATCAAGATTCGAATTCCAGCAATACAATTATGTGTATTAGAATGTGAGTGTGTTCTTTTTATCCCTATCACAATATAATTTCAGTGTTTTTAAACCAACGTCGAAATGATCATCTTAGATCTCAACTCAAAGCTTTTAACAAATCGTTCATGCAACAGTTTTCTTCGATCCCACTGCAATATCAGTAACTGAGAGGAAAGCCGGTTGTGAATCGTCTTAGAACTAGTATCTTGGTTTTGCTTAGAGTTGCAAACTAATCTTCTGTTTACAAAAATTAACAAAACCCTCCTGGCTGATACTGGGATTGGTACGTAAAATCTAAAAAACTTCGCATGAAACCAGAGTTCCACGATGAGTTTAAAATTACCAATCTAACCATCTCTATTTTGGCGCTTGTGGAGTGTGGCTTATAATCTCTGTTCCTACATTGTAGAGTGCAAGATCCTCATGGGGTCAACTACTTTAGTTGGCGGGATGGCACGCTTGCTTAGACCTAACAAAATCCCTCCGTCCATGAGGTTCGAATTGAAATAGTGTTTTGCCAGAATCGAACATTGACAAACCGCTCATAACCCCCCAGCAATGCTTTTCTCTACAGCTACTTTCATTCTCATTCAAAATTTTCCAATCCTAAAAGTTTGTAAACCCAAATTTTATTGAAATTCCACAATCTGTCATCCATCCATTCAGAACTGTCTGCATACCCATCAAAACAAACCCCTTCCATTGGCTTTCATAGTAACATACCTCTGAAGATGAAGCACTACCTCTGCAAGATTAAGAGCTTTCCAATGTTTGCATATATACCCTTAAGAAAAATAAATAAAACTACCCCATTGCTATTCACATTTACAAAAAAATTAACAATATTTTAAACGAAACTTTTAGTGGCCTAAAATAAATATCTTATAACAAAGAACGTTCATAAAAAAAAACAATAATTTAACGAAAATTTCAGACACCTAATATATCTGATAACGAGAAAATGTACATAATTTTGTTCACTTACTATACAAAAATTTTTAAAGACGAAATTTCCACCCCCTACGTCCGTATCTAACAATATCTTAATACAAAGAATGCTATCACAACATAAAATACATTTAAAAATTTAAACTATTACACTTTCAAAGTATCTTTAAAACTTTAAGCTGTAGAAACAAATTACATTGCAAAACTACAAATTTTCAAACTATTAAATTATAAATTTTTAAACTATTACAAACTAAAAATTCAGCATCAAACTCGAAACCTTATAAATAATTATAATTTGCAACCGCATAAATTACTCATAAATTTTACAAAATTTGCAATCGCATACATTACTTTTTAATTTGTACAAATCTTTAAATTAACCAACTTAAACTATTATATTAAGTACCTTAAGTGTAAATACAAAAGTTAAGATACAATAAATAATAATTTAGGAATTAGATTTCCTTACTTACATTTACCTAATTGACAAAGCTCACCTATAATAAAGATGAACAATACGATGGTTTATTTAATTACATTACAATCAAACAATAAGTACACATGAAAATTCGTTTAATTCTATTATGATTCAAATTCAGGTAAGTCCGTTAAAATTTTGCTACAATCGGACTTTAGGTAAGTATGTTCAATTGAAATTCAGTTACTTAAATTCTTTTAATTTTAATACAATTAAACTACAAGTAGGTTAGTACTAAATAAAACTAAACTTTCGTTTGTTTCAGGCGATTTTGCTAAATCATCCTGAATTGCTTTTGATATTTATAAACTTCCAAAATTTTTTTCAAACTTAAATAAAAATTCAAATGAACTACTAAAAAAAAACATATTTTTATTATCAACCAATTTTGACGCAACCCTATAAATGAATCAAATTAAGTTCAAGGTTGTTATTGATTAATTGAGGTTAATGGCAAAAAAAATTCTCAATCTAAAATAATAACATCTACTAGTATACTCTTACTTACTGCCACAATACCAAACAACAAAAACAAAAACACATTACCAATGCTGTGCTTGTCGGCAAGTATGTGTATATTACTTAAGGACTCTTTCTACCCGATCAAACATAAAGCGTCCGTGCTATGTGCCCTACCCTTTGTCTTTCCAACTTGCCAATCTACTAATAATTTAAAGTCGTAAAAATACGCTGGATACAAACCCCTTTACAACCTTTTCACCGTAGAATAATCATTGAATAATTCCTTGATCATCAGCGAGTGTTCTACGACTAATATAACGACGATGCTACATATTTTTCTAAATTTTTTTTTTTAATAATAAATAATTGAGAAATGCTTTTATTATTTTATTTATCTCCTATGTTGATTGAAAGCTGGAATGTGCAATTTCACACACTGTATAATTGTATTTACTCCAAACTTGAAACGCACTAATGTTGATATAGTCATGGAGCAACTATGTTGAGATTATCGTTGATTGGTCATCGTCTCGCAGATCCCATAGAAAGCGACGTTATTTTTCCTGTTTGCCTAATACATTAGCGACCGCTGATCTGAAGTTGCTCAATTTTCAAACTTAAAATTCTATTTATATAAACTAGGTACTTACACTTATGTAAAATTTCATAAGTATCGATGAAACGATACCCAAGTTATCGTCGAACAAATATACATACAAATATACAAACATACATACAAATATCCGTTTGTCCCAGATAATTCTGAGACCTCGCTTCGCTCGATCTAATATTCTTCAAACAACACGCAAGCACTGATCTCCAGGCCTCTTCATAATTTCTTCTTAGTTATCTCTGAATCTTTCAGGATCTCTGAATCTCCTTGTTTTTTCCTTTTTCTGAATCCCTGACCCTTTTTGTGATTCCTAACATCCATACCTAACGGTGAAAGTCTGAAACACTTACCAGCCCTAGACTCTACGAGCTTCAACGTCACTGTATTGATGATAGAAAGGAAAGATATAGCCAAGAGAGACCACTTGATAAGAATAGAAGACCACTTGATAAGAACTCATTAGTTCTTCCAGAATAATCATGTTAGATTCCGGCTTCGAGAAACCGCAGCGCAACTTTTACAATGATTTGAAACGCTTATCAGCCCAACACTTTTTCACTACAATACCATGATATTGACGCCAAAAATACCACGAAACGAGAACCAGTGACCCAGTATGACCAATTGAGCATATTAGATTCCGCCATACTCTGCGAGCTTCAACACTATTGTACTGACGAAAGTAAATTAAAAAAAAATTAATTAATGACAGAAGATCATCTAATTAGAACCACTGATCCAGCATGCCCTGGATAGACTCCTGCCTTGATCGAGACTATAGCGCAATTTTTCCAATGGTGTGGTTGAAACCATTGAGCACTACGAGCAACAGCACACATCCGTTATCACAGTTAATTGAAGCTGATTAATTTTCTCATCCGAACTAAATCAAAATAGTGAAGTGATAGTGTCAACTAGTGTTCTAAAACGCCATAAGACTCTAAACAATATTATTGGAAATAATGTGATTTCTGTCTTTTTAATGTAATTGCTAATTAATACATAAGTTTTAACTGAAGAGTTAGGAATAATTTTTAGCACTTACTTTTGAAAATTGTATTCATTTATTGATACATCATTTATGATTAGATAATATAATACAATTTATGTGAATTAATTTGTGGTTAGCAATCATTTGTTTTCATGATGTACGTTAGATTTTAATTATGTGGATTAGTGTGTTTTCTTAAATGTAATTTTACTGTAATTTGAAATTTAGTTATAAAATATATATTTGCATCATTGTTAGATTTAATTGCTAGATAATTATATGTGTTAGATATTATTCTATTGTCTTATTATGTAGTAGGAATTTTATTAGTCTTAATAAAAATGTGTTGATAGTTACATAAATTGTGTCGTTCTGAAATGTAATTTTGTTGTATCGGTAATTTCGAACCTTATTCTCAAAAATAATTTACTGTAATTGTTATATTTAATCACCAGATACATATTGACACATAATTATGTTAGGTACCTATATAAAAATGTGTTTACATTTTACAACTAAATTAAGGTTCTTTTGTGTGATCATTTTGTTGTAGTAATCTAGAATATTATTTCGTATATTTAGATAATTGTTAGATTTTAATCTGTTATGTATGTTTTATTGCAATGTACTGTTAGTTTTAGTTAAAAATACGTTTGTTCTCTTGTAACAAATCAATGTTAGGTACTAAGAATAATAATATAGGAATTTCCATAAGGTTAAATTTTTATTAGTTTTAGAAATGTATCTGCGTCGTAATTTGTGTTTTTTGTGTCTGCCTTGTAATTTTTATGCAAGCCTAGCATAATAGTTCTGCATTTATTTTCAAATTTTGATGTAAGCCTAGAATAATGTCTGAATTTATTATCTAATATTGTAATGTTAATTGTGTCGAATAATTAAATTTCTGTCGTTAGGTTTAATGTCATAAAATGTTCAAACGTGGTTAGATTCGAATTACTTATGATTAATAATTAATTAATCAAATGAAGTGAAATTGTCCTGAGTCAATCATTTCCCAGACAATTTCACTCTTAAGGGGGGAGAATTTATGTTATCAACACCGTTGGCCAGTTAACCCGACCGAAGGCACATCCTTTTACCATTGCACATGTGCGCAAGCTTCTATTGTGCAGGGTGAAAGCGCATCGACGCCCACCCCTTCCTTTGTTTAGATAAGTTTAATGTTAAATAGAATAAGTTTTGTCAAACATTAGTTAAGTTACCATCTAAGGGAACAGACTTCAAACTCAGTCTGTTAGGTTAGGTTTAGAATATAAAGTAAATGACTTCAAAATCAGTCGTACTTTTTATTAATAGTATTAATTTAAAACACCACCGCGACGCTCCCGAATTCTTGACTAGGTAGATATTCCAAATCACCATCACCTGAGTTCTGCGGTTCATAACGTTAGGTTTACACTAAACGATCACTGGCCAATCTTAGATTTAAGTAATTTAGTAATATTCATATAAAATGTAACATAATGTCTTAATAAACTTATCAGCTTACAAACGACTTTTAATCTTCCAGTTACTAGGTTAGAGTTAAGATTTGTAATAGGTCAGGGTCATCTTTAGTCAGCTTTGCGAGACAATAAGGTTAGATATTTAACATTAGATTTTATATAATATAGTAAATAAAACTAGGCTTGCAGGATAAGTAGGCTAGCAGTGTACGTATAGGAATATATACTTTATTCTTATAGGTATAGGAAGCTCTAGATAGATATTTATAGATATAGCTAGTTAGAGGGGGGGTTTTATTACAATACTTATCTAAACATACTTATAATAACAAAAGAAAAAAAAAATTATAGAACTAGTTAAATAAAAAAAAAAAAAAAAAAGACAACAGCACTATCGTTTATCAACGAGCGGACAATTGCAAGTAATGATTTTTAACCTGTTCTTTGAACACGGCAAGTGTGGAGAAAGTCTGATCGGCACAGGCAAAGCATTCCAAACTTGAACTGCCTGGAAAGCAAATAATTAGCCCACGGATTGGCCTGCTTTGTCTCAGTATTTGCTTAAATTTACTTGTATCTAAAGCTTATTATGGAGTACGACAATTTTTAGATGATAAATTGCAAAATATTCGAATTAAATTTAATAATAATGATTGTATAATTTTTTCATGTTCTAATGATTATGTTATGGCCATATTGGACTTAACTGATAATTCAATATTTTTGTGATTAGTAGTAAGATCTCAATGTAACACATTTCAACAATAAATGTTCTTTGACTTTAATAGCCCACGGTTTGGACCGCGTTATTTTATAACTTGTCATAAAATAAAAACTTAATAAAGTTATATTTTCATATACCTACTGTTTTTTTATAGCGAGAAAAGAATATTTTTCGATTTATGATGAGATATATGACGATCGTGAGTTGACCCATGTGGTTTCCCACTCGTATACCAAATTTTATCCAACTCCATTCGCATGTCATGGTCTACGTTACAATCGTCAGGTCCTAATCCTGGTCAGACCACTGAGCTCTTTGAAACTTATGTACGGAATTTCATACTACTGGCTTTTCATTGAAGGAAAACATTGAAGCAACCTGCATAGGCACGTCCTCAGAGAAAAATCGATGTCGTATGTGAACTCAGCAACCCGCGCTCGGCCAGCGTGATGGATATGGCTTAATCACCCTTCGTGGGTAGGCCTACGTTCAGTGGTGGACTATTAAAAATCGGCCAAGTGCAAGTCGGACTCGCGCACGAAGGGTTCCGTACCGTATGGGAGCCCATTCCTCTTGCCGTTATTAATAGCGAGCAAAAAACTCATAAAAATCACGTTTGTTGTATGTCCCTTAAATATTTATTTTATTCTATTTTTAGTATTTTCTGTTATAGCGACAACAGAAATACATCATTTGTGAAAATTTCAGCTGCCCAACTATTACGGTACGGTGACAGACAGACAGACGGACATCGAAGTCTTAGTAATACGGTCCCGTTTTTACCCTTTGGGTACGGAACCCTAAAAAAGGCCAGTACAGGTATTCATCATGTTTCATTAAGTCATTAGAAATTTAATTTCGATTATTCTGAACCCAATGACAATCTCGCCCATAACCGTTTACGCGGTCAAAAGTGATCGAGACACTTGTAGGACTTTCAGACATTCTCTGACCAAGTAAGTACAGACAAAAAAGTAGCACACAAGAAGGTACATTTTATTTGAAAAATACATAGCGCACCTACATCTAGACGACATGCATGTTCTAGGATTCCATTATACTCATCATTTAACTAACTTTTACTATGGTACCAACCCAGAAATCACGTAAATAAAATTAGCTGTTCAACACAAAAAATTCATCGACCCGCGACAAAATGTAAAGAATAGGTAATTTTCACTTTTTCAGGGTAGTTCCCATAGTAAAGTAAGTAGTTATTGATCCGTATGTACCCTAAGTTCAAGTCTATTGGCTCACAAAATAAAATCGTTCATAAACTATTAGGGGCCCATTTTGCCCCCATTGAAGGATCTAAATTTTCTCAATTTAATTCTAGATATTTCACTACGTTTGAAAAAAAACGCGATCAAGTTATTTTTCACGCTTATATAGGATGTTTGGTCTAGCGTTAGACAAGGAATCCGGGACTTTTCCCAGGACGTTAATAGTCATATATTAGTTAAAAGGGTGGGCTATTTTCAAACAATGTTGCATCGGTTTTCGAACAGTCATTTAGTACTTTTTTTAGGAATTGATATCCTGAAGGATCCACTGATATTTACCGGGATAGCAGTACCCCAAGTGGTAATTTGTGTTATTGTCTAGCGTCGTACCAAATTTCGTTAGAATTCATTAACCCCTTTTATCTTAGCTTTATAATTGATTATTTTGGCTATTGCTAAGAAACCCTATAGATTTTCCGGGATAAAATTCTAGAGAGGCCACAAAAGAAATTTTTGCGTGCATTAAACTACAAGACTAGGATGCCTAGATCCAGTTTTGAATATGATGAGCACTGTTATCATCATCACATGCTACCTTTAAAGATCAGGAGAGAGGCTTCAGATCTTACATTATTACATAAAATAGTATCTAATGCAATAGATTGTCCATCTTTGTTGGCTATGATTGGCATTGTGACTCCATATAAGTAGATCAACCCCGCGCAGAAATGAGCTCCAGCTGCACACTCCTCACTGTGATACCAACTACCGCAAAAACTCTTTCATTATCCGTACTTCTTTCAATTTTAATCAAAATTATTCCAGGAATGTTGATTTGTTTGTGATGAAGCGAAATTCGTTTAAAAAAATAATCAATAAAGACTTTTTTGATAAAACTAAATCTAAATATGAAAACACTTTAAAAAGAATAAGTAAGAAGAAAAGAGATATTATAAAGAATAAAGTACTTTAAAGTAGGTTTTAAAGGCATCAAGTAATAGACAGGAACAAACTAGTTTCAGGCTCGTAGATATTTTTGTTGTCAACTTTATTAATTATGTGAATGCTATTGTATTGTGCATAGATACCTAACTTAGTTAAGTCCACATTATTTGTTTACATACCTATTCCGTATTGGGCACTTTGTACTTATAAGTGAAAACTGTTTGGCTTACGTATTGTCATTTAACCTCTTTTTACTGTGTTTGTTAGAAAGCCGTTTGTTTTCCATGTAATTTAAAAATAAAATAAAATAAAATAAAATAGTTACTGTATTGAAACATGTAGTGTGCTTTCTACATACCTACCAGATTTCATTTATATAACCGTTCAGCTCGTCTGATGTAATTTTTGATGCTTTTTTCACCAACTTTGGGAACTTATCTGACACGTTAGATAAGAAAAATTCGGAAAAACAGGAAGAAATGTAACTTTTATTTTATTTGTAAAGCATATATACAAAGTTTTAAGTCAATCGGTAAAGGTATTAAAAAATTAAATGGAAACAAAAAGGGCCCGTTTTACGCTGTTAGAGGTCGATTTTTCGAAATTTTCGTCCTTTGTGCTTCATTACGTTGTACATTGTACCTATGTTCGAAATTTCAAGTCTCTATCTTTAGTGGATTGGATTGTAGCCTAAACTGATTAATTTTGGCTATCCCTAAGGATCCCCATAGAATTTCCGGGATAATAATAGTTCATGTGTTGAAACATGTTGTGTGCTTCCTCCATACCAGATTTCATCCAGAACCGTTCAGCTCGTTGGATGTAATAGACGCTTTTTTCATCAACTTTGGGACCCAATTTGACCCCTTAGATGAGGAATATTCAGAAAAACAGGAACAAACGTAACTTTTATTTTGTTTGAGTAGCATGTATACAAAGTTTCAAGTCAATCGGTAAAGGGAATAAAAAGTTACATACAAACGAAAAAGGCCCGTTTTACCCCTTTAGAGGTCGATTTTTCAAAATTCCGTCCTTAGTGCTCCATTACGTGGTCCAATCTATCTTTGTTCCAAATTTCATGTTCCTATCTTTAGCGGTTTGGGCTGTAGGCTGTCTGTCAGTCAGTCACTCAGGGAAGCCTTTTATATAATAGATGGTACCAGATAGATGCTTGAAATTTTCACAGAATATTTAGTTTTATATTCCCTTCAATAATAAATAATAAAATTAAAATAAAATAAATATTTAAGGGGGGCTCCCACACAGTACGGAACCCTCCGTGCCCGAGTCCGACTCGTACTTGGCCGATTATTTATGACTGGTTTATAATGTAAATGTAATGGATGTTGCGGCAGCTTTCAGTAGAAAACATAGATAAAGAGATAAACAGAGTTTTCTAAAGAAGAAGTCAAGTAGAACAAGAAAATTATGGAGTAGGTAAGTATGCTATTTTAAAATTTTCAACAACTGCTGTGTTAAATCTGAATAACTGTTACTAATCTTCATGGTTTTTAATAAATGTAGAGATGATCTGGAAAAATGGTAACGATCTGCTGGAGTTTTGAATCTCTACTTTTCAGGACACTTTAATTTGATTAGCAATTTGAATATAAGGAAAAAAAACTGAAGATGTTACATTAGATGCATCAATATGTATGTAATGAAGTTGTCTTTTGGAAGATAGGCTCTATCAAATTTTTATTTCAGGTGGGACGCAGTGTTTGCCATCACTATCTACACAGGTTTTATCTTATCTTGCATCCTTGGTGGCAGTTCGGGTGAAATATTGAAGACCAAGGCGCTCTATGCAAAGCCATAAAGTTACGTAGAGTTATTTAATGGTGAAGATAATTCGGATTATGTATTTTGACATAATTTTTTTGTAAACCGTTTCAGACATATTTTTATGATCGTTCTGCCTGACAACAATAGAATACTCGAACGTTGTTGGACAGGGCTCTTTCGGCAATTTAATAACCTGGGATTATGGATGTACATGCGTTACTACGCAACTAATTAAAGCGTAGGCAAAGAGAAAATGGCAATCTGTGGAGACCTCCCTCCCCCCGCTAGTGGGGGGTGTCGGTTACGTATGCCCCCTTGGGGTGGTCGGGTGTATGGTTTTTCTGCTCGGGCATCCTTTGCTTACTTATTGATCCAGTCAAATGTGTGGAGGTGGCGCGGTGGGTGGTGGCCCGGCCCCGCGCCCCGTCGAAGGGGGTACGTCCAAATAAATCTGCCCGCCCGCGAAACACCGCAGTGACAACAGCGGCGGCCGGTAAGATGCGTCCGCAATCGCAATTGAAACCTTCCACATCTCAGCCCGTGGACGAGCTCGCTTATCCTATGTCCGCAGATCCCCCGGCGTCGTTCACTTGTAAAAAAAAATGGAGTGTATCCCATCTGGCCCGGTGACTTGGCCCGGCGCCGGGCCACATGGGAAAGAAAAGTTTTATCTGGCCCGGTGATATATTTACCGGGCCAGATGACACAAATCAAGTGCCATCTGGCCCGGTAAGAGGAGACAAGAGGATACGCCTTGTAATTTGTGAAATACTAACTACATGCATCGATGAAAGGGATTGAACTTATAAATCAATATACTCACAAAACCGAAAATGTACTCACAATACGAAGCCTTAGACTACGCCAAGCTAACTACAATCTACAACGCCCTAGTTAAACCACATCTTCCATACCTTATCGAGATTTGGGGATGCGCTGCTAAAACGAGAATGTGTAAATTACAAAGATTGCAGAACAAAATCATTAAAACCATTTTTAACTACGACTACTTAACTCCAACTAAGAAAATTTATTCATCAACTAAAATAATGAACATAAAACAACTATACAAATATAACACATGTATCTCGTTATGTTCCCCGAACTTAGCTCAGTGTTGATACTGTGTCGGCCCACGCGATATCACGCCACCGCATTCCTCGGCCCAGACGCAGTGTCAGCAAAGATAAGCGCCCGAGCTTTCGTTAGAATTTAAGACGTAGGTTTATATATAAGTTTAGTATCAGCTTCACTAGGAATAAGACGTGCCTAACATCGGTACATTAAATAAGTTAGATTTAATTTGTATTTTTAAAAACATTAATAAACGCTCTCGAAAGTTAACTGGCGCAGCCGGTAGGATAGCTGGCTGTTGCCATCGCGGAGTATTTTTCTCAAATCGATAATCCTCTAGTGTGTGGCAACAAAAAGTTTTAACGGCCTACCTAGAAAAATCCTAGAGTCAGTGCATCCGTTAACCAGCTATCCTCGAACCAAAGAAATACGTTACTTCGAGCAGTGAAACATGGCGATTGGACTGTGAGTACAAGTAAAATCCTTCTACTTCCTTTCTTTCCCATCATTTCCCTGATTTTTGTAATTTAATTAAGTTTTGTGACGAAAATTGCACATTAATTAAATAATTGCGACGAAAACTGCGCATAGTTAAGTAATTAAGTATTTGTGACAAAAACTGCACATTAATTAAGTAATTGCGACGAAAATTGCGCAGAATTAAGTAAAATAAATTAGTTTATATTGTTAAAATAAAATTAATTATTTTTTAGAAAATTAGCTTACCTAATTTTCATAAATTTATTGTAATATAAAATCTATTGCATTTAGTTAAGGATTTGTAGAAATTAAGTAAATTGTCTAATTAAGTGTATAACTGTGTATTTACCTGAATTACTAAAATGGCACAAGAAAATAGAGGCCCTTTGCCTTTACCCGTATTACCACAAGCTCAAATCCCTAAAGAAATGTTATCATTAATCCCAGAATTCAATGGCGACACAAAATTATTAAATTTATTCCTAAGGAAATGTGAATATGTTTTACGTCAACTACAAGGCACACCGCCCCGCAATGAATTTCTCATGCAATACATAACCAGTAAATTGACCGGAAAAGCCGCCGCGGTTATCAGCGAGCGTACTGATTTCGAAACTTACGATAACCTGCGAGAGGTACTTGTGCAACATTTTGGAGATCCTCGCAGCGAAGAATGTGTCGCTATCGAACTCGAGTCGCTAAAAATAAGAAATAACGAGAGCTACCTAGATTTCTGTAGCCGCATTCAGGATGTCCGCGCTATCCTATTTTCTAAGGTGTTCCAGACTAACAATGCAGAAATGAGAATTGCTAAGAAAATTATTTATGACAACACCGCGCTTAATATATTTTTATATAATTTACCTGAAAACATGGTACGAATTGTCAGATTGAAGAATCCAGCAACTCTTGAGGACGCATTAAAAATAGTGTTAGAAGAGGTAAACTTCCATGAGCAGTATAACCTCCGCTCAAAATTACTCAATAGGTCCCAAACTTTAATGCCGCTTCAAAATCAAAATAACTATAGACCAACAATTCCCACACAATTTAAATTTGGCATTCCCGGAAACCAAAATTTATATGTACCAGCCCCTAGGCAGCCTACACAGCCTGCACAACACCAAGCAGTAAGTAGACCGCAGTTTGGATATAAACCCAACTTCGGGCAACAGGTAAGTCCGCAGGGCTTCCGCCCTCAGCCTGGACAGTTCGGATTCAGACCTCAGCAGCCTGGACAGTTCGGATTCAGACCCCAGCAGCCTGCACAATTTGGATTCCGCCCTCAGCCTGGTCAATTTGGATACCGCCCTCAACCAGCTCAATTTGGTTACCGCCTACCGCAGCCTCAAGCACCAAAGCTAGGGAGCAATGACGTCACAATGCGCACAGCCCCTGCACACCCGCCTAGACATCCAGTAAATGAGATGTACACTACAGACGCGCAGGACTACAACGCTGAATACGGTGAGTATGCACAGCACTACGACCCTTACCCGGTTTATTATGAAGAATACCCTACATATGATTTTCCGGAACCCGAGGAAATCCCGGAAAATGCGGAAAACGCCGAAGTTACAGACGAAGGTATTGAAAATGAAAATTTTTATATGACGGCCTCCCCAAATCACCCGAGATAATTCAAATTAATTATGACGCTACTCTAAAATTGCCATACATATACGTACCAGATATAGACGGAAAATTTATGTTAGATTCAGGAAGCACCAGGTCGTTTATAAGCCCCACAAAGGCTAACGAGTACTATAGTGAATTGAAACAGTACGAACCATTTACAGTCACTAGTACGCATGCTTCCAGCACCCATAATGAAGTCGTGAGAATTCCGAATTTCCAAATTTTTCATAAACCAGGTTTTCACAAATTTTTCATCTATGATGTGGATAGAAAATACGATGGTGTAATTGGATTAGATCTTATGTCAAAACTGAAAGCCAACATGGACTTAGGTAGGAAAATTCTGAAAACTGAGGAAACTACTATACCTATCGTTTACGACCGCGAATACATAATTAACTTAGAAGCCCGTTCTGAGCACCGAGTGAAATTACCGGTAAATCTCGAAAACGGTGACGCAATTATCAATTTTACACAATTATCCGAAAATATACGTATGCCTTCAGCTATAGTTAAGTGTGAAAACTATTTCGCGACAACCGTGATCCAAAACGCATCGGAAAGAGACATGACTATGACAGTTACAAAACCGTTTAAGGTGACAAAAATTAGCGATGAAAATGAAATTTGTGACATAAACTACAGTAATGACATGACTGACGTAGACGTAGATGACATATTGAAAGAAAACTTGAAAAAACTACGACTTGACCATTTAAATTATGAGGAAAACAAAGCTATACGAGACTTATGTGAGGAATATAAAGACATATTTTACTGTGAAGACTTACCGTTAACATTTACGAACCAAGTTAAACATCATATCAGGACAGTCAACGAGGACCCTATCTATATAAAACCATATAGACAGGCTCCAGCTCAAGCCCAGGAAATTAAAGCACAAGTAGACAAATTATTAAGGGATAATGTGGTCCAGGAGTCACATTCACCCTGGAGCGCCCCCGTTCACTTAGTCCCAAAAAAGATGGATGCTTCCGGACAGCCTAAATACAGAATGGTTATTGACTACCGCAGACTTAACGAAATTACGACTGACGATAGATACCCACTTCCCAACATTTGCGACTTATTTGATAAATTAGGTAAAAGTAGCTATTTTACAACTCTCGACTTAGCTTCCGGATACCACCAAATTGAAATTGCAGAACAAGACAGACAAAAAACTGCATTTTCCACCCAAAATGGACATTACGAATTCCTTAGAATGCCATTTGGTTTAAAGACAGCTCCGGCGACGTTCCAACGCGCTATGGATAATGTGTTGAGAGGTCTACAAGGAATACACTGCCTTGTCTACTTAGACGACATTTTAATCTATTCAAATGGTCTAGTAGAACACCTAGAAAAACTCCGAAAAGTTTTTGACAGACTTAGACAAACCAACCTAAAAGTACAACTTGACAAATCCGAATTCCTCCGAAAAGAAGTGCAATATCTAGGACATACTTTGACTAAAGACGGACTCAAGCCAAATAACGACAAGATAAAGGTAGTACTAAACTATCCTATCCCAGAGACTCAGACGGAAATCAAACGATTCCTAGGTTTCATAGGATATTACCGTAGGTTTATAAAAGACTTTTCCAAAATAACGCAACCCCTAACCGCCTGCCTGAAAAAGGGTAAAAAGGTGGAAATAACAGAAAAATACAAAGAAGCTTTCCAAAAATGTAAAGAGTTATTAGTAAATGCCCCAATTTTACAGTACCCAGACATGACGAAACCTTTCATCCTCACCACTGACGCCTCGGAAGTAGCAATTGGTGCTGTTCTCTCCCAAGGTACCATAGGCACAGATAAACCTGTAGCTTACGCCAGCCGTACGCTTACAGATACCGAGAGGAAATATAGCGCAATAGAAAGAGAACTATTGGCTATAGTTTGGGCCACTAAACATTTCCGCCCCTACCTCTACGGACATAAATTCGACATAGTAACAGACCACAGACCTTTACTTTGGCTTTACCAACTTAAAGAACCAGGAAGTAAATTAACGCGCTGGAGATTACGACTCCAGGAATACGATTTCGATATAAAATACAAAAATGGCCGCAAAAACACAAATGCTGACGCCTTATCTAGGCTTAAGGTAAATGCCCTGGAATCAGAAGAAAATGACGACCGCTCTATGATAGTTAACTTAGATAGACCAACCGAACAAACGACTGACAGACAGAACGACAGTGACTCTGGCACTATTATACTCTCCGACTCGAATCGAACAGCTACAGCTAGCCCTATAAGTTTATCTGACGACGAAAGCGTAAACGAAGAGTTATTACGTAAAGAATCACATTGGCAAGTTAGGTCCGAAACCGAATCTAGCCATAGTCAAACTATTCATTCAGGTAAAGATTTAGATTCACCTGGAATCCCCATTTTGCAAGAAGCCGTAGACACAAAACCAAACCAAATACTAGTTTTTCAAAAATTTGGAAACGACATGCAAGTAACCGACTTATCCACAAAACACCAGAAAATTCTGGAAGTGTTTCTCCCAATAAATAATTTGGAAATAATTAAAGAATTTTTGAAGAAATACGTGAAACCAAAAGTTAAATATTTTATTTACTTTGAGAAATTCGAACACAGGCGCGATTTCGGAAAAACGATAATAACACTATTTAAAAAAGGCACTGTTAACTTTTATGAATGCACAGAACGCGTTGTAAATGTAGAAGACGAGAACGAACAAAAACAAATAATAGAAAAAATACACGACGGTAAAACATGCCATAGAGGCATATCAGAAACGGTTAAAAGAATCAAGCGAAACTACTATTGGCCGAACATGCAGGAAACAGTAGCAGCTGTTATAAATTCTTGTGAAAAATGTAAAGTTAGCAAATACGACCGTAAACCCATAAAACCGGTACTTCAACTTACGGAAACACGAGAATCCCCATTTCAGGAAATTTTCATTGATATTTTCTCAATAGAATCAAAACATTATCTCACCATTATTGATGCCTTCAGCAAACTAGGACAAGCTTTGGAAGTACCGTCCCGATCTACCCCGGAAATAGTTAGAGCATTACTAAAATATTTCAGTTTTTATGGAATTCCCAGAAAAATCAGTTGCGACCCCGGAACCGAATTTAATAATGAATTAATGAAGGAATTAACAGATTTGCATAAAATTAAATTACATATCGGAACACCCAATAACTCAAACTCTATGGGAATGGTAGAGCGCTTCCATTCCACCATCATAGAAATTTACAGAATAGCTAAATATGAGAGGAAATACACAGATGCCGCCTCCGTAATGACCTATGCTATACTTGCGTACAATAATGCTATACATAGCGCTACTGACCTAACTCCTTTCGATACAGATTTCGATAAAGCTTATAAGCAGCAATTAATTAAGGACCACAGAAAAAGGATTCAGGAATTATACAAACACATTTCCCAGAAAATGAGCAAAGAAAAAGAAAATGTAGTTAGAAAAAGAGGAGGAGAATTAGGACCGAATTTAGAAGCAGGAAAAGTAGTTTTCGCCAAAGCAGTGAACAAAAGACAGGCAAAAGATAAACCCAAATACCAAAAGGCAGTAGTAACAGGAGACGTAGTTAGAAACGTAGTCCCCGTAGAAGTCAGGAACAGGCAGACCAAAGTTCCCCTTAAAAACGTGAAACGTCCTCCACAGGTGGTGCTGCCTACTTCTGATGGCATGGACATCGACCCAGGCCCTTCTGGATCGATACAGTCACCAAGACCAGGACCTTCAACTGCAAAGGATTGAAAATAATCCGGGTCTTCTACCCGTCAAGTTAGGAAAAGCATTTCTAGAGCGAAACGAATGGTCTGTCGTAAAAACAATTAAATTAGAAGGATTAGCCTATGATTTAGAGCTGAACTCAAACCACTTTTCCGATTTTTGTACAAACTTAGAAACTTTCCAAAATATTTCCGCAATAAGTGGTATAAATGAGAACAAAATTCAGGTGCAATACGTAAGAGATGAAGCCATCGAAAAGTTACAGCAATTAATCCCTCAGAAAAGGGTCAAACGTGGCCTTATTGATCCGTTAGGCTCACTAGTTAAAGTTATAACTGGCAATTTGGACCATGACGACGCCGTTCATTTCGATACACTTATAGCAGACATAGATAGCCGCGAAACCGCGACATCTAATAAAATAACAATCATTTCTGAAATGTTAGATCACGTAGTTAACTCCACTAAGGTTATTGATGAAAACACTAAGATACTAAGCGATAAGATTATGAACTTAGAACAATTTTATAAGAATAACGTAAACAGGCAAAG
Source organism: Hypomecis atomaria (assembly GCA_964007245.1). Classification (NCBI taxonomy): domain Eukaryota; kingdom Metazoa; phylum Arthropoda; class Insecta; order Lepidoptera; family Geometridae; genus Hypomecis; species Hypomecis atomaria. The sequence goes on from OZ023279.1 coordinate 31,910,295, forward strand.
CTCGGAATTACTTCAGTCTCATATAATTAATGTATTTAACTTATTTATAATTAATTTCAGAACCATCTCTATGAAGCTCAGTGACATTGAGACGGCAATAGCATTTAGTAAAGTTTCCGTTCTACATAAAGTTGTTCTAAACTCCCAGGAATTATTAATGTTGTTAAAAGAAATAAGTAATGTTGAACAATTAATGTATCCAGTAAATGAGCAAAATTTAGTAAACTTAGAAGAGACATTTACGGTAAAAACCTATGCTAGGGATAGTGATGTTATATTTATAATTAATGTGCCCTTAGTTGATAACGTTACTTATAGTTATTTCAAATTGTACCCACTCCCTGTGTTCCATGATCCTAGCGAAGAAGTTTACGCCATTATCCCTGAATTCCCTTACCTAATAGTAGAAGGTAATAAGTACCGTCCAATAGTCCAGGAATGCAGAGAAATAACAGCTAGAGAATTTTTATGCCCAGAGAAAGCCCTAGCCATGCATACAGCGGAAACCTGTGAGGAGCAGCTAATGCAGTTTCAACAGAATGCCACGAGATGCTATCCCCACCGAGTCGAGCTGGAAAACCTGAAAATCCAGAAAATTAGCCGAAATATGTGGATAATATTTGTGAAAATCGAGAAAACCATAGCTCAGAGATGTGGAGATGACGTAGTACAAGAACGAATCCGAGGAACATATATATTAACTATACAGAAGCCGTGCGACGTCTTCATCGATAACCTGTTAATTTACGGCCACCGTTTCCACTCGTTAGATATGCCGCACTATAAGCAGGTACCTATAGTCAACCTGCCTAGTTTACCCGACAACCAGAAAATCGTCGAAGCGAATGCCGATCCGGTAAGCCTTAAGAGTGTGGACCTGGACGCCATTCAACGCCTCAACGAATTATTGAAGAAAAGCCCCAGACGCGGAAACAGCGAAATTAGTGTGAAAAGTGTTAGTGTTGCCACCATAGTGTTATATATGGTGATTATGGTCATTTTAGTTTACGCGATTTGGTGGAAATATAAGTGTTTCATGCGAAAAGACAATATGGAACCGAACATTGAAGAAAATGTTAATGGGGTACCAATTCCCCTTTTAGTAGCATAAGAAAACGTCGGGAAATTGTAAAGAGCAAAGTTCTCGGAAAAACTACATTTTTCCGATAACTTCGGTCTAAGGGGGAAGGCGTTATGTTCCCCGAACTTAGCTCAGTGTTGATACTGTGTCGGCCCACGCGATATCACGCCACCGCATTCCTCGGCCCAGACGCAGTGTCAGCAAAGATAAGCGCCCGAGCTTTCGTTAGAATTTAAGACGTAGGTTTAAATAAGTTTAGTATCAGCTTCACTAGGAATAAGACGTGCCTATGCCTATGCATCGGTACATTAAATAAGTTAGATTTAATTTGTATTTTTAAAAACATTAATAAACGCTCTCGAAAGTTAACTATCTTTATTCGAAAAACTTTAACTAAAACTATTCACACTAACAATGTTTACAAAACAAAAAAATGTTGTTAACCGCCGAACTCGCCGAGCGAGCTATATCGTCATTCCAAGACATCGAACAAATTACGACAATGCTCACAACTGAAGGTGCCAGACTTTATAACTCACTACCCTCACAAATAAAAAAATGTTAACTCCCTTCATGCCTTTAAAAAAACCTTAGCCGAATAAATCATAGAACATGTATCGTTACTGTTATAACTAAAAGAAAAGAAGTGTGAAGTAAGTCTGTATCATGTTATTATATGTTCAATTAGTTAATTTATTTTGATAATAATAGGTACGACTAAAATTGTAAAATATTTTGTAAGTAATTATGTTATCATGTAAGTGACAAACTGTTTGTCTTTAAGATAATAAATATCTTTAAACCTAAACCTAAATCTAACTGCTTAGTACACAATAATTAGTTTTTATTGTGAATGACGCGATCAATTTCTTTGGACGCGATATCAACTTCTGTCATAAAACTCAACCTAAAATAGACTTCTTATAAATACCTATATCTTTTTGAACATACTAACGATATTTTTATAATAATAATAATCAACGAAGCCAAAATGCTATGAATCAAACAAAATTATTAATAAGTATTAAATACCTAATATAACATACACACAGTGTACAGTATGGTTTTTTTTATAAACAATCAACAGTGTTTATATAAAATCAAACAAAATTATTAACTAGTAGTCCGCCCCGAACTTAGACCTCGCGCAATTATATATTTTCTTTTTCTTTCAATGTGTACTGGTGTCCAGCATGAAGAAGGACAGTGCCGCCTCCTCTTTTTATATATTTAAAGACCTCATGTCATTTGAACAACTTTCGTCCACCGTAGCTCCTGAAATCGTTACGTGTTATTTAATCAGTAGTAGCACTACATCAATGAACATTTTTAACAACTCATCATTTCGATAAAAAAAAATGTTAAACAAATCAAATATCACTTCACTTACTTAGTTGCAGACGTTGCAGTTCATAAATACCACGTGCACATTACTGACACTTACCTTGCCTTGACAGTTACCTTGACTGATAGTTAAATTCAGTAAATTTTTAAAGCATTTCTTTTTTTTTCCTGCCATTTCGTATTTTTCCAGTGTCCCGCAAGTTTGTAATGATTTAACTTCAAAAAGTATTTAAAGTGGTGTCGAATGTTTTGCTCACAAGAATATTTATTTTATTAAGCTACAAATAAAATTAAAATAACGTTAATAGACTTCATGATTAATAAATAATTCAATTAAATGCAAACCGGGACAAATGGTAAAGTATGAAAAGTCCTATTTCTACTAACCGCTACTTTCAAACCAGTAAAATTCAAGGCATTCATACCAATATTTTGCTTACAAATCGTCTTAAAATTAGAAAAGAACTAAATGAGTCTTTTTGTTATTAATTATACATTTGACGCATTTTAAATTATTTTAAACTTGTTCCATAAAAAGTACCAAAAACTGATTACCCATTTTAATGTTAAAAAAATCAATTCCGATACTTTCTACATCACAAGGAAATTCAGCAGGAGTCATCAAATGTTGCTATTTTGTTTATGCCTTAGTTGCTTTTTTCACTGCGATCGTTTTACAACGGCGTTTGAGTTTGGAAGAGCATCCCATACCTGTTTTGTGACCGAATCTAGGAAAGTTGAGTAACAAGGCGTATCCTCTTTTCTCCCCTTACCGGGCCAGATGGCACTTGACTTGTGTCATCTGGCCCGGTAAATATATCACCGGGCCAGATAAAACTTTTTTTTCCCATGTGGCCCGGCGCCGGGCCAAGTCACCGGGCCAGATGGGATACACTCAAAAAATGGCGTGTGCCATTTTAATTGGAATGATTTCCATCGGAAAGCAAAAGCGCCGGGCACGACCTTAGAAACAGGCATGCGCGCAATCGATGAAGGCACCTAAGCCGCGACACTTCTTTACATGGAGGTCAATGACGCTTCTCCAAACTAAACAACAGACAATCATCTTATATTTATTTAGAATAAGATCTTTTTTGTAGCTAAGTTCAAATGAGGAATAATGCTATTGATCTTGTCATGTTCCAGAATTAGATGTACCTAGTTAACTTTCGGAAGCGCGAGAGAATGTTTCTTAAAAACTAGAAATAAAACTAAAATGTTGCCGATGCGAAGGCACTATAATTAATGAATAAAATACACTGATACATGTTACAAGATAACTTAGGCATCTAGGTGGTCTTATTCGCAGACGCATAGTCAGCTCTACTGATAAGACCAGTGCTCGGTTTGTTTCTGCGAACCAGCCGCTTATCTCTAGTATTAAGTTACGTGGGAACATACATCGAATTACATCGCTTAGAGTACTAGAGGTGGTGCTGTTCGATGAGAGAACATAACGTCTCCCTCCCTAAGCGAAAAATTATCGGAGCGCTCGATTTTAGAGGGATTCCGATAATTTTGAATGAAAGGATTAATTTTGGTGTACGAAACATAAAAAATAATCAAAACTATACTTAATACTACTAATCCTAATGCAATAACACTAATTATAGAGTCCGTTTCTTTGCTATCACCGAAAATTTCACTGTTCTTCAAAGCAAAGGCCATGTATTTAACTTCGTCAAGTGCAATCTCTCGTATATTGAGTGCATGTGCACTGAATATTTCCTCGACCGCGCGTAATTTTGGTAAGTTGATGATGAGTAGTGGGGTCCCTGGGTCCACTTCGGTGTAAAGACGGTGGTGCCGGATGGTCGTCCCGTTGACAGTGACATCACAGGGTCTGTTCAGCGTCACAACGTGCGTTCCGCATATCTGCTGCTTCGAAGCCTCTTCGCCGCAGGTCTCTGTGAGGTCTTGTTTCCGATCTGGTGAATAGTATACAGTTGCTTCTATCTATTTTCTGCAGCTTCACATCCTCAAGTGAATGGGGTGCTGCTTGCAGATGCCAGTGACGTCCTCGTATCTCATTAGTTTTTCCTAGCAGGAGGGTCCGCTGTATGGGGCGCGGTTGTCATCGTCGCAGAGAAACTCGTCTCCAGCAGCGAGTGAGCGGCACGGCTTTACAATCGGCTGATACTTCAGCCCTTTCGCCAATAGGAATGGGTATTTAGGAAATATGGCAACGGTTAGGTTTTCAGGTTTGAGGAGGATGGGTAATGTGTACAATTTAAAATAGTTATACGTAACATTATCGGTCAGAGGGATTTCCAATATAAAGGTAATTTGGTCCTTTTTGATAAAAGATTTAACATCAATAGTTTCCTCAATCTTAATTAAATTGAATTCATTGGGTACATATACCAGGTTTCTAGATTCTGCTATCAACTTCAAATGGTATAGCAGTTCGGTGGAATTAATTATAGACTGGTGTAGTATGGAGCTCTTGCTTAGAGCTAGCGCGGTTTCGATTTCACTTAATCTAATGAATATAGTCCTAAAACTACTTATGAATAAACTATATTGTTGTAATTATTTTCTCGGATTACAGTCTGTTTTAAGGGTCCCGTTAAGCAAGCAAAAGTTGCAATAACATTACTGATAGTAACATCAACGAGCTTGTAACTTAGAAATATAAGGTTGCAACGTTCATGCAAGCTTACAGCCAGCTTGAAACGAAGCCCTAACGGCCACGCTGTAGATAAACTTGCCCAGAGCTGATCTCCTTAACTTTTTAAAACTTTAAAACGTTAAGTTGCAGTAACATTACACATGAAATATATCTGAAAGTTGTTAAGTTAACTTTCCGTAAGTATAACGTTTAGCATTTCCACATTTTTAAATTTGAAAGGTAATAGTAACTTGTCTCATCTATATTGCTAAAAGGTTACAAAATATTACAAATAAAACTTGCACTTGGCTTGCATTTATTTAGTTTTGAATTGCTAGCATTTATTTAGTTGTCAGTTTATAAAAATTATTTGTTTTTCTAAGTTTTGTTGAGGCTATAGTTTTAAGTACATGTCCTAGAGGCAGGTGTGTGTGAGACTTTTCCACTTTCCGCTGTAAGGAATGTTATAATCAAATTTACAAATGGGAATACTTACCAATTTCTGCAAACACAACGCCACCGCGATGCAGAATTTCAATGTGCGATGCTAACGCCATCTAGTTTTTTAATGTTAAGTAAGAAACTCTACAGTAACATTTGATAACTTTCGAAAATAAAGTTCCAGCAACATTACTTACATAGGTTAGGTAAATAAAAAGAACAATTCGTAATGTTGTAGGAAAGTTGATGAAAAAAATATAACCATAAATCTATTGTCGCAATGTTTTACTATAACATTTCAGAAACTTTCATTTGTAAAGTACAGGCAATGCCAGACAGTGAAGTTAGTAAAATTACATTGCAGCAACGTTTTATTTTGTAACGTCCCAATCACATTTTTGCAACAATGTTAGTTACTTACATTGAGGTATGTTTGGGAGGATATATCCCTGCAAAGTTGAAACGTAAACTTTCATGCGAAATATAACAGTAACTTAATAAAATAATTTTTAATAAGTTTCAACATAACAATAAGATCTATGTAAGTGACATTTTCCTGCAAGATGATGTTTGAAATTCACAAATGTGCCATTTACAAACTTACTACAACTTATTGCAAGTTTCATGCTTAGTGGGGTACTTGTATTCGAAGTCGTTTGAATGGTCATATTTGTATAGTCCGTACATATCGTTTTTGTGAGTATAAGGGTAAGTATCATCAGGGTAAAAATTTTGTTCATCGTCGTCACCGGTTATCTCGTTAAGCTTAAATCTAGTAGAACGGGCGGTCCTTAAGGATACGTCGCCGGATTGCAAGTGTGGCGGGTTAACTTGTTGAGGTTGTTCATAGGGTCGCTTGTACCCAAATTGGGGTGACTTGTACCCGAATTGGGGTGGTTTGTACCCAAATTGCGGTGGCCTATAACCTAGCTGAGGGGACGTCCCTAATCGGGGTCTGAACCCTTGCTGCGGTCTTGATTGTGGGCCTAATTTACCAAACTGAGGTGCGGAGCCTAGCTGCGGGCAGTAGCCAAATCGAAGCTGTGCGAACCTTGGAACCGGTGGTCTATTTAAATTTTGGTTCCCAGGTATACCGAACTGGAATTGAGGCGCGGAAATCGCGGGTCTCATGGTATTCTGGCTACTAGGCATTGAAAACTGAGATCTTAGTAAATTTGACTTCATCCCTGTTCCTTGTTCCTTGAAGTTTACTTCTTCCAGCACAACTTTTAGAGCATCTTTTTTTTGGGATTTCCGTTTGTGCAAGAGTAGCAGCGCTATGTTCTTGCGCCATTTCTAATTAATTTTATTTTATTATAACTAAAACAATATAATTCAAACCTAATTTAGAGTCTCGGTAGAGTTTATACCGACACTATTACTTAATATTAAATATTTTATCCTTCATTAGCACAATTTTATCGATTTGAGACAAAACTATCTGATATATTACTATTATTAAACACCTATCCTTAACTAACACAATTTAATCGATTTGAGATTAAATTTTCCGATACTATTACTATTATTACCTAAATATCCTTACTTAACACAATTCGATCGATTTGAGACCAAATTTTCCGATACTACTACTATTCTTAAATAATATATCTTAATTAACACAATTCAATCGATTTGAGACCAAATTGTCTAATTATACAATTAACACAAGCAAATCTAACCGATGACCAAGGTCAAAATTTACAATATTCGAGGAAAATGGGGGTGGAAGGTTAAGGAAGGCGAAAAAGGCTTACTCACCAACCGACCTGCATCTTCTGCGCCCGTAGATAACTTATTTGTTTGGTTCGTGTGGATAGCCGGAACGGATACAACTGAATTCAGTATTAACACCGTTTACTTAATACTGCACAACGCGGGGGAAGTTCACCGAATTTAAGAGCGAACTTTTCGCGCTGGCAGCAGCCGACTATCCTACCGGCTGCGCCAGTTAACTTTCGGAAGCGCGAGAGAATATTTCTTAAAAACTAGAAATAAAACTAAGATGTTGCCGATGCGAAGGCACTATAATTAATGAATAAAATACACTGATACATGTTACAAGATAACTTAAGCATCTAGGTGGTCTTATTCGCAGACGCATGTCAGCTCTACTGATAAGACCAGTGCTCGGTTTGTTTCTGCGAACCAGCCGCTTATCTCTAGTATTAAGTTACGTGGGAACATACATCGAATTACATCGCTTAGAGTACTAGAGGTGGTGCTGTTCGATGAGAGAACATAACGACCTACCTACGGAGGAGCCATTTCGTTTTGTATCATCTCTTTACGTGCGAAACCTTAAAATTATTCTTATGTATAATACACCTGTGCGAAGCCGGGGCGGGTCGCTAGTTATCATAAAATTAGTGATTTTTTTGTCGTCGGTGATTTTAAATTACTGTAGCGCATTGCTAATAATACAGCCGATTTTGACAATATTTGGCAAGATTCTTTAATATGAGAGTATGAACCAAATCGGTCCAGAGCGAGTCGAGATTTAGGCTTGTGAAGATTCAGTTAAGGAGATGTGCTGCGAGGTCTATTGTTCGGAGAACTACTAGTTTAGCGTTTCAAATAAATTGAGATTAGTGCAGGATCGTTGTTGGTGCTGTAAAATGGATGTATACAGGGTTATTTCTAAGCAATTAGCATCTTTTCAGGTGCTTACTGTACATCAAAACTAAGAACTTTTGTTCTACGACTTTTATTAATTCTCAAAAAAAATGTTGTTGCTCCCTAGAAAAATATCGTTCACTCTCGACAAAATGTATGAAACTGCTGATATTTTTTTGAGTTTTGACAAAAGCCGCAGAACAAAAGTTGTTAGTTTTGAGGTACAGAATAAGCTCCTGAAAAGATGCTTATTGATTAGAAATAACCCTGTATAGAAAAAAGGACAGATGTTGATAGTCATAAGGGCTCTAGAAAGTTTAGATAAGTACCTATATTACGAGACAGCGTTTTCCTATCTTATTTTACGCGTCTAGTACCTATATCCAATGCATGGACTATCAGACTATAAGATTTTATTGAGGCATTGTGTTACTAATCGTAGTGTAGAATGTTCCAATATTTAACGTCAATAAAATGACAGACGGATAACATTGTGGATGTATTTATATGTAAACACAACAAAAAACCGAAATATTGTGATACCTATGTAATCAACATTCTTAATCCTAGTTGGAGTAATAGAATGAAAAACTAGTAACACATTAATTTTAACTGCTTTCTTCTTCAGAATAAAATTAAAGCAAAATTTAAACAACAAAATTGTATCTCTGTTTCTCTGCGGTATAGTTTAGGCCTCATAATTACAGCTCCAATTTTAGTAGGATCAAACGTTTCTTGCTAACAACGGTTAGTTGACAAAATATGATACCTTGTGGGTTGAGAAGCGCCTAACTTGCTTTTCTTACTGCGGGTGTCTAACGCGAAATTGTAACTATACGTGAATTAAATCTCAGTGTTTTTTGCGAGATGTGTAAAACTAACAGTTTTGAAACCGTCGTTTACCGATTATATTTTATTGAAATATTAAGAACCGCTCGATTAAACAATAATACTTGTATAGAATTTGGACCGTTCGATTGTGTGATGTTACGAGTACATCATCAGTATTTAAAATAAAAGAAGTCGATGTGCTACATTCGAACACCCAGGTATAGATCGCAAATATAGATCTATCTATAATTATGTGTATATCACTAAGCTATACTAGACTAAAGCTAGACTAGAGCCTCTATTTTCCGAACTAACAAAAAATTAGTGCTACCGAAACCATTGTATTTTTCCATTTACGGTAGAAACCTAACTAATATTATAGGTACTTTTACCAAACTAAACATAACTAACCGAATTAAAAAAAGTGTCATAAATTCAGAGAATGAATATCGTTTACTTGTCATTTCATCTTTCGCTACCAAAATTTAAATACAAAACCTTTCTATAACCCTTGAGAAAGTGATTTAATATAGAAGATCATTGTCTCGAGATGCCGTACCAATCTTTAGATAAGATTAAAATCTCCCTCAAATCAACAAAAACAAACCTGAACTTATAGCGAAGCTTATTTGGCTTGCCAAATTAATTTATAGCAAACAATCAATGCAATCCCGAATTCTCAAAACAGATGGCTATCCGAGAGCGCTTCGGATGCCTACTCCTGGATAGATTTAATCTATCCTTTGTCCTCCACGAGCCTAACATACCAATCATTCATCGAGGATATAAATCTCCGAGGAGCCGACAAAAGGTCCGACTTCTGTTTTTACATAAATTATTATTAGAATGAAGATATGTTTTATTAAGCATGCTAGAAGAAATTACCAATACAGAGACAAATGCAAATTATTCTGTACACATTATCTTTCAATCAATTTTATTACCCATTAGCAGTAACCAAGATAAAATTGCACAATTCAGTTGCTAATGATCCAATGTCAGCAATTTATCACTACATAGTATAAGCAAAACCGCTATTTCTGTGTGTCTGTCTGTGTATCCGCTTATAACTTCCAAGCTAGACAACAGATTGCAATGCAGTTTTCACTATCTTTTAGAATATTTCTTCTGGAAGATTTATGGCTATTAACTCATCCGTAACCAGGTGAAGCCAGGACAGGCAGCTATAGTTTATTATAAAACAATAACTGTAGACATCTTCTAAGTTATTAATAATAAAGTAATCTACATCTTAAGCCACATTAAAGGTAATAATAGATTTGAAGGTAAAGGTTTTAGGTTATTTGTTGTAATTACAAGTTAAAATTATCAATAAATACTTGTGTAATCAAGTCTGTAGATGCAACAGATAACTTATTGGTATTTTTAAATTTATAATCGATGAAACATAACCTATTTTTTGAGCTGTGACCAATAGGTACTTACATCTTCATATTCTTTCAGACAACTTTCATTAGAACCAGCTCCCTGAAACAAAGCGACATATTAAAATATTTCATTCGTACAAATAATATGTATATTTTGCAAATTCAAAACTAGCTTGATAATTTATAGCACACTTGTCTTTTAGATATTAAATCCAGTTGGCTACATCAGGAAGTCAGTTAGATGCTATTGCATGACTGTTGCAATATCACCCCATTGCCTACATACTCGTACCTCGTCCTTGACTTGTATGCATAGGAACATAGCAGATCAAAATACATATGTATAAAATACATCAATGAGCGATTCCATGCACAAATTTTTACAATAGATCGACCAAAACTATTGAAGAAGTTCAGTCAGGATTTGATAAAGTTTTATGTGGAGTACCCCAAGGCAGTATTCTTGGACCACTGCTTTTTCTCATTTACATAAATGAACTGCCTTTAGTAACTAAACATCTTTCTGTACTATTTGCAGATGATGCTACCATATATATACCACAAGACAAACTAAATAGCAATGAATTTGAAAAAGAAGTAAACAAAACCTTAAATGACGTAATAAAATGGTTAGAGTCCATCAACTTAACAGTAAATGTAAAGAAAACAAAACTTATACAGTTTCGAAATTACAAAGCCTCACCAATACAATTAAACATACTTAATAATAATACACGAGTTGACGAAGTACTGAATTCAAAATTCCTTGGAGTTACTCTTGATACCCATTTAAACTGGAAGGAGCATATATGCCAACTAAACTCAACCATTTCAAAATACTGTTACGCTCTATCAATGCTAAGTAGCATATGTAATAAAGAAACCGCAAAAAGTGCATACTATGGTTACGTTTACCCCCATCTTAAGTGTGGTTTAATCTTTTGGGGCAATTCAACAGATGTAAATAGTACATTTATATTGCAGAAGAGCTGTTTGAGAGCCATTTATAAATTAAAAAGTATAGAATCGGTAAGAAATATTTTTAAGCAATATAAGTTTCTAACCTTAACTGGACTGTACATATTGGAAATCAGCATATTTGTTAAAAATAATCAAGATTATTTCCTGGACAAAAAATCGGTTAGATTTGAGTCCTTACGACCAAAACACCAGCTAAACATCTGTATTCCTCAAATTAATAATTCTATGTTTCATAAAAGTACGTACATAACTGCAATAAAAATTAACAATAACCTGCCGCAAATTATAAAGTCACTACATGGGAATGCATTTAAGAGAAATCTAAAGATATGGCTCACAGAAAATGTATTCTATAATCTCGATGAATACTTTAAGTACACAAGTCCATTCAATTATAGATTTAAGTAGGTATTGTAGTATATTATAAAGCCAAATAGCTTAACATTGTTCTTATTTAGTTTAATTAGCTTAAGATTGTATGTCCGCAAGAAAAATCTGTGTATTGTATTCCGCTATAGTAGCTACAAGATACCTATTGTGTAAAATATTGCACGCCCGAAAAGGGTATTAAGACTGTGATACTTATTTTAAATTTTATTTTTTTAACATCTTATGTACCAGTTTTATGGCAATAAACTATATTCTGATTCTGATTCTGAGTAGGTGCATAAAAATAATGACGCCTGAACATTTTCTTGTTATTATGATATCATTTAAATACCTCGGGAAAAGCATAAGCTTCGAGCTCCATTGGTTTACGTTCTGGGGTATCTCCTTTACTGGCAGTCAAAGATTCCATGCCACTATCATTTTGATCAAGATAGAAAATGAAAAATGCTAATATTTTTTTTGGTATCTTAAACTTGTACTAGGAGGCCAGAACTCCTTGGTTTTGAATAGAATTTGATAAGTTCTAGAATAATGACTAAAATCTGGACACAAAAGTCACGCGAAAATATCAGCAGATCAGGGGTCAAAGTCTGAAAAATGAAAAATGCTAATATTTTTTTTTGTCTCTTAAATTGTACTAGGAGGCCGGAACTCCTTGGTTTTGAATAGAATCTGATTAGTTCTAGAATAATTACTGAAATCTAGACACAAAAGTCACGCGGCAATATCAGCAGATCAGGGGTCAAAGTCTGAAAATTGAAAAATGCTAATTTATTTTTTTAGAATCTTAAAACTGTACTAAGAGGCCAGAACTCCTTGGTTTTGTATAGAAACAGGTCTGGTCTAGACAATCAATATCAATCTGGATACATAAGCCACGCGACAATATCAGCAGATCACGGGTGAAAGTCTAGAAAATGAAAAATGCTAATATATTTTTTTGGTATCTTAAAATTGTACTAGGAGGCCGGAACTCCTTGGTTTTTAATAGAAACTAATCTAGTCTAGACAATCAATATCAACCTGGATACATAAGTCACGCGACAATATCAGCAAATCATGGGTGAAAGTCTAGAAAATGAAAAATGCTAATATATTTTTTTGGTATCTTAAAATTATACTAAGAGGCCGGAACTCCTTGGTTTTGAATAGAATCTGATTAGTTCTAGATTAATGACTAAAATCTAGACACAAAAGTCACGCGACAATATCAGCAGATCAGGGGTCAAAGTCTGAAAAATGAAAAATGCTAATATATTTTTTTGGTATCCTAAAATTGTACTAGGAGGCCGGAACTCCTTGGTTTTTAATAGAAACTAATCTAGTCTAGACAATCAATATCAATCTGGATACATAAGTAACGCGACGATATCAACAGATCATGGGTGAAAGTCTAGAAAATGAGAAATGCTAACATATTTTTTCGGAATCCAAAAAATTTACTAGGAGGCCGGAACTCCTTCGTTTCGTATAGCATCTGATTGGTTCTAGAATAATAACTATAATCCAGATACAAAAGTCACGCGACAATATCAGCAGATCATGGGTGAAAGTCTAGAAATACTTAGAAAAATGCTAATTTATTTTTTTGGAATCTTAAACTTGTACTAGGAGGCCGGAACTCCTTGGTTTTGAATAGAATCTGATTAGTTCTAGAATAATGACTGAAATCTAGACACAAAGGTCACGCGGCAATATCAGCAGATCAGGGGTCAAAGTCTGAAAATTGAAAAATGCTAATTTATTTTTTTAGAATCTTAAAACTGTACTAGGAGGCCGGAACTCCTTGGTTTTGTATAGAAACAGGTCTGGTCTAGACAATCAATATCAATCTGGATACTTAAGCCACGCGACAATATCAGCAGATCATGGGTGAAAGTCTAGAAAATGAAAAATGCTAATATATTTTTTTGGTACCTTAAAATTGTACTAGGAGGCCGGAACTCCTTGGTTTTGAATAGAATCTGATTAGTTCTAAAATAATGACTAAAATCTAGATACAAAAGTCACGCGACAATATCAGCAGATCAGGGGTCTAAGTCTGAAAAATGAAAAATGCTAATTTTTTTTTTTTGGTATCCTAAAATTGTACTAGGAGGCTGGAACTCCTTGGTTTTTAATAGAAACTAATCTAGTCTAGACAATCAATATCAATCTGGATACATAAGTCACGCGACGATATCAGCAGATCATGGGTGAAAGTCTAGAAAATGAGAAATGCTAACATATTTTTTCGGAATCCAAAAAATGTACAAGGAGGCCGGAACTCCTTCGTTTCGTATAGCATCTGATTAGTTCTAGAATAATAACTAAAATCCAGATACAAAAGTCACGCGACAATATCAGCAGATCATGGGTGAAAGTCTAGAAAATGAAAAATTCTAATTTATTTTTTTGGAATCTTAAACTTGTACTAGGAGGCCGGAACTCCTTGGTTTTGAATAGAATCTGATTAGTTCTAGAATAATGACTGAAATCTAGACACAAAAGTCACGCGGCAATATCAGCAGATCAGGGGTCAAAGTCTGAAAATTGAAAAATGCTAATTTATTTTTTTAGAATCTTAAAACTGTACAAGGAGGCCGGAACTCCTTGGTTTTGTATAGAAACAGGTCTGGTCTAGACAATCAATACCAATCTGGATACATAAATCACGCGACAATATCAGCAGATCATGGGTGAAAGTCTAGAAAATGGCAAAATGCTAATATATTTTTTTGGTATCTTAAAATTGTACAAGGAGGCCGGAACTCCTTGGTTTTGAATAGAATCTGATTAGTTCTAAAATAATGACTAAAATCTAGACACAAAAGTCACGCGACAATATCAGCAGATCAGGGGTCTAAGTCTGAAAAATGAAAAATGCTAATATATTTTTTTGGTATCCTAAAATTGTACTAGGAGGCCGGAACTCCTTGGTTTTTAATAGAAACTAATCTAGTCTAGACAATCAATATCAATCTGGATACATAAGTCACGCGACGATATCAGCAGATCATGGGTGAAAGTCTAGAAAATGAGAAATGCTAACATATTTTTTCGGAATCCAAAAAATGTACTAGGAGGCCGGAACTCCTTCGTTTCGTATAGCATCTGATTAGTTCTAGAATAATGACTGAAATCTAGACACAAAAGTCACGCGGCAATATCAGCAGATCAGGGGTCAAAGTCTGAAAATTGAAAAATGCTAATTTATTTTTTTAGAATCTTAAAACTGTACAAGGAGGCCGGAACTCCTTGGTTTTGTATAGAAACAGGTCTGGTCTAGACAATCAATACCAATCTGGATACATAAGTCACGCGACAATATCAGCAGATCATGGGTGAAAGTCTAGAAAATGGAAAATGCTAATATATTTTTTTGATATCTTAAAATTGTACTAGGAGGCCGGAACTCCTTGGTTTTTAATAGAAACTAATCTAGTCTAGACAATCAATATCAACCTGGATACATAAGTCACGCGACAATATCAGCAGATCATGGGTGAAAGTCTAGAAAATGAGAAATGCTAACATATTTTTTCGGAATCCAAAAAATGTACTAGGAGGCCGGAACTCCTTCGTTTCGTATAGCATCTGATTAGTTCTAGAATAATAACTAAAATCTAGATACAAAAGTCACGCGACAATATCAGCAGATCATGGGTGAATGTCTAGAAAATGAAAAATGCTAATTTATTTTTTTGGAATCTTAAACTTGTACTAGGGTGCCGGAACTCCTTGGTTTTGAATAGAATCTGATTAGTTCTAGAATAATAACTGAAATCTAGACACAAAAGTCACGCGACAATATCAGCAGATCAGGGGTCAAAGTCTTAAAATTGAAAAATGCTAATTTATTTTTGTAGAATCTTAAAACTGTACTAGGAGGCCGGAACTCCTTGGTTTTTAATAAAAACCAATCTATTCTAGACAATCAATATCAATCTGGATACATAAGTCACGCGACGATATCAGCAGATCATGGGTGAAAGTCTAGAAAATGAGAAATGCTAACATATTTTTTCGGAATCCAAAATATGTACAAGGAGGCCGGAACTCCTTCGTTTCGTATAGCATCTGATTAGTTCTAGAATAATAACTAAAATCCAGATACAAAAGTCACGCGACAATATCAGCAGATCATGGGTGAAAGTCTAGAAAATGAAAAATTCTAATTTATTTTTTTGGAATCTTAAACTTGTACTAGGAGGCCGGAACTCTTTGGTTTTGAATAGAATCTGATTAGTTCTAGAATAATGACTGAAATCTAGACACAAAAGTCACGCGACAATATCAGCAGATCAGGGGTCAAAGTCTTAAAATTGAAAAATGCTAATTTATTTTTGTAGAATCTTAAAACTGTACAAGGAGGCCGGAACTCCTTGGTTTTGTATAGAAACAGGTCTGGTCTAGACAATCAATACCAATCTGGATACATAAGTCACGCGACAATATCAGCAGATCATGGGTGAAACTCTAGAAAATGGAAAATGCTAATATTTTTTTTTGGTATCTTAAAATTGTACTAGGAGGCCGGAACTCCTCGGTTTTGTATAGAAACTGGTCTGGTCTAGACAATCAATACCAATCTGGATACATAAGTCACGCGACAATATCAGCAGATCATGGGTGAAAGTCTAGAAAATGGAAAATTCTAATATATTTTTTTGGTATCTTAAAATTGTACTAGGAGGTCGGAACTCCTTGGTTTTTAATAGAAACTAATCTAGTCTAGACAATCAATATCAACCTGGATACATAAGTCACACGACAATATCAGCAGATCATGGGTGAAAGTCTAGAAAATGAGAAATGCTAACATATTTTTTCGGAATCCAAAAAATGTACAAGGAGGCCGGAACTCCTTCGTTTCGTATAGCATCTGATTAGTTCTAGAATAATAACTAAAATCTAGATACAAAAGTCACGCGACAATATCAGCAGATCATGGGTGAAAGTCTAGAAAATGAAAAATGCTTATTTATTTTTTTGGAATCTTAAACTTGTACTAGGAGGCCGGAACTCCTTGGTTTTTAATAGAATCTGATTATTTCTAGAATAATGACTGAAATCTAGACACAAAAGTCACGCGGCAATATCAGCAGATCAGGGGTCAAAGTCTAAAATTGAAAAATGCTAACATATTTTTTCGGAATCCAAAAAATGTACAAGGAGGCCAGAACTCCTTCGTTTCGTATAGCATCTGATTAGTTCTAGAGTAATATCTAAAATCCAGATACAAAAGTCACGCGACAATATCAGCAGATCATGGGTGAAAGTCTAGAAAATGAAAAATTCTAATTTATTTTTTTGGAATCTTAAACTTGTGCTAGGAGGCCGGAACTCCTTGGTTTTGAATAGAATCTGATTAGTTCTAGAATAATGACTGAAATCTAGACACAAAAGTCACGCGACAATATCAGCAGATCAGGGGTCAAAGTCTTAAAATTGAAAAATGCTAATTTATTTTTGTAGAATCTTAAAACTGTACTAGGAGGCCGGAACTCCTTGGTTTTTAGTAAAAACCAATCGATTCTAGACAATCAATATCAATCTGGATACATAAGTCACGCGACAATATCAGCAGATCATGGGTGAAAGTCTAGAAAATGAAAAATACTAATATATTTTTTTGGTATCTTAAAATCGTACTAGGAGGCCGGAACTTCTTGGTTTTGAATAGAATCTGATTAGTTCTAAAATAATGACTAAAATCTAGACACAAAAGTCACGCGACAATATCAGCAGATCAGGGGTCTAAGTCTGAAAAATGAAAAATGCAAATTTTTTTTTTTGGTATCCTAAAATTGTACTAGGAGGCCGGAACTCCATGGTTTTTAATAGAACCTAATCTAGTCTAGACAATCAATATCAATCTGGATACATAAGTCACTTGACGATATCAGCAGATCATATGTGAAAGTCTAGAAAATGAGAAATGCTAACATATTTTTTCGGAATCCAAAAAATGTACTAGGAGGCCGGAACTCCTTTGTTTCGTATAGCATCTGATTAGTTCTAGAATAATAACTAAAATTCAGATACAAAAGTCACGCGACAATATCAGCAGATCATGGGTGAAAGTCTAGAAAATGAAAAATTCTAATTTATTTTTTTGGAATCTTAAACTTGTACTAGGAGGCCGGAACTCCTTGGTTTTGAATAGAATCTGATAAGTTCTAGAATAATAATTACAATCTAGACACAAAAGTCACGCGGCAATATCAGCAGATCAGGGGTCAAAGTCTGAAAATTGAAAAATGCTAATTTATTTTTTTAGAATCTTAAAACTGTACAAGGAGGCCGGAACTCCTTGGTTTTGTATAGAAACAGGTCTGTTCTAGTCAATCAATACCAATCTGGATACATAAGTCACGCGACAATATCAGCAGATCATGGGTGAAAGTCTAGAAAATGGAAAATTCTAATATATTTTTTTGGTATCTTAAAATTGTACTAGGAGGCCGGAACCCCTTGGTTTTTAATAGAAGCTAATCTAGTCTAGACAATCAATATCAACCTGGATACATAAGTCACGCGACAATATCAGCAGATCATGGGTGAAAGTCTAGAAAATGAAAAATGCTAAAATATTTTTTTGGTATCTTAAAATTTAACTAAGAGGCCGGAACTCCTTGGTTTTGAATAGAATCTGATTAGTTCCAGATTAATGACTTAAATCTAGACACAAAAGTCACGCGGCAATATCAGCAGATCAGGGGTCAAAGTCTGAAAATTGAAAAATGCTAATTTATTTTTTTAGAATCTTAAAACTGTACAAAGAGGCCGGAACTCCTTGGTTTTGTATAGAAACAGGTCTGGTCTAGACAATCAATACCAATCTGGATACATAAGTCACGTGACAATATCAGCAGATCATGGGTGAAAGTCTAGAAAATGGAAAATGCTAATATATTTTTTAGGTATCTTAAAATTGTACTAGGAGGCCGGAACTCCTTGGTTTTGAATAGAATCTGATTAGTTCTAAAATAATGACTAAAATCTAAACACAAAAGTCACGCGACAATATCAGCAGATCAGGGGTCTAAGTCTGAAAAATGAAAAATGCTAATATATTTTTTTGGTATCCTAAAATTGTACTAGCAGGCCGGAACTCCTTGGTTTTTAATAGAACCTAATCTAGTCTAGACAATCAATATCAATCTGGATACATAAGTCACGCGACGATATCAGCAGATCATGGGTGAAAGTCTAGAAAATGAGAAATGCTAACATTTTTTTTCGGAATCCAAAAAATGTACTAGGAGGCCGGAACTCCTTCGTTTCGTATAGCATCTGATTAGTTCTAGAATAATGACTGAAATCTAGACACAAAAGTCACGCGGCAATATCAGCAGATCAGGGGTCAAAGTCTGAAAATTGAAAAATGCTAATTTATTTTTTTGGAATCTTAAACTTGTGCTAGGAGGCCGGAACTCCTTGGTTTTGAATAGAATCTGATTAGTTCTAGAATAATGACTGAAATCTAGACACAAAAGTCACGCGGCAATATCAGCAGATCAGGGGTCAAAGTCTGAAAATTGAAAAATGCTAATTTATTTTTTTAGAATCTTAAAACTGTACAAGGAGGCCGGAACTCATTGGTTTTGTATAGAAACAGGTCTGTTCTAGACAATCAATACCAATCTGGATACATAAGTCACGCGACAATATCAGCAGATCATGGGTGAAAGTCTAGAAAATGGAAAATTCTAATATATTTTTTTGGTATCTTAAAATTGTACTAGGAGGCCGGTACTCCTTGGTTTTTAATAGAAACTAATCTAGTCTAGACAATCAATATCAACCTGGATACATAAGTCACGCGACAATATCAGCAGATCATGGGTGAAAGTCTAGAAAATGAGAAATGCTAACATATTTTTTCGGAATCCAAAAAATGTACTAGGAGGCCGGAACTCCTTCGTTTCGTATAGCATCTGATTGGTTCTAGAATAATAACTAAAATCTAGATACAAAAGTCACGCGACAATATTAGCAGATCATGGGTGAAAGTCTAGAAAATGAAAAATGCTAATTTATTTTTTTGGAATCTTAAACTTGTACTAGGGTGCCGGAACTCCTTGGTTTTGAATAGAATCTGATTAGTTCTAGAATAATAACTGAAATCTAGACACAAAAGTCACGCACAATATCAGCAGATCAGGGGTCAAAGTCTTAAAATTGAAAAATGCTAATTTATTTTTTTAGAATCTTTAAACTGTACGAGTAGGCCGGAACTCCTTGGTTTTGTATAGAAACAGGTCTGTTCTAGACAATCAATACCAATCTGGATACATAAGTCACGCGACAATATCAGCAGATCATGGGTGAAAGTCTAGAAAATGGAAAATTCTAATATATTTTTTTGGTATCTTAAAATTGTACTAGGAGGCCGGAACTCCTTGGTTTTTAATAGAAACTAATCTAGTCTAGACAATCAATATCAATCTGGATACATAAGTCACGCGACAATATCAGCAGATCATGGGTGAAAGTCTAGAAAATGAGAAATGCTAACATATTTTTTCGGAATCCAAAAAATGTACTAGGAGGCCGGAACTCCTTCGTTTCGTATAGCATCTGATTGGTTCTAGAATAATAACTAAAATCTAGATACAAAAGTCACGCGACAATATCAGCAGATCATGGGTGAAAGTCTAGAAAATGAAAAATGCTAATTTAATTTTTTGGAATCTTAAACTTGTACTAGGGTGCCAGAACTCCTTGGTTTTGAATAGAATCTGATTAGTTCTAGAATAATAACTGAAATCTAGACACAAAAGTCACGCGACAATATCAGCAGATCAGGGGTCAAAGTCTTAAAATTGAAAAATGCTAATTTTTTTTTTTAGAATCTTTAAACTGTACGAGGAGGCCGGAACTCCTTGGTTTTGTATAGAAACAGGTCTGGTCTAGACAATCAATACCAATCTGGATACATAAATCGTGCGAAAATATTAGCAGATCATGGGTGAAAGTCCAGAAAATGAAAAATGCTAATATTTTTTTTTTGGTAGTTCAAAATTGTACTAGGAGGCCGGAACTCCTTAGTTTTTAATAGAAACTAATCTAATCTAGGCAATCAATATCAATCTGGATACATAAGTCACGCGACGATATCAGCAGATCATGGGTGAAAGTCTAGAAAATGAGAAATGCTAACATAATTTTTCGGAATCCAAAAATTGTACTAGGAGGCCAGAACTCCTTCGTTTCGTATAGCATCTGATTAGTTTTAGAATAATGACTGAAATCTAGACACAAAAGTCACGCGGCAATATCAGCAGATCAGGGGTCAAAGTCTGAAAATTGAAAAATGCTAATTTATTTTTTTAGAATATTAAAACTGTACTAGGAGGCCGGAACTCCTTGGTTTTGAATAGAAACAGGTCTGGTCTAGACAATCAATACCAATCTGGATACATAAGTCACGCGACAATATCAGCAGATCATGGGTGAAAGTCTAGAAAATGGAAAATGCTAATATATTTTTTTGGTATCTTAAAATTGTACTAAGAGGCCGGAACTCCTTGGTTTTGAATAGAATCTGATTAGTTCTAGAATAATAACTAAAATCTAGATACAAAAGTCACGCGACGATATCAGCAGATCATGGGTGAAAGTCTAGAAAATAAAAATTGCTAATTTATTTTTTTTTAATCTTAAACTTGTACTAGGAGGCCGGAACTCCTTGGTTTTGAATAGAAACTGATCTTGTCTAGGCAATCAATATCAATCTGGATACATAATTCACGCCAAATTTGTGCTACTCTCACAGACACTGCTCTAGGTCCATAAACATCGCAAATTTTTTATTTTTTTTTCGCGGCTTGCGTTTCATTTTTACTTTTTTTGTTGTAACATTATAAAATATATCGAATTTCTTCATTAGATTCACTCATCTTGAAAGTACGAAAAACAAATTGAAATGACACATATTCCTTTTTTATAGCCAAAGATATTTTTTTACAAGTTCATACATGTATACTATATTGCGAAAAGACTTTTTCCCCAACCTAATAACATTAGGTTGGGGAAAATATAAATAACATATTATGTTGTAAATACATATGTAAATTTATATTGATTTATTTTATTATAACCTTAATTACTTAAGTTATTTATTACTAATTGGCATGTTTAATTCTATGTTTAACATTTCGAATGCAATGTAATCGTTATAATGTGATTATTTGGCATGCATAGTGACAGTTGACATTTTTCTTTGCCTTTTTACTATTTGACTGTATTTAATTGTTCTATATATGTGGCTTAATATTATTTTATAGTAGACTCATAAGTATTTCAATTTTGTCCTCTCTGGTGTTGGTATCTGTTATAGTACAGCCGAGATACTTAAATTTGGGTGTGCCCTTAAATATCTTATTGCCAATTTTAAGATCTGCCCTTGCCTGTCTAGTGTTTTTAAAGCGACGCATGTGCAAATATTCCGTTTTGTCCTGATTGATTCGTAGGCCGACCAGTCTTGCCTCTGCTTCCAGAATGTTGACTGCCTCTACTACTTCTTCCTTCCTCTCACCTAAAAGAGCCAAATCGTCTGCATACCCTATCACTTTATGTTGTCCATTCATGATTACTCCACCGTTAGAGGTCAATACTTTTCTCATTACAAATACTCTCCGTTGTAGTGCAGCCCTCCATAAAACATTGGTGTCCAAGCTCTTTAGTAGAGCCACAAAGATCAGGATCTACAAAACAGTTATTAGACCAATTCTGATGTACGGCTGTGAAGCTTGGACGCTAACACAAAAAGAAGAAACCAAACTGTTGGTGACGGAGCGCAAAATATTAAGGAAAATTCTGGGGCCGACTAGGCGGGAAGATGGAAGTTGGAGGATCCGGAAAAACCGTGAAATTGAAGAGCTAGTGGCGGAGCCCAATATTATTGGTGAAATTAAATCCCACAGACTCCGTTGGCTCGGACATCTGGAACGGATGGGAGAGGATCGTGCCGTTAAGAAGGCATGTTTGGGCATGCCGGAAGGGCGAAGACCTGTTGGACGTCCCAAGCATAGATGGAGAGATAAAGTGGCCGAAGACCTGCTGGAGATTGGGGTGAAAGACTGGCACCTACTCGCGCAGAATAGAGACAGATGGCGGACCTTGGTATCGGAGGCCAAGACCCACTTTGGGTCGCTGTGCCAACAAAGATAGATAAGATAGATAGACTCATAAGTAGATTATTACTCAATCTTTGCGCTACCCAAAGGCAACGACATGGACGTGTTGAGAACTGGCTTCTCTAGTTCATTGTATTAAAGTTGTACAATTTTTTTTGTTTCTTTTTTATTATGTATTTTTTTTTTTGCTTTTTTTGTTTTTTTTTTTTGTAAATTTTATTGTTAATTTTTTTGTTATTTTTTTGTCAATTTTTTGTATTTATTTGTTAAATCCAGAACGCAGACGATTTCGCGGGCAAATGCTAGTTTTATGATAATATTCTAATAATCGCTCCTTTTCTTGTTCATCTCCATTTCTCGCCAAAAAATGAGAACGATTTTAGTAATAAGTTTTTTTAAATAGTAAGTTCGCATTGGTTGTGTAGCCACTCAGCCATTAGCCCTGGTGTCAGACTTTTTAAACCGCCTTATGGCCTCTGACATTATTTTTGATCTTATAATATTACAGTATACATACATACATCTACAGTATACTTAGGTATATCCAAATATATTTAATAATACTTGGATTAATACAGGGTTTAAATGTGAGAGTGAAACTGCTGGTTGAAGCTGGTAATTTATAAATGTTTATCATTATGTATGCGGTTAATGTAATATTTGTGATTATATTACTTTTTTTTAAATATTATTATGATTTTTACAATTGTTTAATATTTTAACCATCACATATTGCGTATATGATTCTAGAACTAATCAGATTCTATTCAAAACCAAGGAGTTCTGGCCTCCTAGTACAAGTTTAAGATTCCAAAAAAATAAATTAGCATTTTTCATTTTCTAGACGTTCACCCATGATCTGCTGATATTGTCGCGTGACTTTTGTATCTGGATTTTAGTTATTATTCTAGAACCAATCAGATGCTATACGAAACGAAGGAGTTCCGGCCTCCTGGTACATTTTTTGGATTCCGAAAAAATATATTAGCATTTTTAATTTTCTAGACTTTCACCCATGATCTGCTGATATTGTCGCGTGGCTTTTTTTATCCAGATTGTTGTTGGTAGTCTTGATCAGTCCTGTTTCTATACAAAACCAAGGAGTTCCGGCCTCCTAATACAGTTTTAAGATTCTAAAAAAATAAAGTATCATTTTTCAATTTTCAGACTTTGACCCCTGATCTGCTGATATTGCCGCGTGACTTTTGTGTCTAGATTTCAGTCATTATTCTAGAACTAATCAGATGCTATACGAAACGAAGGAGTTCTGGCCTCCTAGTACATTTTTTGGATTCCGAAAAAATATGTTAGCATTTCTCATTTTCTAGACTTTCACCCATGATCTGCTGATATTGTCGCGTGACTTATGTATCCAGGTTGATATTGATTGTCTAGAATAGATTAGTGTCTATTAAAAACCAAGGAGTTCCAGCCTCCTAGTACAATTTTAAGATACCAAAAAAATATATCAGAATTTTCCATTTTCTAGACTTTCACCCATGATCTGCTGATATTGTCGCGTGACTTATGTGTCTAGATTTCAGTCATTATTCTAGAACTAATCAGATGCTATACGAAACGAAGGAGTTCTGGCCTCCTAGTACATTTTTTGGATTCCGAAAAAATATGTTAGCATTTCTCATTTTCTAGACTTTCACCCATGATCTGCTGATATTGTCGCGTGACTTATGTATCCAGGTTGATATTGATTGTCTTGAATAGATTAGTGTCTATTAAAAACCAAGGAGTTCCGGCCTCCTAGTACAATTTTAAGATACCAAAAAAATATATTAGAATTTTCCATTTTCTAGACTTTCACCCATGATCTGCTGATATTGTCGCGTGACTTATGTATCCAGATTGGTATTGATTGTCTAGACCAGACCTGTTTCTATACAAAACCAAGGAGTTCCGGCCTCCTAGTACAGTTTTAAGATTCTAAAAAAATAAATTAGCATTTTTCAATTTTCAGACTTTGACCCCTGATCTGCTGATATTGCCGCGTGACTTTTGTGTCTAGATTTCAGTCATTATTCTAGAACTAATCAGATTCTATTCAAAACCAAGGAGTTCCGGCCTCCTAGCACAAGTTTAAGATTCCAAAAAAATAAATTAGAATTTTTCATTTTCTAGACTTTCACCCATGATCTGCTGATATTGTCGCGTGACTTTTGTGTCTAGATTTTAGTCATTATTTTAGAACTAATCAGATTCTATTCAAAACCAAGGAGTTCCGGCCTCCTAGTACAATTTTAAGATACCAAAAAAATATATTAGCATTTTCCATTTTCTAGACTTTCACCCATGATCTGCTGATATTGTCGCGTGACTAATGTACCCAGATTGGTATTGATTGTCTAAACCAGACCTGTTTCTATACAAAACCAAGGAGTTCCGGCCTCCTTGTACAGTTTTAAGATTCTAAAAAAATAAATTAGCATTTTTCAATTTTCAGACTTTGACCCCTGATCTGCTGATATTGCCGCGTGACTTTTGTGTCTAGATTTCAGTCATTATTCTAGAACTAATTAGATTCTATTCAAAACCAAGGAGTTCCGGCCTCCTAGCACAAGTTTAAGATTCCAAAAAAATAAATTAGAATTTTTCATTTTCTAGACTTTCACCCATGATCTGCTGATATTGTCGCGTGACTTTTGTATCTGGATTTTAATTATTACTCTAGAACTAATCAGATGCTATACGAAACGAAGGAATTCCGGCCTCCTAGTACATTTTTTGGATTCCGAAAAAATATGTTAGCATTTCTCATTTTCTAGACTTTCACCCATGATCTGCTGATATTGTCGCGTGACTTATGTATCCAGATTGATATTGATTGTCTAGACTAGATTAGGTTCTATTAAAAACCAAGGAGTTCCGGCCTCCTAGTACAATTTTAGGATACCAAAAAAATATATTAGCATTTTTCATTTTTCAGACTTAGACCCCTGATCTGCTGATATTGTCGCGTGACTTTTGTGTCTAGATTTTAGTCATTATTTTAGAACTAATCAGATTCTATTCAAAACCAAGGAGTTCCGGCCTCCTAGTACAATTTTAAGATACCAAAAAAATATATTAGCATTTTCCATTTTCTAGACTTTCACCCATGATCTGCTGATATTGTCGCGTGACTTATGTATCCAGATTGATATTGATTGTCTAGACTAGATTAGGTTCTATTAAAAACCAAGGAGTTCCGGCCTCCTAGTACAATTTTAGGATACCAAAAAAATATATTAGCATTTTTCATTTTTCAGACTTAGACCCCTGATCTGCTGATATTGTCGCGTGACTTTTGTGTCTAGATTTTAGTCATTATTTTAGAACTAATCAGATTCTATTCAAAACCAAGGAGTTCCGGCCTCCTAGTACAATTTTAAGATACCAAAAAAATATATTAGCATTTTCCATTTTCTAGACTTTCACCCATGATCTGCTGATATTGTCGCGTGACTAATGTATCCAGATTGGTATTGATTGTCTAAACCAGACCTGTTTCTATACAAAACCAAGGAGTTCCGGCCTCCTTGTACAGTTTTAAGATTCTAAAAAAATAAATTAGCATTTTTCAATTTTCAGACTTTGACCCCTGATCTGCTGATATTGCCGCGTGACTTTTGTGTCTAGATTTCAGTCATTATTCTAGAACTAATCAGATTCTATTCAAAACCAAGGAGTTCCGGCCTCCTAGCACAAGTTTAAGATTCCAAAAAAATAAATTAGAATTTTTCATTTTCTAGACTTTCACCCATGATCTGCTGATATTGTCGCGTGACTTTTGTATCTGGATTTTAGTTATTACTCTAGAACTAATCAGATGCTATACGAAACGAAGGAATTCCGGCCTCCTAGTACATTTTTTGGATTCCGAAAAAATATGTTAGCATTTCTCATTTTCTAGACTTTCACCCATGATCTGCTGATATTGTCGCGTGACTTATGTATCCAGATTGATATTGATTGTCTAGAATAGATTAGGTTCTATTAAAAACCAAGGAGTTCCGGCCTCCTAGTACAATTTTAGGATACCAAAAAAATATATTAGCATTTTTCATTTTTCAGACTTAGACCCCTGATCTGCTGATATTGTCGCGTGACTTTTGTGTCTAGATTTTAGTCATTATTTTAGAACTAATCAGATTCTATTCAAAACCAAGGAGTTCCGGCCTCCTAGTACAATTTTAAGATACCAAAAAAATATATTAGCATTTTCCATTTTCTAGACTTTCACCCATGATCTGCTGATATTGTCGCGTGACTAATGTATCCAGATTGGTATTGATTGTCTAGACCAGACCTGTTTCTATACAAAACCAAGGAGTTCCGGCCTCCTAGTACAGTTTAAAGATTCTAAAAAAATAAATTAGCATTTTTCAATTTTCAGACTTTGACCCCTGATCTGCTGATATTGCCGCGTGACTTTTGTGTCTAGATTTCAGAAATTATTCTAGAACTAATCAGATTCTATTCAAAACCAAGGAGTTCCGGCCTCGTAGTACAAGTTTAAGATTCCAAAAAAATAAATAAGCATTTTTCATTTTCTAGACTTTCACCCATGATCTGCTGACATTGTCGCGTGACTTTTGTATCTAGATTTTAGTTATAATTCTAGAACCAATCAGATTCTATGCGAAACAAAGGAGTTCCGGCCTCCTAGTACATTTTTTGGATTCCGAAAAAATATGTTAGCACTTTTCATTGTCTAGACTTTCACCCATGATCTGCTGATATTGTCGCGTGACTTATGTATCCAGATTGATATTGATTGTCTAGACTAGATTAGGTTCTATTAAAAACCAAGGAGTTCCGGCCTCCTAGTACAATTTTAGGATACCAAAAAAATAAATTAGCATTTTTCATTTTTCAGACTTAGACCCCTGATCTGCTGATATTGTCGCGTGACTTTTGTGTCTAGATTTTAGTCATTATTTTAGAACTAATCAGATTCTATTCAAAACCAAGGAGTTCCGGCCTCCTAGTACAATTTTAAGATACCAAAAAAATATATTAGCATTTTCCATTTTCTAGACTTTCACCCATGATCTGCTGATATTGTCGCGTGACTTATGTATCCAGATTGGTATTGATTGTCTAAACCAGACCGGTTTCTATTAAAAACCAAGGAGTTCCGGCCTCCTAGTACAATTTTAGGATACCAAAAAAATATATTAGCATTTTTCATTTTTCAGACTTTGACCCCTGATCTGCTGATATTGCCGCGTGACTTTTGTGTCTAGATTTCAGTCATTATTCTAGAACTAATCAGATTCTATTCAAAACCAAGGAGTTCCGGCCTCCTAGTACAAGTTTAAGATTCCAAAAAAATAAATAAGCATTTTTCATTTTCTAGACTTTCACCCATGATCTGCTGATATTGTCGCGTGACTTTTGTATCTAGATTTTAGTTATTATTCTAGAACTAATCAGATGCTATACGAAACGAAGGAGTTCCGGCCTCCTAGTACATTTTTTGGATTCCGAAAAAATATGTTAGCATTTCTCATTTTCTAGACTTTCACCCATGATCTGCTGATATTGTCGCGTGACTTATGTATCCAGATTGGTATTGATTGTCTAGAACAGACCTGTTTCTATACAAAACCAAGGAGTTCCGGCCTCCTAGTACAGTTTAAAGATTCTAAAAAAATAAATTAGCATTTTTCAATTTTCAGACTTTGACCCCTGATCTGCTGATATTGCCGCGTGACTTTTGTGTCTAGATTTCAGTCATTATTCTAGAACTAATCAGATTCTATTCAAAACCAAGGAGTTCCGGCCTCCTAGCACAAGTTTAAGATTCCAAAAAAATAAATTAGAATTTTTTATTTTCTAGACTTTCACCCATGATCTGCTGATATTGT
The DNA here is from genome assembly GCA_964007245.1 of Hypomecis atomaria. NCBI lineage: Eukaryota > Metazoa > Arthropoda > Insecta > Lepidoptera > Geometridae > Hypomecis > Hypomecis atomaria. The sequence goes on from OZ023279.1 coordinate 31,938,968, forward strand.
CGCGTGACTTTTGTATCTGGATTTTAGTTATTACTCTAGAACTAATCAGATGCTATACGAAACGAAGGAGTTCCGGCCTCCTAGTACATTTTTTGGATTCCGAAAAAATATGTTAGCATTTCTCATTTTCTAGACTTTCACCCATGATCTGCTGATATTGTCGCGTGACTTATGTATCCAGATTGATATTGATTGTCTAGACTAGATTAGGTTCTATTAAAAACCAAGGAGTTCCGGCCTCCTAGTACAATTTTAGGATACCAAAAAAATAAATTAGCATTTTTCATTTTTCAGACTTAGACCCCTGATCTGCTGATATTGTCGCGTGACTTTTGTGTCTAGATTTTAGTCATTATTTTAGAACTAATCAGATTCTATTCAAAACCAAGGAGTTCCGGCCTCCTAGTACAATTTTAAGATACCAAAAAAATATATTAGCATTTTCCATTTTCTAGACTTTCACCCATGATCTGCTGATATTGTCGCGTGACTTATGTATCCAGATTGGTATTGATTGTCTAAACCAGACCGGTTTCTATACAAAACCAAGGAGTTCCGGCCTCCTAGTACAGTTTTAAGATTCTAAAAAAATAAATTAGCATTTTTCAATTTTCAGACTTTGACCCCTGATCTGCTGATATTGCCGCGTGACCTTTGTGTCTAGATTTCAGTCATTATTCTAGAACTAATCAGATTCTATTCAAAACCAAGGAGTTCCGGCCTCCTAGTACAAGTTTAAGATTCCAAAAAAATAAATTAGCATTTTTCTATTTCTAGACTTTCACCCATGATCTGCTGATATTGTCGCGTGACTTTTGTATTTGGATTTTAGTTATTATTCTAGAACCAATCAGATGCTATACGAAACGAAGGAGTTCCGGCCTCCTAGTAAATTTTTTGGATTCCGAAAAAATATGTTAGCATTTCTCATTTTCTAGACTTTCACCCATGATCTGCTGATATCGTCGCTGTACTTATGTATCCAGATTGATATTGATTGTCTAGACTAGATTAGTTTCTATTAAAAACCAAGGAGTTCCGGCCTCCTAGTACAATTTTAGGATACCAAAAAAATATATTAGCATTTTTCATTTTTCAGACTTTGACCCCTGATCTGCTGATATTGTCGCGTGACTTTTGTGTCTAGATTTTAGTCATTAATCTAGAACTAATCAGATTCTATTCAAAACCAAGGAGTTCCGGCCTCCTAGTACAATTTTAAGATACCAAAATATATATTAGCATTTTTCATTTTCTAGACTTTCACCCATGATCTGCTGATATTGTCGCGTGACTTATGTATCCAGGTTGATATTGATTGTCTAGACTAGATTAGTTTCTATTAAAAACCAAGGAGTTCCGGCCTCCTAGTACAATTTTAAGATACCAAAAAAATATATTAGCATTTTTCATTTTCTAGACTTTCACCCGTGATCTGCTGATATTGTCGCGTGGCTTATGTATCCAGATTGATATTGATTGTCTAGACCAGACCTGTTTCTATACAAAACCAAGGAGTTCCGGCCTCCTAGTACAGTTTTAAGATTCTAAAAAAATAAATTAGCATTTTTCAATTTTTAGACTTTGACCCCTGATCTGCTGATATTGCCGCGTGACTTTTGTGTCTAGATTTCAGTAATTATTCTAGAATTAATCAGATTCTATTCAAAACCAAGGAGTTCCGGCCTCCTAGTACAATTTAAGAGACAAAAAAAAATATTAGCATTTTTCATTTTTCAGACTTTGACCCCTGATCTGCTGATATTTTCGCGTGACTTTTGTGTCCAGATTTTAGTCATTATTCTAGAACTTATCAAATTCTATTCAAAACCAAGGAGTTCTGGCCTCCTAGTACAAGTTTAAGATACCAAAAAAAATATTAGCATTTTTCATTTTCTAGACTTTCACCCATGATCTGCTGATATTGTCGCGTGACTTATGTATCCAGATTGATATTGATTGTCTAGACTAGATTGGTTTCTATTAAAAACCATGGAGTTCCGGCCTCCTAGTACAAGTTTAAGATTCCAAAAAAGTATATTAGCATTTTTCATTTTTCAGACTTTGACCCCTGATCTGCTGATATTGCCGCGTGACTTTTGTGTCTAGATTGTAATTATTATTCTAGAACTAATCAGATTCTATTCAAAACCAAGGAGTTCCGGCCTCCTAGTACAATTTTAAGATTCCAAAAAAATATATTAGCATTTTTCATTTTTCAGACTTTGACCCCTGATCTGCTGATATTGTCGCGTGACTTTAGTATCCAGATTGTTATTGTTAGTCTAGATTAGATCTGTTTCTATACAAAACCAAGGAGTTCCAGCCTCCTTGTTCAATTTGAGGATGTAAAAAAATTGATTTTTATATTTAAGACATTCATCAGTTATCACCGTCGCCTGACATTGATTTTCAGCTGAAATTGGCAGAACTACGCCTGAAAAGTATCAAGAACTGTCAAACTTACTTGCATGCAATAAAAGAATGCATTTAATTTAGTAATGATGCAAATTGATCTGCTACCGATAGTTGGCAGATCATTTTTTCAAAGTAACTTTTTTTTAGGAAAAACGCCAGAACTATTCCTGGAAAGTATCAGGAACTATAGAACACACTTGGAAGCGACTAGAACATGCATTTTATTTTGAAAATCTGAAAAATGATTTGCTGCCGGAAGTTAGCAGATCATTTTTTCAACTAACTTTTTTTCAGGAAAATCAGCAGAACTATTCCTAAAAAGTATCAGGAACTACAGAACTATGCTGCATGCGAATAGAACTCTAATTTATTCCTGATCTGCTAGACAATGATATGCCAAGTTCACAGACATTTATTTACACAGCATAGAGTACATTATACAGGGTTATTTCTAATCGATTAGCATCCTTTTAGGGGCTTATTCTGTACATCAAAACAAACAACTTTTGTCTAAACTAAAAAAAAAATTAGCTGTTCCATACATTTTGTCGAGGGTCAATGATATTTTTCTATGGAACAACAACTTTCTTTTCTGAGAATTACTAAAAGTCGAAGAACAAAAGATGTTAGTTTCGATGTACAGAATAAGCCCCTAAGAGGAGGCTAATTGATTAGAAATAACCCTGTATATACGGACAGTACACAGTTTGAAACAAACGTTCAAATTTCTTCAAAATGACGGAGTTATGAATTTTTAAACATGACCGCACGAAACTAAAATGCCCTGTGACGGATTTGTGTGTGACGTCACGAGACCCTGAAGCCCATAGAAAAAGCTTACTCTACCGAGCTGAAGCCGCGCCGTGTGTTAGGAAATAAAGTGCTTTACTCTTTACCGGGAATTTTTCTAAGCTACGGATACGTTCTAGGATATCTTTGTACTCATCATTGTATTGTTATGATCAGCATTTACTAACCCCCGAATATTGCTAATAAAAAATCAGTATTTCCATACATTTTATCGTGAGTAAATTAACTTTATATCCAAGTAAATGGAACAAGACTTGGTGTGTGTATCTAGTGTACTGCGGTTTTTATATCTTTAACTACTAATAGTTCTCCGAACAGTAGCCCTCGCAAGTTTACATTTTGTAAAAAAAAAATCTAGTCGTCAGTTTTCAAAAATGCACAATTTGCACAGACGTCGCAGAGCAAAAGTTGTTAGTTTTAAAAAAAGCTTTTATCTGTTAGTATCTTTATACATACATATCTTGGTGCTGAAACTTAAATTAGTAAGTACATAATACCTATAATTTATGCATTTTTTGCTTTTGAAATACAATATCCTTTATGCATCTTTTCTTGCTAACCTCGTGAAAAAACAAAAAGTTGATAAAGTTTGAAAATAAAAAGTTTTAGAAGAAAAACTTGAAAGCAGTTTGATTTATTTGAAATTTTTATAACTTGATACATGCCACCTTACACTTTATACTTATAATTTGTAACCGACTTCCAAAAAGGCGGAGGTTCTATGTTCGTCTTCGATCGAGAAAAGAAAGAAAGAGATGCAATGATTTAACATGGCATGAGTTAGAAAGAGACCTCGATTTAGTGGCTAGTTGCCGTGTTATTCTCTCAGTAGTGTTAAATTCCAATTCATATTTGTCAGGTTTGACAGCACTGAGCCAGATTTTCCATACATTTTTGTGGTTGAGAATTGCCTCAAGCAGCAACAGCGCTATCTCTCTAGTTGTACTAGCTCTGTAAAGAAAATGGTGTACGTAATTAACGTAATGCCGAAGGATATGAAATTATTATCGGCCGAGGCATCTCGTTGGTTGTTTTGCACATCGCCTGCAAACAGGATTTCGCGTTGCATAGTTCAATAATTGTTATACATTCTAGTTTTATAGCCCTAGTTCTAGGTTAGGTACTCATATAATTTAACAACTGATAAAGCGTATCTTATTCTTATTCTGAAATAATAATAATTATAAATTTCCTCTATACGATCTAGTTAATTCAAGTTTATATTGAGATGTAGGTAGGTACGTAACATATACATGTAACGTTTAGTGCTGCAATGTAATATAAAAAACATGTGATTGCAATTTAACAGCAACAAACCTAAGAATACGAGTATATCTCATGAAACAAAAATAAAGCACCTTATCTCGATTACAGATCTTCTTCGACAACTCGTCTACCTTCATACCGAATTTCATCCAAATCGGTTCAGCCGTTTGTGCGTGAAAGAGTAACAAACATCCATACATACACACAAACTTTCGCGTTTGTAATATTAGTAGGATATATTCACAAAATAATTTATTTTTCGGCAAAAAAAGCATCACCGACTTCAACTGTGTACGGAATACGACTAGTTCGCACGGATCATTGAATCATTTACAATAATTTTCACATTATTGTGGATTTATCAAAAACCTCTCGATTCCGATAACATCGTCTAACATCGATACCAATCAGTTAAAATAAACATTGAGTCGGATTGAGAACTTCTGAAGTCTGCTAAACTCTGGTCAATCAATAATAATAATAATAAATATTTGGGACATCTTACACACGGCCTCTGACCCCAAACTAAGCAAAGCTTGTGATATGGCCGTCAGAGACTGATATACTACTTATATATTTTTAAATACATACTTATATAGATAGTAACTAAACTACACCCAGACACAGAGCAAACACCCATGTTCATCACACAAATATTTGCCCTGGGTGGGGATCGAACCCACGCCTCTTTGACCCAGTAGTTAGGGTCACTATCCACTGAGCCACCGAGGCAGTCAAAAAAAATAGGTCTGTTGTTCCTCACTATTTCTCTCATGAAAAATTAAATGACTCTGAAAGGTCTGTTTTAAGAAAGTTGGGTCTTTGAAAGCATAGTTGAAGGGTTTTTTTAAGTGGTAGAACATTTCTAAATATCAGCGTTGATATTTTTATACTTACGTGATGATTAAAATACGAGTGAATTATGATTAATTATTGTAATATAGATTAAGATAGGTAGGAAAGAGATTTAAAACTTCAAACCGAAATTGCACATCTCGTCTACTTTTATAATAGATACATTTGGACATAAAAGTAAGGGTAATAAAACGTGGACTTTTACAAAATCATTAATCATTAGCATACATGAAAGATCATTGTTTTTACAATGTAAGAAATGTATCTGCAGTGACGAAACTCGTCAAATATTAAAAGGCTTTAAAGCAGGTTTTATGCTGTTTTATGTTGGAATGTTGTGGCGTAAAAAATGTTTGAGGGATATTTTTTGGCTCGCAAGTTGTTTTATAACAGTTTTAAACAAACGCAGTCATTTGGCGGTACTTCTTTATTTTGTTCCGTATGCTTTTATCTGGTTCGGGCGTTTAGTGCTATTGAGATACATGTTAAGTTTTTATCCTTTGGGTACGGAACCCTAAAAAGAGCGTAAATAAAATCATCTTTCGCATATTTTTTTGGAAGTAATCGTTTAATAAAATATACTATTTTAATTTATATTTTGCGATAAAATGGTAATTTGTTGTTTAAGGTCACCCAGTGTATCCTTACATTTTTCTGCGAAACAAACTCTAAAACTGTCGAACATGGAAGTATTGTCAATGTTATCTAGTACTTAAATCTAATTTATCCATTGTAAATTATGTAATTATTAGTGTTTTTAAAATTACACAGGATCTCCTGTGCGTTGTAATCTTAATATTAATAAAAGTTATGAGATAACACTGACAGCAAAGATTTATTGAACAGTTTACGGGATGGAGTTTGGTTTCATCAGTAATATACGGTGTGTTTATTATTCTGCTATGAACGCAGCACATAGCATTACCGCGATCTAGGAATGCTAGAAAGAGATTTGTAAGGACAGAGTGCAACAGACAATAAGCGGTCGGAGCGCGCGCGGCGGTTCGAGTAATTTTTTCACCAGTTAGGCAGTTACTGAATAGACAGCACTGCAGGTGCACGCGCCAACCTTTCCGATAAAATATGTATGCACAGCGAGTATTAGCAAGGTCACGATTGTCACGAAGTATGTTTTGTTTATATTATGGATGGAATAATTGGTATAGCCAAAGCATAAACAGGTTAAAAGATAATTATGATGTTGAGTGCGGGGGCATGCTTTGTGTTTTTGGGGGGTGATTACTGCTTTATAACTATAATAACAAGGTATACAAGGTAAATTGTGATATAGTCGATTCATATAGTCTGGGATAAATAATAACAGTGGGTCAGTGTAGTAAAAGTATGATATTGATAATATTACAATACTTAGTAAATAAATTAGATGTACAATAGAAGGTTTATAACAGATAAATAAATAGTGGTAGCTTAATGTTTGTTGATTTAATTTTGAGGGTGTGTGGGTTGAAGTTGTTTTTGTGTTAGACTTGTTTTTATCTTTACATAGGTATAAGTAGTCCGATACTATTAATAAGATTAGGGACATTATTATAATGATTTGTTGGTAGGCAATCGAAAGTAGATTAATATGCTTAACGTTGAAGAGGTATTTATTTATATGAGCGAATCTGATTGATTTCTCACATAGTAAGCCACTCATATTCGATGCCCGGGGGATTAGTCACTTCCTTTGTAGTTTTTCAAGATCGTCTTCATTGGATATCAGTATTTGGGGCGAACTTGCATCTTTGCGTATGTAAATACGGCCATGAGATGGCCAAGAGTAGGTATATCCGTGTTGTTTTGCAAATACCCGAGTTAAGTATAGTAACTGCGCTCGTTTTTAGTAAGATTTTCTGACATATTCACGGTTTGTGTTGGCCCTGCGATCTTGATATTGGAAGTATTGAGTGTACTATGCCTAATATATTTTTTGTATGACGTTAGAAAATTATCTCGAAGAAGAACAGAAGTGAAGTCTGCTACGATCGGCTTAATTGCTGATTTGGTATTCTCTCTGTAGATATCTTTGATTTCATTGTTTTGCAGTGGAATGCCGAGAAATTTCGCTGTGTCAAAAACAATATTTTTGAGGGTATCTTTCGACTCTTTTGTACCCTGCGGAATATTTCTCATCTCCAGACTAGATTTTCGAGATTTGTGGTCTAAAGCTTCCAATTTGTTTTCAAGTTGAATTATGTAGTTTTTATCGGCCATTCTTTCGCGTTCAAGGAAATTAATTTTTTGCAGTGCCTCTTCATACTTAGATTCAATTCAATTCAATTCAATTCAATTCGTTTATTTACAAAAAATGTAACTTACAGCACTTAATACTAGGCGTTACATTTTTTATGCTTAAAGACTACGAATAAAAATATTACATAAAAATAGAATAGAATATACAAACATGAAATAAAATTAATAGGAATAACAACGTATTATTATAATTTTTATAATTTTTTACGCTAACTATACTTAATTACCTACCTACCGTTAAATGTTAGGAATAAAATTTGAGATCATAATTTGACTTCTTCGCAATATGAAAGAATATTTTTAGCAATGGTTGTCCATTCGTCGGCAAAGATGTCTACTAGCGGGTGGGAGGCGCTGAGGGCGTTAAGGTGGTGGTGTGCACGACAGATGGGGGACTGCTGGCGCGCGACAGTGCGCGCGGGTGCCATGCCGGTGAGAATAGAGGAAGACGCGCACCGAGCACTGCATGAGTTCCGTTCCGAAATTTGGCTCGCTGTTCGGGCACATTTAGGCGAGTGACTTCGCAGAGTAAGTCAGGGCAGTCTAGTTTTGCATGAAATATTCTGTGGACCGTTTGTAAGATTTCATCGGATTCTGTTTCTTCTGGGCGTGTTTGGGTGGGGGAAGCAAACGCCGATAACATCTGTTGTGGGTTTGTAGGGGGCTGCTTTGATCTATTAGTGGGCATTGTTTTATATAATATTATATTCTATGTAGGTAGGTAGAAAATTATCAGGCTACCGTCAAAGGCAAATTTAAATCAATCGTCGTCGCGGCAAACACCAGGTACTAGGGTCGTAGCGCTGTAAGGAGTTCGCAGGTGCGACGAGGCGGCGCGGGCGTTGTGCGGTGCGTGAGGGGGTGAAACAAATACGGCGTAGATCGTAGTAGGAATTTCCGTGAATGAAGTAAACATGTATGTGTTTCTTACTTGCGTATGCGGTGGCATTCAGAAAGCGCGCGGCGCTGCGTGAGGTTTACTTGTGTGCAGTACAGCGCTGGGTGGTGGGAGCTCCTCACTTTGTATGCACTCCTAATATTTTGATGGATATTAAATTTCGTTAAATTAGATTTTATGCTAAATTTGGCACAAAAACTACGACGTCCACTCAATACCAAGGTTCAGGAGGAAGATAAAATTAATGGCAGAAGTTCGGTCGACTGCTCAATAGGACCGCCTACTGTGTTGACAAAAGAAGAAAAAGAGCATTTGAAAAAAAGAAATCCACATTTTTTAATATTTAAGTGAAACTGAAACCTAAGGTTTTGTAAAACAAAAGTCATAGGCCATAGTAGCAAAAGACTGTTGAATTATATATTTAATTTATTATGATTAAGATTATAAAGATTTGGGTACATTTTTGAGTTTTGTAAACTGATTTTCGCGGGCACTTAGAGAAGCATTGCAATAAAGAATAGACTATCCGCGTAGAATCAAGACTATGTATTCTAAGAACCTATAAATAATTTATGTGCAATAAAAACAATATTACCCCTCTCACAATGAGCTTACTCATTGGGTGATAACGTTTCATATTATTGATCACCAGATCTCAGATTTTTTTTGAGTGTCGCTGCCATACAGTTTTTTTTAGCTGTTTTTAATTTAAATAATTATGACAATGTTGTTTTAGTAAAAATGTTTATTTATTGTATCACATGTGCCTAACAACCGGATTATTGTTGGATATAGGACAAGGGACTGATCTAACGTATTCCTTACGTATTTTACTCAAAGTAAATTTTGAAATAAGTAATTAATTTTTTGTTGATTCAAGATACCTGATTAAATAATAAAACAATATATTGCGTTTTATTATTTTACAAATATCATTTAGAGGACAAAATAATTAGACTCTATTTAATAGCGAATAAGGTTCAAATTCAGTAAAAAAAAAATCACGACTTTTGGGTCACTTTGACGATAATTACCTCAAACGTGACGGGCATTGGGACATATGGGTCTTATTTACTATTTTAATATTTATATCGATCTTATTGTTATTATATTATAATAATAATATATTCCACGTACAGAATGATAAGTGTATGACCTCTCCAAAAATTTTCAGACCTCAAAGTTAATTACCTTCAGCATGACAGAGCTGCAAAGTCACCGAAGTTCAGAAATTCACGAGTATTGGGCCGTTTACCCTAAGTGTTCCCGCAATAATTGGGATTTCTGGTAACACTAAGTGTTGCCAGAAATCCCAATTATTGCGGGACATATGCAAGATATGTCTCTAGACAACACATTATTATAAGTATTCTTAGATGCCATTGTATTCATTACTATGACTGCCATTTACTATAGGACAAACTTAGAATACGTGAAATAAAATAAATTAGTCTATTTTATTAAACGATTGCTTCCAACAAAATATGCGAAAGATGATTTTATTTACGCTCTTTTTAGGGTTCCGTACCCAAAGGATAAAAACGGGACCCTATTACTAAGACTCCGCTGTCCGTCTGTCTGTCTATCTGTCCGTCTCCAGGCTGAATCTCATGAACCGTTTTAGCTAAAAAGCTGAAATTTTAACAGCTGATGTATTTCTGTTGCCGCTATAACAACAAATACTATAAACAGAATAACATTTAAAATTAAGGGGGGCTCCCATACAACAAACCTGATTTTTTAGCCGTTTTCGCTCTATATTAATAATGGCAAAAGGAAGATGCTTGAAATATTCAAGGAATATTTAGTTATATATTCACGTTAATAATAAATAATAAAATTAAAATAAAACAAATATTTAATGGGGGGGGCTCCTATACAGTACGAAACCCTCTGTGTGCGAGTCGGACTCGTACAGGGCCGATTATTATTATTCCTTGTCTTGGCCAAGCCTGCATCGTCCATCCTTATCTGGTCCTTATTTTATGCCTTGCCTAATAGGTCTAGCCTGCATAAGACCCAATTATGAAGGCACCGTCGTAATTATAATAGCTAATTAGACAATTTCTGTTTCTTTTTCATTTTGGGCATTCGATAGAGAGAAATATTTTAACGATGCTATTAAATTTACCATAGCGCCTTCATAATTGGGCCTACAGTCCATCCATCCATATGACGTCAATAGCTGGATATATGCCTCCCCTATAAATTTCCAGTAACATCGCTTAGAAGCGCTTGAATCCAGCATAATCCTTGGGGGTTTTAATGACGTCATCGATCCACCTTGTGGGTACATCTTGTTATCATAATCTAACGGATTTTTGTTACGTCCTATAGATTTCAGGGTTGGTTGGATATCTATATAAATCTACCAACCCGCAACTGGGCTAGTAGGTAAGGCGGATGTGGCCATATAGCTTTTCGTAGGCCTAAGTTCATTAGACTACTATTAATTGTTTTTTTTTTTTTTGCCGCCATTTCCTCTGTTGTAATCTTGAACATTAGTGTGGCTAAGACCATTAAATATATAGATGTAAGCCTTGTTTAGTGACTTATAGGAATACCACCACAATAGGATACCACCCATACATAGCCGCATAACGTCCACTGCTGGACATAGGCCTCCCCTATGCATATCACACACCCAGACACAGAGCAAACATCTATGTTCATCACACATATGTTTGCCCTAGGAGGGAATAGAACCCACGCCTCTTTGACCCAGCAGTCAGGTTCACTAACCACTGAGTCACTGAGACAGTCAAATAGCTCGGGCAAAGCAGCGGGCAAAAGTAGTATTAATTAGTAGTTATAATTAAAAAATAGCAATAGATAATTATAGAAAAGATATTCTTGTTTCTAAAGTTCTGGGTTGATTGTATATAAATCCACCGGCAACCGGCCCGATAGCCCTTGGTGGATAGTTGGATACTATTACTTAAGTTCATGTTAACGTATTTTTAGTAAAAGAAATTAAAAATGCTAAGTCGATGGTTTTAATGTTTAATTTACTTTTATGAACTGTAAACAAAGATGGGTTTCAGGCAATTCGTTTTCATTGCGATTAGATTTTTTTACTGTTACTATCGTTAAGACAAGTCATAAGAGTAGGTAAGAAAGCGATAGATAAAATATTGTTGATGGGTTACATAAGTACCTAAACTAGTTTTTTTAATGAAAATAAATTGTATGCGAGCTAGTTATGATTTTTTATGAAATAAATATTCTAGATTTTTTTTTTGTAAATATACGCAGCCATTTTTGTTAGTCGATAAAAAAATAAGCTAGTTGGTACTAGCTGTCTTCGAAATAGGGACCCTGGGTTCGATTCCTGGCAGGATAAAAGTTTTATTGAAAAATTTATAAATAAAATTAGCACTTTTACTAAAGTGTAACATTTTTTACTGTCAAAACAATCTTTTAATATTGCAACAATTTTTTTTAAGACCCACCGTCTCATTTTAACCACAAATTAAGACATTTTATAGCATTTGCAAAGTCCTCTAAATCATTACCCGGAAAATTAAAAATAGATCCCCAAATCTTACAAACTGAAAGGCTTAAATCTGTAAAGCGCCATTTCTACGAGTAAATTTATCGCTACACAAAAAAATCACGATATTTTCTAATATAAGTAAAAACATGAAAACATTGTATTAAGTTATGCATGGGATGAGCACACGCGGAGTTTTTCAGTGATGGAGGGACGCGATGCTCGTTCCGGGAGGGGCGCGCCCGGGCACGACAGCCGGCGGCGTAGTCACGCCCTCGTAGGTTATTCCAGGGCGGCCGCGGCTAGGTCGCACCCGCAAGGGCCCGCACCCCCGCCCGTGGTCGCGGTTTACAGAAGGACTGTAGTCTCAAGCGCGTGTTGGGAGCCCGAGCTCTCGACCAAGCACGGCGACACCTCTACATTCGGACCTACACCTATTTTTAGGGTTCCGTACTCAAAGGGTAAAAACGGGAACCTATTACTAAGACTCCGCTGTCCGTCTGTCTCCAGGGTATTATCTCATGAACCGTTATAGCTACAAAGCTGAAATTTTCACAGATGATGTGTTTCTGTTGCCGCTATAACAACACATACTAAAAACAAAATAAAATTAATAGTTAAGGGGAGCTCCCATACAAAAAACCTGTTTTTTTGAGCCGTTTTTCGCTCTACGAGTATATTAAATAATAACGGTAACAGGTAGATGCCTTAAATTTTCACAGAATATTTAGTTCAATAATAAAATTAAAATAAATATTTAAGGGGGGCTCCCATACAGTACGGAACCCTCCGTGCGCGAGTCCGACTCGTACTTGGCCGATTATTTTTATTTCATCTAGGTTTGCGATTGACTACACACTGCCTAAAACATTGTACTTTAGCGGAAAGACAGACTCAGGCAAAGCGTTCCACATTCTGGCTGTTCGTATGAGGAACCTATATTGAAAATGTTCGCTCAAGTCGCTTCTCTGTATTTTATATGAACTAAAGCACACTATGCCGGGACGCAGCTGGCCGCATTTTCATACAAATATTGCGCTGCGGCCCGCTCCGCCCCGCTGCGGCCCGACATAATGTGCGCGAACCTTTATTCGCTCAATGAACAACATGATTCGAATGACACGTGTGATCTTAACAATAAAGTCGTTTTTGTAACATTTTGGCCTCGTTTTATTCTGCCGTTGTGGTAATGTCCATGATTATCATAACGGCGGGTCGACATCTCCCCGTACCCCTACCGTGCCCTCCCACTCCCCCCCTGCCCGGACACTCCTCCCAGCGGAGGTCGACGACCCCCTAATGCAAATATTAAACTTATTGTCATAGAATAAAATGTTTTCGTTTATCTGTCATCGGTGGACCGATTGTGAGGCAGTTGTAATTTATTTGTTGTTAAACATTCGGATAGTTTATAAGTTGCGTCACTTGAATTTTGCGGTTTCTGTACATTTTGTAAATGTAATATTTGTATACGACTGCCTCGGTGGCTCAGTGGTTAGTGACCCTGGCTTCTGGATCAAAGAGGCGTGGGTTCGATCCCCACTCAGGGCAAATATTTATGAGGTGTTTGATCTGTGTCTGGATGTTATTTAGGTACATAATATCTATGTAAGTATGTATTTAAAATATGTATATGTAGTATATCAGTCTGTGGCAGCCATATCACAAGCTTTGCTTAGTTTGGGGTCAGAGACCGTGTGTAAGGTGTCCCCTAATATTAATTTATTTATTTGTCAAATATAAATAAGGGAAAAATAGGTCGTGTTAAGGTTAACGCGACGTTTTATCTTCACAAAATTTAACAGTAGAAACTGGTGGGAGTGAACTTTTTTTTTTGCAATATCCTTATTCACGTATTGTTTATAAGTACTTACATTACTAGCAGCGCCCCGCGGTTTTACCCGCGTTGTGCCCGCTCCCGTGGGAATTTCGGGAATTTTTATACATATAAACCTTCCTCTTGAATCACTCTATCCATTAAAAAAAACCGCATCAAAATCCGTTGCGTAGTTTTAAAGATTTAAGCATACAGACAAACAAACAAACAAACAAACGAAAATAGCGACTTTATTTTATACTATGTAAGGATACCTGTCTATGTAAACCGGCACGTCTTGCCTGTGATGTAATATAAGATAACAAAGCTACGAATAAATGTTATACAAAGTTAAAATAAGGCGTTGCATTGACTTGTTCGTCAAAACGTCCGAAGGTATCTCGTCCACGTGGACGATTTGGCATAATCCATTTTTTAGGGTTCCATACCCAAAGGGTAAAAACAGGACCCTATTACTAAGACTTCGATGTCCGTCTGTCTGTCTGTCACCGGGCTGTATCTCATGAACCGTGATAGCTAGGCAGCTGAAATTTTCACAGATGATGTATTTCTGTTGCCGATATGACAACAAATACTAAGTAAAAACAGAATAAAATTAATAATTAAGGGGGTCTCCCATACAACAAACCTGATTTTTCAGCCATATATTTTTATATATTCACTTCAATAAAAAATAATAAAATTAATATTTAAGGGGGGCTCCCATACAGTACGGAACCCTACGTGCGCGAGTCCGACTCTTACTTGGCCGATTATTTTGATTTCTAACTCGTCCGATTGGTTTTCGTGATTTTATGTACAGTTAGCTACAAAGAAGTTGTTTATGCTTTTAAGTGCCTTATAAAAATTTATAAAAGCTAAAAAAAAAATTCTAACATGTTGTGTTTTAAACATTTTCAGGATATCATGGTCAGAGCATGGATGCAGGGGGGAACAATTTTGACTCCGGTAAGTAATCCTCACATACTAATACTGTAAATTTACTATTTATACAGGGTTATTCCTAATTAATTAGCATCCTTTTAGACGCTTATTCTGTACATCAAAACTTACAACTTTTGTTCTGCAACTTTAGTCAAAACTAAAAAAAACCGGCTGTTCCATACATTTTGTCGCGGGTGAACGATATTTTTCTATGCAACAACATTTTTTTTTGTTTTGACAAAAGTCGCAGAACAAAAGTTGTTAGTTTTGATGTACAGAATAGGCCCCTAAAAGAATGCTAATTGATTAAGAATAACAAACAAACAAACAAATAACTCTTTATTGTACACACAAAATAAAACTTTCAAAAAATACATAAGTGACATTCTTAAGGTAGTGCAACACTAGGCCTACAACAATAGCCCTATTTATATATTTTTATGTTTTACAACAGACATTTTAAACTGAATCTTTGTGTCATAAACGCAGGGTGAGAGGCATTTGTGATGTCCCTAAGTACGTTATTGTGGATTCTCTGTATTATAAGGATGTTACTTTGGGCGATACAGCCCCATAGCTTTCATAGATCAATTGTTGAAACTAGAGGTTGGGGTCAACTCACCGGAGGTCCAACCCCAACCTCCAGTAGAGTAGACCAATGAGTATATGCCAGCGTGGATACAGTACAGCCCAATCGCTATTCGAGAATAAGCTTATTTCCAACAGTGGATGGTATTTTTAACCACGTGCTGTCTGCTATTTTATTGACCGACGAAACGGAGTAGGTACTCACTTCGACGCGTATATTTTTTTTTTAATGTCACGTCAATCACGCATAACTTTTTACGTAGAAGTCCGATTTCAGTAATTCTTTTTTTATTGGAAAGACTATACTTCGAAATTGGTCTCATTTTAATTGTATCGAAATTGACTGAGCTATTTTTGATAAATCAACAATAATGTGAAAAGCGCTATATGCCGGGGCGCCAAGGGATTAAAATAAGACACTAGAGTCTGACTGAGTCTCTATATCTCACTATATTCTATTTTATTTAATACGAATAACAACAGCTTATATACTAAATTATATCTACACATAGTGATCTATCTATGTCACGTAAAACATCCAAATCACGAACTAGATAATCACGCTATACTTATCTAAAACATTCCATCGAGTTGCAACAGTACTTCCTCCTTGGAAAAAAAATGTAATAAATACATATTCAAAAACAATTATTACCTAAAACAAGTCAAACCAAAATTAACAAAAATCCTATCATTCATGTTGCAGCGATCTTGCTTACGTCTGTTTGCTTACAGTTGCAGTTTATAGTTTGCTTATCATTGTTATAGTTTGCAGTGTGAAACGTGCTTGCGTCAGTAAATTTGAATCGTAGTACTACTGGCCTAGTCAGCTCCGTAGGTACGAGTACGTGCTTCTACTGTCTTTACTTCTTTGCGCAGGCGGCACGATCACTGATTCACTATCGATAACGAACATTCAAATGAAATATTCTAAAAATTCGTAAAAATTAACTACGCATTATTAGCTAAATCGTTTGCATTCCTTTGATTCGCAGTATGACGCTACTCGAAATGTGATGATAAAGCTCTAACTAAGCAAATACTTATACTACTACTGATCTAATTACCTAGTAAAATATAGTTTAAAAAACAATTAAACTGAATGTAACAATACAAATTATACAGATATGCCAATAGTTAAAAACAAAAATATTTTGCAAAATTCACACAAAAATACTATCTTATCACTTAATGAAGTTGGAATTCGACATTTTTGGGCAATACACAATTTCCGTCTAATTTCACGTTCCTATTTACCGATTTCACTGATTTTATCCTGAATTTGCACAAAAGACTAAAACAATGTTGTCACAACAAACTTTTTTCGTAATATCTGAACATTTCAAATATCTTCACGCGTTCGCAGCTTCAGCCATATTTCCATTTCACATATTCTCTATAATATATCACTGACCAGTCGTTTGGCAATGGAAACGAGTCTGGGCAAATCCTCCAGTACTGCGCAATTATCCGCCACCTTCGATTTGTCCTCGTACGGTGGTGCCAACTTCGAAAAAATACTTGCAGATCCAACCTGAATTTTCGGCGGCAGCATTGGCATCTCAAGCTCCTGTGGTCCTATACTCGGCTGCTGGCGACTGCTGATTCGATTTCATCAATTCACACGTAAACAAAATACCAAGGGTTATTCGCGTTTCATTGCAGCTACAGAACCCTGGATTTGGCGTTTACTCATAACTTCAAAAATTGCGTGACAAACTGCTTCTCGTCAACCATATGATTTGTGATGTTATTTGTACATCTTGCTTGCTGAATTATGCGTATATGCCGTTTTTCTGACTTGCCAGGTGGAGTGTCTCGTACAAAATGTCCTCGAATTCCAAAATAAGCTTCTAGAGTCTTCTTCGCGCTCGCCAAGTGTCGTTGGTTACCATTGTGATGACTGTGGGGGTATAGGTATGACGTCATCCAGCGGATTTATCGTCAACCCCCAAATCTTCTTGCTTGCTCACTACATTTCGCGTCACTTGGGTCGGGGGTCACAACTGTGCCGGTATGGCAGTGGGACCCCAAACTGATACTGCACGTCGGGGTCACCAATTTGCCGGGGTGACAATAGGATTTAAATAAGACACTAGTCTGTTTCTCGATCTCACTATATTCTATTTTATTTAATACGAATAACAACAGCTTATATACTAAATTATATCTACACATAGTGATCTATCTATGTCACGTAAAACATCCAAATCACGAACTAGATAATCACGCTATACTTATCTAAAACATTCCATCGAGCTGCAACACGCTACATCGATCCGTGCGAAATATTCGCGAATTCTGTACACGGTTGAAGTCGATCTTGCTATTTTTTGCAAAGAATAACCATGACATAGCTGTTAGTTTATATTACTTACCTTGCTAACTTTTCCTCCTATGTATACATCTCGACAATCAAAGCACATTTTACTGTCTATACGAGCTTGTTTCCAAGTCACATTGCATAGTTTGCACCTAATTAATAATTTAGCTTTCAACCAGCGTCTTGCGTAACAGTATTGAGCAATAAAACGTAGGTATAGTATACGAAGGCACGATGAAAACATGCAAACTAAAACAACACACCCGTATCCATTTCAATACTTAAATTACGTTGATGATTATCTGATTAAATGCACTGTAAACGTGCGGTCTTACGTGCAGGAAAGCGCGACGAAATGAACTGTTAGTATAAACTTGAAGAAATTAGCTCTTAGAACAAACGAATAATAGCTTTATGTATAATTCAAATAGCTTTTTTGGAACGTAGATGATACTACATTTCAGAATGTGTCACATCCCTACTTCATATTTTTAACCAACTTCCAAGAAGGAAGAGGTTCTATGTTCGTCAGATTCGGCCTTTATACATTTTTAGGGTTCCGTACCCAAAGGGTAAAAACGGGACCCTATTAGGTACTAAGACTTCGATGTCCGTCTGTCTGTCTGTCACCGGGCTGTATCTCATGAACCATGATAGCTAGGCAGCTGAAGATTTTACAGATGATGTATTTCTATTGCCGCTATAACAACAAATCCAAAAAACAGAATAAAATAAACATTTAAGAGGGCTCGCATACAACAAACGTGATTTTTAGGAGTTTCTTGCTCGCTATTAATAACGGCAAGAGGAATGGGGCTCTCATACGGTACGGAACCCTTCGTGCGCGAGTTCGACGCGCACTTGGCCGACTTTTATAAATTTATTTTTAAATCTTTGAATGTTTTTTATAAAATCGTCACATGACCAATAGGTACTGTCATAATTCGTTAATTGCTTCGCCAAGGTGTCTCGAGATACAAGATAGAGACAGCGTCACAAGAAACGATCATCTGTTTGGCGAAACAATGAAAGAAGTCGACCTTGAGGTCAAAGAGGTCGGTTTGGACGCGTCTTAAGGACGATTAAATCTCAAAGTATAGGCCGAATCATACAACTTGGCAGCTGGGATGTAAGCTATAAGAAGCGGATAACCCAATCCTAACTGAAGCCGAGGATTGGGATATCCGCAGCTTGCAGCTAACATCACAGCCGCCAAGTTAAATGATTCGACCTATGCTCAAGATGAGAGTTGACTTACCTGCAGGGGTTTTCCGAAATGGTGTAAAAGTCCGAAAGGGGGTTATTCAGACCATTCTTACTTGCAACTTATAGCATGGGGTCAAACCAGATTTAGAGAAAAATACAGCTGTCATGTTTTCATGTTTTCTGAACCTATTCAGGACTGATTCTCCAAAAAACGTAACTAAACCTTTTTTCGATAGCTACTCTGTCAAATTAAGATATTTCAAAAATATATATGACGGAGCGAGACAGCATAGTTGCATTTAGTTGAAAGCAATAGTGATGATTTTAAAGTGGGTATCACCTGAATGGGGTCGCACGTGGCAACACTGCATGCTTGTGTCGGAATGAAATGACAGATGGGTGAAAAACTTCATTCTATTCCGAGCGCAAGGCGGCATTGCACTCGTGCCAACCTATTGACTTTAGAATCCGTTTTCATCTTCGAAATTTCTTGTTAAATTAATTATTAAGTGACACTAGGTCAACAAAACCACCCGTTGTAGTAGTACAGAGTGTTTATTTTGGTGAGATGGACAACTGGAGACCGCCAGCGAGCCATACTAATGGATGACCCACAAATAACGATTGCGGGTGATTTACACGATTAGTCTCAGTCCCCGACATCAGAAGTGGTATCACAACAACGCCCACAGCATGAGGATACAGCCTCATTGATCAGCGCAGCACAATGACCAAAAAGTGCGGGCACTCAGCAAAAGTGAAGACGGTGTACGAAAGTGCCACCTTCGCACTACTACTGCGAAGAGAATAGACACGTTGCATCGCGCTGTGCGAAGAAAGTAGTGACGTACGAGTAGAGCATCGAGTCAACGACTGCGATCCAACCAGCGATCGATCATCTTTCAAATCCGGTGAGCAGTTTTCATTTTGTTTCGATTCGGGTGCAGATTGTTCTCTAGTAAGAGAAAAAATAACGTAGGAAGATCTCGTGATGTGCAACAAAATAGCGCAGTCACACTTGTAGGAATTGAGGGTTCTAATGTTCACTGTTAACTTCAATTATTGGCGTCAAAATAGATTCACGGATTTTCAGTGTCACTATTATTTAATGCCGTACCTGATGACAATATACAGCACGATATCATGACAACAATGACGACGGTATATGTAGTCGGTGTGTGTGTATGTGTGTGTGTTTCTATACCTGTGTGGTAAGACTGTGTGGTTAGACTGTGTAGTAAGTCCCTGTGTAGTAATCCTGTGTGGTACGCCTATGTGATACGCGTGTGTGATACGCCTGTGTGATACGCCTTTATGATACGCCTGTGTGATACTCCTGTGTGGTATGACTGAGTACTACTGTGTAGTAAGCCTGTATGATAAGCCTGTGTAGTAATCCTGTGTGATACGACTGTGTAGTGAGCCTGTGTGGTAAACTTGTGTGATAATCCTGTACGGTAAGCTTGTGTGATAATCCTGTGTGGTCAGCCTGTGAAGCAAGCCTGTTTGATAAGCCTGTGTGGACACCCTGTGTGACAAGTCTGTGTGGAAATTCGATGTGACAAGCCTGTGTGGAAGCTCTGTGTGACAAGCCTGTGTGGAAACTCTGTGTGACAAGCCTGTGTGGAAGCTCTGTGTGACAAGCCTGTGTGGAAACTCTGTGTGACAAGCCTGTGTGGCAAGCCTGTGTGGAAGCTCTGTGTGACAAGCCTGTGTGGCGAGCCTGTGTGGCAACTCCGTGTAACAAGCCTGTGTGGCAACTCCGTGCGACAAGCCTGTGTGACAACTCCACGTAACAAGTCTGTGTGGTAACTAGGGCATGCAAAAACCGGATGGTTTTGGAAAACCGGTTTTTTCGGTTTTTTATTTACAAAACCGGGGAAATCGAGTTTTTCGGGTTTTTCGGTTTTTTTCTAGTAAATTAATGAAAATACTAGTACATATAATAGTTTGTTTGTTTATGAGCCTGTACTGCCTCATTGTTGGGCAAAGGTCTCCTCTCGAGATTTCCAGTTTAGTCGGTCTTGTGCTGATGCCGCCAATTTGGATTAAATGTATTCAGTTCATCGCGCTATCTAATAGAGGGTCTGCCACGAGGCCGCATCGAGTTGGGACTCCATTTGGTGGTGATTTTAGCCCAGAGGTCTTCCAGAGGTCTTCTGGCATTCGACTGATTTACCCGGTCCACTGCCACTTCAGTTTAGCGGCTGTGAAAGCTACATCTTTGATTTAAGTTCTGGAACGCAGTTCGGTGTTTACTCGCAGTATCTACTCGGTCTATTAGCCGGTCACCGAGAATACTGCGCTCCATCGCTCTTTGGCAAACCTTGAGCTTGGACTTTTGGACCTTAGTTAATGACCATGTTTGTACACCATAAGTCAAAATGTGATCGGAAGGCGTTTCTTCATATGTTCTTTCATGGCCCAACAGCTCTTCCAGGCGTTCTCTGTTCTTCTTGGTCTTGTCTCGCCTGAAAGGTGACTATTTGGCCAAGATAGATGTAATCGTGAACGTATATGTCTGAGCCATCGACAGTTACCCGATGTTTGATGCCATTGGTCATCACTTTGGTCTTTAATTAACATGTTCCGTATCCGCAATCCAACCTCAAGGCTTGCAGTGGTTAGGTTTTGTAGCATTGATTATAGCTCTATGACTGAGGAAGAGATACTAGCTGACGATATTGTCTGCAAAATGAAGGTTAGTTAACCATTTTTCACCAACATTAACACGCCATCCTTCCCAGCTTGCCGCCAGCTTTCTGTAAACTTCTTCGAGGACGCCCGTGAATATTTTCGGGGACAGTGGGTCTCCCTGTTTAACACATTTCTCTATTGCAAATGCTGGACCAGATTGTAATTTTATTGCAGTAGTACTTTGAGAATGGGTGAGGCGGAGAAGATTAACGTGATTGATGCTATCAAATGCTTTTTGACCGACGAAACGGAGGAGGTACTCAATTCGACACGTATGTTCTATAAACTGGTTGATTGCGTGGAGATGGTCTGTAGTTTAAATAGCCCGCGACGCGTAGAAAACCAGCTTGTTCGGGTGGTTGTTCCATGTCTAGTCTTCCTGATATGCGATGTTCTATGATTTTGATGAAACAATAGTCACTATTTATATTTCTTTTGTTTTTTAATTTCAACAATCGAGCTTACTTTTATGTATAATTTACAAATATGTGCGTGGTATATATTGCACGTTTGTCTAAAACGTGCAATATATACCACGCGTAGTTTTACTACGTAGCTTAGCAGAGACTGCCGGACTAATGTAACGAAACAAAATGGCGGTGTTCAATAGCGTTTCGGTGAAGATGAGACAAAACGCGTCCCATTACGCTTATAACGCTACAGCGCAGCGCTCTGCCTAAATCACGATACTCGCTATGTAAAGGCAGAGAGAAAGTGAGAACTTTCGCACTTGAATTTCATCCTTAGCACGTATACCTATACGAAAAAATTGTAGGTACATTAGACGTAATTTTTAAATGGAAAAAAAGTATCTTAGTTCGCTTGGCTTATTATTTCTCTGTAGGTTAGAGCAACTAGATGACAATAATGTATTTTATTGCGAAGGGGAAAGTTAATATGCGAATTTAAAAAAATTGTAGAAAACACCGATAAACCCGAAAAAACCGGTTTTATAACTAGAAAAAACCGAGTTTCTAATGCGGTCGGTTATTCGGTTTTTTCGATTTTCGGTTAACCGGTTTGCATGCCCTAGTGGTAACTCTGTGTGAAATGTCTGTGTGAAAAGCCTGTGTGAAAGCTCTCTGTGTTGTAACTGTGTGGCAGCTCTGTGTGGTAACTCTGTGAAGTAGCTCTGTATGGAAAATCTGTATGGTACTCGTAACTCTTAGTGGTAACCCGGTGTGGCAACTCTGTGTGACAATCCTATGTGGCAAGTTTGTGTGCAAATTCGGTGTAATACTTAAATCTACGTGAGAATTAACTCTGTGTGAAAAGCTTGTGTGATAACTCAGTGTGGAATCTCTGTGTGGTAACCCTGTGTTGCGGCTCTGTTTAGTAGCTCTGTGAGGTAGCTCTGTGTGGTAACTCTTTGTGGTAACCCAGTGTGACAACTCTGTGTGACTATCCTGTGTGGCAAGTTTGTGTGAAAAGTCGGTGTAATAATTAAACCTACGTGAGAATTAAGTCTGTGTGAGAAGTCTGTGTCAGAAGTTTATGTGAGAAGTCTGTGTGACTACGAATATGCGAGAAAATATGAAACGACCCCATATAGTTACAACTAGTGTGGTTGCTATCTTGTAGACCTTGGTATGCCAAGAGAACAAGAAGATTCACACGAGGACGTATGAAGATGCAGGATGGCCGTGACGGAGCGAGACAGCATAGTTGCATTTAGTTGATAGCAATAGTGATGATTTTAAAGTGGGTATCACCTGAATGGGGTCGCACGTGGCAACACTGCATGCTTGTGTCGGAATGAAATGACAGATGGGTGAAAAACTTCATTCTATTCCGAGCGCAAGGCGGCATTGCACTCGTGCCAACCTATTGACTTTAGAATCCGTTTTCATCTTCGAAATTTCTTGTTAAATTAATTATTAAGTGACACTAGGTCAACAAAACCACCCGTTGTAGTAGTACAGAGTGTTTATTTTGGTGAGATGGACAACTGGAGACCGCCAGCGAGCCATACTAATGGATGACCCACAAATAACGATTGCGGGTGATTTACACGATTAGTCTCAGTCCCCGACATATATTTTTATTTATCGTAAAGAATGGCACTACCGTGTACAAAATTCCAATACATAGTTCGCTCGAATCGATGTACTTTATTTACAATGTTTACATTATAAGTACTTGATTTTTCAAAAACGGCTAAGCCGATTAATTTCGATAAAATTTAAATGAAAATATATCTTTAATGGACCTTGGAAGTATATCCCTTCGAACTAAAAAAATATTTTTTAAATCGATTCACAATTGACGAAAATATCGATGAACATACACAAAAAAATAACTAAAAATACATACAACATAGAACCTCCTTTTTTGAAGTCAGTATTCATAAAGTAAGTACAGAAGTAGACACTTCCAGTGAAGCAGCATTTTTATTGACTGAATTGCCTTACAATTAATTTATTGGATTATCACTATAAATATGGTCATAATATGAAAATCACAAAATTATAATTATGCTTTCCGTATCAACTTTCACAAGCAGTATCTTTTTTGTACATAATTCCACGATCATACATTTCTTGAATGCGTTCAAGTGGAACTCTTCTCGTCTCTTGGATCCAAAAATAAGATAGCACAGTAGTAAAAGCTCCGAAGGCGGCAAACGCGAAGAATGTCCCATCGATTCCTATGAGCTTAATAGCTAAATCAAAAACAACGAGAACTACGAAGCTTGCCAAGTACAAAAAGCAGAATACTAAAACAACTGCCATACTTTTCACCTGAAACAAAAGTAGATTGGTAAGTGTTGGATGTGAAACTTTTTTTAAAATGACCTACGTGAAGTGAATTCAACAATTACTTATGTATGTCAGCTTAGAACCACAGTGAACGAAACAGAACAAGGATGAATACATTGTTTTTTATTTAACAGAATAATATATTTTTACCTGTGGCCCATAGCACTCTGACAGCTGCACAAAGACTATCGTAATTGTGCCTAGAAGTGGTAGATGAGACAGTATACCAGCACCATAATATGATAAGATAACAATGAGATCGACGGGGTGACGTCACATGTTCGCATTGAAAAATATCTACTCGTAAGATGCTAATTAGCTTTACCATTGATATCAGCCGTTCTTGATACTTGCACAGCTCTAGATCTCTCTGTAAAATACATCTATAAATATTCTTTAAATATAAAAGTGGGTAATTAAATAGTGATATCGACCGTTCGTATTTATTTATTTATTTATTTATTTGTCACAATTACAACTACCATTACAGAAATTCCAATGCGATAGTGTAAGTATAGGTACATTGGTCAAAATTAAGTTACAATCTAGCTTCATGCATTACAAAATTCATATACTATGTCACACTTAATATACAATGTCAAAATTTGCTACAATAATAATGATATTCTAAAATTATATAATTAGAATTATAATTCTAAAAAACTTAATATTATTTACATTTTACTTATTTGGCTAACTGCATAAACCTAATTACATATTTGCATTTAATAGGAAAATAAAATCGAAATTTGAAATCTATATTTAAAAAATTACAAATGTTATACAAATTACTGTAATATAGAAAAATTTTCACAGTACATTTGTAAATTTTGTATAAAGGTTGCGAGTTTGTCGGCGCAAATGTCGATGTGAGCTTGTGTGGATAGGAGAGTGTTGAGGTGGCGTTGCGCGCGGCACACGGGAGCCTGCTCGCGCGCGACCGTGCGGGCCGGCATGGGGGAGAAGAAAGGTACGCATCCACTGCGGAATCGGGCTCGATTTTCAGGCACAGTGAGGCGATTTGCTTCGGATAGCAGTTCGGGACAGTTTAGGGTACCGTTCAGTACCCTATACAAGGTTAGTAATAGATCGAGAGTACGACGCGTTTCTAAAGAGTTAAAGCCTAACGCTCCGAGGAGAAACTTTGAGGGATATAAAAATGGGTAATAGCCGTGAACTTTCTTGTATAAGGAACGCAAGAAACGTCTTTGAACTTTTTCCAGCATTAGCACATAAGTTTTTTCGTGCGGACTCCAGACCACTGAGCTGCTCTCGATCTTTGACCTGACAAGAGCAGTATAAAGCAGCTTTATAGAGTTAGGGTTCGTGAATTCGCGACAGTTTCGTGTTACGAATCCAAGCCTCTTAAAACATTCTGCAACTAACTTTTGGATATGCTGGTGAAAATTGAGTTTGGGATCAAATATAATACCAAGATCTTTTATTGATTGGGTTCTACATATTGGTTCGTTAGCAATAGTGTATTGGAAAGCAATAGGGCGGGTGGACCGAGTGAAGCTCATTATGTTACATTTGCTGATATTTAATGGCAATTTATTATCTAGGCTCCATTGATGCATAGCTGTTAAATCTTTTTGAAGTGAGCAACAGTTTTCTATAGATTTTATTTCATAGTAAATTTTTAGATCATCTGCATAGAGTAAGTATTGGCAATTAGTCAGACATTGTTCCAGGTCATTCATCATTATTAAAAAGAGGAGAGGGCCAAGAGAGGAACCCTGGCTTATGCCAGATCGGGTGTAGTAAGGTTCAGAATCATAGCACCCTAGGCGGACAAATTGATTCCTTTCTTTCAGATAATTGGCAAAAAATTTAAGGAGTTTTGGTGCGAAACCTATGGCTTCTAGCTTGTGCAGCAGTACGTCATTATCTACTAAGTCAAAGGCCTTTTTAAAATCTAAGTAGATAACATCGACTTGAGTGCTTTTATCGAGTTTCTTTGAAATATAGTCGGCGAGGATAAGTAGGTTTGTGTTAACTGAGCGGCCTTTGCGGAAGGCATGCTGCGCATTACTCAGGAACGGTTCCAGCTGTCTGTAGATTTTGGTGTATAGAATGCTTTCAAATAATTTGGCTATTACGGATAAAACTGCAATCGGTCTGTAGTTTTCGGCAGCTGTTTTATCGCCTGACTTGAAGATAGGTTTCACCCTGGACTTTTTCCAAATTGACGGATAGGTGCCAGCTTTAAGAGAGATGTTAAAGATATGTGCTAACGGAATTGAAAACTCCTCTTTGAACGCTTTTACAATGAAATACTTACACAGCTCTAGAATGCTGTAAAATATATCTAAACATTTTTTTAAGTTATTGTGTTAGAGTAAGAGTTTTGTTTGTTAATAAAATGGAGTTTAAACATGTGACCCACGTTTTATTTGATATGGATGGACTACTATTGAGTAAGTACTTATATCAGTCTTCCGCTATAATAGGTACCGGTTTTGGCTATCTTAGTGTAGTGTAATTTTAGGACACTTTGAATTATAATGTTTATGATGTAGATATGTATACTTTTAAAGTTTCAAACTTTGGCATTCACACAAACAATATTTTTAACCGACTTCCAAAAAGGAGGAGGTTCTATGTTCGTGTGTATGTATATTTATTTTTTGTGTATGTTCATCGATAATTTCGCCAATTGTGAACCGAATCGAAAAATTATTTTTTAGTTCGAAAGGGTATACTCCCAAGGTGGTCCAATTTAAATTTTACAGATATCGGCAGAGCCGTTTTTGATAAATCAACAATAATGTAAAATAATGTAAATAATGTAAACAATTCGAGCGAAATATTCGAATTTTGTACACGATGGAAGGCGGTTTTGCCATTTTTTGCGAAAAATAATAATTATTAATAATGGTGGTAAATTGTTTATAATTTATTGGCCTAAACCGGGACTAGCCACAATTTTCTGTAGTCTGTGGGGACAGCTGCCAATTTTTGCCCAACCGTGAAACATAAAAAAGTATTGTAGCGCTCGTAGCGTAGTAGCGTAGCGTACGTAGTCAATGTACGACTACTACTACTTGACTTGTAGGTTTACGTTTGTCAGCGATCACCGAAATTAAGCAACGTTCCGCACGGTCAGTTTTTGGATGGGTGACCGCGGGTGGCGCTGCCGTGGCTCGGAAGATACGTTAAATCGTAGGTCCCGGTTGTTTTAACCGTTTAGCCATGAGGCCTTCAGGCGGCCTAAAAACTGACACCAAGGCTAGCCACCCGGCCTATAAGACCTTACTTATTGACTTGCAAGATTTCTGGGGAGGGCAAAGCCCACCCGTGCCCCCCTTAGTTCCGCTTCCGCCCATGATCATTCCGTAAAAGTTGTCTAGAGGAGATCGTTTTAAAAGATGAACCCGTCAGTTACCTACAGCACGTAGGTTACTCAAGCGATTGACACCAAAAACATAACATTGGGGGCTGGGGGTGAGTTTTCTCTCAGAAAGTCAGAACTAACAAAATTCACCGCGAATTTTCTAAATGTTTTAAAGAAAACGCGAAAACTCTGGTCGATTCAGAATCCTTTTAAGCCAGTAGATGTTATGCAAGCTCGTATCAGTAAAGCTTGATTTCAATACGATTCAATGAACATTCGTTCGACATCGGAACAATCCGATATATCTAAAACACGAGTGCAGCAGTCACGTGCCAATCAGGGTTACGATACGCATCCGCGATTTTATCTAAAAAAGGGAAGAATAATTGGCGCATCTTGCGTATTGTGCCGGTACGTTTCTCAAACCTTTTAATCTTAGCTATCTTTTGGCGTACGTTTGAAATGTAAGTAAGAATTCATAGCCGAGATCCACTCGAATTTTGGTGAGAAGAAAATATTATGCATAAAGAATGAACAAAGGTTGAAATAAAATTACTTGAACCCTCCCTGGATTTTTATTAAGTTGTGTTGAAAAGAAACGGAATGAAAACGCCGGTAGCTTATACTTTTTAGGGTTCCCTACCCAAAGGGTAAAAACGGAACCCTATTACTAAGACTCCGCTGTCCGTCTGTCTGTCTGTCACCAGGCTGTATCTCATAAACCGTTATAGCTAGAAAGCTGAAATTTTCACAGATGATGTATTTCTGTTGCCGCTGTAACAACAAATACTAATAAAATTAATATTTAAAAGGGGCTCCCATTTTTTTTTGCTCGATATTCAAATTCAAATTTATTTATTCATCTGAAAACATTGTCACAAATTTATCATGAATCCTTTGACACCGAACTAGTATAAACTGTGTTTCGGGTGCCAAAGGCTTCTTCCAAAATAATGTAGAAAAATAATAAATTTAACGTTAAATGATCGTTACTAAAAATTAATGAAAAATAAAGAAAAAAGTTAGTTTACATTTCGCAAATTTTGACAGATTTAAGTTAAGTAGTTTTTTCAAATTCAACTAGTAAACAATATTATTACTATGTTAGACAATAATATGTTAAACAATAAAACATCAAAAATTTAGAAAATAAAAATAAAAACACAATATACTAAATAAATAAAATAAATAAATATTATGGGACATCTTACACACGGTCTCTGACCCCAAACTAAGCATAGCTTGTGATATGGCTGCCAGAGACTGATATACTACATATACATATTTTAAATACATACTTATATAACACCCAGACACAGAGCAAACACCTCTGTTCATCACACAAATGTTTGCCCTGGGTGGGGATCGAACCCACGCCTCTTTGACACAGAAGTCAGGGTCACTAACCACTGAGCCACCGAGGCAGTCAATATTGTTACGAGATGGGTTCTTGGATAATCAGTTAAAACGCCGATTGTTCACTTTGCACTTTATTGCACAAAATCACAGTACACACGACACAACTGGTTCGCACAAACACTTCACACTGGCACTGAAATTCACACAACTATTCACTTTACAATCACTGGTACCGCACTTGAATACGAGATGTTTTCACTCCGGTATAAAACGCGATAACTGCCACAAACGAAAACCATCGCCCTATTTATATCGGAATAAGGGTTCTCTAGAAATCTGTAGAATATTCGGTGCCATTGTGACTGACAAAGTAAACAAGTGTAAAGTTCGAGAAACCCTATTGTTCCTAATTATTACAAAAACACCACAAAAAATCTAACAAACAACAAACAATAGACGCGACACAAAGGCCGGTGCCGCCTGAGTCATAAAACCATAAATCTCGCGGTTAAGTGTAAACAACTAGCCGTCGTACCGCGCGCGGCCACAGATTAATAAATAGTTACTAACGGCGTGGCCTACTGCGTAACACCACCTCCTCCCAAGACATGCTCGTCCCGAGCATCGTTGCATCCGTGATATCGCGCCAATCGATCCACGTGAACTATTTTGGGGGCACCTCGAGGTCCTTTCTGTATGCGGAACGTCACGTCGTTGATCTTGGTCACCACTCGGTACGGTCCATCCCATTTGGCTTGTAGCTTTGGAGACTTTCCTTTGCTGCGTATGGGATTGTGCAGCCATACCATCGAGCCTTCCTCGAACCCAGGATTGTTAGCCCTTCTGTCGTATCGAGTCTTCATTCTTTCAGATGCTTGCTGGCCATGCTCTCTAATGTGCTCATAGATGTCGTTCATCTTGTTCCGGAGGTCACTGGCGTACTCAGTTATGGGTTGTGGAGAATCCGGTGGAATGCCAGTTATTAAGTCGGCTGGTAGCCGTAATTCACGTCCAAAATTGGCAAAAGCGGGAGTGACATTTGTGCTCTCATGAACAGCACTTCGGTATGACAACAAAAATGGCTGGATATGCTTGTCCCAATCCCGTTGTTTGCTTCCGACTACTTTTGCCAGGTACCTCTCCAGAGTTTGGTTGAATCGCTCCACCATTCCATCTGATTGCGGGTGGTAAGACGTTGTCCTTGTTTTGTGTGCACCCATTAACCGGCACGTCTCTTGAAACAGCTGAGATTCAAAATTTCTTCCTTGGTCACTGTGGATTTCCAATGGTACTCCAAATCGACAGAATACTTCATGCACTAATTTGTCTGCTATCGTCGTTGTCTCTTGGTTCGGAATTGCAAAGACTTCCGGCCACTTGGTGAAGTAATCCATGACGACAAGGAAGTACTTGTTGCCACTTTCGCTCAAAGGAAATGGTCCGGCCACATCCAGCGCGATTCGCTCCCATGGTGCTCCAACATTATACAGCTTTAATGCTCCTCTGCTGCGGGTATGCGGACCTTTCACTGATGCACAGCTCGTACATTTCCGTACCCAGTCTTCTACGTCATCTCTGCAGTTGATCCAGTAAAACCTTTCTCGAATTTTCAAGAGTGTCCGTTTCACACCCAGATGTCCTCCCGAAAACCCTTCGTGGTACAGCTTCAAAATTTCAGGTATCTTTGCTCTGGGTACAACCATTTGGAGATGGCATTGGTTGCCACGAGCATTTTCCCATTTTCGGCAAAGTACTCCGTCCTGAAGCACCAGACTATCCCATTGCGCCCAATAGCTCTTTGTCGTAACACTCATTGAAGCAATAGCACTCCAGTCTGGCTTAGGGGCATCTGATTCCATCCATTCAAGAATCGGCTTGATGTCGGCGTCTTCTTCTTGTGCAACCTGAAGGGTTTCTTTCCATTCGTCACCGATGTCAGCTTTGAGCATTCTGACGGGCGACGGCAATCTTTCGACTCATGTCTTGAGCAATGCTTGCAGTCCTCTGAGCATGGCCTTCTTGACAGTGCGTCCGCGTTGCCATGAGATTTTCCACTGCGATGCTCCGTGGTGAAGTCAAACTCTTGTAGTTGCTCAATCCATCTTGCCACTTGGCCTTCGGGATCCTTAAACTGTAGTAGCCACTTAAGAGCAGCGTGGTCGGTCCTCAGATGGAATTTTCGCCCGAGCAGGTACTTGCTAAAATGTCGCAATGTCTTCACCACTGCAAGTAGCTCCTTTCTGGTCACACAGTAGTTTCTTTCCGGCTTGGACAGGGATTTGCTGAAATACGCAATCACCACTTCTTGGTCTCCTTTTCTTTGTGACAGTACTCCTCCAATGCCGGTGTTGCTGGCGTCAGTGTCCACGATGAACTCGTTCTCTGTGTCCGGAAAGCCAAGAATAGGCGTATTACAAAGTCGCTCCTTTAGTTTTTGAAAAGCTGCGTCGCAATTTTCGTCCCAGAGGAAGGGTCGTTTTTCCTCAGTCAGTCTATGCAACGGCTTAGCGATGTCAGCAAAGTTCTTCACGAATCGCCTGTAGTAGGAGCATAAACCCAAGAATGCTCTAACTTCTGTCTTGTCTTTTGGCACAGGCCAATCCTTGACAGCACTCACTTTCCCTGGATCCGTCTGTACGCCAGCTTCGGAAATCACATGTCCCAGGAAATTCACTTGCCTCTTAAAGAAGGAACATTTCTTCGGACTCAGCTTGAGATTGGCTGCGCGAATCTTAGTCAATACTCGTTCCAGGTTTTGCAGATGGTCTTCGAACGTTTTTCCCACAATTATGATGTCGTCCAAATAGACTAGGCATGCATCTCCAATCAGTCCCGCGAGCACTAACTCCATTAGTCTTTCGAACGTAGCGGGCGCGTTGCACAATCCAAACGGCATCACGTTGAATTGCCACAGGCCTTTTCCCGTCGAAAACGCGGTCTTCTCTTTATCTTTAGGATCTATTTCCACTTGCCAGTATCCGCTCTTCAAGTCCAGCGTAGTGAACCACTTCATGCCTGTCAGTGTATCTAACGTGTCATCAATCCTCGGCAAAGGATAGCTGTCTTTCTTCGTTACGTCGTTGAGTCGTCGATAATCAACGCAGAACCGCATACTGCCATCCTTCTTTTTCACTAGAACCACTGGCGAACACCACGGACTGGATGAAGGTTCTATCACACCATTGCGTGCCATGTCTTCGATCATTGACTCAACTTCTTTTTCTCGAGCCACTGGTATCCTTCTTGGCCGCTGTCGAATCGGTGACACGCTTCCTGTATTTATTGTGTGCTTCACTAACCCAGTCTTCCCGTTGACAGCATCGTCGAGAGCAAATATGTCGGAGTAGCGCTGCAGCATCTTCTTTGCCATCAGAAGTTCTCTTGCGGTCAGGTCTTTACGGGAATCTTCCAATAGCGTTGACACGGTGTAACTCCCAGCACAGTTGTATTTCTCCTTTGGTTGTTCTTGGCATCTGCGCATCCAGTCTACTTCTTCACAAGTACCAATTGGGGTTCCTCCTTTGATGAGTTGTTCCTCGTTACTTGTGTTGAGAACACGCACCACAGCGGTATTAGTAGTCCTCACCAGAGTTCGGGCCAATAACCATGGTTGATCACCTTCCGACTGTTCTATTAGCACACATCGTCGTTGATGTCCCAACTTCGGCGGTAATCTAACTGCCACAATGGTCTCCGATCTAGGTGGAAGAACTGTTCTCTGCAGACAATAAACCTTTCCTGATGTGGCGCCTTCCATGAAGATTTCTTCTCTTCCACACTTCAAGATTCCTTGGTTGACGTCTATCTCGCAATGATGTTCTCGCATGAAGTCAAGACCCAGAATGCAATCGTCGACTATATCAGCCACAATGACTTTGTGATGGAAAGTTTTCTCACCCAACTGTAACTCCACCAGCTTCTCTCCTCGGACGGATATGTGCTGACCGGTCGCCGTCAGAAGTTGAACAGTTTTGCAGCTTTCGAAGTTCGCAAGAAAGCGCTTAGCCAGTCGGGAACTGATGACAGTACGAGAAGCTCCAGTATCCAATGTCAGCTTGCAAGAAGTTCCATTGATGGCACCATTGATGATCAGGCTGTTCCCATCGTGAGCTTGTGAGATCAAAATCTTTGGCTTTTCTGGCCCGGATAACACTCGCCATTTTCCGCTTTCTTCAGCAGGTCGTTTATTCCTCCATAGTGAATGCGTTGCCTCGCGATCCTTCCGTTCTTCCAATAGTCGATCGTCCCTGGTTCGGCATGGCTTTGGGCAATTCTGCCATAAATGGCCTCTCTCTTCACAGTTGTAGCATCTTGGACCAAACCTCGTACGATGTGATGCTTCCTTTACTTCCCTCATATGTTGGATATCCTTCACTGGATTTCGTACAGCCTCGACTTCTAAGGCTTGAGCCAAAGCTTCCTTCAGTGTTTTATGATGCCCGAGTTTCACTGCAGTTCTTACTTCGAAGTCTGCTATCCCGTTAGAAAATGCTTCCACTAGATGTTCGTCGTTGGGTAATGGTGCTGACTGATAAGCCTTCCGGAACAGTTTCTCCACTTCGACAGCCCACTGCTGAAGACTTTCGTTGCGACGTTGCACCCTGTTCTTTAACTGCGCTCTGTACACACGCTCTAGGTGCTCATCGCCGTAGCGACTCTCCAACATTTCCATTAATTTATCGTAGGTCACTTCCTTGCCCACAGCATCAAGAATACTCAGAGCTTCATCGCGAAGGCTCATGATGAGGGCGTTCTTGGCTTGGTCCTTGTTCCATCCATTGGTTTGAACGGCAGCGTCAAATTGAATTTTGTAGGCGGACCATGATGATGTCCCGTCGAAAGGCGTCACTTTAAGCTTCTGTGAAGCTGGCGAGAAGATTGTTGGTGCAACGGTTCCGCCTCCAGACTTGATAACGTTCAAGGTCCTCCTCACATCGGCGATTTGTGTTTCCGCCTCGAAGATGCGAGATTCATGCTCCTCCATCTTTTTATTGTGCTCCTTTATGCTGGCATCGTGCTGATCGACCGTTTCCTTGACCTCTTTTATCTCTTTGCCCAAGGTCGTCTGTAAGCTTGAAAGGAGTTCTTCTTTTTGGCGGGCCTGTTCTTCTCTGTTGCGGTCCAATTTTTCTTCGAGCTGACGAGTCTGTCTTTCATTGTTGCGGGCCTGTTCTTCCATTAGACGAGCCTGGTCTTCCAGTAGACGAGCCTGGTCTTCCAGTAGACGAGCCTGTTCTTCTTTGTTGCGATCAAACATCGACTGCATCATCGACATTATTGCAGCCATATCAAATGCTGCAGGGACAGCTGGTGATACAGCAGGTGCCACAGTAGGTGCCGCAGCAGGTGCTCTTGGATTTCTGGAGTCGTCGTTGGTTGCCTCGGACTCGCTGCCTTCCATTAACAGCGAATAGCTTCCGAAGCGTCGTGTATCGACCTCCTCCTGGCGGCGCTCCTGCTCCTCTAGTCGGCGCGCTTCCTCCTGTCGGCGCTGACTCCTTGTGCGCGGCGTCTCATCGTCGTATGGTGTTACCGGCATTTTCAATTATCCACCCTTCTGACACCAAATGTTACGAGATGGGTTCTTGGATAATCAGTTAAAACGCCGATTGTTCACTTTGCACTTTATTGCACAAAATCACAGTACACACGACACAACTGGTTCGCACAAACACTTCACACTGGCACTGAAATTCACACAACTATTCACTTTACAATCACTGGTACCGCACTTGAATACGAGATGTTTTCACTCCGGTATAAAACGCGATAACTGCCACAAACGAAAACCATCGCCCTATTTATATCGGAATAAGGGTTCTCTAGAAATCTGTAGAATATTCGGTGCCATTGTGACTGACAAAGTAAACAAGTGTAAAGTTCGAGAAACCCTATTGTTCCTAATTATTACAAAAACACCACAAAAAATCTAACAAACAACAAACAATAGACGCGACACAAAGGCCGGTGCCGCCTGAGTCATAAAACCATAAATCTCGCGGTTAAGTGTAAACAACTAGCCGTCGTACCGCGCGCGGCCACAGATTAATAAATAGTTACTAACGGCGTGGCCTACTGCGTAACAATATTAAATTTAAATAGCCAACCATAAAAGTAAATTAAAGATATTGATAATGGTAACTGGTAGATTGTTGAAATATTCACGAAATATTTGTGTATTCAATTCAATAATAAATAATTTAGTTAAAATAAAATAAATATTTAAGGGGGGCTCCCATACGGTGTGGAACCCTTCGTGCGCGAGTCCTACTCGTGCTTGGCCGATTATTAATATTTTATATCACGGGAATGTAAGTACTCACGTTTATTTTTCATAGTTATTACATAGTACAACTATAGTACATTCTAGTTACTATTAATACTTTTCACCCAAATTCTTTAAGCATTATTATATTTAGGTACATTTATTGTCGTGTCGTCATCTTAAATAAAGTTTTGAGTACGCAATTAGTTAACAACATCGATGTTACATATTATCGACATATGTACAAGTTGATAGCAGACGTTTGTGAAAAATACAAGATTATGTTTGATCCTATCGTAAGTCAGATTGTAATTTTACAAAATTGTGTGTAGCTTAACGAATTGGTAAGTTAAGATGGCAGTGGGCAGAGCACATAGCACAATGAAACAATGATTTATTAGTCTGTAAAACTAGGTATATATGTAGATACATAGATGTCCGAATAAATTATTTGTAAAGTTCTCTATCCTCCGCCATCAATGGCATACAGACAATTGGTTATTTGAAGCTATATAAACATGATTAGTTTAAAAATTACATCAATTAAGCAGATGGTCAATCAGATTTAAGTATATAAATGTCAAAAAATAATTCAATGTCAAAATCAGTCATAATACAGAAGGTCAACGAGACGGAGGACTAATCATCGATTATCTAGAAAAGCTCTCGAGTGGAGACAATGTACATCAATATTCAGGCAAGCGCAGCGTAAAACATTCACCGACAAGGTGAACCGATGATCTAATCAAGATCACAGAAACGCAATGATTGCAAGCCGTTTCCAACTGGTCTTATTGCAAATCTAGCAGTGTACATCTTGCCGTTGATAGTGATGAGATGAGGATCAAATAAATATTAATTAATTCCCCGATACAATTACATTTGCAATATGTTATAATAGGTACCTACAAGTGCATTAATTCAACTACTTAGAGACTATATAAACTAGACCGTTCCGTCATCGATCAGCACTGTCACGAGCCATGTTCAAAGGTCAAAAATTCAAGTAAAAAAAGGTTTGGTCAAAAGGCAAAATATTCTCGACTATAGTTGACGTATGTTAATGTTAAATCGTAATGGGCATAAGACAGTGTATCGTGTTTTTCCCGTGGATCATCAACTTGGCATTTTTCCATAATACCGTGGATCGTGCCTGAAACGTTCCTGGTATAAGGTAAATGTACGTAATTCCGGAGTACTAAGGCATTCTTGTCTTTCCTAGCAATATCCAGTAAAGCAGGAAAAATCAGCGAATTGAAGTTAGTTTAGTCGTAAAAAGAGGTTTTCAGAGAAGAGATTGTTATGTATAACACTACTATATTTAAACTATTTCATAAAAGTAATCGTAATTTTTCTGGACCTAGTAAATGTCCGTTATTACGGTATAAAATTTGACTCTCCAGGTAATTCCGTAAATGGGTGCTGGTAATTCCGGCATATGCAGAAAAAGGCCGTTTTTCTGCAGGATTACATGAAATATGAAACATAAATTTAATGTGACGTGTTCTAAATAAAACAACTTTATTTTATAATTGTAGGAAAACAGTTTATTTAAATTTTTAGGTACTTATAGTAACTTTATTACTTATAGTAACTTTATAAAACAGTATATTTAAATTTTTAGGTACAGTAACTTTAAACTTTCATTAATCAAATTGAACTTACTTACTTCGACTTACTTCTAGCACGGTTTAGTGAACTATATTATATTCATTTATTTATTATTATTTATTCATATATGAAAAAATACGTTCATAAGTCTAAAATTGTGACGAATCTGTTTAAAGTAAAAAAATGTTTTCTCTTTACACACGTATTTCATAACATAGAGAAATAAAATCGTAATACGTAATTTGATTCCAAGAAACTATGTTATATATTAGACCTGTAACAGCTTTTTTTGTTTACTTATCTCATCTCGTTCCTGACAAATTACAAAAAACAAAATCACCTTCCTTTCCTCTATTCCGTAATTGTTACGTAATAATGGACACGGTTGGTTTTTGGTGTAGGTAATTCCGGCAATCAGAAAATTTCAATTAACTCGCTAAAAACTAAATGAAGTAACTTGAAACGGTAATCAATCAGTTTGTTTTAAAACCCTTAAAAATAATTTCATTACTTAGTTATGAAAATACTTACATATCACTCGCAATATCCTTATGAAAATCCGCGCGGTAGCTTACGCGTACGCAACATACACACTACATTTATGGCGGTTTGGCGGAGACTGACCGAGGGAGACGTGACAACTGAGCCGACGATGGTTACAGTTCTTTTTAACGTGTGTAATTGACGCTCTATTGTACATACTTAATAGATAATTTTAGAACTTTTTGATACAATTAGAAGTTTTCTTATTTTTAGGCCTAAACCGAAAACTTACGGAATTTCGTACACTTACGTAATATGGTACATCTACCTTACATGGTCATAGTTGCGTTGTAGTGGGCAGACACCTTAATACTATTTATTTTTACAGTATCTGGTGTCCCTTGCTTTGAATGTACCAAGGATCATGTCAACGATTTACTTTATAATTTGGGAAGTACTAACTAACCAACCGTATATGGGAACAGCGAATTTGACTCCGCATGTAAGTATTAACTGAGGTAAAAATAGAACCTACTATTGCAAAAGACACTCCATAATATCAGCAAATTTTCCATATGAAGTAACCTTTATTTTACTAACTACCACTAAACACAAGACTTACATAATCTAAAACTACATAACAAGCATTTGGATCATCCTTAGACCCTTGAAGGTCTAAAGATAATCCAAATGCTCAAGCCCACTGCTAGTTGGTAGCATGGCCAGCAAGCTGGCAGCATTGCCACGCTGAATGTCAATGCTGTTACGCAAATGCAAATGCGTTGAGCCAAATAAACACCAGCGTTTTGGTCACTTTCCTTATGATGGTCCACTGCTGAGCATAGGAAAACTTTAGTGAGCTCCTAACTGTAGTTTGTGGACTGTTTACCCTGGTACAAAGAGGAAGTTTTGTAACCCTGTTTTGGCAAATAGGTGCCAAAACACTCTAGTGTTGGCAAATCATCGGGTACGTTGGTGCCAAAAATTTACAAAAAGTCACTGACAGCTTAAGTCGGATCTGCCAGCGACTTGGCTGTCAAGTGTCAACAAACTAGGTCAGGAACGAGAACAAAATATTAAAATTCGGTCGGAGTGAAATAAAATCACATAAAACCGTGTTAGACGGACTGGAGTCTTTCTTTGTCCAGCAAGCAGCCAACTGAGCGTACACGGGGTCGTAGGGGAAACAAGGCCGTAGCGGCGTCCTAACGAAGGTACGTGTCGGCAAGGTTGGTTTTCTAAACGATTCACTTGTTGTACAAGAACCAAAGGAATTGTCCCTTGATTCTACAGAAAACCACCGAAATCGAGTGAGAACAGGACCGCACGCCGACACCCTGGTTCCCCGAACGACGGACACCGTGCGACGTGGCGCAAGTTCGCTTAGCTGTACTGACTTCGAAACCTCGAAAAGAAACCCCTAAGACATTAGGGTAAGTTTTTAATAGCCTCTTATTCCTACTGTCTCGGTTAGGCTCTGTCTTTGTCAGTATTTTCCTAGACCCGATGACGTGTCGCATCCGATATCATTGTCGGCTTACCACCCCCAACTTGAAATGGAGGGCCTCGCTCTTCAAGCGAGGTCTGACCAAAGAACAAGACATTCATACTTGTTTTCTGTCCTCGGACAGGGTTTCTTTTTTTGTTCTACATATAGAAATTGTGGTCTACAACTGCACTCCAAGGCGCGGCAAGCTCCTCCGGCGCGTCCCTCACCGTGCGGCGACGTGGCCTCTTTCTGCGTCTCACCCCGAGACCGCTACTAGCTTCTTGCTGCTTCTCTCTGCGCGTCTCCGCCGTGGGCGACGTGGCTACCGCCCCGACTTGAATCTACCCCCGAGTATTATTGGTAACGCAGCCAACGGCTGCGCCTTTCTTACCTTTCGTGCTGTGCTTTTATTACTCAATTAACTTAAATAATTAACTAACACAGAGCATATTTAAAATTGGTTGCAAACTCAGCGAAGTAGGTACTCGACCACACGCCCTGTTCTACCCTGATAGCCGGCAACTATCAGCCCTTGTATTTTATGGACCTATAGTCCTGGCGCCCATTCTATTGTACCATTTAATTAGTAATTTAGTCTTAAGCCCCTCCGGCAATCAATAATCCTAAGTTTTTAATATTAAGCCCTTCCGGCACATAGATCATAAGGTGTCTCATACCGATCTACGCCCCTCAGGCATGTAACTTAAAATTAGCATAAATAAAACCAACATTACTTACTTTATAACTTTTATTTATCACACCTTAGCATAGTTTTCTATCTACCTTACTTTCATGTTGAACGCTTTACCTTTTACTATACCTCATAAACTAGCATTACACTTTAAAAGCGTTACAGTGGCGCCTCAACTGGTTTTAAGCTGAATTTGCAATCAATTTATTATTAGGCAGGATCTGTTAGGCAGCTAGGATGTACTAACATACTAATAAACAAGAACAATTTTGAAAAAGAAATTTGTGTTGTTTTAATCCTTGTGTACCCTATAGCTGTAAGATTTAACAGAATAGGTATTGTAATTCTCATTTTTAGGCAGTTTTTGTATTTTCAGATTCATTGCTATAGTATACCTGCATTATTTTGTTAACAGTACCTACCTACATTATTCATTTTATTTGCATTGTTACAAAATAATGTACTGAAACTAAACTTTGTTAACATTACCTACCTACCTACACTATTCATTTTATTTGCATTATTACAAAATAATGTACTGAAACTAAACTTTGTTAACAGTACTTACCTACATTATTCATTTTATCTGCATTGTTGCAAAGTATGTACTGTAACTAAATGCTAAAGTAGTTTTCACAAAGAAATTGTTGCGGTGAAATATTGTTTAATGTATTATGTTTATAGGATTAGTATAAATTGTGAACATAGCAGTTTGTAAGCAATAATTAGGCAACTTAAAACTACCTGCGCTAGTATTTTAGGTATTTCAGACATTTGTAAGCTGATTCTGCAACCACTTTACTTAAACTATTAAAACTTAGTCTCTGTTTATCAAACTGTAATTGAATTTCTTGTAAACAGCACGATTTAATGTTCTTTCAAAAAAAAAATATTTTACTACCTCTTAGGAATATGCCGGAAACAAAGGGTTCAGTATATCGAATCATGTTCGACATTGAACATTTTGGTAACCGACATATTGTAGTATTCTCAAGCGATTACTAGTAATTCTATATCTTGGCACAATAAAACAACAAAAACAGCACTATAATCATATATTGTTAGCTTCGACAACTCTCACAGCGATCTTTACATAATCTCGGAAACAGAATAATCAGGATGTTAGGTCACCATGCCTGAACCTGAAGCAAAACGTTTCAGACGTTATGAACTGATCCTAGTCTTCCAAGTAGGGACGTCTCGTATATCCTAATGAGTGATCTTCAGTTCAAACTCTGTATAGGATGATTCGCAGTCCTCTGGTAAACTTTTGTTCGTTCACTTTTTTCACTAGGAACAGTCTATCACACACATATCTGGAGAAATCTTTCAGATAGATTAGTATTGTTGCACATTCTATCGTTCCAGGAACCTGAAACAAGGAGAAACAATTGCAGTTACACTGTTTATAGCACTAAGTTCTTGGAAAACAACGGTTAGAAGTTGTTATTTGCAATACTTACTGTAGTTTCGTTAATTATTCTGTTTGCAAACAAGGCGTTTGTAACAATGCTTTTGTTTTCTACGAGTATAAGATGGTAGGAAAAACAATGTCAATCCTGTTTTTCTAATCTTTTACTAATTTACTGAAGAATATTATCAGTAAACAATATAGAAACAATAATACTGCGTAATTTAATTTTGTTGTGAAATTTTTTTTTTTCTCAATCTTTGACTATTAACTTTTATCGCATAATTCGTGCCTGGAAACTAAGTCCTTAAGGATTTAATTTTAAAATCGGTAGTAAAATTTTTTTTTCTTTCTTTCCCTTTAGACCGCTTGGAGTGCAGTCCTTATGTCTTACAAACTAAGATAAGCTATTATATTGTAGCCCTTAGTACCTTAATACTACCCTTCTAAGCTAGAATAATAATCTTTAGCTTCCTACTTTCGGTAGCAATTATCATTTTAGCTTAGCTTAGAAATACTACTTAAAATAGACAATACTACCCACTACCGGCAGTATTTGTACTATTTACTTGCTGATACTTACATGTACTACTTACTCAGTACTGTCCTACTATCTTCTAAAGATAGTACCTTGTATATTCTGTACGCAGTACTACGCAGTACTGTTGATAACTTGCTCCTACCCCTTGTGCTACCCCTAGTAGTACCTTACTTGACCCTTTTGTGTGCCCACTTCGTTGGACACCCAATGTACTACCCCTACAAGGTAGTACCTTTTGCTACACTCTAAAAGTTCCTCTTTACTCTAAAAGATGCCTCTTTGCTACTTTCTAAAAGTAGTACTTTAGCGTTGGTCCTGTCAACTAAAGGCAGTACCAATCTGCTATACTACCCCTATGTGGTAGTATCTCTTGCTCAGCCCTGCCCACTAACGGCAGTGCTGATGCCCTCTTTGCTACTCCCTAAAAGTAGTATCTTAGCGTCGGTCCTGTCAACAGGCGAGTCCTGTTAAGGCAGTACCGATTAGCACTCCCTACCCCCTAAAGGTAGACGATAAATAGAGCGGTGGTAGAACTCTTTAATTAAAGCCTATAACTACATACTTGACATACAATAGAGCGGTGGTAGAACTCTTTAACGAAAGCCTATAACTACATACTTGACATACAATAGAGCGGTGGTAGAACTCTTTAACGAAAGCCTATAACTACATACTTGACATACAATAGAGCGGTGGTAGAACTCTTTAACTGAAGCCTATAACTACATACCTGACTACACTTAATCATTTAGCTGTGCCCACTAGTCTGATCCACTATGTGGTCACACTAAATGAACACACCCATTTCTTTACTACACGAGGAAGGTTTCGCGAACCTTAAGTAGTAATGATCCTTCAGTGCCCACTACGATGGTCACATCCTCAAGGCATTGCCTTCTTAAACTATCGGCGTCACCATTATTCTGTATACTGACACCGATGGTCACACCTGAATTGACTAATTTTTCATATCATAATAGTATGATTTCCCCGGCGATGACTTAAATAAGGAATTCCACCCTCAGGTAGGAAGAACCCCACTCCAAACTTTGACTTATATTTATTATTTTTTAGCACTAACATGTAACAATAGTTACAACGTATCTTAAGTTTAGGTTAAATGCACCTAGATTAAGAAGTGAAATACCCCTGACTTTGTAAACATTCAAATTCCAACAATTTTAGCTTCAGTAACCCATATTCGCTCAATTTTAAGCTCAATCTCCAGAAAAAAACGGGCATTAGAATGCATATATTTTAGTAGCTTTGTTTCTTAGTTGTACTGGCAATACTTACCAAGTCAACCTCGAATCATG
Organism: Hypomecis atomaria; assembly: GCA_964007245.1. Taxonomy (NCBI): domain Eukaryota; kingdom Metazoa; phylum Arthropoda; class Insecta; order Lepidoptera; family Geometridae; genus Hypomecis; species Hypomecis atomaria. The sequence continues at coordinate 31,981,801 of OZ023279.1, forward strand.
CTTAAATTAGAAATCGTGGTTAAAATAGTGCCTTAATTATGCTTGAGTCTGTCCTCGGGTTGGTCCAACATACTCCATAATTTTCGTGCATCCTTGTTTTACTTCTAACCACAGATTATATGCTAACAAAAAAAAATTTTGCTTAATTGATACCGCTTACAGGGAAATCTTATCAGTTAAAAACAAAGAAGCCATAATTATGCTTGAGTCAGTCCTCGGTTCTTGGTCCATCTGACTCCATAATTTGGTACCTTTATGTTTTTTAACAATCTTAAATTCCTTGCGGAGTCAAAGTAAGATTTCCACTCAGTTGTTTGCTTTCCTGATTATCTCACTCAACTCTAGAAAGTCAGGGTACTTTGACACTTTTTTTAGTTATAAGGATCTTTTATTTTTATCGTTTGGTCTGTATTTCGTCTGTTCGGCAAATAGCCACTAAATATTCTAGCGGCTAGGTTGCCCATTTCTTTGTTGCTCCCTACTCGTTCTTGTTGTTCTACTTTTCGGCTGGGGGCAGCCGTCGAATTCACTGCGTGAATTCTTTCCCCGGGTGGAGGGGTATTGTAACCCTGTTTTGGCAAATAGGTGCCAAAACACTCTAGTGTTGGCAAATCATCGGGTACGTTGGTGCCAAAAATTTACAAAAAGTCACTGACAGCTTAAGTCGGATCTGCCAGCGACTTGGCTGTCAAGTGTCAACAAACTAGGTCAGGAACGAGAACAAAATATTAAAATTCGGTCGGAGTGAAATAAAATCACATAAAACCGTGTTAGACGGACTGGAGTCTTTCTTTGTCCAGCAAGCAGCCAACTGAGCGTACACGGGGTCGTAGGGGAAACAAGGCCGTAGCGGCGTCCTAACGAAGGTACGTGTCGGCAAGGTTGGTTTTCTAAACGATTCACTTGTTGTACAAGAACCAAAGGAATTGTCCCTTGATTCTACAGAAAACCACCGAAATCGAGTGAGAACAGGACCGCACGCCGACACCCTGGTTCCCCGAACGACGGACACCGTGCGACGTGGCGCAAGTTCGCTTAGCTGTACTGACTTCGAAACCTCGAAAAGAAACCCCTAAGACATTAGGGTAAGTTTTTAATAGCCTCTTATTCCTACTGTCTCGGTTAGGCTCTGTCTTTGTCAGTATTTTCCTAGACCCGATGACGTGTCGCATCCGATATCATTGTCGGCTTACCACCCCCAACTTGAAATGGAGGGCCTCGCTCTTCAAGCGAGGTCTGACCAAAGAACAAGACATTCATACTTGTTTTCTGTCCTCGGACAGGGTTTCTTTTTTTGTTCTACATATAGAAATTGTGGTCTACAACTGCACTCCAAGGCGCGGCAAGCTCCTCCGGCGCGTCCCTCACCGTGCGGCGACGTGGCCTCTTTCTGCGTCTCACCCCGAGACCGCTACTAGCTTCTTGCTGCTTCTCTCTGCGCGTCTCCGCCGTGGGCGACGTGGCTACCGCCCCGACTTGAATCTACCCCCGAGTATTATTGGTAACGCAGCCAACGGCTGCGCCTTTCTTACCTTTCGTGCTGTGCTTTTATTACTCAATTAACTTAAATAATTAACTAACACAGAGCATATTTAAAATTGGTTGCAAACTCAGCGAAGTAGGTACTCGACCACACGCCCTGTTCTACCCTGATAGCCGGCAACTATCAGCCCTTGTATTTTATGGACCTATAGTCCTGGCGCCCATTCTATTGTACCATTTAATTAGTAATTTAGTCTTAAGCCCCTCCGGCAATCAATAATCCTAAGTTTTTAATATTAAGCCCTTCCGGCACATAGATCATAAGGTGTCTCATACCGATCTACGCCCCTCAGGCATGTAACTTAAAATTAGCATAAATAAAACCAACATTACTTACTTTATAACTTTTATTTATCACACCTTAGCATAGTTTTCTATCTACCTTACTTTCATGTTGAACGCTTTACCTTTTACTATACCTCATAAACTAGCATTACACTTTTCAAGCGTTACAGTTTTCAGCCGAATTCATAGAAAAACATTTTATTATTTTTAACATTCTTTCGGCAGACAGAGATGTCGGTAAAAAAGGTAACGGCTAAAACTTTTTGTACTAATGTAAGGTGAACAGTGATTTATTTGTAAATTTAATTCGTATCATCTAGTGTACTATGGGACGCTTGTACTTAGTGACATTCATTTTATTTCAAAAACAGGCGACAGAAACATATACAATTTTATCATTGAGATATTCTTTACCGATGCAACAGGAGGTCTTCAAAGTTGGACGTAATTTGATTCGGCCTTTGCAAAGAAATCACTGTTCGCGTCTTCTTTGTCTTCAGTTATTGACCGAGCGAAAGGATTGAAATCCGAGTCTTAGTTTTGACTGCATGTCCCTCAAAAAAGGGGGAAAATGGCTGTATTGCTATTTATCAACCGATTTTGTATATATTTTATCAAGATTATTGAAGTTTTTTGTATAGGTCAAGTGCCTCTATTAACTAACACTAAATAGAAGTTTTACGTAATCTAAAACTATATAAACTACTACTCCATACATAACAAGCAATTGGATCCACAGACCCTTGAAAATCTAAAGGTAATCCGATTTCCCTGTGAAGGGAATTCGCCGTTCAGTTAAGTGATTGGACAGTTTTTGCCACATGTTGCTCTCGCGAAGGACAAACGGCTTTGGTGGCCTGAAGGTCTTGGGCTGGGTTGGTGGGGCAGCCGCGGGGGGAGCCGCGGGGTCCCCACCTTGGGTGGTGGCGGGGGGGAAGAAGATTCGGCGGGCCGCTTCTTTTTCTTCCGCTCTACCAAGGTGAAGGGGTCGGACTCTCCCTGGGTGTCGAGGATTAGGTCCTCTTCCATTTGGGAGTTGAGGGACTCCGGGGAGTCCTTAGTCGGAGTCGCGGGGGCCGGTTGATAGACCGTGAGGGGGGCTGGAGCGGGGACCTCGAGCAAGAGCGAGCGGCTCTTGTCGTAGGGCGTAGCCCTAGAAGGAGCGATCGAGCGAGACCGCCCACGGTGGGAACGGTCCTTGGCGGCGTTCCGACCGCGTTCGGGGCTCGAGTGAGCGGAGGCCCGTGAGGCGGGACCTTTGAATTCGGGCGTTAAAAATGCGGCTGCCGCCTTGCTCTTTGGGGAGACTTGGCGGGGCGCGGGTGGGGGCGGGGGGGCAGCCTTGAAGGCGGGACGGGGGAGCGTCTCAGGGACGAAAGGGGTTTCCGGCTCTAGGCCGGGCAAGACTTGTCTTGCGGCGTGAATGAAAGCGTTGATGGCGTCAACGGATCGTCGCTGGACACGTAGGCAGCCCGGATGTAGTTTAGCACCTCATCGAGTTTGCTAAACGCCTCCCGGGATGCCATGGTGACGAGAGTGAGAGTGCCGGGGGAGGAGGTCCCCGGCGGGGAAGAAAATGAGAGATCTCCCTGCCGGGTATAGGCAGGGAGGTGGGTACCTAAATGTGTGACCTAGCGTGTGCCGGCTGCCAATCTTAATGTGCAGCCGGTTGAGTGCCTAGCGGCCCTAGCTGCCACAGGGGAGAGGCAGGGACTCCGGTTTTTAGGCCGGCCGTCCAAGCCAAACACACACCCGAGGAATAGGTAAGGGATGGGTAGGGTGGGAGGGAGATGTCTGGTGTCGGCGAGGGTCGCTCCCAAGGCCGGTGGTTCCAGACCCAGCCGGATTTCGTTGTTCCCCTGAAGGGGGAAAAACGTACGTCCCGGGTCAACGCACGCTCAGCTTCGTTGGCACGGTTACGTATCCACTGAACGACCACTAAGCGTGGATTTCTTGTTAGAAACGAAGGGTCGCTCTGAAAAGAGCGTTTTTCAAAACTGGATGGGTCGCTCTGAAAAGAGCGTTTTGCGAAACTGGATGGTCGCTCTGAAAAGAGCGGTTTGGGTGGCGAAGCACGGAGCGAGTCCGGCACTCACGATTCACCGCGGTACGCAAATATTTGCGCTTGCACAAGGCCAGCGCAAATAAAACGTTGCCGGGCAAACGGTGCACAGGCTCGGAGACTCGGCGGCCGACTGATGGCGGACCCCGCACAGGGCGGAGCGAGCAGCAGGAGCGGAGCGGCGGAGACGTCCGGACGGCGCGGCGAGCAGGAGCGGAGTGTGTTAGATTAATAATGTTATTATAATATCTAATACCGATTACAAGATGTATTAAGTAATATAAGACTTATTGGTAGCTAAATGGAACTGAGAAATAACATGACGTCCGAATGTCGGCCATTGTTGTTTACATACACCATTTATTTAATACTGTGATTTCATAATGTTATAGATGACTTGAAACGTATCAATAATTGTTCTAATAATTCTAATAAGTATGAAATACAGTTTAAGATGATTTTATGTTAAACAATTGTGTAAAATTGAAGCTACCACCGTGCCCGCCATCTTGCTCGTTCCCTATTGGTTGTTAGTAATGTTTACATCGAGCAGTGGTGGTAAGGCATGGTGGAAGCTTGTGAAATCAGTATAAAACGGTCTGTTGGCGCGGCTTCGCTCTCTTGGTATCTTTGAATCTCTCTTAGTGTTCTCCCGGTATTCTGATAATAACGTTGGAGTCTTGCTTAGCTAGTTATGCTGAGTGTCGGTACTTTTATATTTGAAGCCAAGTCGAGTGGACGTCGCCATGTTGCTAAAGTTAAGTACTTTGTGTAATATCTAAATTAAGGTGACTGATCAAAAGATTATACTGATGGCGTCTTGAGTTTCTTGCCACTTCTTCTCAAAACGTCTAGAGCCTTGCGAACGTGGCATAATTATTGCAATACATGGTGGTACCCTCGAGGGACCCATGAAGTATAAAAAATATATAAAGTATACTTACTTACTTGTTTCCTTTACTAATTTAGAAACCTCAAGTTAGGTAACTACCCTCACAAACATTTAAAGGATCAGATTGAAGAGTTTCTTTGTTATTAAGTTAGAATCAGGGTTGCTGCATTAGTTTAAAGTATGATTTCCATCCTAACAGTGATATTTTGATAGAAAATAGATAAAGTAACCTCTCTTTTAACCCTGATCTAACAAGTGCGTGTAGATAAGAGTGATTCAAGAGGAAGGTTTATATGTATAATACACCTGTGCAAAGCTGAGGCGGTCACTAGTTAGGTATATATCTTCCGTATGCAATATATCTTCATAATTTTTTGTTTTATTGACAAAAGAAAAAATACGTGTGTAATATTTTTGATTAAATCTATCTGATGGATTTATTATATTTGGAATAATTATAACAATAATTTTTGACTCAGTCATCACGCCTATTATATATTTTGCCTTCAGCTACCTATGCAACGTTCCGCACGGTCAGTACTTGGATGGGTGACCGCGGGTGGCATTTTCCAACTGAGCGCTACCGTGGCTCGGATGACACGTTAAATTGTAGGCCCCGGTTGCTTTAACCGTTTAGCCATGTCAGAGGCCTTCAGGCGGCCTAAAAACTCTAAGGACAATTTTACAATAAATTAGTTAAAAATTCGGTACATTACATTAAAAATACAATATTAAAAAAAAAAGATGTCAGATATACTGTAATAAAATATCTGCAATAGAATTGTCAGAAATAACCATTTAAAATTAATAAATATATCACATAGCAGTTACATGTCAAAAATAGCATAATAACACTCTAAAGTATCTACAGTAGCATAATCAAAAGTAACTATTTATAAATAACTAAAGCTAATATTTAATTAATTAATTAATGTAAAAAAATTCGCTGTATAGGGGCTTCGTTATATTGTGAGTTTCAGAACACACTTAGCTAAAATGATTCATTTTCTTAATTTATGACTACTCTGTGTGACTTAGTATTTAGTAGCTCTGTTATCCTACCATATAAGAACAGCTTCTCTTTTCTATTGGCATCTTGGGCCAAAACCTTGCAATCTGTGGGCCTCCTAGTGTTAACTCTTCGGAATAATATTATTATTAAACAAAGAAGTTAGAAGAAGAAGACCAACCCGCATAGGGCCCGGCCAGCATGATGAATATGACCCAATCACCATTTGTGGGCAGGCCTATGTCCTGCAGTTGACTTTTAAAAATGCTGATACAGTAAAAAGAAGTTAGTTATAATAAAAAGAAGTTTGGATTTACCTACCTAGCTCTATAGCTCTAAAATTGTTGGTCCAATTTCAGAATTTTTTTCACCTATGGAAACCTTTATTCATTGTTAAAAAGACCCCTGGACAAAGCAGAGCTAGGCAGGTAGTCAGTTATATGACATTAGTTAAACATTGTTCAAAATGATATCAAGGCAACACTCGAATTGTAAGCCAATATTGTATCTGGACTTCTTTATGTGTATAGTTTTACTTTCGTTTAGTTTTATTTATTCTATAGATTATATTGATGAATTTCCATGCTCGATCATCAATAGTTAGGATCGTTAGTCACTTGTAGAATTCACCCAATTAAATCATCTACTCAACTGTATTTTTTATGATATTTCATGTGTTATTTTGAACATTTCAGAAGGAAATCCGATCACCGGTGACGGGTACAAGTCGATGAATGGGCAGATCAACATGGTTACTTCAATAAACGGTAGCAGCCTGATCAACGGTCGCGTGCCGCCCGGCGGTCACTCAAAAGGACTATGGTAGACTAATACCCACCACCGCGCCGACCCCCACCACTCCACCGCGATATGTAACAACGACGCGTCATCACGTCATTCGGCGTCCGACTCCGGCACGCACGGATCGGCAATACTGTGGGCGACCAATTTTAGTATCCAAATCGTGTTTCCGCACGTAGCATTGCCAGTCCGATTATAATGCATTTATTTCCTATTATTTCTTAAAACTAAATTCGCGTAGCATTTGATAATTTCATTAGTAACGTGCACACAAATTATGCAACGTCCATTAAATTCTGAATGGTAGATATATGTTGTTATTCAAATCCTTAGCCTTTCCCAGTAACAGTTTCATTCGTATAATTTCTAGAATAGTATTATAGATATTTTTGTAATAGTAATTATTCTATAATGTAAACACGACGGCGTGTTGATTTGAAATCATTTGTGGACGCTGAAACTGTTGTTTTAGTGATTTCAAATTGATACACTGGTTATAAATAATAAGATCTTGAAATGTACTCTTTCACACTTGTACGAATATGTTAACCCATTGATATTGTGAATAAGGAGTGAGGAAACGTATCAGCAATATACCAAAACGAAAAGTGCCTTGTGCCGGTGTTTAGATTGGAATTCTTAAAGAATCGGGTATGTTGAAAGTAGGCATTCTATGTAGATACATGAGGAAAGATAGAATGATTATATTGTCTATATTTCACGGTATAGAAATAGTAATCATATGGCACTCAGGCTTATTGATACAAAAATAACAAAATCATTTTAATATATTTAAACTATAACTTTAACATTTCGATAGTAAGTAATTATGTACTGTTTTGTTAAATTTCATTTTTAATACTTACTAATATTATAAATGTGAAAGTAACTCTGTCTGTCTGTCGCACTTTCACGCTAAAACTACTGAACCGATTTGGTACGCAGATAGTCTAGAGCCTGAGAAAGGACATAGGCTACTTTTTGATTCGAAAAAATAGTTTTAAAGGGTTGAAAAGGGGGGATGAAAACGCATTGGCTAGAATCTTAGAAGAAAAAACTTTTATTCTACCATGACAAATGGTAATTTGCATCTTGACTTTCCAAATTACATTCTCTATGCCCAATGCCCATTCAAGGCTGCTCAAGTTGCAAATGTCAAAGTCAATCAATCTTTTCCTGTAAAATTTAGAGAAGGTTACATGTACTTTTTCAGTTTAATTACGTAGTTTTTATTCTAATAGGTATGCCTACAAAACGCAAATCGAATCTAGCGCGTAGTTCTAGCAGAGCTCGCGTAAAGAAAATTGCTAGAAGCCAAGAGTCTGAAGAGCACACTTAAACGCGTTTGACATTAGATGCCAAGCGTCACGCAGCTCAGAGAGCTGCTGAGACTGAAGTTGAAAGTCAAGCGCGGCGACTTTTAGATGCTGAGCATCACGCAGCGCAAAGAACTGCTGAGACTCAAGAGCAAAAAACCAAGCGCGTCAAATTTTAGATGCTGAGCGTCACGCAGCTAAGAGAGCTGCTGAGACTGAAGGAGAAAGTCAAGCGCGGCGACTTTTAGATGCCGAGCATCACGCAGCGCAAAGAACTGCTGAGACTCAAGAGCAAAACCAAGCGCGTCGAATTTTAGATGCTAAGCGTTAGACGTTAAGCAAAAAATTGCATAGTTCCTGTAGGACAGGACAAAAACTATCGAAAGCAAAACTGTCGCCACTATCACAAAGACGCTAAGTGATTAATTCCTCTATGACGCTAATATGGATTAACGACACGTCACAGCGAAACGTAATTAGATGACAGGTGACATTGTCTGCAGACTTTTATAAATCACAGGTAGCATGGCGAGGGGAAAAATTTTTTTTCCACCATTATATCCCCTTGAAGAGGAAATAAAGTATGGATTGAAAATGACAACTGACATTAAAATTAGATAAAATGTTTTTTTCCCTCTGCATGCCACATGTTACTATGACGTTTAATACCAGGCCGTCTAAGATGCGACCCACGAGAACGATTTTATTTCGAGTAAAATAGCAATATTTCGTTATGTCTACCTCCTCTAACATGACAACGTACTTAAGAGCGTAGCCTAGTGACAAAGAAATTGAGAAATAGGTATTTGGACTAAACTATTGCCGTCGCGATGCGCCCAAACCAGGGAGCTCAAAGTGTGTGGTGATGCAATTGTATTTGTGTGCGTACTGCGCTCGAACTGTCCGTGTGTGTGTCGCACCCCACCCGCGCCCCAAAGAACCAGCGTGGTCGACCGATATTTTATTTTGAATTGTAGCAAAGTATGATATTACGTAGAGTGCGCACAAGATAACTCTGCGCGCTATTTGATTTCTGTAGGCGTTGCAGTTTACATTGTATATTTTGACTGAAATTACTTCTTTCTAATTTTAAGTTAATTATTTTTATGGAAATATCTTACATAGTTCTTCAGACTAAAATAAATATGGACTCGCGCTTGAAATGATCGGTTCGTACCGTATGGGAGCCAATTATGTATTTCAATTCAATTACTTGTTTTTTAAATTGAAATATTATATTACTAAATACTCTAAAAATATTTCAAGCGGTAGACGCTTTTGTTGTGATTATTAATAATTATTGTGCAAAAACTCACATCTGTTGTATGGTATGAATAAATATTTATTTTATTCTATTTTTTGCCCGATGAAATGGAGGAGGTACGCAATTCGACGCGTATATTTTTTTTATTGGAAAGGGTATACGTCAAAGTTGGTCCCATTTAAATTTTATTGAAATCGGCTGAGCCATTTTTCATAAATCAGCAATAATGTGAAAAATGCTACATCGATCCGCGCAAATTCTGTTCACAGTTGAAGTCGATATTTATTTCATTCTATTTTAGTAAGTATTTGTTGTTATAATGGAAACAGAAATATATCATCTGTGCAAATTTTAACTGTTTAGCTATTACGGTTCATGAGATAAGTACAGACTAGTGACCAACAGACAGACGGACAGAGGAGTCTTAGTAATAGGGTCTCGTTATATTACTGTATACCTGCACATCTTAAACTTCTTGCCTTTTATATGGTACCTACCATATTTTCATTCCGCTATTAGTCCCATAGTATAAAAATTATAGAGGATTCAATAAAACAGATGCGAGGTTTACTGTTTAGAGAACTGCTTGTCATACCTTGAACACGTTTAAAAAATTGAAACAATTAGCAAATTAAAGCAGCAGTGGGTAGGACATACACCATAGTAGGTAATACAGGATAGAACATCTACCAAGTAGGTAGATATGAACTGATTAAAGCATTTAAAGCACTTCTAATTGAACTTTTTAGCTCTCTCCAAACTCAGTGGATTGGCAAGTTAAAATGACACAGGGCAAGGCACATAGTTCAATGAACGAATAGCCAATGGGGCTGTTTTCTCGAATGAATCTCACGTATAATCCGCGCCACACAAGTCGGTGGATGGAAAGTTAGGCGCAGAACGCTGCGCAAAAGGCAAATTATAGGTATGCGCGGGAGCCAGAAAGGGGCACACCCGCCCGCCAAACTCATGCCTCCCGCGCGCTCCCTGCGCCCGTGCACTCCACTAGGTCACGCGGCGTCGGCATGGTGCACATATGCACAATAATTAGCGCATCACAGTAAAGTGTGCCTCGCATCTGTTTTAATTGAATTGAGAATTCAATTAAACAGATCAGATGCTAGGCTTACTGTTTGGAGAACTGCTTGTCATACTTTGGTTCTACGAGTACTTTCAATACCCACGTTTAAAAAAAGTTAAAACAATTAGCAAATTAAAGCAGCATTGGGTAGGACACACCATAGAAATACAGGATAGAATATCCAAAAAATAGGTAGAGACAAACTGATTGAAACACTTCTAAGTAATTGAACTTTTCAGCAAAACTCAGTGGATTGGCAAGTTAAAATGACAGAGGGCAAGACACATATGGAATCGGCAGATGGAAAGTTAGGCGCAGAATGCTGTGCAAAAGGCAAAATATAGGTATGCGCAGGGGCCAGAGAGAACAATGCACAGTTCTAGCCCAAATTCTATGGCTATAAAAATATTTAGTAAATTGCCAAATAATTTAAAAGATATCGAAAGAGAAAACTGCTTCATAAAACAACTAAAAATTATCCTATTATCTAAAAGCTATTATACATTAGACGATTTTTTTAACGATAATCTAGAAAACGTAATAATAAATCGTTCCAATATAAATAATAAAATTGCCATACCCTTATAGGGTCATATAACTAACTAACTATATAACTATACAAAACATATTATTAACTAAGAACCGCATGTAAGTTTCATATGTTGCAATAAATGAATTGAGTTTGAGTTTGAGAGACAAGACGCCGAACACACCCGCCAACCTCATGCCTCCCGCGTGCACGCCTGTGCTTACCACTACGCCACGCGGCGTCGGCATTGTGCACATATGCGCAATAATTAGCGAATTATGGCGAAGTTTCATCTGCGGCTAACATCTCATCCGCCGACTTGAGTGGCGCTACCTTTACTGGCAAGCGCAACATAGAACTTATTTATTTTATTAGATCTAGATTTATTTATTTTGTTGTGTTTGTAATGTGACTGATTATGTGTTTTTTTAATTATTTAATGTTGAGTCTTTGATACTTGAATAATTTAATAGAACGTTTTTCACTTAGGTAGGTGGACTAAGGATAATTATATTTATACGTTACAGTTATTACACGATTTTAGAGAGCATGTGATTTTCCTGATTAGAATAATTATTTCGCTTTAGGCGCAGGATTCTAATAATGGCACATAGTTCTAAGAAAGCTCCATTTTAAGAATGTCCAATTTTCACAATGGCCAGGTCTAACAATGCTCAATTCTCAAAATGGCAAAATAATTAATAATAAGGTGATTTTTTTAAATGAAAATGTGCGTTTTCTATTTGAATTTATTTTGCCATTTTGAGAATTGAGCACTCTGTGCTTTAATTAAAGCACCACCTCTTTAGGGCAAAGTTAATAGGTTTAAAAAGAACAACTTTTACTATGGGAACAACTAACTCCGAATTGGCGATAAAAACCAGCTGTTCCATACACTTTGTCCATTATCAACAGACTTTTTCTATGGTATAGTTGATATTTCTCGCGGATTCGGCTCTGGTCGGTCCATAGTAAAATTTATGATGTACCCAACTCGCCAAAGCCGGTTGTTTTAGGTACCGGTAAGCCCTTATATGTATTTAAAATGTGTGATTTCATTTGAAAATTCCTAAACAAAAACATGTTGCCATTTTGAGAATTGGACCTTCATATAATTATGCTTTCGTAGAATTGAGCATTCCCGGATTACTTGGGCATTATGCGAATTGGTTATTCTGCGCCTAACTCATTTAGATGCCTGCGGATACCACACACGATATTCTGTATAATCGCTGCAATATGTCGCAGCAACTAAACGCCTATATTCCATACATAAAATCTTTTCTTCAAAAGTAACAAACATACAACGGTCAAATCACAAGATTGGAAAAAATAACTAATATTTTTAATAAACATCGATATCGATGGACATCACTAGAGCATCGACTTAAATATCGACTATTACTACATCCCTAGTGCTTGTGTACGTATAGGTTTGAACCTCCCTTACCTCAGCCCTACCTCCGCATCGTGCGATAGGGACAATTGCAGCTCAGAGCGATTTATACCTACAAAAAACTTGGCGAGACAACGTTTCGTATTACGCAGTTTTCTTCTTCAAAAACTTTTTCAATCAAGTATTTTTTTACGTCAAAATTTTAAAAAAATGTGTGCTCATGATTCTGTCATTTTATATTTTGTTAGATATTATTTTGTCTCTTCTGGTAGGTCTCTAAAGACGTCGGTAATAATGGTGAATATTTTTGTGATTTTGAAGGGTCATAGTTTGCCTCATAATTAATTTATTAAGAAAAAGAAAAGACAGCGTAGTCTAAACAGCTAAATTTAATTTTATGACAAAAAATTGAAGCTCTACAAGTATTTTCCAGGAAGAAAACAGCGTAATACGTTTGTATGGAAAATTACAGATCACCGGGGCTCTTAATTCGTCTATTTTTACTCTGTGATGAAGAATCCTCGCGAACGATTTATGTACTTGTGGCACTTTTGTCGACAAACTCTAACATGTGCATGCGAAATTAGCCGAGTTTTGACATTTCACCACGATTATTTTCTCGTCAAACTTTTTGAGGACGAAATACTACGAAATAGGTAAAAGAAACTAAAATTAACAATTAGCGTTGCTGAATTGTGGAGGATTAGCCAAATTGCGGGGAGTTATCTCCATTAGAGATTGTTGTGGAGATAGATATTTTGTTGTACCGATTTTGCGAGGTAGTTTTGGTAAAGCCAGGCTCCATGCGGAGAATATCCCTAGATTTCAAATGCAATTTAGTAAAGTATCAATTTGGATGGGATAATTTTTGACCTAATATGGATAATTTTACTTAGTTTATTGAAGTCCATCTTCTTTTTTTTAGACGATTTAAATGAAAGCTTGTTTTTAATAAGGATATTTTTTTACTTTCATTTACTTTAAAAAAAATTGCAAATGACATTCTAGTTATGACAATTTGAGAAAAACCATAAAAACGTGATTCAGGTAAAATATGCAATAACTAAGATCCAGCTTATTTTGTTTGCATTATATCGCATGTACTTCTTTTTTGTATTTTCGATAGTAAAAGAGGGCAATAGAGATACGGTTAATTGAAATCAGTGGTTTTTTCATTTATTAAAGAGGACGTTTGAGTCACTTAATCCGTAATCAATAAATACATAATTAGGTCTGTCAACATTGGATTATTGACTGTTCACGTTCAGTCCGTTCACAGTTATTTTATCTCTAACATATCTAACTGCATTTTACTGTCTCTGTTTAGTCATTATGAACCATCACAGGTTAGATAGAGATGACACAAATGTCAGAGGTAAAATAACTGTGAACGAACTGTTGTTACGTTTCAAAACTATATTTTGAATCACAGATTCAAAATTACTAGAATCCACTGTGGCAGCCGCGTCCGCTGCCCATGTGGGGAATCCTGCCTTCATTTGGGATTGGTGTAAGGATTGATTGAATGTGGGGAATACGAAAAATCCAAAGAAAAAAAAAAACACACGCGCAGTGACAGAATTCGCACGCTGGGACGCCCCCTAGGACCATAAGATTACGATTTCAGCGTCGCGAAAAGCAAAACTTGCGTTAAATGTGCTTAAAGTTACCTGTTTCAGTCATATAAACTCTGAGTGGGGAATCGGAATATTTTATGTCAACAACTTGGGGAATTTGAGTTTAATTTTTGGGGAATTGTGCTCATGTCCATAACTCCCCAAAAATAAAAGACAAATTCCCCAAGTTCGGGACAAAAAAAATAAAAATAAATAAATAGCATCAGCGCGTTGAAATGTTGCCATTTAAGGACCTCTCTTATATTATTTTAATTTGATTTGACATTAAAATTCTTATTTTGGTGATAATTCTCACCAAAATAATATAATAATAATATAATAAATTATTGTTTCATTGTTTCATTGTTTCAATAGTTTTTCTTTTTTACCTTGTTGATCAATTGAATTTTTTTCAAACAAAAATCTGGCAAAAGCCATTGGGAATCGAGATATTTTGTTTTCTTTTTGAGTTGTGCTGTATTAAAATCAATGGATCTCTTTCAGATTATCTTGAGAGACCACACTATCCATTTTGGAACCTCTGTGTTTTGAATGAACTAAATCAGTGTTGCTTAATTGCAAAATGATATATCCAAAGTAGGTTTTCACAGGGCGACACTAGTTTTTCGTGACCATAGATCACGATTCTATGACAAGAATTTACTTCACACTAATTGGTATTTCGGACGTAATACTTTCGTCAGGTCGTATGCTAAGCCAGCTGGCCGTCATTTTGTCTGACATTAAAAATATTTTTAAATCTACTATCATTAGAGGTTTAACATGTCTCTTTATTTTACCTTTATGGTACAGAATCATCATACCTACTTTAATATTATCAATCCGAAAAGTTTGTTGGTTTGTTCCTCTTTGACGCAGCAACGGAGCAAAAGATTGACTTGATTTTTGGTATGGATACCTATGGTTTAAAAGACAGAAAGTGATAATAGGATACTTTTTTATCCCGAGAAAATTCTTGATTGCCATGGGATAGGACAATAACTGTTTCTCAGCAATGGAGCAACGGATTGACTTGATTTTTGAGGTAGGCATAGTTTGGAAGACGGAAAGTGACATAGGATACTTTCCATTCCGAAAAAAATGCGGTTCCCGTAGGATAAGACATTAACTTTTTCTCAGCAACGGAGCAACGGATTGCCTTGGCTTATTGCATGAATTTAGTTTGAAAGACGAAAAGTGACATAGGCCACTTTTATCCCAAAAACTTTAACAGTTACCGTAGGATAGGATAAAAACTAAGCGAGCGGGCCGCGGTAGCAGCCGCCTAAGCTCCAGAAATAACCTGTCATTTCAAGTTTAGGACGTTCCTACATTTTTCGCTCTCCTTCGCGGCACTCAACAGCCCAGACTCGGGCTCCATAACGGAGCTTGCGCTCCCTCCATAATGACGGAGTGTTTCGGAGCACAAGACACATCGTCATCCACCACTCAGGACTAACCAGCACTGAGCGTCGGACAGCATTCCAACGCCCTGGTCCCAGTGCAACGGGTCAGCCACAGTAGCCCAGCGCCTGCCTCTTCAACTGCAGAGGGCAGTGACAACGGCCATCGCGATACCAACACTTCTCTTCCCCTGCAGCCCCACTGCGTCTGCCAACTGTAGGTTAGGTGGCGGCACTCACACAACCAGTTCCATCCCACCGCAGCCCCTAATCCTCGGCTGCAGCGTCGCAAGAGCGGCACTGCAGCCCGCCTCAGAAGCAACGCTGTTCATAAGGCAGGCAATCTACCGGCCATCCTCTCAGCTGCTTTAGTTAAAAACGGCTGAACAACGAGTGGGGAAAGACCCAAAGAAGAAGGAGACTTCGAGCGCCACCTTTTCAGCTGCCTTAGACCTCCCCCGCCACGACAAGGCGGGAATACACAGGGGGGGTTGTATATACACTCCAACCGTAACTTAACCAACAAAAGCTTTCCTCTAAGGTATTTTGATGTTTGTCGCTTAGGTTAGGTTTCGCAGCCGACATAAACATTAGCCAAAATCAAAATATAATGCGGGCGAAGCCGCGGGTAAAAGCTAGTATATCATAATATTGGAACAAACACCGACTTTTTAACCATGATTATGGTAGTTGATATTTTGCTCATAATTATAAACCGCATAACGTACACTGCTGGACATAGGCCCCAAAGATTTCTAATAAGTCTGGTAACAAGCAGCTTACACCCATAGCTTGGCTAGACCATCAGTTCATCTTATTGCTGGACGTCCTTTGCTGCGCTTGCCGGTCCGCGGTCTCTGTTAGAGAACTTTACAACCTCATTGGCTTTTATACAAACCGCGTGCCTTGCCCGTTGCCATTTCAACTTGATAATCCTATTTGTTTACGAATATCCTGATTCGGTCTCGTAGAGACACTAGTATAGCTCTATCCATAGTACCTACGTAGGGCTACTTTGAGCTTACTCATGAGGCCCTCAGTGTATTATCACGTTTCTATGCATCAGTATACGAGAGCGGCCCACCAACCACCGAGAGCTAAAAATTTTGAGTCTAGGTACTAAACGAAAACTGAACAAAGTCATCTAAATGAGTAGATGTTCATCTCGTTTCGTATACGCTGTATGCTCGTTAGCTTTGACTTTGTCCAATGTTTATTCATCTGCTACGAACTCGTTGTTATACGTGTCATACTCCCTAGCTGGACTAGCGAGTTACATTCATGTAATATATAGTGGGAAAAAATGTACATTAAATGTACAAATTGATTATGTACCATATGTAAAAATACTTTTTCAGTAATCGTCAAATGAAGGTATATAACGTCATGCGATTTTCGATTCCCGTTCTGGTGGACAGAGATCCAATGTCGAAATATTGTACAACACACATTTCAGACAGGCACTGTAGTATGCTGTTATTCGATCTTCGTATCCTATTCCAAAGGGACGCGATACGAGATCGAACAACTGCAAAGAAATCAAGAACCCGTGCATCAGAGAACATACCCGACGCGCTGTAGAATGAGGGCTTTTTCACAAGGATGCGAAATGCGTCAATATATTGCACCCTTATAGTACTGTACCAAATTCGACTGCTATATCTACTATCAGAAGTGCTCACGATATCACTATAACAGTCGTTCAGCTCACCTACATTCTAAACAAAATCTCTTAGTGCAAAAAGTAACATTTTGAGAAAAACAAAAAAAAAACTGAACAACAGTTCTTAGTAGGCTCTCACCTAAGGCAATTTATAAATGCACCGTGTGTCAGTGAAATATTAAGATATTCACATAAGAGTTTTTGCAAACGATGGCTCCTAAAAAGAATCTTGCAAAAAATTTGAAAATCTAATTTATAAGAAAAATGTCACATGGGAGGTTTTAAATTTGCAACGACGATTTGATATTTTGATGTTTTGATATTGTTTCCGAAATTATTATACTTACTTAAAATTCTCCAAGCTTTTCGAGTACCTACCTCTAATTATGTACCTATTTGCAAATAATAATATTGTCTATACGTACATATAATTTAAATGTTTTATAAAAAGGTACAACTTTGCGGAATATTGATTCTTAATGTGAGGCACAACATAATATGAACTACACATATTACCCCAATATTATAAACCTGAAAGTATTATCGCATATTTTGGACAATAAAGAGACCTTTTGAAAGGGACTATCAACTTTCCCGAAGTAATGTCTTATTCATGACACAACTTTTAACAGAGGAAAACATCTAATTTCAAAGTTAGTCCTCATCATGTAATCGATTTGGGCGTTATCAGAAGTTTTATGCGCAGCGACCTTTTATGTATGAAATTAATTTAGGTCTAAAGACGAGATATTATACCACTATATTTCCAGGCTAGACCAAGAGCAGTTTTCGCTGGACGCGTGCCTTTCCAACCAGTGTTAATGAAGGCCTCAAAAATTGACAAACTGAAAAGATAATGATGATGCCATAATGGTGGTCCAATGCCGGTTAGCAGACATCATAGGTGTATCTTTAAAATCATGAATCATCATCTTCGACTTCACTCTTCAGAATTGACAATATGGTGCATATTGTCAACTCTTCAGATCATATTGTCACTTCAAGGATGCATGACGAGTTTATAGGAAAAAGAAAGAAATAATTATGGCATTCTAACTCACGACCTATTGATTAGGAATTCCTTGGGGTCTACGAGTCAGCGTGTACAGCGTGCGTGGACTAAATGGGAAGACCACGCTACCACGTTTAGGCAACAAAAGTAAGTTAGGTAAGTCCGCGGAAACCGAGTGGCTAGCCCTGTCAAGTTTTTAAGTTAATTTTTGTCAGCTTAGGCGATTAGAACCTAGTATAGTTTTAATCTAATGGGTATGATTAGATTAAAAGTGTTTTGCCATCCAGCAACGGTGATAAAAGCCACTTCGCCGGCACATAGAGCGCGGCATGCGTGAGTGCGGCGGTAATTACGCTTACAAACACCTAGTCAAACGTAGTATTATTACTTATCTTCTTTGGCCAAACTACGCTATGAACGCCATTATAATATCATGCTGAAATGTTGATTTGGCTTGTCATAGTTAAATCTGTCTGGGACCCATTGTGGTGAATCAAGCTATACTTGCCTTCAGGGTTATCTGCTTGCCCTATACGAAACCGAAAGAGGGTTCGATCATTAATGAACAACTTTTTCTATGGGCCAACCCGGAATTTGAGAAAAAAAAAACATATCAAAATTGTAACTTGGATTCAACAAAATGCAAGTAGGTATTAAACAACAGGTTTTTTTCTCGAATTTCGGGCTTGGCCCATAGTAAAAGTTGTTCATAATGATGGCTTGAATCACAACCCCGTATTCAGAGAGCATTTTGGATATCATGCTCCTCCCATTGTCTACGATTTTGTATTCGTAACATATTGTTAAAAATGCAGACCTTTGAAAAGGTACCTTTCTATAAGTATTTCTAGACGAAGAACGTGTTCTAGGATAAATCAGCTATAGCGTAAATCAGCTATTTACACATTTGTCGAAAGTTGATAAACTTTTTGTATGGATCAACCGAGTTATTTTTAGAAATACCTACACATTGTATACCTACTATTTTCTGTTATCCACCAACCCGCCCTGGGCCAGCGTGGTGGATATGGTTCAATCACCTTTCGTGGGTATGTCTACGTCCTTCAGTGAACTATTAAAGGCTGGTACAGTACAGTAGCTACTATTTCCTACTTTCGATTATCTCGAGAATTACTTTAAGTTTAATATTAGGTCCAACTATGAAGGCGCCATCGTAAACTTAATAGCAACGTAAAAAGTGTTTTCTCTACCGAACGTCAGTGAAAAAGAAACAGAAACATGCTAATTACAAACAACAAACAAACAAACAACAACACTTTATTAGACAACCACATTACATAAAAAAACAGATTATAAGGACAAAAACAAAACAATAGGTATCTAATTGGCGGCCTTATCGCTTTAAGCGATTTCTTCCAGGCAACCAAGCACGGATAGAAAATAGCAGTTGACAAAAAAACGTGGCCATAACAGAAAGAAAATTTAAACAGCATAGAAACAAACACTTAACAAAATATTAATAATAGGCAATACCTAACAAATATACTATTAGCTACTATTAATACGACGGCGCCGTCATAATTGGGCCTATTATGTAGATAAGTTTCATTGAAAATATTAAAAGCAATTTATAAATAAATTCATACCTACCACCATTCCTTTTCTACCATAGCACCTTATAAACCCAAAATTTAGTTAACTTTTTCTTAAGAAAACAAAAGGTAAGTCAATCTAACGAAAAGTTTACAATTAAAAGCGATTACTTCATACTTACTCGTAATAGGTATAATTCCCTATGCGGTACTCATAGCATGTACTCATAATAAGTATTACATAATACCTATACGTTCCAGTGTGACATAATGGGTTTTACAAAAACAAACATATTCATTCATTGATAAATCAATTTATTTCATTTAAATACTAAAATCATTTATTTATACTTCAGATGCAGTAACAAAACTTGCATAATACGATTATGCAACTGTACAAGTAATGTAGGTATATTCACATGGTATCAGTTCATATATTCGCTAAAAGCTAACGGCACTTTTATACAAACTTATGTAAGTATAATTCATTATAATAAATAAGCACTTAGGTAATTACAAGGCTACAAAGTCTTTCTTGGCTACAGTGGCAAAACCTGAAATTTGTATGAAGTAGATTTTTCTTCTTTGTTCTTTTGTATAGGTTTTAGTTTAGCTACATACTACCTGATATTAAGCACATATACGGTCTAGGGTGTAGCACTCTTAGATACCTAGAAAGCTGTCAGCTAGAAAACTTCCACCAGTTCCATTGGTAATTGTCCCATATCGAACAAAGAGTCAAATAAGATTCCTGCTGATATTATGTTTCATCTACCTATATATAGAAAATAATCTATTAGTAGCTATTGTGTACTGTTTGTCTTGTTTTAAAAACAAAGTTTTTTAAAGTTCCGCACCCAGAGGGTAAAAACGGGACCCTATTACTAAGACTTCGATGTCCGTCTGTCCGTCTGCCTGTCTGTCACCGTGCTGTATCTCATAAACCAATATAGCTAGGCAGCTGAAATTTTCACAGATGATGTATTTCTGTTGCCGCTATACGAGTAACAACAAATACTAAAAACTGAATAAAATAAAGATTTAAAGGGGCTCCCATACAACAAACGTGATTTTTAGGAGTTTTTTGCTCGCTATTAATAACGGTAAGAAGAATGGGGCTCCCATAATGTACGGAACCCTTCGTGGGCGAGTCCGACTCGCACTTGGCCGATTTTTTATAGACTAGGCAAAGAAGATATACTTAATAATGCCTACTACGAAGTTGAATCCTATATCTTGGTGGCTGTAATGTTAGCTACTGTACTGTACCAGCCTTTTTAATAGTCCACTGCAG
Source organism: Hypomecis atomaria (assembly GCA_964007245.1). Lineage (NCBI taxonomy): Eukaryota > Metazoa > Arthropoda > Insecta > Lepidoptera > Geometridae > Hypomecis > Hypomecis atomaria. Next base: position 32,002,519 of record OZ023279.1, read on the forward strand.
GACCTACACACGAAAGGTGATTGGGCCATATCCACCACGCTGGCCCAGTGCGGATTGGAGGATTCACATACGCCATCGAATTTCTTCTACGAACATATGCAGGTTGCCTCATGATGTTTTCCTTCACCGAAAAGCCAGTGGTATAAACTTCCGTACGTAAATTCCGAAAAACTCATTGGTACGGGACCGGGATTTGAACCCACGACCTCACGATTGTAAGGCCGGTGTCATTACCACAAGACCACCGCTGATTTTTGGATGTTAGCTACACTACAACCCAATTCGGATAACCCAATGCTGACTGAAGCTTAGGTATGTTTGGGTTATCCGCAGGTTGTAGCTAACATTGAAAATCTTGAAACCTATAAGGCTGCGTTTTCGATCTCAGCGTGCGACAGAGCGAGTAACGATTGTAGAGCGTGACGGCAGATTTTGCAACGTATTGATGCGCAATTTGCATTTGGATAGTTTAATTGCTTTTTCATTTTTAAGGGTAAGCGAAAACGAGCGTGTCTGTAGAGGTAAAGACACAAACGCCACCACCGACTTTTTTTCATACATTTTATGAATACACCGCAAACTGTAATCGCCAGCGGCTGTTTTTAACCCCCGACGCAAAAGAGGGGTGTTATAAGTTTGACGTGTCTGTTTGTCTGTCTGTCTGTCTGTCTGTCTGTGGCATCATAGCGCCCGAACCACTGAACCGATTTCAGTTTAGTTTTTTTTGGATGAAAGGAGACTTAATCGAGAGTGTTCTTAGCTATGTTTTATAAAAATCGATTGAGCCGTTTAAGAGTTATGGTGGGTTAAAGTGGGGATGGAAGAACCAAAATTCTACAAATGTGCCCAAAATGGTTGTCAATTGAAAGTTTGTTGTCAAATATATGTCGGGGGTTTTTTAATTAGGTATATTATTACAAGCTTTTATTTAACTTGCAATGGATGTACCTATTGTATGTGTGTAAGTTCGGGTGGAATCTTGCAAGTTAAATTTGACCAACTTCTCGGTTTCTGATTGAGTTGAAATTTTGCACGCATGTGTATATCGCATGACAATGCAATAATATGGTACCACCATGGAGCACATGGAGCTGGTCTGATGATGGAGTCGGAAGGTGGCCATATCCTCCTGTACTAAACAAGATAGACCCGTCGTGTTTGGGCTCGTTTTACTTGTCTTGGCTAGCACTCTGCTGTTACAAGATATCCAGGATCTTAAAGGAGCTTGTATTTAAAAAGTTATATTTTTACTTGTAATAATTTATTTCTAGCGTAGGCGTTTGTGGCTGACACGCACGCTCGTTTGCTATCATCTAAAGCATTTTTAACAGGCCAACGTTACTCAACCTTTAGAACTGGCATCAAAGGATCAATTGGCAAGAGAGGAAGAGGAAGACCTGGGAAAAGGTGGACTGACGATATATTAGCGACGGCAGGAATAGAATGGAGAACAAAAGTACGAGATAGAGAAATTCGGAACGAGCTGGAGGAGGCCTTCACCCAAAAAGGGTTCCTATCTATGAAGAGAGTGAAAGCGAATAGGTAAATTTTATGCATTGTAAATTTTATAAGAATTATTCAAAATTCAAATTCAAAATTTATTTATTTCGGACAACTCAAACATGATCCATCTTTTGTTAGTAACTTATGCTAATGCTTACAAACTAGGGTTAGTTAATATTTATCTGGTCATATACTTTGGAGGCATCCCCTGCGGAACCATGGTCCGCACGAGATGCCTCAGTACAGGAGCATGCGGGTCGTCCGCTATCGATTTCAGGATGGTGTTGTGACTCCCCCGTAGCCTCCTCACTAGTGATGCCACCTTCTTGCTAATGAGGGTGTGGAAGCCATCAACGTGGTTTTGCGCGAACATGTTAGAAGCACTACAAAATCGAGGGAGTTTCAACATCATCCTGAATACATTGTTATATTGGATGCGCAGGGTATCCATTGACTATGTAAATTATGTAAATTCATTTTAAATTAAAAAAAGCATTTTTATAAGGATTTGAAATAAATGGCTCTATTATTATTATTAACAACGAAGGATCAAAAATCCTATCCTACTAATATTATAAACGTGAAAGTTTGTAAGGATGGATGGATGGATGTATGGATGTTTGTTACTCTTTCACGCAAAAACTACTGGACGGATTGAGATGAAACTTTGCAATTATATAGCTTAAACATCAGAATAACACACAAGCTATAAATAATGTAGGAAAAATTCTGCCATCTGCGAGCTTCCACCGTGCGCTCCAAGAAATGTCAAATCAAACAAATGACAAACCGAATTTTTTGTTTTTTATTTATTTTCCACCTAAGGTCATGGTATCATGCGGGCGAAGCCGCGGGTAAAATCTAGTATAACATAAAATGACAAATGCGGCTGAAACTTAAATTTGGGTATTTGTAAGTCATGACTCTTAGTCTCGGAGACTAGTCACCGCATAGCATAGGCCGAATGACTGAAGCTCACCTAACAGCTGCACGAGGATATGGTTATCCGCAGCTTGTAGCGAACATCACAGCCGCCAAGTTGTGTGATTCGGCCTATACTTCACATACTTTTATACGGAGACTCGCACACTGCGATACCTTTTTTTTTATTCTGAATAGGTTTGCGTTTGACCACATACTGCCTGTTGTTAAGCAGATAAGCGGTCTAGGTTGTAGCACGCTTACCTAGAAGATACCCATTTACTCGGGATTTGAAGACACCCACATTGTACTTTAGCGGAAAGACAGACCCAGGCAAAGCGTTCCACATTCTGGCTGTTCGTATGAGGAATGAGGATTCGAAACGCTTGGTTCTAATGCGCGGAATGTCCACCATAAAAGGGTGGCGCTTTGGTCGCGTCTGTCTAGCCGTACGATAGAAGAAAGGGACCTGCCCCTTTCTTCTATCGTACGGCTAGACAGACGTACAGACCAGATACCTGTATATGTATGTGAGATACTCCGCGGCGATTAGTCTCTTAGACAAGAGTAGTGCATGCGTATCTTAATGAGGAATTAGCCTTAAAAAAACTATATTCAACTTGTCAACTTGGCATATAAACCACACTATTGTTAGCAGCATTGTCCTTTCACGACCTTTTGCGCGGATTCACACCTTTTTATCAAATTAATTAATTTTGAATACAAAACAGTGCAATAATAGTAAGTTCGTATAGGCCGGGTGGCAAGCCCTGGTTTCAGAGGTTTTTTTTAAATTACAAGACGGCATCTGATTCTGATATCATACTCTGTAGCGTACTGTAACAGCCTTTTTTAATAGTCCACTGCAGGACGTAGGCCTACCCAAGAAGGGTGGTTGGGCCATATCCACCACGCTGGCCCAGTGCGGGTTGGTGGATTCACCTACGCCATCGAATTTCTTCTACGGACGTATGCAGGTTGCCTCACGATGTCTTCCTTCATCGAAAAGCCGGTGGTGTGAAATTCCGTACATAAGTTCCAAAGAATTCATTGGTACGGGGCCAGGATTTGAACCCATTTGATCGGATATTCCGCTCGAAGAGAACATTATTGTTGTTTTTTTAAAAAACGGCTCAGCCGGTTTTTGTACAATTGAAATGAAAAATTTTTCGCTTTCTGTCTATTCTATCTACTTCTTGCTTCCGTGTGCTTTGATTAGAATGGAATGGAATGGAATGTTTTTTGTTGTTGCATGGAATATTGTATTTTATTTACTTTCAATATTGGCTGTTGATAAACATATTAATTTATGTTTTATCATAGGATTTTAATACGAGAAAAGTTAAGTATTTTTTAAAGTAGTATTTTATGTTTTTATTTCAAAACTCCATTCCAGTCAAAGTATTTGCATGCATCTCTTTTTTTTTGTAACCAAAGATTTCTGTATATCGTCTTCGCCATGAATTTATCAACTAAGGCATTTGTACAGAGCTGTGACACATTGTAGCACTAATTAATGTGGAAGACTAACCAAAATAAATAGGCATTTTTGTGCATCTCATTAATTTGAGAGCTTGTTCCCATTTTTAAATAGGAATAGAATCTTAGAGGATCTATTATACTAGTATAATAGATCCTCTAAGAATAGAATATTAATAAAAAATAATAAAAACCAATAAATGACATAAAAACTATCATAGAATATGGCAAAATATATTTATATTTTATCTTTAAGTTTTGACATACGTCACAACACTACGTACGCGATTATGTATTATGATTAGTCTAGTATTGGTGTCTACACGACAGACTTATATTAAGATATCATTGCAGATACGTAATGATTTCTGACTAATTTTTACTATTAAACCAACTCCAAAATTAATAACAAATGCATATGATTTTTTTTGCAATTTAAGGATTGGTTTCGCAGTAAATCTTTGAAAGTGTAGTTGTATTTAGGTATACCCCTTATTTTGCCATATTTTATTATAATATACAGGGTTATCTGCTTACCCTATACTTCTGAAAGGGAGTGATCAAAACCATCATTATGGAATATTTTACTATGGAGTTAACCCACAATTCGAGTAAAAAAAAATCTGTTCCATACATAATTGCAACTTAGAATCGACAGGATGTATGAAAAAGCTGGTTTTTTTCTCGAATTCGGGCTTAGCTTCATGGTAAAAGTAGTTCGTTACGATGGACTAAATCTCCTTTCGGCTTAGTACAGCGGCTTTGTATTGCTTTTAACCACGCTCTAAACACTGTTTAGCCGTGCTATTTGTACTGTTAAACATTGTCTAAAGCGTGCGTAAAACTTTGCCGCTGCCGCTGCGCCGCGTGCGTCGCTGGTCGTTCAGCCTGCGAGAGCTGCTCCAGGACCCGGCTGGCCAGGAACACTTCGCGCGCTTCTTGAACAAAGAGTTCAGCGGAGAGACCCCCCCCCCCTTTCTACAAGCCCCCCACACCAAGAGCTGCTGCAAGACCCGGCCGGCCAGGAACACTTCGCGCGCTTCTTGAACAAAGAGTTCAGCGGAGAGGACCCCCCCCCCCCCCCACCCCTTTCTACAAGCCCTCCACACCAAGAGCTGCTGCAAGACCCGGCTGGCCAGGAACACTTCGCGCGCTTCTTGAACAAAGAGTTCAGCGGAGAGAACCTCAAGTGAGTGTATATACCGTCCTCTTGTTAATCCCCCCTCTCAATCCACTGAGTAATGCCCCCCCCTTTCTACAAGCCCCCCACACCAAGAGCTGCTGCAAGACCCGGCTGGCCAGGAACACTTCGCGCGCTTCTTGAACAAAGAGTTCAGCGGAGAGACCCCCCCCCCCCCTTTCTACAAGCCCCCCACACCAAGAGCTGCTGCAAGACCCGGCCGGCCAGGAACACTTCGCGCGCTTCTTGAACAAAGAGTTCAGCGGAGAGGACCCCCCCCCCCCACCCCTTTCTACAAGCCCTCCACACCAAGAGCTGCTGCAAGACCCGGCTGGCCAGGAACACTTCGCGCGCTTCTTGAACAAAGAGTTCAGCGGAGAGACCCCCCCCCCCCCTTTCTACAAGCCCCCCACACCAAGAGCTGCTGCAAGACCCGGCCGGCCAGGAACACTTCGCGCGCTTCTTGAACAAAGAGTTCAGCGGAGAGGACCCCCCCCCCACCCCTTTCTACAAGCCCTCCACACCAAGAGCTGCTGCAAGACCCGGCTGGCCAGGAACACTTCGCGCGCTTCTTGAACAAAGAGTTCAGCGGAGAGAACCTCAAGTGAGTGTATATACCGTCCTCTTGTTAATCCCCCCTCTCAATCCACTGAGTAATGCCCCCCCCTTTCTACAAGCCCCCCACACCAAGAGCTGCTGCAAGACCCGGCTGGCCAGGAACACTTCGCGCGCTTCTTGAACAAAGAGTTTAGCGGAGAGACCCCCCCCCCCCTTTCTACAAGCCCCCCACACGAAGAGCTGCTGCAAGACCCGGCCGGCCAGGAACACTTCGCGCGCTTCTTGAACAAAGAGTTCAGCGGAGAGAACCTCAAGTGAGTGTATATACCGTCCTCTTGTTAATCCCCCCTCTCAATCCACTGAGAAATGCCCCCCCCCCCCCCTTTCTACAAGCCCCCCACACCAAGAGCTGCTGCAAGACCCGGCTGGCCAGGAACACTTCGCGCGCTTCTTGAACAAAGAGTTCAGCGGAGAGAACCTCAAGTGAGTGTATATACCGTCCTCTTGTTAATCCCCCCTCTCAATCCACTGAGTAATGCCCCCCCCTTTCTACAAGCCCCCCACACCAAGAGCTGCTCCAAGACCCGGCTGGCCAGGAACACTTCGCGCGCTTCTTGAACAAAGAGTTCAGCGGAGAGAACCTCAAGTGAGTGTATATACCGTCCTCTTGTTAATCCCCCCTCTCAATCCACTGAGTAATGCCCCCCCCCCTTTCTACAAGCCCCCCACACCAAGAGCTGCTGCAAGACCCGGCTGGCCAGGAACACTTCGCGCGCTTCTTGGACAAAGAGTTCAGCGGAGAGAACCTCAAGTGAGTCGTTGTTATTGATCGAGCGTAAGCGAAGATCTCCGTTTTTACAAGGTTTTATTTAGTTAGCTAGCAACTGCTGCTGCTAGCAGTTAGCAGTTAGTCAGCTGTTCCGTTGTCTGTCTGTCGGTCTGTAATGATCTGATGATCATTACAGACCGACAGACAGACAGAGAGAGTCACACACGACAGACAGAGTCTGTGATCTGATGATGGAGCTGGAAGGTGGCCAAAAGGAACTTCGCAATAAAACGACACAACCTCATCGAGTTTGGGCTCATTTGAATGGTTTTGGCGAGTACTTGTTCAGTAAAAGTTTGTTTTAAAAAAAAGATTTTTTTTTATATAATACTTGATGTACACGGCGATTTTGCTTTCACCTGTCCAGGTGATGGTTTTCTAAGAAGAAATATGCGAAGAAAAAATCAGCTTTTTCATACAAAAAGTTCGTCAACCCGCGGCAAAATGTATGGACAAGCGATTTTTTTTTGCGAAGTCTTAGAACAAAAGTTTTTTGTCTAGATGTACTAAACCCGCCCTTAAAAGGTTTTGCGTATAATACCTACGACCCTGTATAGGTTTAAATGATATTTTAAATTTATTTTTTTAGTTTTTTTGAAAATGAAAAGACTGATTACAAACATACTAATAATTAAGAATCAATCGAGCTTACCTGTTAAGTGAAGATTGATGATAATTATCCGAAATCACCGAGAAAGAGACTGCATAGCTCCTTTATTTAATTTACTCAGTTGCAGAGCGTCCCGGCGTGCGTATTATTTCCACAATTTTAAAGTTTTTTTTTTTTTTTTGTATAGCAACACTCTTCCGTTAAGTCATTGGAGTTCAAAGTAGAGACGTGGGAACATTTCACAACCTCTACATAGAGGCTGAGTCTTACAGGAAGGACCAGCGTAGGACAGATTTATCTTTCTGGGACTTCCATAATGATATCGATCGAGGTTTACCTGTATTAATTATACTGATACCTTATAATTCCCTTGATTAAATTACTCATCACTGCATAGTGTCACCTCCGGGCAAGGGAGGGAGGGATTGCGTCACTATGCAGTCTCTTTCTCGGTGATTTCGGATAATTATCATCAATCTTCACTTAACAGGTAAGCTCGATTGATTCTTAATTATCCTTCAATCACCTCTAAAGAGACTGCATAGCTCCTTTATTTAATTTACTCAGTTGCAGATGTTTAAAGGGTTGTGAAATGTTTTTACCTCATATTTTATATTTACTTTCATATTTTACCCATGGGTTTAATACAAAAGATATATATCATATAAGCTATTCCTCATTACCAGATAAATCAAATTTGTCCCTTTGACCCCAAATGTTTTGTATGATCTGTTAATTTTGCCACTGCTTGATGCAAATATGCCTATATTTTTGTATTACATATACCTAATCGGATATTTTGTGTTACTGTTGTACACCCAAGAGAAGTGAAGTTATTTGTATAATTATAGAATATGATGGTTAAAGAACACCTGTATCAGGTTCTAATATTTTAAGCCATAGGTCTACAAACTTGATACTAAGGTTCTATCTGGTTCAATGAATAGTAATCTTTATAGATATTATCAATAATCTGATTTGATATAGCTATCTCATATTGGTTTGCTAAAACTTGTTATTTACCTACAGCTAAATATTATTTTTGAGCATCAGTATGTAGGTTTATTCAATTATAATTACATAACCATAATTATGTATCTTCTAGTTGAATCGTGTCATTATGGCTCATTTTCTAAGCCACTTTAATATGCTCTTAGTTTATGTAATGCAGACCCCAACAATGGATTTTAGAATATATTTATACAATATATCAACTTGTCTGGTGATTTCCAGCTAATTTTCTTTACAAAGGTACTTAATCTATACAGTATTAAGTAAAGTAAAATCTAAGATTTTCAATCAGTTCACCATGTAGTTAGAAAAAAGGTAACAATATTCCATTGTGATATGCTTTTTTATGTATTTTTATTATTATTATAAATATATATATAGGTATATTTTTATTTTATTTATTGATATATTTATGTCAAGCATTTCCCTTACCTATATTTTTACCTAAATTTCATAAATTGTCACCCTTGACACTTACCTACCAGCATACCTAATATGCAAGACTTCAAACAATTATGGGTTGTTTTCCTTATCTTAACTTTTTAAAATAGGACATTCATAACGGGTGAATTAATATCGTTTATTTAAGGCTGAAGCTTACATTTTTTAAGAGACAAAAAAGTAAGAGGTAATAATAGATGGTATATCTTGAAATAGCACATACTTGTTATATTGTGACTTATCTAGTCATATATTATAGCTCATCCAGCCACATAAAGTCATAAGGAGCTGTAAAACTATACCAGCTTAGACCATAGTTATGTTAACAAAATATAATGGTCCTGTCTAGGTTTTAAAGTACTGCCACCCTTTTTATATTTATAAAATTTAACTACATGCTCTCATTATTCTCTTAAAAATATCCAGCAACATGCATGTTATAACAAACATGCTACACCACATACCATATTATATTATTTTGTCATACAAGATCAAATAAATGGGTATGTACAAGGTCAGCCAAATTAATTAAGATCTTGGTGCTGTTTTGTTTTTTATATTCTAAGTACCTCCTAGGTACACAATATACAAATTATACAGTGATGTACCGACTTATCAGTTGTCATTTCAGACAGACAAACCTAATTGAATATATTTTGTCTTATAACTATTAAAATTAAAATGTATTTCTAATTGACCCATATATTTCAATAAAGATTATTTATAGATAGATTTAAATCCTGTGAAAACTGGATTTTTATTTATTTGAAGTGGATGTCTTAAACATTGGCTCAATATTTTATTTAAATAAGTATAATTATCATTAATGTTCCGACCGCTTTGCTTGATTATGTTCCATATTACTTTAATTTACTTAATTCTTTAGTACTATTTCATATGTCTATATTTATATATTTATCTTTATGTACTGTTTAATATCAATATGTAAGTATTTATTATTTGGATCCCCATGAATAGAGGTATGAGTAGGCAAATAAAGCCTGAGGAACAATCAATGTCTACAGCCTGATGTCTAGGTTCATGACTCATAATAAATAAACATTTATTTCAGGCATACAACCCATATGAAGGGACATACATAATATAAAATAATAAACAATACAACAATAATAATTACCTATCCCAGTCCAAAAATTAATTAAAATATAATTTAAAGTCAAACCTAGGTTTGATAATCCTTACTTAGCTCCCCATTTCCCCTTTAGTTTAAATTATAAGATGGATACCTACTGTCACATTTGTGAATAAACTTTCAGTAGGTACTAAAATTCGTTAAGCATAATTATCATGAAATTTATTGCTTCATAATGTTATTTACAGGTAGCATCTAATTATTCAAGCCCGTGTAGTAGATTGTAATGACATACAACTTTACAGTATGTCAAGAAAGAAAAACAGCTTTAGGTACTCAGGATATACCCTGAGGAATACAGAAATGTATGATATTATAATTATGCCCTTAAATCACAGGTGTTATATTCCATGGCATAATCACAGTATTTCATGGAGATGTAAGGTATATCATCCCTTGAACTGAAATTACTTTAAAGTTTCAGTAGATAAACTGTATTTAAATAACCAATAATCAATTCCTATAATTATAATTGTATAAGTTAATATAGTCGGCTTAATTATGTTAGTAATTCAATTAACTTAGTACCTATGTATGTACCTAATGTAATAACTTACGAGTAGGTACCTATCATCCTAGTTTTCTGAAGGACTGAAGAATTTCTGACTACCATGTTGGCTATTATTTATGACATAGGTATAAGAATTCATTTTTGATGGGATACCAGGTTAGGTGCGGTCTTTGTAAAGCATTGAATAGGTATATATGTTCAGCAACATGGCAAATTCTATTTATGAAATCCATCAATATGAAATAATGCCCAGTCAATGATGAAATCCCTTCCAAGATATCCCCAAAAGGTAAAATAAAATAAGGGGTTGTTAGACCTCACATGTACCACAGTATGGATAGTAACTACCTATATGGCATAAATAGTTACTTTAATGTATTTTATTCCTCAATTTTTAGGGCCCTGAACATGAAATTAAGCATTTTTATCGTTGATTTATGATATCTAATTAGGTGCTTACTAACCACAACAGTGAGTGTTTCACTTTATGTATTAATGTCTAACTAGGTACAAAATTATTTTTATACATCAGATAACTTTTTCAAAAAAATATATTGACCCTGTTCCTTATCACATGTAAGGTATGTGTGTAATAGGTAGGGAGGTACCTAAATAACAAGTATTAATTTTGTTGTTTATATTTTTGCAGTTGAATTTTTATGGTATTTAACTTGCACAGAGCCATCGGCCAGAGTGATAGTTATGGCCCAATCGCCCTGCCCTACCTGGGTAGGCCTATGTTTAGTAGTAGACTATTAAAGTCCGGTATAGTATAAGTACAAGTACCATATTTTGTGCTAGAGATGATTCTACTGATATAATTTATGTTACTTGGTAACTTTGATTGGTATTTTCTTGGTAATAATTCTTTATGGAATGAGTACCTATCATGGTGCGTTGAAACAATGTGTTTATAACCAGCTTGGTATAAATAAGAAGTGAAAGAGACAGAAATATTTCCATACTTGTGTTTGGACTGTTCACAGGTCATCTTGAATACTCAGAATTTGAGATATTAATCAGATGGAAGAAGGAAAAATACTATTTTTGCTTAGAGTTCATTAACTTACTGTTAGAGAAGATTTTTTAATAGGTGGTAGCTGTGACCCCGTATCTCTTCCTAATCCTAATATGACATGACGACCTCACATACTTTACTATTTGAGAAAAAACATTTGTCCTCGTTCAATGATTGCTCACTGAGATACTCGTAACGCATCAGTAAATACTGTGCAAAAATTTGCATTGGTGTATACCATGCTGCGGTGCTATTGTATCCTTTGTAGGATGATTTTTCTGTACGTTTAAACACGCAGTTTAACTCAAGACAGAAAACTTAGGTACTTAGTGTGTCTTTTGACCACTTCACCGCTGAGAAGTTTTCCAGAAGTAACTATAATAGTTTTGTTGTTTGTCGAATTCTCTCGCTAGAGGGTACTTCTAGCTGTAATAATTTCATTGTGAGGCTCTTATCTTTGAAAGAATTATAGCATATAAAGAAAAAACAGACCTACCTATCTTTCCCGTTCTGTTTCTTACAGTCTGTCTGCCCATCATATAAGTACATAGATGTCATCTTGGAAACTCATTGAGTTCCATTACATAAATTCCAGTTTTCTTATGTACCTACTGTATTTTATTGTTTATAAATCGTGACAAAACGTTAGCAAGGTTACGGTTACTATAAATTAGAGCCACGAAATGCAAACTTTCTGCTAGGTACTTGTGAAGAAATCAATTATTTGAATGGATTCCCCAGTTTGGGTAGTTACTTACTGTCATTATATAAGACCTTTTACTTGTATTTAATTCAGTTTTGTGTTGCCGGAAGGCGTAAAAACGTTAAATAAGTTCATTTTTTGTCGAACACATATTCATGTACACAGTCACTTATTTTTACACAGTGTGAGATGTGTGCTTCACTTCTCGTAGTCTGCAGGTTATCTTACACGCTATTTACGTAATAACTAGTGGAATCGGCATTGGGAAAAAACATTTTTCATCTAAACGACGAAAAATGCCTGCCATTTTACGTCACACAAAGGACCACAATGACTTAACGGAAGAGTGTTGCTATACAAAAAAAAAAAAAAAAACTTTAAAATTGTGGAAATAATACGCACGCCGGGACGCTCTGCAACTGAGTAAATTAAATAAAGGAGCTATGCAGTCTCTTTAGAGGTGATTGAAGGATAATTGATTTGACTAAAGACATACAAAACACTAATTGTCCCCAGATTCTGGTTAGCGGTACAGGAGCTGAAGGCGCTCCCCATCAGGCGCGTGTCGGCTCGCGCCAAGGAGATATGGAAGGAGTACCTCGCTTCCGACGCTGTCATGCCGGTCAACGTGGACGCGGCCAGCAGGTAGGTGAAGGGCAATGTTTCCAGCCACGAAATCCATTCCAGACAGAAATAATCCTGTCGAAGTTTTAAAGCGCTTAGTTAAACTGATGTTTCTTTTTGTTTGCCATTGTTTAGTCAAAAGTTAGTTTATGACGTGACTTCACTAGCCCACGTGATATTTTAGTTATTGTGCCATATCCCATGGGGAACCATACATTTTTCCGGCATGGCAGTAGCTTGTGGCACTCTGCAACCTTTTATCTATTGCTGCGTGAAAGAGTTACAAATAAACCAACAAACACACTTTCAGATTTCTAATATTAGATTTTGATATTAATAAATAAATATTAGGGCACATCTCACACACGGTCTCTGACCCCAAACAGGGAATGATGCTTCGCGCGCGCGATTCTTTAGTTATTATGCTATCCGATAAGAACCATATATTTTTCCGATACAACCGTAGTCTATACAAACTCCGATCTTTGAACTATATTGGAGCAAAAAATCAAGGCGTAAAAACAAACAAAAAGTATCAAACAAACCAACAAACACACTTTCAACTGTCGTAAAGAAAACAAATTATAAAATAACATTGTTGAAATGTCATTTTTGTGATAGACATTTCAAAAATTGCCGTGCTCGCAGGATTTGAACCTGCATCTCTCTGGGATGTAACACAACAACGCGGAGAAGAAGAAGGTACAAAGTAGAAGTTGGTAGTAAAATGATAAACACTTCATTCATTTGGCGGGTCCGTAGTACAGCGTTCTAGCTTAATTGGATAAAGCATCTGGGCCGGAATCCCAGAGGGATGCAGGTTCAAATCCTGAGAGCGCAACAATTTTTAACCGACTTGCAAAAAGGAGGAGGTTCTATGTTCGTCTGTAGGCCTATATATTTTTTTTGTGTATGTTCATCGATAATTGCGTCAATTGTGAACCGAATAGAAAAAAATGTTTTTTAGTTCGAAAGGGTACACTCCCGAGGTGGTTCCATTAATTATACAGAACTCGTCTGAGCCGTTTTTGAAAAAACCAACAATAATGTAAGCAATTTGAGCGAAACATCCGAATTTTGTACACGATGAACATCGATAATTTCGCCAATTGTGAACCGAATCAAAAAATTCTATTTTAGTTCGAAAGGGTATACTTTCGAGATGGTCCGATATAAATTTTACAGAAATCGGCTGAGCAGTTTTTGAAAAAATCAGCAACAATGATGAAACAATGATTTATTAGTCTGTGAAACTAGGTGTATATGTAGATACATAGATGTCCGAATAAATTATTTGTAAAGTTCTCTAGCCTCCGCCATACAGACAATTGGTTGTTTGAAGCTATATAAACATAATTCGTTTAAAGATTTATTGATCATAGGTTCTCAGGCCCTATTTAAATGTCGAAATCGGCAGAATCGGTGTTGAACAATCAACAATAATTTATAAAATACTACATAGATGACAATAGGTACTTACACTGATCTTGAACTAATCGAATTCTGTACACGGATGAAGTCGGTTGTGCCATTTTTTTGGCGAAAAATAACAATTTTTCAGTCTCAGTGTGATCTCCAAGCAGCACAGCAAGATGGCAAAGTGTTTCCGCTAGTAAGAGCTAGATGGCGTTAGCATGCAAGATAGCCCGCGATGGCGTTGCGTTTTATAATAATGACATGGAATTTTATGCGAAAATTACGATTACTCTCATCATCTTTACGATTATTATTCTTGATATTATTTTTGAAATGCATAACACATTTGCTAATTTCAGCGAAGTGTATGCTTTATAGTATATCTTACATCTAGTCTAATACTTCATTTAGTTCAGTAGAACTAGTTACTCAATTGAATTAAATTTCGTTTGTCGTTTGGTTTTCTTTCACTTTTATAGTTCCGCGAGATACATAGTTCAGATGCTCATTATGTTTGTTGCTCGATTTTTACGTGTACGTTGGTACTAGATGATAACCATTTCGGTCTGATGATGAAGCTGAAAGGTGGCCATAGGAACGCAGCAATTAAGCGACATAACCCCATCGTGTATGGGCTCTTTTGATTCGTTTTACCGAGTACTTTGGTGCTAGATGATAGCCAGGGTCTGATGATGGAGCTGGAAGGTGACCATAGGAACTCAGTAATTAAGCGACATAACCCCATCGTGTATGGGCTCGTTTGATTCGTTTTAACGAGTACTTTGGTGCTAGATGGTAACCAGGGTCTGATGATGGAGCTGGAAGGTGGCAATAGGAACGCAGCCATTAAGCGACATAACCCCATCGTGTATGGGCTCTTTTGATTCGTTTTAACGAGTACTTTGGTGCTAGATGATAGCCAGGGTCTGATGATGGAGCTGGAAGGTGACCATAGGAACTCAGTAATTAAGCGACATAACCCCATCGTGTATGGGCTCGTTTGATTAGTTTTAACGAGTACTTTGGTGCTAGATGGTAACCAGGGTCTGATGATGGAGCTGGAAGGTGGCAATAGGAACTCAGTTATTAAGCGACATAACCCCATCGAGTATGGGCTCGTTTGATTAGTTTTAACGAGTACTTTGGTGCTAGATGGTAACCAGGGTCTGATGATGGAGCTGGAAGGTGACCATAGGAACTCAGTAATTAAGCGACATAACCCCATCGTGTATGGGCTCGTTTGATTAGTTTTAACGAGTACTTTGGTGCTAGATGGTAACCAGGGTCTGATGATGGAGCTGGAAGGTGACCATAGGAACTCAGTAATTAAGCGACATAACCCCATCGTGTATGGGCTCGTTTGATTAGTTTTAACGAGTACTTTGGTGCTAGATGGTAACCAGGGTCTGATGATGGAGCTGGAAGGTGACCATAGGAACTCAGTAATTAAGCGACATAACCCCATCGAGTATGGGCTCGTTTCATTAGTTTTAACGAGTACTTTGGTGCTAGATAGTAACCAGGGTCTGATGATGGAGCTGGAAGGTGACCATAGGAACTCAGTAATTAAGCGACATAACCCCATCGAGTATGGGCTCGTTTGATTAGTTTTAACGAGTACTTTGGTGCTAGATGGTAACCAGGGTCTGATGATGGAGCTGGAAGGTGGCAATAGGAACTCAGTTATTAAGCGACATAACCCCATCGAGTATGGGCTCGTTTGATTAGTTTTAACGAGTACTTTGGTGCTAGATGGTAACCAGGGTCTGATGATGGAGCTGGAAGGTGGCAATAGGAACTCAGTTATTAAGCGACATAACCCCATCGTGTATGGGCTCGTTTGATTAGTTTTAACGAGTACTTTGGTGCTAGATGGTAACCAGGGTCTGATGATGGAGCTGGAAGGTGACCATAGGAACTCAGTAATTAAGCGACATAACCCCATCGTGTATGGGCTCGTTTGATTAGTTTTAACGAGTACTTTGGTGCTAGATGGTAACCAGGGTCTGATGATGGAGCTGGAAGGTGGCAATAGGAACTCAGTTATTAAGCGACATAACCCCATCGAGTATGGGCTCGTTTGATTAGTTTTAACGAGTACTTTGGTGCTAGATGGTAACCAGGGTCTGATGATGGAGCTGGAAGGTGACCATAGGAACTCAGTAATTAAGCGACATAACCCCATCGTGTATGGGCTCGTTTGATTAGTTTTAACGAGTACTTTGGTGCTAGATGGTAACCAGGGTCTGATGATGGAGCTGGAAGGTGACCATAGGAACTCAGTAATTAAGCGACATAACCCCATCGAGTATGGGCTCGTTTGATTAGTTTTAACGAGTACTTTGGTGCTAGATAGTAACCAGGGTCTGATGATGGAGCTGGAAGGTGACCATAGGAACTCAGTAATTAAGCGACATAACCCCATCGAGTATGGGCTCGTTTGATTAGTTTTAACGAGTACTTTGGTGCTAGATGGTAACCAGGGTCTGATGATGGAGCTGGAAGGTGACCATAGGAACTCAGTAATTAAGCGACATAACCCCATCGTGTATGGGCTCGTTTGATTAGTTTTAACGAGTACTTTGGTGCTAGATGGTAACCAGGGTCTGATGATGGAGCTGGAAGGTGGCAATAGGAACTCAGTAATTAAGCGACAGAACCCCATCGAGTATGGGCTCGTTTGATTAGTTTTAACGAGTACTTTGGTGCTAGATGGTAACCAGGGTCTGATGATGGAGCTGGAAGGTGACCATAGGAACTCAGTAATTAAGCGACATAACCCCATCGTGTATGGGCTCGTTTGATTAGTTTTAACGAGTACTTTGGTGCTAGATGGTAACCAGGGTCTGATGATGGAGCTGGAAGGTGGCAATAGGAACTCAGTAATTAAGCGACAGAACCCCATCGAGTATCGGCTCGTTTGATTTGCCTTGACGAGTATTTTGGTGCCAGATGGTAACCATCTGTCCATGTCCATGGTCCATGGGTCTGATGATGGAGCTGGAAGGTAGCCATAGAAATTCAGTATTTAAGCGACACAACCGCGTCGAGTTTGATTCGTCTTAATGGGTGATGAGTGGTGGTGGTTTGGTGGAAGTGAATATACGATCCCATGTTTGGGAAATAAAAGCTTGTTTTGAAAAGTTTGAATAAGTTCCAAAGTGCCCCGTGTCTTGTCCCTTTGACTTTTGTACCTATCGCTCAACCAAGTAATCCTTGCATTGCGAGTGGTGGCGCTACGTACGTTGCTAGCATATTGAATTCCCTGGTAGCATTTAATTAGTTCCTAATTATGGCCGTGCGCAGAGTTAACTTGTGCGCGCGCTAGCGACGCCAGAGCCCTCTGTGCCAGCGCGGAATACTATTGTGCGAGTGAAATAGCCTGATTACCTTTTTACATGTGTGAGAGAATACGATGAAGCTACTTTTGCGAGTCAAAGTTTAAGGGAGATAGACAATTTCATTGATATCAAGAGTCCTGCAATAGAGCGTGATAGAATTAATAATTCTATCAGCATTGTGTCTCGTTCGCGCCGCCGGCGGCGAAGCGACGAACTAGTACTGAAGTATTGAACTACTCGAATTGACACTGAAGTAGAGATATATTGAAGGATCACAACTGAAGTACTTCAATTGAAGGATTCATTCAATAACTACACACGTCTATTGCGAATGCGAGAATTGCAGGCAAATTAACTCTGTACAACTACATACAAAATACACAGGCGGACACTGCCGACACTGGACAGCCCGTGCGAGGAGATCCTCAGAAGAATGTCAAGTAATAGATGTATTGCAAAATTTTACTCAAACGAAAACTACGAAACAGCTGTCTTATCCATATCTGGTTATACAGCATACGCGAGAGTGAGAGGAACAAAAGAACGCAATGTCTGTCGCATACGTCAAAATCACCAGTTGGAATGTCAAAATACTTACTTAGTTAAAATTTGGTTCCACTTGGTCATTTGTCTTATTCGTAAATTTGAACCCCCTAGTTCCAGTAAGAAGGTTCAAATCTTTACTTTTTACCTTTTTGAATTTGGACACCCGAGATAGCATTGAGCTATCAATGCTAGTTTGTGAAACCCTTCGAAATTACGTAAGTTCGGGTGTGTGTGCATCTTTTTCTAACACATTTTAAATTTCAGATTTGAAATGAGACAAAGTGATGTATATCTCTTGCTATTTTAATACGGCTTCTATTACTTTAGTTCTTATTCTATGTGGAGATCCATCTGAGGATGTATCTTCTGACGTCTGACGTCTTTCTACATTTAGAGATAACAGGAGAGCCTCGACAAACCGGAATAATTTGTATCGTTAATAGTATCGATACTATTGACATTTGGCAATAGTATAACTTAGGTTTAACCGACAAAACGGAGGAGGTTTACAAGTAGACGCGTAATTTCTTTTGTTTTATTTTTGTTTATCACTCAGATTTGAGTCCGTTAGATTACAAGATATGGCAACACTTGGAGGAAAAGGCGTGCTCAAAGCCTCATCCCAATTTGGAGTCACTCAAGACATCCTTGATTAAGGCAGCCGCCGATATTGACAAGGACCTCGTTCGTGCTGCGATAGACGACTGGCCGCGCAGATTGAAGGCCTGTATTCAAAATCACGGAGGTCATTTTGAATAAACTTTATTGTCATAAGAATCTATGTTTTGTTAAGTTCATTTTGGTATATAATTGGTTACATAATGAATAAACTTGTTTCAATTATTTTATATTAAACATGTGACAGAATTTATGACCTGACTGTGTATAATGTAATGTAATGTCTGTGTGTAATGTAATGTAGGCAGACCACCAGCCCGATGGGTCGACGACATCAGATCCGTCGCGGGACACGCGTGGATAAGATCAGCCCGAGACAGGGAAAACTGGCACAAGGGAGAGGAGGCCTATACCCAGCAGTGGGTCGATACAGGCTGATGATGATGGTGATGATGTGTATAATGTAAACAATTCTAGCGTTATATTCGAATTTTGTATACGATGGAAAGCGGTTTTGGCCATTTTTTGCGAAAAATAATTATTGAAAAGTTTATCACAAACAGAACATTTCTGTAAATCTAGTGTGTGAAGCACGATAAAATCATTTCAATGACATTGTTAATAGTACATTATGATATAAGTGCGGTAAGTTGAAAATTACAGCCGAGGCGGTATTGCTATAAGGAAGCAGAAGATAATTTTCAAAGCGCACGTATGTCATACGACGTTTTATAACATATTTGCGAGGAAATTAATAAAACTCTGACTTTGAGTGAAAGTCGTGCATCAGTCGAAGCATCGTGCGTTTTACATTACATTACCGCACAAGTGCCGTAATGTCTCTCACTCTCTTGAGTGAAAGTAGGAGAAACGAGATCACAGAGTGACAGCAGTCGGTGGCGGCGTGCGTTTTACATTACAATAAAGCACAAGTGCGTAATGAAATACATTACGATATTGAAAATGGTGTAATTACAGTCACTTTACGAGCAAATCAAAGAGGTATGGGTTCGATCCCCACCCAGGGCAAACATTTGTGTGATGAACATAGGTGTTAGCTCTGTGTCTGGGTGTTATTTAGTTACTATCTATACAAGTATGTATTTAAAAATATGCATATGTAGTATATCAGTCTCTGGCAGCCATATCACAAGCTTTGCTTAGTTTGGGGTCAGAGACCGTGTGTAAGATGTCCCTTAATATTAAAAAAAAAATGGTTGTCTGTAAAGTCGGTTTACTGACGATAGTTGAACGTGACAACGTCTTCCGATTGTGCTTCTTTGTCTCGCTCGTTCCGCGCTCTCGCTTGCACTTCAAGCCCTACATGGAACGCCTCAGAGCGAGGTAACGCCGCATGAGTCATGTTTTTTCGTGCGTGGCAGCCGGCTCTATCGAATTATAAGACGTTGTCACGTCAAAAAAAAAATGTTATAAACATTGTTATGTTACAGGGAGCTGACCCGCCAGAAGGTGGAGTCTGGAGCCGCGGACAGATATTGCTTCGATCAAGCGCAGGCAAGTCGCAATTTATATACAACTAGCAGCGCCCCGCGGTTTTACCCGCGTTGTGCCCGTTCCCGTGGGAATTTCGGGAATTTTTATACATATAAACCTTCCTCTTGAATCACTCTATCCATTAAAAAACCGCATCAAAATCCGTTGCGTAGTTTTAAAGATTTAAGCATACAGACAAACAAATAAACAAACAAATAAACAAACGAAAATAGCGACTTTATTTTATACTATGTAAGGATTTTTGACCGACGAACCAGCGGAGGAGGAGGTACTCAATTCGACGCGTATATTTATTTTGTTTTTTTTTTTGTGTATAACCACGCATAACTTTTTACGTAATGGTCCGATTTCAATAATCCTTTTTTTATTAGAAAGAGTATACTTCGAAATTGGTACCATTTAAATGTTATCGAAATCGGCCGAGCCATTTTTGATAAATCAACATTAATGTGAAAAATGCTACATCGACCCGTGCGAAATATTCGCGAATTCTGTACACGGGTGAAGTCGGTCATGCTATTTTTTGCAAAAAATAATTATCACATTTATCATCATCACATTAAGTAAGACAAGAAATCATTATCATGTAAGACATCCACTGCTATAAAAACTTTTTAGAGTTCTTTTAGAGTATTTTTTTGTAATAGCGGCAACAAAAATACATAATCTGTCAAAATTTCAGCTGCCTAGCTATCACGGTTCATGAAATACAGTCTGTCGACTGACAGCGGAGTCTTAGTAATAGGGTCCCGCTTTTACCCTTTGCGTACGGAACCCTAAAAAATCATATCATAAATCGAAGACTTTACATTTTTATGTCAAAGCACTAAACTAAGAATGAAACAAGTATAGGCCGAATCGTACAAGCCGGCGGGTGTGAAGTTATCTACGAACTGCGCGAAACCCAATCCTCGGGGGGCGCCTAATGCCAAAATCAAGCGAAAGGTGGACTTTTAAAGACGTGGTGTAAAGGTAACGATCATAAACATCCATATTACGAAAATACTGTAGGAAAGAAAAAACCTAAAGTAGCAGAGTAATCGAGAAGAATTTTGGAAAATAATATGGTTACTTTAGGAAAAAATTAAAACTTTGCATCATAAAAAAAAAAACATTTTATTTCAAATGCTCGAAATTATCAGCGACAACACCACATTATTTTTGACAAATTACGTAGCCAGGCTAATGTTCTAGCCGAGTATTCAATTAGTTTTTTTTATTACATGCTTAAATTTTGAATAAATAAATAAAATCTCACCTAAAAATATAAACTGGCACTCGATGCCAACATCGTCATAAACTGTGTCATGCGATTTTCAACTCTAAACAAAGCCGCATAGATGATAGCGGGCGATGCAAAAAGCGCGGGTGAAATCTGATTTTTTCATAGCATTAGGCGCAGCCTTAACTTCAGTCAGGATTGACATAGACATAGACAGCTTTTTAACCCCCGACGCAAAAGAGGGGTGTTATAAGTTTGACGTGTCTGTTTGTCTGTGTCTGTCTGTCTGTCTGTGGCATCATAGCGCCCGAACCACTGAACCGATTTCAATTTAGTTTTTTTTTTATGAAAGGAGACTTAATCGAGAGTGTTCTTAGCTATGTTTTATAAAAATCGATTGAGCCGTTTAAGAGTTATGGTAGGTTAAAGTGGGGATGGAAGAACCAAATTTCGTACTTTTTTTAACCCCCGACGAAAAAGAGGGGTGTTGTAAGTTTGACGTGTCTGTTTGTCTGTGTGTCTGTCTGTCTGTCTGTGGCATCATAGCGCCCGAACCACTGAACCGATTTCAGTTTCGTTTTTTTTGGATGAAAGGAGACATAATCGAGAGTGTTCTTAGCTATGTTTTATAAAAATCGATTGAGCCGTTTAAGAGTTATGGTGGGTTAAAGTGGGGATGGAAGAACCAAATTTCGTACTTTTTTTAACCCCGACGAAAAAGAGGGGTGTTGTAAGTTTGACGTGTCTGTTTGTCTGTGTGTCTGTCTGTCTGTCTGTCTGTCTGTCTGTCTGTGGCATCATAGCGCCCGAACCACTGAACCGATTTCAATTTAGTTTTTTTTTGATGAAAGGAGACTTAATCGAGAGTGTTCTTAGCTATGTTTTATAAAAATCGATTGAGCCGTTTAAGAGTTATGGTGGGTTAAAGTGGGGATGGAAGAACCAAATTTCGTACTTTTTTTAACCCCCGACGAAAAAGAGGGGTGTTGTAAGTTTGACGTGTCTGTTTGTCTGTGTGTCTGTCTGTCTGTCTGTCTGTCTGTCTGTCTGTGGCATCATAGCGCCCGAACCACTGAACCGATTTCAATTTAGTTTTTTTTTGATGAAAGGAGACTTAATCGAGAGTGTTCTTAGCTATGTTTTATAAAAATCGATTGAGCCGTTTAAGAGTTATGGTGGGTTAAAGTGGGGATGGAAGAACCAAATTTCGTACTTTTTTTAACCCCCGACGAAAAAGAGGGGTGTTGTAAGTTTGACGTGTCTGTTTGTCTGTGTGTCTGTCTGTCTGTCTGTCTGTCTGTCTGTCTGTGGCATCATAGCGCCCGAACCACTGAACCGATTTCAATTTAGTTTTTTTTTGATGAAAGGAGACTTAATCGAGAGTGTTCTTAGCTATGTTTTATAAAAATCGATTGAGCCGTTTAAGAGTTATGGTGGGTTAAAGTGGGGATGGAAGAACCAAATTTCGTACTTTTTTTAACCCCCGACGAAAAAGAGAGGTGTTGTAAGTTTGACGTGTCTGTTTGTCTGTGTGTCTGTCTGTCTGTCTGTGGCATCATAGCGCCCGAACCACTGAACCGATTTCAGTTTCGTTTTTTTTGGATGAAAGGAGACTTAATCGAGAGTGTTCTTAGTTATGTTTTATAAAAATCGATTGAGCCGTTTAAGAGTTATGGTGGGTTAAAGTGGGAATGGAAGAACCAAAATTCTACAAATGTGCCCAAAATGGTTGTCAATTGAAAGTTTGTTGTCAAATATTTTTGAGTCGGGGGTTTTTTAATTAGGTATATTTTTAGGTATGTTTTTGTGTCGGGGGTTTTTAAAATTTTTAATTTTTATTGTGACAAAAATACAGAACAAAACACATAACACATAACAAATATTACAACTAAATAACTATGCAAAAGTAATTCAGTCTATATTTCTGTCACAAACCAGCTCCACCTCAGCGTATGCTGGTTAGGAACCAACCAGCGCTGGTCTTCCGGTGGAGCCGGCAGGTGACGTCACGTGGATTTAAAAAAAAATACAATATTGAGCTAGTCCAGCCAAGCAAAATGAAAATAAGCCAAAGAAAGGAAGAACATTTAATGTTCTTCCTTCTCCCAATAATATTGGGTTATCAGCAGCTTCTTATTCTAATTCGAAGTGGGGGCGATAAGTCCTGCACTAACGTCCCGCATGGGGTGTTTCCCCCTCCAGCGTCTACCCGAGCCAGCCCAGCTCCTTAAAGTAACGGAGCGTGGCTCTGGGCCGCTGGCATAACTGTTCCAGTGGCTTGGATATTTTAAATTGCACTAAATGGGAAAGTAAACACAAAATTAAAACCTATCTTAATAATCTAAACCACAAAGAAACAGAAGACTTAATACGAATTGTCAGTTAAACAATCATACATAATAAATAGCACACAAAAATATCATAAGGCATACCTACTACTACATATTCACTGTTATTTCACACTTACCTTTATACTAAACTTATATTATTATTTATCAACGCATGCGTCTAAATATTAATATTTTTAAAATACGTTGGTTTATTTATTACACTTTCACAAAGTCATAATTTCTTTATCCCTTGGAAGAGACTAGTCATCGCAACACAGGGTAAGGTAAACGTACGTAATTGCGGACGAGTCCCAGAACGCGGACGTTACTCGGTTTTTTAATTTTTGTAATTTTCTACGAAAGTTTAACTAAATCTTATGAATGACAATGAATTCTTGGTTATTTTTTAAAGTATTATTCAGGCAAAACTGTACACGTAGTGTAATAGTGTCGAAACCAAATGATCTCAAAAGTGCGGTGTCGTAAAATTTTCGTTAATTTGTTAATTCAGTAGCTGAATTTGGTGCCCACCCTGTCATCAACTTTAGTTCGTTTCTTAGTTGTGTAATGTGATACGGTAACTGTGATATTACGATACTTAGATAAATTACCCAACATTATAACCTATAATCTAGACATAATCTTTTTGATTGTTTATAATATTTGTGTATCCGCCTACTGGTACTCACTAAACCCGTACTTGTCCTAATGCACGGATAATAATAACATTTTCCGTCCGAGAAGTGGGACTCATATCAGTTCTTTAATACCCGTTGTACCAAAGTTCGGATCTCGACCTTATTGCCTTGAAATAAGTCTCAGTTTTCCTTGCATGTAAGAACATCGTTTTAAAAACCGTGAAAAATGCTATTATTATAGTTCAATTGCGTCTCATTCCTTTTAATTTAGAATTATTTTGGACTGATTCAAGCAATAGTCGTATCTTGTCTGCGTTAGTATTGCTTACTCTTGTCTGACAAAGATAATTTTATTGTTTTGGTCGATTTATAATATTTATTTAAAACAATATTATAACATTAAAGCATATGCTTCAATATTTTTACATAATGTTTAAAAGATTATCTTAAGTAAAATTTTTTGTGCTTAGATTTTGATATTATGT
The DNA here is from genome assembly GCA_964007245.1 of Hypomecis atomaria. Classification (NCBI taxonomy): domain Eukaryota; kingdom Metazoa; phylum Arthropoda; class Insecta; order Lepidoptera; family Geometridae; genus Hypomecis; species Hypomecis atomaria. The sequence goes on from OZ023279.1 coordinate 32,027,171, forward strand.
TTTTATTTTCTATGAAACACTAAACTTTTGGTGTTTCATAGAAAATGACAAACACTGGTTTTGTCATAAATAAGTAGGTAGTAAAAAGTGAATAAGTAAGTTCGTATGGGCCGGGTGGCTAGTCCTAGTGTCAGAGTTAAAATCTATCTCGTGATTCAGCCATTTTTTTGACTAAGTTAATTATTATATAGATAACACAATAATCAACTATAGCACTAAAAAGTAGGGATTAAGATTATAATATAATCATCATCATCATTTCGTTTCAATGGCTAATATGTATATATATTTTATTTTATTACATTTATATAACGGGACAATAGCTTTAAGTTTAATTTTAAATAGTGCCACTTAGTATAATTTCGAAGGACTAGGAATGGAAGTGGCAACATTCCTGGGGTAACGCTTGTGACAAACGCTGCTGATTGATTCTAAGGAGGTTTTAAGTGACACTGACATCGCATGATCGGCCGATGGGCGGGAAAATGCGAGGTCACATGTCAGACAGATGTCAGTGAGTTGTAAACAGAGCTTGTTCGGAAGAGGTTGTGAAAAACTAAGATTAGAACGGTTCAAGTCTGGTGATTCTTGATAGAATGGTGGCAGCGTGCGTTACGCTGCGGAACGCCATGTCCTTCGCTTAAAGTTCTCTCTATAATTGTAATCATACGTAATCTTCTGTGAAATAAACTGATTGTTCGTGACGTCGCCTTTATCTCCTCGCCCGCTAAACCCACGCCACGCCACACTGAAGCATTGTTGGGTCAGTGGTATAAAACATTACCACATTGAAGCAGAATCATAACTGATGCGGTGCCTTTTTATGGATCCGATATCAGAAGGTGGGATCGAAGGGCTAGATCCTGAGGAGATGCAGGTTTACTAGAAAAAAATCGTCGACTGCATCAATCGTTGTCGCCTATGAATCGGAGCAATATTATGAAGAAAATTACAAACAAAATGACGAATATTGACATAGAAGACCACTATGCTTCAAGACAATCTACACCAAAAGAAGAACAGAACTTGCTTCGTGTACTGTTAACCAGAACATATAGCTCCAGCCTATTCGGAGAAGCGGGTCCAGGGTCCGAGGGAGCTGGGAAGGGTCACCTGCTCGAGAACTCGAGAAGCAGTCTGGCAAAACCCCGGGTGAGCTCGTCCAATTTTAGTTAGATAGTAGTTCTGCATGTTTTTGACTAAATTTGACTTAGTTGTGTTGTGTGTTGTGTTTTCTAGTACCGCGCGGTATAATAACATTTTACTTTCGGAGGTAGGTCAAGGAAATATTTTAAGTGATTCTTAAATTCTCTGTTATAATAAAAGCGAGGGTAAGAAAAGCTGAACTCATTTATTTTTTGTTGGTGGGTAGTTCGAAAACTGCATCTAGGCTGAGTCGAAGGGATGCAGTTGTCCGGTTCTCTGCGGAGATCGAAGGGACGCTGTTATCCGGTCTCATGCCTCGATCCGGTATCTGATAAGCGTAGGTGGGTTGTACGAAAGTTGCATCTGGGCTGAGTCGAAGGGATGCAGTTGTCCGGTTCTTGCGAAGATCGAAGGGACGCTGTTATCCGGTCTCATACCGATGGACTGGAGTCAAAGAGATGCAGTTGCCGATTCTCGCATTTACTGGGTGGTGAGTGCGGTTTGAGGGACACTGTTGTCCAATATTGGGTGTGCGATTTGGTGGTATTGGCAAAGAGTTGTCCTAGTGAGTGTTGATTTTCCTACCCTACGCTAATGTAAAGAAACAATTAATGATTATTATTTACCTTGTCTAGTCATCTCTTGTTTACTATCTTATCTAGTCATCGTTTCGAACACGATTAAAAGTAACATTATGTAAGGAATGGACGTGTTGTCCGGTCTCGGGTATGGGATTTGGTGGTTTTGGCGAATAATATTCCTAAAGAGCGCTGTTTTTCAGACCCTATGCTAAAGTAAAGAAACCTTGTCTAGTTATCTCTTATTTACTTTCATAGTTAGTTATCACTTCGAACACGTCTAAAAGTAACATTATGTCAGGAATGGACGAGCGGTAAACGAATATTCTATACCGACATTTTTGAATAGTGTAATGTTGAACATACGCCTCGCCACGCTAGCCCAGTGCGGGTTGGTGGTTATACAAACATTCACATTGCTCTTTTGTTACAGATACTGATGATAATCGCCCGAGGACGTGCGAATGTCAAGATGGCCGTAACGGGACAATAGCTTTAAGTTTAATTTTAAATAGTACCACTTAGTATAATTTCGAAGGACTAGGAATGGAAGTGGCAACATTCCTGGGGTAACGCTTGTGACAAACGCTGCTGATTGATTCTAAGGAGGTTTTAAGTGACACTGACATCGCATGATCGGCCGATGGGCGGGAAAATGCGAGGTGACATGTCAGACAGATGTCAGTGAGTTGTAAACAGAGCTTGTTCGGAAGAGGTTGTGAAAAACTAAGATTAGAACGGTTCAAGTCTGGTGATTCTTGATAGAATGGTGGCAGCGTGCGTTACGCTGCGGAACGCCATGTCCTTCGCTTAAAGTTCTCTCTATAATTGTAATCATACGTAATCTTCTGTGAAATAAACTGATTGTTCGTGACGTCGCCTTTATCTCCTCGCCCGCTAAACCCACGCCACGCCACACTGAAGCATTGTTGGGTCAGTGGTATAAAACATTACCACATTGAAGCAGAATCATAACTGATGCGGTGCCTTTTTATGGATCCGACATATATATATATCTATATTTAAGTATATGTATTTACAATATTTACAAAGCTATGTGGAATCAAATGTGCTTTAGAGACCAATACCTGGCAACCTCGACCGCGTCCTCGGTCGCCAGATTGAGGTCAGTTTGAGTACAGTGTTTTGGGCACAGCGGGCAGTCTAAGAGATGTGCCATTGTTTGCCAATGGCAGCACCGCACTCACACGGTTCCTGATTTGAGAAACCCCACCTCGCCATGTTCTCGCCATCTAACTTTCTAAGTTACAACCGAATCTTCTTACTCGTATACCTCTATAAACATGTGATGGTGATAAATAGTTAAAATTAGAAGAAAAATTACTACTACGTAATTTGTTCTTTTTCTGTGTAGAGGCGTAATTCGTTCCGCGTGAGGTGTTTTGTGTATTTCCTTTTTAAGAAAGCGTGTCTCTAGACCACTGGCACAACTGCTGCAGTGGCTTGGATGGTATATGAAATGATAACGAAATAGATAACGAAACTGATGACAATGGAGAAGTGTCATGCAATCTGTTAATTATTCTAGTGTTTTCTGTGATCAGCCACGAGAAAGTTGGCTATCGGTGGCTCTCAGTTCAGATCTCAGGCTCTCGCTCTGCTCTCAAGCTCTCAGCTCTTAGTGCAAGTTACTATTTAAGTTGCAGTGACCAGTTATGAGGCCTACCATAAGTCTTGCTGCTAAAACTTCAATAGGTCGTTGTTGTATTTCTATTCAGATTTAGGAAAGCAGCTTTAGAGTGCCTGATTTTCTTCCTTTTATTCCACATATTCTGTGTTTTTTTTCGATAACACGGCGCAGGAACCTGAGAACTTCCGACGCTGTCGGCTTACAGTGTTTTATCGCCTCGTCTTCAACCTGTTTTCTCGTACCCTCTTTAGAAAGCGTTTCTGCTATGTTGTTGCCCGAGTTCTTTAGATTGAAATGAGTTGCTATACGTTTTCCGTAAGTTTTCTAGCTTTTTTTTACCTTTACCTTGAATAGGTGGCGCATATTTGTATACTCTTGTCAGTTCATTGGTGCATCAGTGCTCATAGCTTTGTTGAAAAGATTTCTGACGTTTTTTCTTAGCATAGTTACTATTCCACTATCGTTTTTTTTAGTACTGAAGAATTAAAGCTCTCATTTTTCAACGGGCAAGCTTTTTCATAGTTCTTTATCAAAGGCTGTATCAAGACTTCTGTCATGATCTCTATTTCCTGCCGCAACAGTTGCGTACTTTGATCTAGCAGTTCCTCTATATAGCTATTTTGAGTTCATTTCTAAAAGTTGCTATGTCGGTTTGCTTCAGGTTCGTGCTTCAGAACCAAAATATTTATTAGTTGCCACGCGCCACTTATTGATTGTTGAAGAGATATTGCTGGAAACCAGTGTGATGTCGATAATTGATGCCTAAGGCGTTACGAAAGTAAACTCAGCGCCATGGTTTAATAGGTTTGAATAATGTCCGAAGATAAAGTCAAGTACTTCATTTCTTCTCTCATTTGTATTGGGAGAGTCCCACACAGTACAGTGGGCGTTTGAGTCAGATCCTACTTTACTTTCTTGTTTTTTACTTGTACTAAAAGCATTAATTCTTCGACCGCCAGATGTTGCGCCACTTCTGTGATACTTAGGTACGCCGTGTTCTAAAGGTTTAACTATACTACTAGGTTATTTTAGAGACTGGTATCTAATTTAGTTACAGTGAGATCATCATTACACAAATGTGTCACCTATAAGACGCCTAATACGGACCTGTGGGATATAATTATATATGAGTACGCATTTCATTTGGCATGGGAAGACTGAACACATTACCTCGGGGATCACTAAAGCTGCTTATATTGCCACGGACTAAATACGGTTCCTATACCAGTGCTATTGTGTTAACTACCTAACGATTCAGCAATTTTTTTCACAATCTTATTATTGTTTTGTTTGAAATATTATATTTTGTTGCATGTAAGGTATTATTTCTTAGATTTATAAGATATTAAATGGCTTAAACTAAAATATCATGTAATAATAAGTAATAATACAATATTAAGGCAATTTAAATTCTAATGTAAAGTAAATAGAGTTCTAATTCGTATAGCGTCCGGGAATTAGGACGATTTGTCCAAGATTTTAAAGTTCATACAAATAATAATACATTAGAAGGGCAATTTAAATTCTAATGTACAGCAAATAGAGTTCAATTTCGTATAACGTCCGGGAATTGGGACGACATTCCGCGCATTAGGACAAATCGTCCGCGATTTGGTACATTTGGGTATTTTTTTACATTTTGGATATTAATTCCTATTAAAGCTATTACAAATTAGAAAAAGTTTAATTATTATAAAACTCAGATAAATGCCCTACCTGGTCATATTTATTTTGTTGTTGTAAGTCTATTAGTATCAGCGTAGTATTACTGCAAAGTCAGCGAAGTTCAAAAACGTCCGTACATTGGTACGTTTACCTTATCCTACAGCGATGACTAGAGTATTAAGTAGTATTCGAAAACTCGAAGATCTACCTCAAGATCTAAATTAAGTTCAATAATATTCAATATCTATAAATTGTTTTTTTTATGTCACTTTTGTTACTGAATACTATGTTAAGCAAAATATTATTGGCTACAAATAAATAAATTATTATTATTATATCAGCAGCTTGTATAGCCACACAAGTCGGCGGATGAGAAGTTAGCCGAACCGAAAAGCCAGTGGTGTAAAATTCCGTACATAAATTCTAAAGAATTCATTGGTACAGGACTGGGTTTGAACCCACGACCTCACGATTGTGAGGGAGTCATCCATTAGACTTTAATTTTATTATAATGTTTGACTGCCTCGGTGGCTCAGTAGTTAGTGACCCTGACTTCTGGATCAAAGGGGTTCGATCCCCACCCAGGGCAAACATTTATGTGATGAACATGGGTGTTTGCTCTGTGTCGGGCGTTATTTAGTTTATAAGTATGTATTCAAAAATATGTATATGTAGTATATGAGACCTTGGCAGCCATATCACAAGCCTTGCCTTGTTTGGGGTCAGAGACCGTGTGTAAGATGTCCCCTCATATTTATATTTATTGTTTTGCTCCGCAGGCTCACGTGTACCACCTGATGAAGTCCGACAGCTGCTACTCACGTTATTTGCGCTCAGAAATGTACAAGGACTACCTCAACGGATCCAAGAAAAAGGTAACTTTTTGCTCAAAACGGTAGATCTACTACAACTCAATACAAGCTAGCGGTAGATGCAATTTTTGCTACCGTTTTAAACAAGCCATGATAATATCATTAACAATATGAAACTACTTTAAAACTACTGAACCAAAGCGTATTGCCGGATTGACAGATCAAAGACTGCAGGATCGCGCTGGATGCAAGCCGCTTCCAAGCGGTCTTATTGGAGATCTATAGGGGAGGCCTATGTCCAGCGGTGGACTTCTTATGGCTGATGGATGGATGAAAGCGTATTATTATTTAATGTAGGGTGCCATCTCTAAAATTTGGCAACCAGGACAAGACGCGTGAAAACCCCGGATCTTAGAGCCCAGAAACCGGACATGTCAACAGATTCAAAAGTGTGACTGTGAAAGTGACAGTTTTCGAAATAAAATAAACTGATTTTTTAACCATGGCAACTGCGACGGGGGTTGAATTTTAAATTAACCCGGATAAACAAACCCGGACTACAAGTGAAGCCCCGCCTGGACGCTTCCCGGATGCCCTCTAAACTAGGACAAATCCGGGGAAAACCCGGACGAATGGCAACCCTCCTATTTTTATGGAACCACTAGATTTTGCCCGCGGCTTCGCCTGCATAATATTTCGAGGCCCTACCTTACCACCCTTAATAAAGGAGATGGAGAATAAAAATAAAAAAAAATCGATTTGACATTTGTTCGATTCGACAGTTCTTTTTTGACATTTCTTGGAGCGCGCGCTAGAATAGCTCGCAGATGGCAGAATTTTTCATAGTTACTTAACACTTATTGTTATAATATGGAAAATTTTCGCAATATCACTATAATTTATAACATATGTGTTATTCTGATATAATGTTCCCGAGCTTTTGACGATTCAATTTTGTATGGCGGCCATGTTTTTTTGTTCGGGAGCCATCTTTTTTTTCATTTCTCTAAATACTATTGCTCCATTTTTAATAACCCTATACTGTTAGCTGTCAAATTGCTTTTTTTTAGGGTTGCCAACACTTCACTGCACAAATGGCGGCAAATTCAAATCTTGCGTTAATTTTGGGACACCCGTTATATGCTACGAGTATATAATTGCAAAGTTTCATCTCAATCCGTTCAGTAGTTTTTTCGTGAAAGAGTAACAAACATCCATCCATCCTTCCATACAAACTTTCACGTTTATAATATTAGTAGGATCTTACAAAATTCCGTTACAGAATATACTAAAAAAATCTCGCAAATCGGCTATTAATCACGGAGATATAATAGAACATGTGTAGGACCAAAAAAGAAACAATACAAATTAGTTGAGAACTTCATCCTCCTTGGAAGTTGGTTGAAAAGAAACGATTTATTAATTCGGTCAATTAAAGTAAAATAAAGAATAATATTCTTTCTTTATATAATGTTTTTTAGGGATCCGTACCCAAAGGGAAAAACGGGACCCTATTACTAAGACTTCGATGTCCGTCTGTCTGTCTGTCTGTCACCGGGCTGTATCTCAAGAACCATGATAGCTAGGCAGCTGAACAGGCAATAGGCACAGATGGTGTATTTCTGTTGCCGCTATAACAACAAATACTAAAAATAAAATAAAATAAATATTTAAGGTATCAGGTAGATCCTTGAATTTTTCACAGAATATTTAATTTTATATTCACTTCAATAGTAAATAATAAAATTAAAATAAAATAAATCAAAAAATCAAAAAAATATAAAAATTAAATAATTTTTTTTTGTAAATCCTGCTATTACGACTATTTTGGGATTTAGAAAATATTATGTTACGATTATCTTTTACCACGGGACCAACTGCGAAATCGCAAAAAATTAATTGCTGATAGAATTTATTTTTATTCAGATTAAATAGACTAGGACTAATAGCGCACTGAAAATATGTCCCGCAAAGATAAGAAGAATGTGTTCAAATCGCAAAAGCTTTGTAAATTAAGTTTGTTTATATATAACTAGCTGCGCCCCGCGGTGTTACCTGCGTTAGCCGGAGATAAAAGTAGCCTAGGTGTTATTCTAAGGTCTAAGCTACCGTCATACCGAATTTCATCCAAATCGGATCAGCCGTTTGTGCGTGAAAGAGTAACAAACATCCATACATACTCACAAACTTTCGCGCTTATAATATTAGTAGGATTAAATTTGTAATTAAATTAAGGTAATTAATCTAATGCCATGGAGAGGGCTATGCTCGGAGTTTCTCTGCGCGATCGAATCAGAAATGAGGAGATCCGTAGAAGAACCAAGGTTACCGACATAGCCCAGCGGATTGGCAGGTTGAAGTGGCAATGGGCAGGGCACATAGCGCGGAGGACTGATGACCGATGGGGTCGAAAAGTCCTCGAGTGGAGACCACGTACCCGCAAGCGCAGCGTTGGACGTCCACCCACAAGGTGGACGAACGACCCCATCAAGACCGCAGGATCGCGCTGGATGCAGGCCGCTACCAACCGGTCTTATTGGAGATCTTTAGGGGAGGCCTATGTCCAGCAGTGGACGTCCTATGTCTGAAAGGAAGGAAGGGAAGGAAGGAATTAATCTAATTAAATTTATCAATTTTCACTTATTGTACACTTATTCTGTTTTCAGACATCAGTGAAAGGTATCCGGTCGATCGTGTCATTCACAGCGCGAAAAGAAAATACGTCCAACTAAAGAAAACGGCGTGAATTTCGACTCTATTCCCGGGTGGTAAGAACTCTTCACTAAACCAGTGTATTACAAAAATGTTTCACTGTCACCGTGATAGTGTATTAAACACTGTGAAAGTGTATTAAACACTAAAAGTGTGTTAAAAAATGTCTTATCAATTGTATTTCTGATCAATGTTCACGTTTCACTGAATTTTTTAGTGTACTCTACACTAAAACAGTGATTAAAGTGAAATGAAAAAAATGTCTTTAATTTTGTATTTCAGAAATAAACATTGTGAGCATGTTTCAAGAATATGTTCACCTTTTCACTGTAATGGTGCACTTTATACTGGAACAGTGATTAAACAAGTGAATTGAAAAATGTTTCCACTTTAATTATGTATTTAATTAAGAAACATTGCGAACATGTTTAAATTGCAAAAACATTGCGAATATATTTAAAGAAAATGTTTACTGTTTCACTGTGCTAATGCACAGGACACTAAAACAGTGAATTGAAGAAATGTTCCCTTTATTCATGTAATTTTAATGTAGTTTAAAGCTGCATGTTTAAAGAAAATGTTTACTGTTTCACTGTGCTAATGCACAGGACACTAAAACAGTGAATTGAAGAAATGTTCCCTTTATTCATGTAATTTTAATGTAGTTTAAAGCTGCATGTTTAAAGAAAATGTTTACTGTTTCACTGTGCTAATGCACAGGACACTAAAACAGTGAATTGAAGAAATGTTCCCTTTATTCATGTAATTTTAATGTAGTTTAAAGCTGCATGTTTAAAGAAAATGTTTACTGTTTCACTGTGCTAATGCACAGGACACTAAAACAGTGAATTGAAGAAATGTTCCCTTTATTCATGTAATTTTAATGTAGTTTAAAGCTGCATGTTTAAAGAAAATGTTCACATTTTCACTGAGTTAGTGCACTTGACACTGGAACAGTGGTTAAAAAGTGAATAAAAAATGTTCACTTTTTCACTGTGTTAGTGTAATATACACTTAAACACTATACATGTGTAATTTAAATATTCACTGATACGCTATTCAAAAAAAATTCAAAACTTAAATACTTTTCGCTATTACCGAAAAGTATGTAAAACATTATTTATTTTGGTGTCCGTGGCAGTAAAATAAAATATTCACTATTTTTATTTTTGCGGTACAGTATTTAAAAAAAATGTTCGCTATGACAATGTATTTGCAAAAAAATACACTGTGTCAGTATATTTGAAAAAATTAACATTTAGTAGCCTGCACAAACTTTACTCGAAACTTCGGACGGATAGTCCAAGGCAAAAAATGTCATTTTTCTCATGAATATTTTAAAAGCCATTGGTAGGTACTTACTTTTATAAATAACATTTGTTTGTAATTTAATAAAGGAATGTAACTGAACTTGTTCGTTTTATTTGGTCATTGGTATAGTATCTACACATATTATTTAAATAGTAGGTAGGTACAGTTTTTTTTATTACCTTCCGGACCGCGACGGTCAGATTTTTTTGGGAAAAGGACCCCTAATGAAAGTAATTGATGACCCCTGCCCTAAAGGATGCTTATATGTATAAGATTAAGATCTCCATTCATAAGGTTTATTCTTCAGTACGCTCAATAAGTGTCAATTATTTTTAAAGACATCCGCATATCTACCACTCCTCTTCACTAAAGGCAGACAATACGACAAGTGTCATTTCACTTTCATTTGATCGTGCAACCATATCGCTTTAACTTTTTAGGACGCGAATGAGTCAAAATTATTTGAATTTTACTTACTTACATTTTTTGTGCTCTGAAGATAACTGATATAATCTGTTTTTGCAGCTCAAACATTCTTTTCCCAATTATCACATCATTTATGACGTTATCAATTCACGATGCTATGGTATAATTGATTCTCATTCATCAGGAAATTACATCGGTACCTAATCATTAATTTGATGTTGTGTTTCTCACACTTACGAATATTACCTCAAGTATCCGTAGGAACTCTATTTTAATCTACTGTTGTTATTTGATTACATTTATAATGTATAAATCCCACCAAACATTAGATTACATTTAATCATATATTCATGATAATGCTACCTCATGTGATAGATATAAGTTTTGCTTTAGTAAGTATGTTGCTTAAAAAAACTAAAAATATAAAAAAAAAATGTGCCATTTCTCTCGTGTAATATATTCTTTAACATCATTTGTTTCGATAATTTTGCTGGAAAGCGCTATCGTGGCTCTGATTCACTGGTTTAAGATCGTTCCTTTAAGGCCCATATCACAGCGAAACCGCGATTTTGATCAATTTTGGCGTTATTTTTCTGAAAAACTAAAAACATACAACTGCTTTACATTATTGAAAAATTGAAAACAAATATTACTATTGACGGTAGCATTTTCTAATTTTAGATTTTGTTTTCTTTTTTCATATTAATATCAAAATTTCAAAGCCAGTCTTTCGAAAAAAGGGTGATTTTTGAGCCCATTTATTGAAGTATAATGCAAAGCATATGAAATCAAAAAAATATTTTAATATGTGTTATATACCTATTTGAACGTTAGCATTTTCAAAATTTCGATACATGCTTGTGTTTTTACAAAAAATAATATCTAATTCAGCAGCACAAAACTGCTAAAAACGCCCCGATACAGCTGCGAATATTTCTTTTTCACATTATTATTTTGATGCAAATTTTATACCAAAATAAAGTTTAATTTATAAATAATTAGAAAGTTGAAATATTTTTTAAAATAATATCTTAAAAAACTTAAAATAAAGCCATCTATAACCGCCGAAAATACTACAAAACGCAATGTATTGACCGTACGGATTCAGTACCGCGCGAGCGCTCGTCAAGGTCGGATCTATGTCCGATTTTTGAATCTCAGACAATAGTGCGTGATCGTTATAGTGCGCCCAACAAATATTGATCTTGAGTATAAATTAAACGATTAAATAAAATTGAACAATTTTGTGTGGTGACCTATTTTATGATGTTTATAATCTGAAATCTTGAACGGTACCTATTTTATATTCATTACATTTTGATCACGCTGGATGCAAGCCGCTTCCAGCAGGTCTTATTAGAGATCCATAGGAAAGGCCTATGTCCAGCAGTGGACGTCCTTTGGCTGATGTATAGATGGATGGATGGATGACATTTAGATCTTAGATGAAAGCCGTATTATTTTTAATTAATTAGTTACTGTTAGATAGAAAGTTGTGTATTTTCAGTAGGTATTTATAAATAAGTTTTATGTGAGTACGACATGCAAATTCTTTGTTAATCTTGATTGATATTGAACAATTTGGATTTTTATTGAATACAGTCCATTTCTTTATTTTTTTAAATTTTGGTTGTAATATTGACTGCGACTCTTTATATCTTAGCGGCAATGTTTATTATAATCTGAAATTGTGAATTTTACACTTATTCATTACAATTTGATCTTAACCAATAGTGCGGAGACATAACCTAGCATGTAACTATGACTTTGATAATAATAATAAATTATTTGTCATATTTATTAATTTCATAATAAATATGACAATAATATTTTGATTTTAATGCGATTGTATCTGTTAAAAACATAATAGATTCTTGGTCTCATAAAAGTGAAAGAATTAAAGTTCAATACAATAGTGGCACGTGCTCCAAGCAAATAACAAAAACAAAAGAATCTTGCTATTTATGACTTCAGGTGTCTTTCTTAGAAGACATGCCGAATATCCGGGTGTATTTCCAAGAACAAGACCTGTGGTGTAGGCAATAAATTGTTTTTTTTTAATATTTCTAGCATGGGTCAAAGAGATCCTGTGTACAGATGTGTGAAAATAATAAGATTTCCTGCATCACTGAAAAAATCACATGAAGCGAGGCAAAGCTACGTTTAACATCATCAATGTCTCATAATATGTACATATTAATGAATTTGGATTATTAATAGTAATATGAATCTTTATGCCTTGTTTTATAGATATTATACTTAGTAATTATAGTTATGTTTCAGAAAAAAACTCAAATCCTATATGGCTTCATGTTCATCTCCGGTAGATAAGGAAGACGTCGATATCGATGGAGATGTATATAATAATATATGTACTTAGGTATCGATATAGATAAATTAAGATTTCAATGTACGTAAAATTAAAACATGTACCTAAGTGTAGGAGTATAGTTCGGATTATAACTATGCAACTATACTCCTACACTTATAGATGTGAGTGATTCGAATTTCATCGAATGTAAATCAAATTATTCGAATGTAAGGGAAAATAAATGTGTGATTCATTAAAATTACATAATATTATTAAATTTTTAATCTATGTTCCTAAAAATATAAGATCCTTACAATGTTTAGTATCAACATTCCTAAAAACAATGCAATTCAAAAAGAGCGCCGCAGGTGTTTCGACGATTCGCAATAAAAATAGGGCAAGATTTATGACCTCAGGTGTCCTTCTTAGAAGTTACCGCATCTTGAAGATTCAGTACCTACGAAACAAATTACCTCTTTGTGTACTGGCTCAATAAATAAGAATATTGATAAAATATAATTCCTCATTAGAATTAACCAAATACTGTGATTTGCAAAGAACAAACAAATAGAATTAATTTTCAATTAATCAAGAAGTAATTCGCTGTGGTGATAATTCGGGGAAAATGATAATTTTGATAGAAAATGTGTTAAAGAGTAAATAAACAGTTACAGGAAACAAAGATATAAAAACAGTAACACCAAGCCACAGTTCAATGTCTGTATCTAATAATTAAATAATAGTAAAAATATCAAGATTGTTCAGTGACTGCAGCTGCACAGCGCCGTGGCCATAAAACTCCGGTCGAGTCGCCGCCGTGCGTAAAACACGATTTTGAGATAGACAATTTCGCTATAGCCCTCTTAAGGGGACGGTACCCGATAGTAATTTTCGCCAATTTTGACACAGAATAAACAATAGTTTGTCGCGCGCCATCTGTTCGATTCGGCGTGAACCAAGTAGGCAGCGCGGTGGCTAAGTTGACATGACGTCTAATTTTTGTGTGTAAGTTTGAGATTAAAGTTTAAAATGAGTTATTATAAATGGTTAATAATGAGTTATCGTTGGTGTGCTGTTCCTGGAATACTACACCGGACAAACTATTCAATGTTTACATAGCCGTATGACGTCATAGCAAAGCGGCGACTATTTTCATTAAAATCCGTTGCGTAGTTTTAAAGATACAAGCAAACATGGGGACAGACATGGGGACAGACAGCGGGAAGCTACTTTGTTTTATACTATGTAGTGATTTATGTTATTCCACAGAGCTCCTCAAACCGGGTGCGCGGCGAACGAGTGCCGATAAATGAATTATGTATAGAAGCAAAGTACTACATATATATATGTTTGCCAAAGAATAGGTCGTTAAAGAAATTGATTACCTGCTATGAATAAGTACGTTTTATGCGCTGTGGGTGGCCCATTGACCGCGGAATATAAAACAAGGTATAAATAATGACAGTGCGAATGAAGAGTCTTCGTTTTGTAAGAAGTTATTCACATATGTTCTTATTTTCTTTTCGAGATATTTTTTTAGGGTTCCGTACCCAAAGGGTAAAACGGAGCCCTATTAATAAGACTCCGCTGTCCGTCTGTCTATCTCCAGGCTGTATCTCATGAACGCACGGCCTAGTCTCACATGAGTTTAGCCTATTCGGCGCATTTTCCACTCAGAAACCGTTGTTTATTGACATTCAGCGGTCATTCTCAAGTTGGCGAGTAGAAGCCCGCGGTGCCATCTTGCAATGACAGCGGTTGTGGTACAGGGGCAGGGACAGGTAGAGACTCGCCATCTTGAGAAATGCTCAGTTTTTCCGCTTTCCGCTGTCATTCTGCCTCCCGCTCCTTGTTATAGTTAGCGCGGTCTAGTCCCACATGAGCTGAGCCTGTTCCGTGCGAAATTTCCCACTCAAAAGATTGTTCTGGAAACACGTTGTTTATTGTCTCGTTTGTCTTTCGGTCGAGGATGGGTAATGGGCCTATAAGGTCAATGATCTTAAAGCTGTCATGTTCCGAGGCGTTCGACGTTTAAAAATAGGTCCGGATTATAACCTTTCTACAAAATGTTTTTGATCAAGTGAACGGAGTGAGAGAGATTTCCGTTTTAACACGGAGATTTTGCTTTCGCGTGTACAGATATTGTTTTTCCTCTATAAGTCGCATTTTTCAACAAATCTCGATGAAACTTGGTATAGGCCGCGCCACACAAGTTGGCGGATGTGAAGTTAGCCACAAGCTGCGCAATAGCCAACCAACGTGCGGCTTTATGTGAGCTTCAGTCAGGATTGGATATTGCGCAGCGTGTAGCTAACTTCACATCCGCTAACTTGTGTGGCGCGGTCTATAGTTACACAGGTAATACAAAAAAAAATGTATTCGTATTCTCGCAAATATTAAAACTCCCGACATTACCAAACCAAAATTCCATAAACAATACTTTATAAAATTTGAAATTATGTCCCTGGTATCTATTTATATACTTGAAATATGACAGCTACGCGCGAATCAATAAGTTAACAATATGTTATTTTCATGTTAATGTATCGTGTGGCGAATTTTTCTTTTTATTCCGTTCCAGAAAAATAAAAATACTGGCGGGGTTTTGTGATTTGGTTTTGCTCAATGAAAGTTTCATATTTTACTATGGAAATTTACGTGGTTTTCACACATTTTAAACGATATAAAACGGGACTCACTCACGTGTTCGTATAGTCATAACACGACTATAGTTTCGGTCGCGTTCGCAATGCAGATCTCGCAATGCGTCTGCATTGCGAGACGGCTCCGCGTGCTAGCACTCGCCAACTTGAGAAAGGTTGCCGACCGCGACCGAAACTATAGTCGTGTTATGACTATACGAACACGTGAGTGAAGCCATGAAGCCTGCGAGCTTTCCATCCCAAAAGTGGGCTTACGAAAAGGGAATCCAGTCCCACCATGGTACACAAAGGAGCTTGATGATCTTAAAAAAGAGGTCCTCCGAAGAAAGAGAAGAATAAAAAATGCAGCTCCCGATCGCATTCAATCAGTCATAGATGCATATCAATCGGCCAGGATAGACTACAAAGAAAAGGCCAAAATAGCTATAGCAGTAGACTGGAGAGAGTTTTGCACGAATCAAAACAAAGAAAGCATGTGGGATAAGATTTACAGAGTGATCAGGAAAACCTCTGAAAAGCAAGATGATGTGCTATGGAGAGATTCAAAAGGAAACACTCTATCACCACAAGATTCTGCAGAGCTTCTCGCCAGGACTTTCTACCCCGACGACTCTGAAAGCACAGACCGACCGTGTCACAAAGAACTGCGAGAAAAAACTAAAGATGTGGTCCTGTGGACTTGCCACCAGATGATCCACCTTTCACGTCGGCAGAGCTCGAGCTAGTGTTGCGAACACTGAATCCACAAAAAGCCCCAGGGCCAGACGGACTGACCGCTGACATTTGTGAATCAGCCATTCATTGCGATATGGAGTTATTCCTGGCGATAGCTAATAAGTGCCTAACGCTACGATATTTCCCGAAGCAATGCAAAGTGGCCCATGTGATTGTCTTAAGAAAACCAGGCAAGACAGATTATACTCACCCTAAATCCTACCGCCCCATAGGTCTGTTGTCCGTGATTGACGTGTTGACCATCTCTAGCCCGATAAATGGTCCCCAGATTTATACTGATGGTAGTAAAATAGGGGGCCATGTAGGCGCTGCCTTTACCTGGTGGGAGACTGGCCAAGAAGTCAGATGCGCTACTTTTACGCTGCACTCCGACTGCACAGTTTTCCAATCAGAACTTTATGCACTATACCAAGCAACTCAAGCAGTGATGTCGAGTGGTGACACCATTGTCAGCATTCTGAGTGACTCAAGGTCTTTACTCGAATTATTGCGTAATCCCAAAACGAGTCATCCATTGGTCAAATGTATAAAGGAAAACATTGGAAAGATCAGTGCAGAAGGAAGATCCGTTCGTTTGTTCTGGCTGAAAGCACACGTGGGAACTGCCGGTAATGAAAGAGCCGATGAGCTCGCGAAATCGGCAGCACTCACGGGCACGTCCCGGGATTACGAAGGGATCCCCTTATCCTATGTAAAAAGAAAATCCGACAAGAGTCAGTCCGGAAGTGGCAGGACCGGTATGAGACTTCCAGCGCTGGTAGAGTTACATATAAGTTTCTCCCGGATATCGCCAAAGCATACCGGATGTCACGTACTATAAAACTGACGCCTTTTCAGGTGCAAGCGCTGACAGGGCACGGAGGAATAGCGGAGTATTTGTACAGATTTAAGCTCAAAGAAAGTCCAGGTTGCGAGTGTGACTCGAATATCTCGGAGACGGTATGGCACATCATCACAGATTTCCCACGTTTTATTGCGGCACGAAATGACCTCGAAATATGCATTGATAGAAAGCTCATGGTTTCAGATCTCCACAATATTTTAGAAGATCAAGAAAGCAGACCACACTTTCTATCATTTGTTGATAGGTCGTTTCGAATAGCAGCCAAAAGAAACTCTACTCTTCACCGACCCTCCTCTTCTCTCAGCCTGATGGCACCCTCCGCCTCTACTTCGTCTTTACACACAGAGCCCACCTCCCTTTCACACATAACAACACCAGCCACCACCAGTGCGCAGAACTTAAGATGCCCTTCAGAAACCACCATAAAAGACGTAGCAGTAGACTACTTACTCGCTTCTGCAGACAGAGGAAGGCCAGGGGTCTGCATCCGTGGGGTAGCCCTTTTCATGGATAACAATAAAGAGAGGTTTGGAATAAGCTTCTGCCTCACCCGGAACAAAAAACGTGTCCGACTGTCACCTGGACTAGCATGTCTGCTCAATGGCAGCACCTCTAAAACCACCATGAAGCAGAAAACTTACGATGCGATGCCAATACTGGAAGTTGCGGGCTGTCGATGTCGACTGGTGCGATCGAAAAATAAAACGATTGCACTGTTTGACTGGACGACCGAGACTCCATTTACACAGGCAGGTTTACTGCTAAAGAAGCTAGGTGAAAACGCAGACAGTGTCTCCCGAATGATAAGCGTCGACGCCATGGTTGTAGCGCACTGGACAGGAGAAGTCGTGGACCGGCTAAGTTGCCTGGAGGCCTCCAAAAATCATGACGTCATCATATACTAAGACAGGGGAGAAAACTTAAGTTTTCTGAAGTCTTCGTCAGAAAACTCTGCAACCGACAGCTGGGGACACCCCGTTCCATGTTCATCCAATCAAAGCGGTTCTGAAAGGGTACAAGAAAGAATATCGGCAGAAAAGGCCGCGAAACAGCATAGTGGCAGTAGCAACGAGAGTAGAGGTCAAGTTTCGGCTTTTCTGACAGCGTTCAGCGCCGCAGCACAGAGCTTGTTCCTACAAACACCGAAAATAAAATGGCACAGCACCAAATCAGCCACGAAAACAACACCTCGAACAAGGCAACCGGCTCCAACCAGAGCGGACATGGGACAGGTCACTCCACCCCTCTATATTCCCGCCTCAACAGCAACAGATCACTCCAGAAACGCCTTCATAGAATTCTTAGCTATAACGAGAGCGACTAGAGAAGTCAATCTCAGGAACTGCAAAAACATCATGCAGGCTTTTCGGCTAGGAAATGAGAATCTATTGATGGCGAGACTGGAAGAAGCAGAAGCAGCCATATACAATAACGACACTTCCCATGTCATTAAGGGAACAATGAGAGGTCAATATATGGCTGCTTATAATGCAATAAAAGGATTCGTGGCCCTAAATGAGGATGAGACGGATCGGACGGGAAAACTGAAGTATGTGACACCACCAGAGGACCCTATTGTGGTTACCGCCAGGTGTACCAAAATAATGCTGGACGACAGGATTGCTGACATGGCAAAAACCATCGAGGGCAGTCCTGGAGTCGAGGCGCGGTGGGACAACTGGACGGTACCCGAGATCCAGTGGGTCAATGGAGTGCCCGGTTGCGGCAAGACAACTTGGGTGGTACGACACTTCGATGTGGATACATCACCACAACAACTGAAGCAGCCAAAGATCTAAGAGAGAAACTGGCGCACCGTATTGGTAACTTAGTAAGAACTAAGGTGCGTATCATGGCCTCCATTCTTGTAAATGGTTTCCGAAGTTTCGAGAGTTGCAACCGTCTAATGGTGGATGAGGCTCTCATGAATCATTTTGGAGCCATAGTGATGGCTTTGAGGCTGTCTGGTGCCAGTGAACTTATCCTCATCGGAGACGTAAATCAGCTACCTTATATCGATAGAGAAAACCTCTTTGAGATGAGGTACCATCGCCCTAACCTGGTCGCAAACATCAGCCAGGAGTTGTTATGTACGCACCGGAACCCCATGGATGTAGCGTATTCACTGAGGGAAATATACACGGGTGTATATTCCTCAGCAATCCAAGTCAGATCTCTAGAGCAGAAAAGATACACGGGTGCGCTAATACCCCACAACCTCCCCAACACCCCCTTTTTGGTTCACACTTAAGAAGAAAAGGAGACCCTTATCAGCCAAGGGTATGGAGAGGGGTCAGGGTCGCGCATCCTTACCATCCACGAAGCTCAAGGTCTGACATACGACTCTGTCATCGCCATTAAAATCAAGGCCAAGATGAGGTTGCACGAAAGCGTCTCGCACGCGGTCGTCGCAGTATCACGGCACACCAGGTCCTTCACATACTTCGCCGACAACGAGGAAGACGCCATCAGCCGCTTTGTGCGGCGTGCGACTACTGCGTCACCTAAGGTCATCGTAGACTATAATTTAAAGATGGCCATTAAAGACCGGAACGCGGCGGTGATGGAGGCCCTGAGCGGTATAAGTAGTTATTTGGAAAATAATAAATAATTAATTTAATCGTAGTTTAAAATCGTATTTAAAGAGAAAGAAAATTAGATTTAGATTCATTTTAGTGTCCTCTTGTAAAGCCTTTAGTTATAAGCAATATTGTTCAAATCATTTAAAAAAAAATGTTAATCTTAAAAAGCACAGACCCTGGAGTCTGTGGAGTGTAACATTCAAATAAAAAAAAAAAAAAACACGTGAGTGAGTCCCGTTTTATATCGTTTAAAAAGTTTCGTATCGCAAGAGTTTGGATACATTCAATTTGACATTATTCTTTTCTACTGTGCAACATTATAAGCAAATCATAAAGGTAGTTCGGCTAGTTTTTTTTTTTATGATACTAACATTAGTAAAATTACGAGTACCTACGAACCTCGATAAAATGTCTAAAACACACATCCTCTACAAATCCTCCTAATTTGCCAAACATATACCTATATTTTTTACTTCAACGAAAACTATTCCATAGAAAACAGTAATAAGTTTGTTTTGGTAAAAATGTAGGTATAAACTAGTTTTTTTTTCACAGTTTCACTATTAATTCCATAATAAACGTATTTATTAATATTGTTACCCAATATCTTAGAATATTTCCATTTTTCCAAGAAGCATTTAATAGGGAACTAATCGCAACTAAGTTCGTATGGGACAGGTGCTAGATTTTTAAAGTCACCTGAAGGCCTCCAATTTGACTAAACGGTTAAAACAACACGGTAACCACAATTAAACGAGCCATAGAAGTCAGTTACGTTACCTACGTGCCACCCACGGTCACTCATCCAAAGATTTACCGCGCCGAACGTTATGATTGAGTTCGGTGACCGCTAAGAAAGATCTAATCAAACCAATCTATGAGCGCTCCAATGATATAGCAATAAACATTGATTTTTTTTCTCTATATTTTTATTTACTTAGTTCTACAATTACATAACAAATTATTTTTCGCCTAAAATGGTACCTAACCGACTTCAACCGTGTACTGAATTCGGATAGTTCGCATGGATGTAGAAATTTTTAATATTAATGTTGATTTTTCAAAAACGACTAGGCCGATTTCAACACGACGGGTTTACGAGTATCTTGATTAATACAGGACTTCCTATGGCCACCATCCAACTCCATCATCAGATCAGCTCCATGGTATCATATTATTGCATTGTCACGCGATATACTTACATACATATGCGTGCAAAATTTCATCTCAATCGGAAATCGGGATGTTGGTCTTTAACTTGCAAGATTCCACCCTAACTTAAATAGGTACATACTTACATACATCCATTGCAAGTTAAATAAAGCTTGTAAAATAAACTGGATATCAGACTCACCCCTGTTGTAGTCCAGACACAGTAGACTGTTTTTCATCAGTAACCATCACATGTATTGTATTATCTCTAAGCGCCAATCTAGCTAGATTTTTTACTTGACTGTCTATTGTGGCACTGAATAGGACTGTTTGTCTGTTTTCTGTAAAATATTAAAAACTTTAATAAACTTGTTTTTACGCTGGTTATACACCACTACTTTTTATGAACATCTAAAAAAAAATGTAGGTATCAGTACACGATGTAAAACATATGTGTACAGTTAAAATTTAAAAAAGATCTTAGGTAGCCTATTTATTTAGGTTTTACTTTATCCTAAAATTATGCACATAATGTCAATTTCATTCATGTATCGCTATGGCATTCATTCCCTTTGCTAGCTCTCTCGCTCGCAAAAGCCCGCCCACAATTTTATTACCTATAGGCGGACCGTTTATCTGAGACGTCGCCTGCGCGGTACAGGGGCGCCGGGGGAGACGACACAGGGGACTGAGACCGGTGCGGGCGGCGGGTCCCTGCCGCCCGCACCGGTCTCAGTCCCCCTTTGTCGTCTACCCGCGCGCCCCTGTACCCGCGCAGGCGACGTCTCAGATAAACGGTCCGCCTATACAAGTCTTGCAACATGGCTAGCAAATAATTTAACCAATTATTTCAATTTTTAAGGGATAATTTTAGGATATTGATTTATTAACTTTTTATTGCATATATATGTTTAGTATCGTGCACTGATACCCCCAAATTTTTTTTAGATGTTCATAAAAAGTAGTGGTGTATAAACTTCTGGAAATATTGTTTGTATGTTATTTGCACTACCTCTTGCTTGCTTGTACTGAATATAACAGTTAAGGATTCAGAAACTACGCAACCCTAAAAATGATTAGTAGGTACCTATGTAGTACATAATTTCATTCAAATCGTATTATTTTGTGTTTCAGTAAGAAAGATACAAACTATTACTGATTTCATAAAATTTGTACGGCATACTAACTTGGTAATAAGCTAACTATCCCCGCCACATGCTTCTCAAACCTAGCTTCCAGTAGTTTATCAGCTTCATCCACCACTAGACATTTCAATTTGTTGCATTTGAACTTCTTTGTATTTTGCAAATGGTCTAACAATCGGCCTGGAGTGCTTACTACTATGTTTGCCCCTGGGAAAACACTATAAAAATTAAGTTCAATTATATCATCATTTCTAATTTGAACACAATTATCTGTTACAAACTCTCAATGATTCACCATTCATAATTTTAAGTGCTATTCATTATCAAAAATCAAATCTACCAGTACTGTTTTAGTTCTCTCATTTACCTACCTAAGTACAAGTATCTAAATCTCATACTGTGATCTAAGCTTCATAAAAACACTTTGTTTATATTCTAAAAATAGACGTTTATCGCAAACTTCAAAATGTCCAGTGTAGACTTTAAAGAACTAAATGCAAAACGCAGTTCCATTAAAGGACGCGTTACAAAGTTTAAAAATAACTTAGATATTCTTTATACATTGGAAGATGTATCTGCGCTTGAACTTAGTAAGCTAGCGATGAAATTAACGAAGTTTGAAGCATTATTCATCGACTTTGATGAGCTGCAAAATCAAATCGAAATTGTAAATATTGATAACCAAGATGCTGAGCTTGCTGTTAGGGAACTTTTTGAACAAGATTTCTACCATTGTATTTCGTTCGCAAAAACTTTATTAGAAAAGAATACCACACCTGCGCCTACCTTGCATAACTCGTCACATCATTCCTGTTGTCATAATCACACCCAGGAAACCAACAATCCTTTGGGATTCCGCTTGCCTGAAATTAAAATACCTCCTTTCGAAGGTACTTATTACAAGTGGTTGGAATTCAAAGAGATATTTACTTCTTTGGTACACCAGAATGATCGAATTCAAAATGTACATAAATTTGTATATCTAAGCAGTTATTTGCAGGGCGAAGCTAGTCGCGTAATTTCAAACTTAGAAATTACAGATAAAAACTACAACGAAGCGTGGAAACTTCTCTGTGCGAGATACGACAACAAGCGACAACTCATTGCGAATCATCTAAAATCGTTGTTCAACATCGAATCGTTTCGTGAAAGCGATAAATCATTACGATTTATCATTGATCACATCACCAAGAAGAAGAACCTTCGAGCGTTAAATAGCTTAGGGTTGCCTACTGATAAGTGGGACGTGATCATAATATATCAATTAGCAAACAAACTAGATAATAATACCTACATGAAGTGGGAAGAACATAGAAACGACTTACCTGAGATACCTACCTTGGAGCAATTCTTCTCCTTCTTGAAGACTCGCACCGATGTTCTTGAAACAACATACCAACGTTCGAAGCAGGATAGACCTGAAAAACCAAAACAAAACAATACTTTTAATCAAAAGTATCAACAAACTAAAGCATTAGTTACTACCTTACCTAAACCAAATAACGCTTTCAATTCCAGCACCAAGCCTCACTGCGTAGCTTGTCAGGGAGATCAACACGTCTTCCAATGCGCCGTGTTTAAAAATAAACCTGTGGAAGAAAGGCATCAGCTAGTAAGCTCTAAACAACTATGCATAAACTGCCTGAAGGCGGGTCACAAAGCCCAGGAATGCAAGCTGCCTGGTAGCTGTCGCACCTGCAAACTAAGACACAACACCCTGCTCCACGAAGCTGATCAGGACACTCAGACGCCGAACGGTGAGTTTTCCATGTCTGTTCAGTCTTCACCTGAAGTGTTGTTGTGCACAGCCAAAGTCCACGTGACCAACCCTTCAACTAAAGAGTCCACAATAGTACGTGCTCTTCTAGACTGTGGCAGTCAATCCAGTTTCATAACAGAAGCTGTAATGCAAAAACTTAGCCTTGCGCCACAGCCTTCTAACACTGAAGTGATAGGTATAGGCAACATGCCTCTTAAAGTACCTACAAAACGATGTGCCATAACGCTACAATCAAGCGACAATCAATTCAATGTAACAATGTCGTGTTTAATCTTGCCTAATATTTATTTTTTTATTGACTAAAACAACATTTCGACTTATTGACATACATACAATTTTCTTATAAAAAGTTTTAAATGGTAAATATACAGTTTATACATTTTACATATTTAGAGGTATTAATAAATTTTACACTTCAACTTTTAATATAATGCACATTCTATTAGTTACTTTATTGGTAACTGGCTGGCTCCCGAACTAGTATAAAAATATATCAGGCACGATGCCTAAAACATCTATAGACATTAGTCATCTACAACTACATACCGAGTACCAGCTCGCCGATCCTGACTTCTTCCAGCCAGGCCCAATCGACATGCTCATCGGAGCTGATCTTTTCTGGGACATTATCGGTTCCAAACAACAATCTCTAGGACCCGGAAGCCCTACCCTCCGAAGCTCTAAGCTTGGGTGGCTTATCGCCGGACCAATCTACAATCCAAAAGGTAAGTCGACCAAAGTTATGTGTAATTTTACACTAAGCGACGAACCTAACCTACATGAAGAGTTAACTAAATTCTGGGAGCTTGAAAGCTTTCCACAAACCAAAGCTTTATCTGAAGAAGAGCGCCTATGTGAACAACATTTCGTAGCTAACACTACTAAAACTCCTAATGGTCATTTTTCTGTAGCAATACCCCTTCGAGACGACCACCACAAATTAGGATACAACTATAACCTAGCTTATAAGCGACTACTGGGCCTAGAAGCTCGTTTTCGTAAGCAACCTGAAATAAAAAGGGCCTACGTTGACTTCATGCGAGAGTATGAAGATCTCGGCCACTTAACTAACTACAAACAAATCCAAGTAAGTCTAAAAATGCTTACTACCTACCGCATCATCCTGTGATTAAGGAAAGTAGCGAATCTACAAAAACAAGGGTTTTTTTCGAGGCTAATTCGAAATCAACTAGTGGCGTTTCAGTGAACGATTTACAAATAGTAGGGCCTACAATTCAAGACCCACTATTTAATATTTTGATACGGTTTCGTCAACATCAGTACATATGTTGTGCGGATATCGAAAAAATGTTTAGAGCGATCTTTGTTAGAGAGTCCGACCGACGTCTACAGCGAATCTTGTGGCGAGAAAACGAAACCGACCCCATAGAAGTTTTGCAGCTGAATACAGTAACGTACGGTTTTGCAAGTGCAAGCTTTCTTGCCACACGATGCATATTTCAAGTCGGCGAAGAATGTAGTGACTCTACAATAAAAGAGATCATACAAAAAGACTTTCTGTGTGATGATTTACTTACAGGTGCTGATACCGAAGCTGATTTGCTCTACATTCAGCAGTCAGTCTCTAGCGAGCTAGCCAAACATGGTTTTCATCTCCGTAAGTACCGCTCGAACTTACCAAACCTTTTGTCAACGGATTCCGTCGAACTCCAAGACAGAAACCTGATGTTAAGCAACGCTTCCAGCACTTTAGGTGTAGGATGGAATCCGACGTCTGATGAATTCTATTTCAATTTTCAATATACTGCGCCCGAAGTTCTAACAAAACGATCGATCCTATCATCGACTTTTAAACTGTTCGACCCGCTTGGGGTACTCGTTTTTTATTCTGTTAAATTTAAAATTCTGATTCAGCAGCTTTGGGAGCAAAAGCTGGACTGGGATACACCAGTTAGCGACGAAGTACAAAAATCTTGGCTTAAATGCACCAAACAACTTCCTATGCTGGCTGACATCAAAATTCCGAGATGCGTCGTCATTAACAACTTCTCTATCATAGAAATGCATTGTTTCAACGATGCGTCCCAAAAAGCTTATGGCTCTACCATTTACCTAAGGTCTCTAGATGCTGACGGTAATATTAAGGTCTCCTTAGTGTGCGCCAAATCACGCGTGGCACCTATCAAGCCGACAACCATACCGCGCTTGGAGCTTTGCGCCGCTCTACTAGGAGCACAACTTGCCGATACTGTCATGCAAGCATTGAGACATCCAATCTCACGTCGAATCTACTGGACAGATTCTAACGTCGTTCTAGGGTGGATTAGATCTCCCAATAGAGCGAAAACATTTGTCGCCAACAGGATAGCTGCTATCACCGATCTCACCGATCCCTCGAGCTGGAGAAAAATTGGAACTGCATCCAATCCTGCTGATCTAGTTAGTCGAGGTGCGGATCTTGATAAGGTACAGTTTTCTTTATGGTGGCATGGACCTAATTTCCTCATGCAGCCCGAAGAATCTTGGCCTGTAGAGCAATCCTGCGCAGTAGAGCTACCCGATATGAAAGCTCAACTCGCTTTCGTCGGGGAGACTGCACTAGCATGCGACGAGAAAATAATAAATCTAGAGAATTATTCTAGATTATCTTTCGCACAAAACGTTTTAGCAAGGGTTTTGCGATTTGTGCATAACACAAAAAATCCTACTAATAAACTTTCTGGTCCCTTGTCGGTGGATGAGAGACAACGTTGCTTAAATCAACTCATCAAAATATCGCAACAAGAATCATTCGCTAAAGAGATAGAGCGTTTGTCTAACAATAAGCCCCTGAAGTCAGAGGTTGCTCTAGTTTCTTTAAATCCATTTCTAGACTCTATGGGAATCCTTAGAGTCGGCGGTCGAATCGACTCGTCATTTTACTCTAATGACAAAAGACATCCTATCGTTTTAAAATCTGACAATCGTCTTACTAAATTAATCTTTCAGAATGAACACAAAAGGCTTTTTCACGCCGGTCCACAACAAATGCTCGCATCTGTACGAGAGCGCTACTGGCCTATCGGTGGCCGCAATCTAGCCAGGCGTGTATATCGCGAATGTTTGATTTGTCGACGTTTCCGAGCAAAAACAATGACCCAAATTATGGGAGACTTACCTTCAGAGCGGGTAGAGCCAGACTTTCCCTTTAAAACTGTCTCTACGGATTTCGCCGGTCCTTTTTTAACGGCTGATCGCAAAGGACGCGGATGTAAAATCACCAAATGCTACTTATGTATTTTTGTTTGTTTCTGCTATAAATGTGTCGATTTACAAGCGGTAAGTGCACTTACAACGGATGCATTTATATTAGCTCTTAAAAGGTTCATAGCTCGCCGGGGCAGGCCAAATTTAATTTTCTGCGATAATGGTAGAAATTTTGTTGGAGCAGCAAAAGAGATCAAAGATTTATTCAAAACTTACAGAGACTCTATCGTTGACTTTGCAGCTGATCAAGGCATTGAATTTCGCTTCGCGCCCGCGTATAGTCCTCACTTTTCCGGTCTAGCAGAGAGTGGAGTTGGAGCAGCTAAACGGCACATTCATAGAGTCCTTAGAAATACTCACTTAACGTATGAGGAACTATCTTCTTTATTTGCTCAAATAGAAGCTATCCTTAATAGCCGTCCTTTATGTCCTCTCAGCCCCTCGCCCAACGACTTCTCACCTCTTACCCCGGGACACTTTTTGATCGGCAGGCCTTTAATGTCAATTCCATCACCAAATCTAATTGATGCCAACACAAACCACTTAGACCAGTTTCAACGTTTGGAACAAGCAAGGCAGCATTTTTGGGCAAGATGGTCAAAGGAAATGATCGCCGAACTACAACAGCGCATGAAATGGCGAACAACACAAGCAGAGCTGCAGCAAAACGACCTCGTGCTCATAAAAGAAGAAACGCCTCCACTACACTGGCGCTTGGGACGTGTGTCTAAACTCTTCTATGGTCCAGATGGTCTGCCACGCGTCGCTGATCTTGCCACTGCCAATTGAAACGTAGTACGGAGAGCTCTGAATCGCCTGTGCCTACTGCCGAAGCCAGAAGCTGAGTCTTGAAAGGCCTCTAGCCTTTCAACGTCCGGGAGGATGTCCGCGCCGTCTTCGCGACCTACTATCATTCAACCATTCATTCATCTTTCACCTTTGCATTCACTCACTCATTCCATTACATTCGATCAACAGCCTTTCAACGTGAATCATCTATCTAAAAACTAACCTAAAAATCAAACTACAAGCGAAATATAATGAAATTATTGGAAGAAATAGATAAAGATTATTACACAACATAAAATTGTGTTATTATTGTTCGGTGAATACCGAACAAGGTGCAATATGTTTATTCTGTACTTAAGTATTTAAATAGTAAATAAATGTTACGCATTTCCGTGATCACTGTTTTATTTTACAACTAGTGTTAAGTGGTTCCAATCCTGAGTAACAAGTAATAGGCAGGGAGCTACGGACCTAGTAGGCAGGCATAGTCGAGACAAAGTGACTATAAGTCGTCCGAGGAATCAGGGAACAAGGCATCCACCACGCTTCTCACGAAAGCAGGATCCAATATTTCCGTTAGTGGAGGAACCCAAGGACGCAGTTTACCCAGTACCATTTTGTAAGGACGTTCCCATGGGTTTCTGTCCAATTCTTCAAGAAGCTCCAGCCAGGTTTCTTTTCGAGCGTCTCTTATGGCGTGCTGAAGCTCCTTTGTGGCATTTCGATACGCAGCATAGACCTCGTCGTTCTCGCTTGTTGGAGGTCGCCTTCTCCTGCGAGATCTGGTGAATTGTCGACGAGACTGCAGGCAGGTTTCGCGCAGATTCGAAACTTCTTTCGTCCACCAATAGGCTGCTCTGTGTTTCATAGACCTAGCGCGAGGCATCGCCACATCGCAGATCGACGTCATTGCCTGTCTAAACCACAGGGCCTCAGTTTCGGGATCAGGTGTGAAGTCCTGTTGATCTTCAGGCCAGGCTAAAACGATGGCTGCCGCCTCAAGCAGATCCTTATTGAGCTGCTTCAAGGACCACCTATTCGAGGAAGCGCTGTCACATTTTCGTCTGCGAGTTGGTGAGAGTAGAGCCACACTGAAGACTATGTGGCGATGGTCCGAGAGGGTTACAACTTCTTCCGCCACCCTCCAGTGGGATACAATGTGTGCAGCCGAAGGCGTTGCCCATGACAGATCCACGATTGATTGCCCCTGCCACCGCACACAGGTACTCTCGGAACCCCGGTTCAAAAGCTGCAGGTCAAGTGCATCTGCCCAATCCAGCACTATCCGACCTCTAGGGTTGTCTGTGGTATCTCCCCAGACTCGCGAACGGGCATTAAAGTCACCCAAGACGAGCACAGGACGAGGAAGACATCTGCGAATGCAGCCGCCTATCGTATCCAGATGCGCTTCGTATATCTCATAAGACGGGAGATTTAGTGAGATGTAGCATCCTACTATCGCTATGTGACCCCACTCTACTGCGACATACCCATGTCCTCTTTCGAAAAGGGAACAGGAAGGTTCGCCCCTTAGACCATTCCAATAGATACCAGCCAAGTCCTTGCTATCCCCAAACCACCGAGGATGATCGGAAGGGACTCTATACGGTTCTGAGACAACGGCTAAAGCAATAGACCTTTCTACCAGAGTTTGCTGGAGCAAGTCCTGCGCACTCCGACAGTGGTTCAAGTTGCACTGCAAAACGTTCGCGTGGTTGTCCGTTATGAGGCATCCATATCATCCTCGGGCACAACATAGTTCTGCAGCGACATCCAAATTGGACGCGCCGATTTTTGTTGCGCTGCGGCAGGAGTTGGAGTTGTGGAAGGTCCTGCTTTTACGGTCTTTTTACTTTTAGGCGGAGAGCACTTTTTACTTCCCATCCTATGGTCGGCTGGGAGACCAAGATCAGAACACAATGGGCACTTAACCGGGTTTGTGCATTGACTTGCCTTATGGTGTCTTTCTCCGCACGCATAGCATCGCATACTTCGGTCTGCCGTACTGGGACATCTACTACGCACATGCCCTGTCTCCAGACACCTTAAACATTGCATGGGTCGTGACGCCAACACCTTGACACGAGCCGACATCCATCCGACAAGTAAGCGACTAGACTTTGCTAGTTTCCTTACAGCTGTGAGTGGACACTTTACCCATACAGTGCCCAGAGTGTTTGTTGAGCAGCGTATTGCTCCTACTTTGACCTCCGCTGGGGAACAGCCTCCGGCATTGGCAACAGCTGCGGCCACATCATTTTCTGTGGTAGCCTCGTCAAGATCTAAAATTCTAATTTCACCCATTTTGGTAGGACGCGCTATGCGGACGTCTAGATCAGCAAGCGTCTCCTTAATCCTAGCAGCAAGCGCATCAGCCTTGACGTTGCTATCCGCTCCAGACAACTCCAGAATCAATCCACCCGTTATGGCTCTTCTTGGCCGAACTGCTTCCACGCCGCATTCACTCAGTCTGATGCGCTGTTTTGCAGCTGACATGACTGAGGCATACGTAACCTCAGAGCCTTCCGGAACAGTTACGGTGATAGCCGCTGAATTTGGCGGTTTTGCCGGTTTTACCTTTCCCGCGTTAGCTTTCTTCTTCTTAGACTCCTGAGGCTTCCTTTGTTTGGCTTGAGAAGCTTTTTTGTTCGGCACAGTGTTCCACACGGCAGTTGATTCTGGTGGCAGTGTTGGCTGACTTGTTCCACCTATATCACCTTGCCTTGCTTCCCGCGCAGAGCTCAAAGCGGCAGATTTTTTCTGTGGTTTTGCCTTTTTCTGGCCCTTTGCTGTTGGCACTTTTGAGCCGGTATCTCTGGGTATATTCGAACTCATTTCTTCACTAGGGAAAGAAAGCTGCGCTCTAAAGGTTTTGAGTTTTCTGTCCATAAGAAGACCAATACGTGGCATGAATTGGTCTTCCCATTCTTCTCCGCCAATAGAAGGCCTTGATGCTAAGGTCGCCTCCACAGTTTTACTTCTCGTTTTACCTTGACAACGAAGAGAGTTAAGCTCTTTTGACAATTTAGTCATTTCGGCTGTCAGTTCAGTCATTTTGGAACGCATCTCGGCATTTTCTCTTTCCAGCCGCTCAACATTGGCGTTAGTCGCGGTACGTTTCGCGGTTTCTGCCGTAGCAGCTTCTATAGATCTGGCTGCTGAGCGCAGATCCTCGGAGAAGTTACCCTTAAGGTTTCGGTACTTATCCAAAGCTGGTTCCAATATAATTTATTAACGATTAACGTCTCTAAAACATGTTACCTTATATTTAAAGCCAAAAACAAACAAATACCACCGCACTCTTCCTTAACAATAAACAATGAACCAATTCAACTCAAATCTCATGAAAAATATCTCGGTTTGCATTTGGATAGCCAGTTAACTTGGAACACTCATATAGAACATATAAAAAGTAAATTGGTAGCACAATGCGGTGCGCTGCGCAACATAGCACGGTGTTTACCAAATAAACTGCGATTTACAATTTATAATGCTATGGTAAAACCTCATTTGTCATATTTGATTGAAATCTGGGGCTGTGCTTCAAAAACAAGGTTAGCTAAACTTCAACGACTACAAAACAAGATTATTAAAATACTGTTCAATTACCACTATTTAACATCAACAAAAAAACTTTACAATGATACTAAAATAATGACCATAAAAAAACTTTACAAATAGGTATAGCATATGTATGTTCATTAGAAAAACTCTTCATAGGAATATCCATACTAACATTACGTTCACAAAGCGTAAACAAGTGGTCGAGCGGCGGACTCGTCGCGCGAGCTACCTTGTCATACCAAGACATAGAACGAATTACGGCAAAACAATGCCTACCGTTGAAGGAGCACAACTCTTTAATAAATTACCCTCCAACATAAAAAATGTAAACTCACTTCATGCATTCAAAAAACTATTGGCTCAACATATTATATCTGAAACGTAAAATATACCTCATTTATGTATAAAAAGAACATTATTAAAAAAAAAAAAAACATAAAATGTTTGAAGTGAGTCAAATAGGTCAACCTACCTTGATAAACTAATTGAAACCTTAACTTGATTCCAGTTGTAGAAAGTCGGTAGGTTGTACCTACCTACTTATCATAAATCAAAATAGTTTATGTGCCTATTTTGTTTTTAAAGTCGAGAAGGTGTTTGGTTTTTAGGGTGGGGTTATTTTTAGCTAAATTTTGTAATATTTAATAGTTTCTTACGGATGATTGAATTGTGAATTGAAAGTGTAGATATATTTGTACCTACCTATGTGAAGTGTGACGACGAAATTTCAAAATGTTATAATTACCTATTTTTATCATGTAAGCGACAGAAATGTCTTCAATGATAAATAAAAATTCTTTAAACCTACTTATCTGCCACCTTTTCTACCGTTGACAGCTGGTGTTTGATGAGCGTAGCCAGGTCAGCTGTTGGGCGCTCCTTCATACCCCTATCCAAGTCAACCACCAATTGTGTCCCATCCTCCTCATCCTTTCCTTCTTCAGAATTCTTTTTCTTTAGAAATTGGATGCGTTTCGGAACCGGTGGAGCACAAGAGCCGGCTGGTATAAGTGCCCTTTTCTTGGCTCTGTTCCTTGTAGATGCCGATGATGCGACCGAAGATAAGGACATCACAGAGCCGTCCGAATCTTCCCGTTCACTAGTCCCTGCCGCGCATGCGGCTTCGCTGAGGCCCTCTGGCCTCCTTTCCTTCCCTTTTTCTCCTTCTACGTCAGTTTTGTTTTGTGGATTCGACATTTGAGTCCCACGATTAATAAATAAATAAAGATATCTTTATTGTACACCAAAATTATAGTAATGTAGGTAACAGAAAATACACAAAATAATGTTGTACAAGGGCGGCCTTATCGCCTTTGGCGATTTCTACCAGGCAACCTTTGGATGGACTGGACACGAAAAATAGAAATACGGTCGGTGGTGTATAAATACTGTGAAATAAATAATGAGAGAGAGAATGAAAAAATACTTAGATACAAAAAATAAAATAAAAATAAACGGATAAAGGTAGGTATTTATAAACATACACAATATACATATCTCAATTTCAATCCCAGTCCCGTACCAATGAGTTCTTTGGAATTTATGTACGGAATTTCACACCACTGGCTTTTCGGTGAAGGAAAACATCGTGAGGCAACCTGCATATGTCCGTAGAAGAAATTCGATGGCGTATGTGAATCCACCAACCCGCACTGGGCCAGCGTGGTGGATATGGCCCAATCACCCTTCGTGGGTAGGCCTACGTCCTGCAGTGGACTATTAAAAAGGCTGATACAGTACAGTACATATCTCATAACCTACATACATTATTATTATTATTAAGCCTTTATTTACTGAAAAAATTACAATTGTTACTTAATTATTCTATAGTTTATGCACTTCGGATTAAACATTCTCCAGTACGTCTGTAGACGCAAAGGCCTCCTCCAGAATCTTCCATTCACCTCTGTCTTGTGCTATTCTTGTCCATAATGGTCCAGCTACTTTTTTGACATCATCTACCCATCTCCTCATCTGTCTTCCTCTTTTTCTCCGTATGTTATCCCTTGGTAGCCATTCCGTTATTATTTTGGTCCACTTCTATGTTTTTTCTCGTATCACGTGCCCTGTCCATTTCCATTTTTGATGTTTTATGTTTAGAATCGCATCTTTTACCTTTGTTTTCTTTCTTATTTCGGTGGCTTTGATTTTGTCTAGTAGTCTTAGGCCTAATATACTTCTCTCCATACTTCTTTGGCATGATCTAATCTTGGTCGCGTTTCTTTGTGACATGGCCCATGTTTGACAGCCGTATGTTAGACATGGTAAGATACAGATGTCGAGTAGTTTTCTTTTAGCTTTTATATGATAACTGTTGTTTTTCATTACTTCTTTTAGGGACCAAAAGCTTTTCCAGGAATTTGCTACTCTTGTATCTATTTCCTGATCCATATGATCTTTGAATGATATTATTTGTCCCAGATACGTATATGAAGTGACATAACCAATATCTGTCCCTTCTACTGTGACTGTTATTGGTTCTCGGTTTGTCATTAATACCTACATACATACATATACGCTAATTACAAGCTACGGAAACTATCTAAGCTGTCACTGGTAGATGTGGAAGACGAACATGTATGGAATTCATCATCGCTGTTAGACATTAATAATGGTATTAGTACAAAAAAATATAAATTACTTATAATAAATATAAATTTAAAAAATATATAGTAAATAATAAATACAAAAAGTTTATATAAATCACAAGCAAACTAATCAGATCGTCCACCTGCCAGTTGTGTTTACCTGGGTGATAACAAAACGCTATAATTATATTTTGATACACTGTAACACAATGAGAGAACTAAAACAGTACTGGTAGATTTGATTTTTGATATGAATAGCACTTAAAATTATGAATGGTGAATCATTGAGAGTTTGTAACAGATAAGGGTTCAGCAAAATGATTATGAAAATAATTAAAAACTTTTGGCAAATGCACACCACATGAAGTGTCGTAAACGTAAAAAAAGTTGTTTTGACTTAAGTGACATTACGTGAAGTGACATTATTTACTTTAGCTATCAAAAACATTAAAACGTAACGAAACGAGTGAAAATTACAATTAGTGATGAAAAGTTTATAAAAAAAAAGAGTGTACGGCCGAAACAAATATAAAAAACCGGAAATTGGAGTTGTCCGTCAAATGTTAACGATGAAAATTATTTACATTTAAAATGATGATTTTGTTGATCCTGGATTGCAATGATTCCAATATATTGATCTGAGGCATGCATTAATTCTTCACAAATTGTAACGTGATTTCCGGTTTTCGTTAATTGAAACACGCAGAATTCCGTATCCAATAGATTTATTTAAAAAAATAGGGACTGGGCCGCCGCCTCGTCCAGATATCTGGTCATGTTGAGCTTAAACTAGTCATAGACTTATACTAATTAGTTAACCTAACTTAAATTTAGATAAACTAAGGCTTAAAGGCTAATAACGGGTAAGAAGCCCCTCGAACATACGCTCTTGGTGAGTAGCACGATACCGCAGTATGCAAATTCGGTAGCCGCGTTCTCAACTAAGGGTCGTCCCTACCGTAAAGTCATCGTCAAGGCGTCCTCACGGGAACCTAGGCCCGTGGAAACGTCACGTCCACAACGAAAACGTCACGTCCGCCAAAACGTCGCCCCCCTCCAAAACGATTAAAATAAAAAATAAAATTTTGTGGGTATGACAGAGTTACAAAACTACCCTATTGTTTCAGTGCGTTTTACACAAGAGAGCAAAAACTCAAAGTGAAGAACACAGACGAATCACTTCTTCGAACCAAGTTTTTCTCTTCTCGGTCTGGTGCTCACAGAATCCTTTGCATCAGTGGCTGCCGCTCGGCTGGCTGCAGCCTGCGGCTTAGCGGCTGCACCCACATTCTTTAGTAAAGCCGCAAAATCCTCCGAACTACTTATTCGATGTCGAGCTCCATCGGGGCCTAACACGAACACATTGCCTTCCTGTGTCCAACACTTCGTGACTCCGAACTTCTGGCGGGCCTCCAAGAACATGTCGTGCCGATACTTAGTCAGGAACTCTGACAAGGTGAAGCCAGAGCCCTTGAGATTGGTTTTTGATCGCCAGATCTTGTCACGCAGTGCCACATCACGGATCTTGAATAGAATGGGCCGAGGCTTGCTTCCTGAGGCACGTCCCATTCGCTGACAACGACTTTTGTCATCACAGGAAAAACTAGCTAACTTCATCTGCTCCGACATAGTCTTCTTGATGAGCTTTGGTGTGTCCTCCTTTTCTTCTTCAGGAACCCCATGCAGCAGCAAAATCTTACGGCGTGAGCGCATCTCCAGTGTATCAACTTGCTGTGTAAGCATGCCAATTTGGGTATGCACAGCCTGAAAGCTTGTTATGACCAGAGCCTTGAATGCTGCAAGTTCAGCCGCGACACCTGTCAAACTCTCCTCAGGCTGCAGCTGCCCTTGAATGGAGTCAAAGCGTTGGTTGAAAGCTTTGTTCATCTCGCTGAGTGATCGTTGGATGGCGTCCATTTAGATTAAAGGAAGTGCAGTCAAAAATCAAATTCTTAATAACTCTGTGCACAGTGTAATATGTTAGGAGAAAACACTTAGTGGCAGGCAGGGTATGCTATTACTTGCATTTAAGCGTTAATTAATCACGTAAGTACAGTTTAACTATTTTATTTTACTAATTAAACTAGAGCTGTTTTGAAAAACTGTTGTTGTTCTTACAAATTAATTCGATTATGGGGAAAAAATGGTCCGCCCGGGCAGAGACCCCTGTACCCGGGTAAGCCTAGGTGTAACCCGCCACGGGTGTCGGCCGGTACCCTGGCGGGGGTCGCACTAGCGGCTGGACTTCCCATCAGCCATGCATCTCCTCGCGGTGCGCCGCCGCTTGAGATTTGGGGTTTTTTAAAGAGGTTTTCTTCCTCGCGGTCCGGGCGGTTAAGCCAAGGCCTCCGGTCCTGAAACACGCCGCGAAACGTGATCACTGCGGCAACAGGGTTCCGGAATAATTCCGTAAGTGGTGGTAGCACTTACCTCACTGGCCCAGCACTAATAGTAGTGCACACTATGGACACCTCTCTAACTCGCTCGTCCTTAGCCCTCCTTGGTCAGGCATTAGCAACCAATCAACAAAGTCTCACCGGGACAAGTTGTTGACCGATCCCCAGGGTGCACCACGTGGAGGTTGCCTGACCCGGCACCCCCATTATCGTGTACCTTATAAGGCAATTTTTGCCCTTGTTATCAAAATAATCTAAGGTAATTGGCGTAATGAAGATCGATCCGCTTCGTTGTGTTTAAGAATTGCTCCATATTGTTAAATCGATCTAAAACCAGTAGTTCGACTCACATTGATCTTGCGACTTTATTCCTTTACTTACATCGCCGGCCGCTTCTGAATAATATAAATTGCAATCTCTCCTAGTAATTCTATAACGTAAAAAATATACGAATGAGCGAGTGAGATAACTGCCAAATATTTATACAGCTACATACCGGCATGTTGCTATTGCAGTATTCTGTGTCTTGGGGCATGACGGGCACTAACCGGCTGGTGTTTTTCGTGCTACATGGTTAGCGTATAATTTGGGCACAACGCGAAATGACTGGAAAACTTTGTAAATGTCCAGAAAAATAAATATTTGTTTTATTTTAATTTTATTATTTATTATTGAAGTAAATATAAAACTAAGTATTCTGTGAAAATTTCAAGCATCTACCTGTTACTATTATTAATATAGAGCGAAAAACGTCTAAAAATTCAGGTTTGTTGTATGGAAGCCCCTCTTAAATATTTATTTTATTCTCTTTTTAGTATTTGTTGTTAAAGCGGCAACAGAAATACATCATCTGTGAAAATTTCAGCTGCCTAGCTATCATGGTTCATGAGATACAGCCCGGTGACAGACAGACAGACGGACAGACGGTCATGTAGAAGAATAGTTGAAATGATTTTTAATTTTCAAACAAAACTTGAGGGTTATAAGAAAGCATAGGATTATAAGATCTTGTTATCTCATCTCTAGTTTTGAACTGATATCTATAATTTTCAAAGTTCAAAATTCATTTATTGACATTAAAACAAATAATAATATATGATGACAATGAGCTTCAGATCTTCAGAAGCATAGCTTGTATTTCGGAGATTTAGTGGGTATTGCTTAGTTACCTATCAATCATAAATAATTAATCATACGTAGCGCATAAGGCCAGACGTGCTTATATATTAGTCTAAAAACCTAGCTATATATCCTTTTGTCTCGAATAGGTAAAAAGTTGTGATTTTTGTAATTAATTTACTCGTATTATCTTATCATATTGATATGCAATAGCTAATGCTGGTAAAAACGAGTATTTTGCCTCATTAATGTGGAAGTAATGACTAATTTGTATTACAAACAATTGACTCTACTGCAGAAAAGCGTTAAATGAAACTTAAAGACCTTTATAACGCCGAAGTCTTTTGTACGTCGACGTTGGACCATCCCTAAAATTACGTCACACGATTTATACTACTTTTGAACTCCTCTTCTTCCTATATCACATACAAGCAGACGATTTCAAAATTTTCAAACATTGATTCTTTGAGGAGTGGCATTTTCAGGTACAGAATCGTTTGCATTCTGACTTCGTGGATCCTGAGGAGCTTTAGTTCATTTAAGTAATATATGTTACTATATATTGTACACCAGGCTCACAAGCAAGGCCAAATACGACAACTTGAAAGATTCCATGTGCGAGATTTTACATAATCACGTGCATATTTACATACATATTAATATTTATGTGACCATCGGAAAAAATATTTTGAAAATATATTGAATTAAGGTTCAATTTTTTTATCAGATGTATCTACTTTATAACTAACAAATAAAATATAGGACACCAGGTTTTTTTCGTCGTAACCCCATGATTATATTTATTGTGTTCATAATTTCAGTGTATACATTAACAATAGACACAAATATATTGTTGAGGGACAATTATTGATTCCTGAAAAGAATTTCGCAGCTGACTATTACTTCCGTGGCACAAAGTTTTTTTATTTAAGTAATAATATTATGCCATGTTAAAATCAATATTTTTTTACGTAAATTAAATATGTGAAATAAAATTTTGAAATGAGTAAGTCTGTACTTCCCATACTGTTAGTACTGTTGTTATCTACAACTGCCTAATGCTTGTCATTTGTATCGATAGTTGAAGTGGCTAATATTAAGGTACCTATGTATAGGTAGATGATATAATAACTTGATTTTTATAATTAGGTTCTTGATGTCATTAATGTTATGGCAATGAACATATGTTATGATGACATGGTTGTTCTGATTATCACCTTGTATGATTGTATTTAGGTTTTTCTAAGAAATCGTTTTTTTAGGTACTAAAAGTAATGAGACGCTTCTGATCTAAATATACCAATTTCAATCGAAAAACTATAGAGAAATATTATAATAAATTATAGGTACTAAGCCTCTGTCTAGATTTCTATGGTTGTGTCAGATCGCTAAATCCATGTTCGATTCCTCCGCCCATCCCCTGGGCGTCGAAGTTAGTTACCCACATTGAACTAGAACATCATTGGTTACCCAATACAAAGTGGACAGGTAAACCAATATCACTCAATAACTACCTAATCAAGCTCGCCGGGCCCGACAAATTTGTCCCACTTTAAATATGAAATTTAAAAGGTGTTAGAAAAAGATGCACATACACCCGAACTTACGTAATTTCGAAGGGTTTCACAAACTATCATTGAGTTATCTCGGTTGTCCGAATTCAAGGTAAAATGATCAGAGTTTCACTGTTGGGAATCCCCAGGTGTCATTAGTAAATAAATAGACAATCTAGAGGTGTTTCTCTAAACGATGGACATTTGTACTAAAAGATAACTCTTAGTCTCACCATTTTAACCAACTTTATTGTCAATTCTGGAAAAAAAATCTGCTCTTCCACACCAAAAAAATAGAACTTAAACAATACGTATAGAACAGCTGATTATTTTTTGCGGTTTCGGGGTTGGTCTATGGTAAAAGTTAGTCATATTATCATACTACTACACGGGACTTATCGCGCAATAAAGCTTGAGATATGAGCTAATTAAGTACCTCTTTTTCTCCTCCCGACGTTTCGACCAAGTTGCATTGGTCGTGGTCACGGGCAGACTAAATGCGACGCCGTATCACTCAAATTGAAATTGTCACCGCGACACACCACACTGACAGATCGAGCTCCACGACCCGAAAGTTCTCTCTACTGATCGTCACTATTTCTCAAGAATAGTTCGTGAGGCCGTAGAAATTAAAAAACATCGTAATTTCACGATATCGTAATTATACGATTTTTTGGTTAAAATGGTGAGCCACGGTTATAGCTAAGGTTTTTGACGGCATGCTAAACGCACAGTTGAGCAAATTTGTATCCTTGCACGACAATCAGTTCGGGTTCCGGCCACGACTGTCCACGGAAAGTGCAATACTGTGCCTTAAGAATACTACACATCGCGCAAGACACCGGTGTATGCGTGCTTTCTCGACCTATCCAAGGCATTTGATTTGGTCTCGTATGACAAATTGTGGGAGAAGTTGAGGGGCACAAAAGTGCCGCTAGAAGTCATAAGTATACTCCAGTACTGGTATGCGAACCAGATGAATAGTGTGCGATGGGCGGGAGCCATGTCAGACTCATACCGACTCGAGTGCGGAGTGAGACAGGGCGGTTTAACCTCTCCAACCCTGTTTAACCTGTACATTAACGGGCTGATTGCTGAGCTCAGCGGTCACCATGTCGGATGTCACATTGATGGAATCTGTGTCAATAATCTCAGCTACGCAGATGACATGGTGCTGCT
Organism: Hypomecis atomaria; assembly: GCA_964007245.1. Classification (NCBI taxonomy): domain Eukaryota; kingdom Metazoa; phylum Arthropoda; class Insecta; order Lepidoptera; family Geometridae; genus Hypomecis; species Hypomecis atomaria. The sequence continues at coordinate 32,067,079 of OZ023279.1, forward strand.
GAGTGCATCAATTTGTGGGTTGAGAAGGTTGGTACAGACCTGTGAGGAATATGCTGCTGGTCACGGTTTAAAATATAATGTGATAAAAAGCCAATGTATGGTCTTCGAGGCAGATGAAAAGATCAGTCATGACATACCTCCAGTTTGCCTAAACGGTGTGCCATTGGAGTTCGTGGCTCAATTTAAGTATCTGGGACACATAGTGACCAATGACCTCAAGGACGATGCAGATGTCGAGCGGGAGCAGAGGGCACTGTCGGTAAGAGCAAATATGTTGGCTCGCAGGTTTGCGCGTTGCTCAGCTGAGGTGAAAATCACTCTTTTCAGAGCATACTGCATGCCTCTCTACACATGCAGCCTGTGGGCCAACTACACACAGAGAAAATACAGTGACCTCCGCGTCCTGTATAATAACGCTTTTAGGATGCTGTTTGGGCTGCCCCGCTTCTGCAGCGCCTCTGGCATGTTCGCGGACGCACGCACGCCATGTTTCCATGCCGTGATGCGTACGCGAGCCGCGTCCTTGGTGCGCAGAGTGCGGGCCAGCTCCAACTGCATCCTGGAAATGATTGCGTCCAGGCTTGACTGCCCTTACCTTCGGCACTGTTGCGAAAGACATGTCTCCGTACCAGTGCCGAAGAGAAGGCTATGATTTTCGTGTTTGGTGTAAATAAATGTACAATATTTAATGGAATTTAAAATGAATAATAATTTGTAACTGGTGACATAATTTAATTTAATTGTTGTGAATATGGGTACCTACAAATGCCTGAAATAAATTAATTTTGAATTTTGAATTTGAATTAATTTGAATACTTAGTTGGGCAATAGGTGATATTTTCTACCAAGCTGAAGCAGTTGGCTTTTATTTTTAGCACCATTACCGTGACAGTAGTAGGTATTCTTGCTACTTCTTAATAGATGTCGCTAGAAGTCCTTTCTTAATTTTGTTACATCAATAAAATAGCTTGCCACACTTGTATTAAAGGTATGCATGCCAGTGTGTGAAACCAATATTTTTTGCAAAAAATAATTATAAATATAAAATATTATAAATTGTGAGACTCGTATTCATTTTAATTTCGAAATGAAAGATTCGGGGGCAGAAATATTCTGTAAGCCGATTATGCTAAAATTCTACTCCATATTATCTCTCTGTCACTGTCTTTCTCAATTTAAATGCAATGAGATAGAAAGTGATGGGAATGAAATAGAGCTTATTGCGATTTTTGTTTTGTTTTCACAATAAGATGAAAATTTTCTCTTGTTGCGCTGAATTGAACATTTTTAATATTTTTTGGAAAATTTTAATACATATTTGTAAATAGCCTCTTTTAGTGTTTATTAATTTCAATGACTTTCTCTACTAATAGTGAACCTGAGATAATATAACTGCAGTGCAATTACTAAAAGAACAAGATTAGTGCAGTTATAAAGCCACCATGAGACCAGGCTGAATCGCGTAGCAGCTAGATAGATTAAATTTTCACAGATCTGTGGCCGCTATAACAACAAATACTAAAAACAGGTTAAAATAAATATCCCATACAACAAATGTAATTTTTTGCCGTTTTTTGCTCGATATTAAAACGTCAACCTACATAAAATATCTTATTTGTGGATGATGGCGGACGAAAACTGTTAATAAGAAATCAGCTGTTCTAAACAATTTAGGTAACTTATCGAACAACATATAAGTTCACATACTTTACAATTACGTTGATGGTGTCCTCACTTGTAGCACCTGTTCTAGAACTTTCACCGCTAAAATTGGTTAGTCAGGTTTAGTCAGTCAGGACCCATCAGGTTACCAAAGAAGAAACTACACAGTAGCCGTAGCCGAAAACGGCCCGGAAATCATCATATAAGTTCACAGAACACCACCTAAGACAACTGATATTAAATTAACAAATAATAATAATTTTTTGCAGAAAATAGCATGACTAACTTCGCCCGTGTACAGAATTTGCGAATATTGAATTAAGACCCCATAGCAGAACTAATCAAACATATACGATCGCTTCCAAACTCGAGTCCAATTCGGTTGAAATTTTGACAGCAGCAGTCCACAAAAATTCACAAGAGTCCACATCTAAACGATATTACTTTTGACTGACGAAACGGAGGATGTACTCAATTCGACATTGAAAGTAACATCAACAAGCTTGTAACTTACAGATATAAGATTGCAACGTTCATACAAGCTTACAGCGAGCTTGAAACGAAGCCCTAACGGCCGCGCTGTAGATAAACTCTGTAAATTGCCCAGAGCTGATCATCAAAACTTTTTATAACTTTAAAATGTGAAGTGGCAGTAACATTACACAAGAAACATGTTTAAAAGTTGTAAAACTTTCCGCAAGTATAACGTGTAACATTTCCACAACTTTGAATTTGAGTAAAAATATATTTTTATTTTAAATTATTTTCACAATTATATCAATGTAATACTACAGAAATAGTAGGTGTACACGGTGGGTGCTTACAATAGAATATGTACAACCGTAACTTAACTATACATCACTAATTCAATTTAGTTTCTGATTTCTATAAAAATATAAGAAACAAAGCATGCAAATTGAAAGAAAATAGGTGTATCCCCTTTCATTTTTCCTGGGCGAATGGATTTATAAAAAGCGATTTGTTTGAAATCCTTGAAGGAGGGAAAAGTCAAATATTCACATTGGTATTTATTGTTGGTATTTGTTGTCTACACTTTGTCTAATGTAGGACGATACTTTTGACAGATGTCACTTCCTTATTGCAACATAGTAAGGTTGAGTTTGTTTCTTTTTCATAGTACACGATAACCATTATCAGTTTCGTGTGGCTCTATGCATTTTTTACATACCTAGGCCGAATCATACGACTTGGCGCCTGTGATGTTAGCTACAGGCTGCGGAGAATCATTCGTTCTCTTCTTGTTAAATGATCTTCAGTCAGGATTGGGTTATGTATCCGCAGTTAAAAGTAAAAGAAAAATTTATTGCTCAAACTGTGTAGAATGGTGGTGGGTACAATTTCCTTAGTATCAACAGTCTGTCCTAGTTAGTAGCTAATATCACAGCTGCCAAGTTTGATTCGTTCTTGGTTTTAGCCAGTCGCTGTACTGTAATGTACGGAGTCACACGGAAACTACTAACGTTTTCGTTTACGTATAAACTGATACTAACCCCTCGGGACTTAGATGCAACGCTCACAGGAGAGGCGCTGTGTGCCACGATATCATTGTAAAGAATAATCTTTTCAGTAAATTTCAATTTATAAGAAGCCAAGATCCCCCCAGTTGTTAACGGAGGCACTGGAACAATAATCCTACCGCTTAACATAGTCATCGCCTGCGCGGTACAGGGGCGCCGGGGGAGACGACAAAGGGGACTGAGACAGGTGCGCGCGGCGGGTCCCCGGCGCCCGCACCTGTCTGCGTCACGCTTGTCCATAACAGTTCATTGCCACCCAGAATATGTAAATTCTGTGCGGAAATGTCAGTATTTTTTTTTAAAACCCTTGCAGTTGTACTTAGTTGTTTCCTGAACAACTGTCTCTTTGATACGGCTTTATGGGACACATTTTTCATTTTCGCCAAATGATGAAGCCGAGTTTTCAGGTAAATTTCGATAATCAGTTTGGCCAAACTGGTTTCGTGGCATCGTGGGTGGTCATCCGAAAAATTAAAAATTGTTTTCCCGATTAGCCGAGACTGAATTTTAATGATAAGCATTAAGCATATAATAATATCTCGATTCGTTCTTGACCGATTTAGTTCATAGTCGCAAAACTTGTTAGGATTTAGATACTAAATAATCTTGTCAAATACTATCGAAATCGGCTGATACATAGCGCGACAGCAAATTTTCCTCCTTTTTAAGGGAATTACCGACGGAAAATAATATATTTATCTTGACTAAATTTGATGCACATATTATGTAGAACATGTGTATCAAATTTCGTCGAGATTCGTTGAATAATGTGACCTTTAGACAAAAAACAACATCCGGACAGACGAAAGCAAACTCGTCTAATGGACCTCAGCAAAGAGCTATGAAAGTGTGTGTACATGTTCTGTCCACAAATATACGTCAGACGTAGGTTATTGTCGGTAAACATTCGTGCCTGTCGACTCATGTTACGCTATTAGCTGAATTTAGGAACCTGTAGGTATACCTACTGGTAACACATGTTAGTAGGTACCTATAGTTGTTAAAATTTCAACGTTCTAGCTATCACAGTTCATGAGATACCCTAGTGACAGACAGACGGACAGCGGAGTCTTAGTAATAGGGTCCCGTTTTTACCCATTGGGTACTGAACCCTAAAAATTACGTATCCGCCGAAAACGTCCAGATTTGTGGCAACACAACTCATGGATGCTGCACCATGATAATGCACCATCACACACAGCCATTATAGTGAAAGAGTTTTTAGCGAAAAATTCAACAAAAGTTCTCGACCAAGCACCGTATTCACCTGATATGGCTCCGTCTGACTTTTTTTTATTTCCCAAGTTAAAATTACCACTTCGAGGAAAACGTTTTGAGTCGATAGAAGCCATAAAAGAAAATTCGCTGAATGAGCTAAAGGCCATACCGCAAATAGCCTATGAAAAATGTATGGAAGACCGGGTGAAGCGTTGGAGATGTTGTATTGCAAGCGATGGGGCCTACTTTGAAGGCGATAAAATAAATTTAGATGAATAATTTGCAATTTTTGTTTTATTGACAAATTCCCGATATTTAGTACACAGAATGTACATATGCGTGCAAAATTTCAGCTCAATCGGAAACCGGGAAGTTGGTCAAATTTAATTTGCAAGATTCCACCGGAACTTACATACATAGGTATATCCATTGAAAGGCCAACGCTATAAGTTGTTAAAATGATAAACACTTCACAAAATTCGTCGCGGAGTCAGTACAGCGTCGGGCTAGTGATCCGAAGACGCAAGGTTCGAATCCTGCGTCCGCGACGAATTTTTGAAATCTTTATTATGAAAAGTAACTTTTTGATCTGTATTCTCCTTGTAATTTCCTTAGCGCTGCCACCCTCGTTATTAACAAGAGACCCAAGATAAATGAACTGGTCTACAAATTCTAGGTCCTTGAGTTCGTTAGTGCGAATCAGTGAGCCTTGCCTATCTAGACACGTAGTATCTATAATAGTTTGTGTCTAACTCCATGAGGGTTTCAAACAGGTCCAGCTACGTTTAGGGTTTGTCCACGGCTCGCCGCAGCTAGCGGCACTGTCGCTCAACGCCGGTAGTGGTTTACTTTACTAGCTGACGTTTCGGCAGGAAGGAACTCTCACGACTTAGCCCCGAGTTCACTAACGCTTGTTGAAGTTAAACGTGTGATTGTTGTATTGAAGCAACGGTTAGTGCTTGGTGATAAGCAAAATATCGTTAAAAAGCCTTTTAAGATTTAACCAACAGTAAAAAATAAGGCATCTGTCATTCGTCCGGTACAATAAATAAAAATATTCTTTGTTTGTTTCCAACCGTACAAGCAATTAGGACGCACAAAGGGTCTGTTACAGGCTTGTTACAATAAAAAAACTGGCCAAAAATCCAATTACGTATTGTAATAGATCTATTTATCTTTGGTAATTATCTTGCAGATAGCAACGTCCCCGTTTATTTGTACCGACTTCTACCGTGTACATAATTCGCAATATTTCGCTAGGATCGATGTAACATTTTTCACATTATTGTTGATTTATCAAAAATGACTCAGCCGATTTCGAGAAAATTAAAATGGGACCAATTTCGAAGTATACACTTTCGAATAATAAAATAATCATTATTAAAATCAGACCGCTACGTAAAAACTTATACGTGGTAATACATAAAAAACACAAAACAACATATACCTACGCGTCGAATTGAGTACCTCCTCCGTTTCGTCGGTCAAAAACTCTAGTAAGTAGATTATTGGGTCTTGCAAATTGAAGCTCTTGCTATTTCTTGGATGCCAGGGACATATAAATATTTTTAAATATTTACAATATAAATAAAATACATATATAAACTTATATAAGTATAAATACATATGTATTTATATACTCATTTTTAAATACTTGTACTTATATATTATATCATTATTTTATATATTATTATATTTCATATAACATCGAGACACAGAGCAAACACTTAATTTATGTTCAACACAAAATTGCTTGCCCTGGGTGGGGATATAGCCCACATGCATATAAAATGCAACACTAAAATCCTTTCAAGGTTTACAGGGGTCATAGGTATTAAACGCAAAACCTTTTAAGCGTGATGGATATGGCCCAATCACCCTTCGCGGGTAGGCCTACGTCCTGCAGTGGACTATTAAAAAGGCTCCTTATGGACCTTGTTCGATCTGTAAATTGCGAAGGAGAAAAAAGTTTAAGCGATATGGGAATTGGATGACTTTTATAGCGTGAACACAGGCTTTTTAAAGTTTCAACGTAGGTTTTAAAACCTACGTTGGAACAAAGCAAAGCATTGTGAATATTGTGATAGGTACAACAAAAACTGCCTAATTATTTAATTGTCTTTATTTTTATTCGATTCCTCACTGTAACCGCCGTTATGTATCTATATATACACATAACGTCTGTTCCATGTACTTATGCTATATGTCGACTATTTACTTCATAAATTAATAACTAAAATTTTCTGTCTCTCTCATACTTAGTAATGTTGTTGTGTTTGCTATCCTTTTCATGCTCATGTTGATTTTTAAATATTTATTGTTTCTTAAAAGATTAGAGTCGTGAGAAGTTCTAGACAAAATACCACGACAGTTTACTGGTCAGTGTTTGTTAGAGAGTCTAAAGCACTAAAGAATAAAGTCCAAAATTGCTATTCTCTGACACAGGTCAACCGCAAATTATTAGAAGCTTTAAACTTTCGAGTGTCTGAAGTACTGGGGCCTCTAAAATTCTGTAGAACATGTTAGGAAGTCATATTTTTCCCTTTTTTTTTTACTGCGTTGACAGAAATATAGTATTGAAATAAATCGAACACTGAAGACAGGGTTGTCACTGTTTTAGAGATATTTAATTATATGTAGTTTAAATGAGATATTATTATATTAAATAAGTAAAGAAGTAAATATTCGAATATGAGAAAGTACAAATTCGAAAGTCATTGTTTTTCTGTTATTTTACATACATTCAACTTTTAGTCGTTTTACTTATTACCATGCTATTTTTGTATTAAAATAATTAGAATATTCATTTTGATTTCTGAATTTTTATGATAACATTAATTATAGGAGTCTTCATGCATTCCATATCAATTTCTTGCTTACTTCGATTTTATGTCAGATTAAAATATTATAATTATAATCTTACGTATTATTCTGAATACGAGTATGTAAACTATACTATTTTCTAGTAATATTTTTAAAACAGTTTATAAGAGAGCGAAAGTATGTACAAATTGAGAACCTCTCTTCTTTTGTTAGTTGGTCAAAAATATAAATGTGTTAACCCTAGTTGTTCTTTTTGCATCTATGCTGACTGCCATAAGATACTTTGAGTGACAACTGTCGCGTAGAGACAGTATAAACTTAGACAGTAAGACAACTTGGTACGGTATTAGGGTATTTAATTTAATGGCGAAAATAACTTTAAATTAATGAAATAATGGTAAGTTATGGTTAATTATGTGCTGATTGATAATAGTTTGAAACAGTTTTACGAAATAAATGAAGTATTATAGGAATGACGGCAGACTGTAATGTAAATATAAACCTTATAGCAATATAAGATCAAATCACTTAATAATATAGGTACTGAAATACAAATAAAGTACTATGTTTAGAGAGTAATCACATATTAGGTTTGTTTCTGTCGAAGATTCTATATTTGTGGCTAGTTGACTTACTGGTGAAGGGAATGATAAATAGCGCCAGAAATTTTGACAAAAACTAAAGTGATTTCAAGAGGTTCCATTTTTTCGTTCATTTTGCCAAAACAAATAAATATTTCTAAAATCATTTTTTGAAGTGTTTGACAGGAATGGGATTTTTTGAGATTAGAATGATTTTACTGAAAATTAACTAGGACTTTTAGAGGCAGATCGGGTTTGGTCGCGGTAGAGAATACTCGCTTTTGAAAATAGTTCAGGTGTTAAATTATAACGCGTGTGAAAATTTTGAAATTAGAGCTCGCTCGCTTTGCTCATTTCCCAAGTGTATAAGTGAAACAAAAGCCTTCGTCGATTAAGACTTATTATAGTGTTTGTGTTGTGAAAGTGATACATCATAAATCTCTTTGAGACCTTTGGCGATGCCTTTCAAGGATTCGTCTTTGTAGTACCTGATAGCTTTGATCAAATCAGATATTTGATGATGTTATCTTTCGTCTAAGTAATATAATCAATTTATAGCTACTTCCTGCTGTTCTCCAGTATCAAGGATAAAGTTTTGTGTTGCCTCAGGTCTCAGAAAGATTTCTAACTAATACATATTTTTTCAAGGTATTTATTTTCAGGCCTAATTTTCAAAGTATTTAACTTTCAGGTGGCGGTACTATAAGTACGGTTCTGCCTTAGACTCCGTTTCTCTCCCATCATCTTATCAGATTAATTGATAGGCAAATTACAATAGTGGTAGCGTAAAGTCCTTTTCTTTCAGAAGCAGCGCGCCACTACATTGTTTTGGGCCATCTAAGGGTAGACTATTTATTAGTTTTCCTTACGTTAGGACTCATAAGATGTATGTTTGGAAAGACTGAGTGGATGAGTGCTACTAAACATTTAAATTCAGCAACATATAGCTAGGCTGTTTTATAGTTCCGGTACAACCAAAACAATAACATATTTGAATGAAAACTTTTGATAACCTCATATTGCACATCTGCTGATTTATTCTCATGATATTTGGATATATGAACACATTAAGCTGTACATATACTCGTATTATTATACTGTTATAAAATATAACAGTATTTACCTCATTCCGGGGATAAGGCGATCAAAGATCTACATAAGAAGACCAAACATCTATGTAAGGAGATCAAACCTACGTAAGGAGTTCAGAGTTCGTGTATATTGAACGAGATCCAAAATATTTATACGTTCTCACTGCAAATTCGTATTTCACGAATGCAGTACGAGATTTGGAATATTTATCTTTACATGATTTCATACTTTGAAACATTTAAACACAATGTTTATTGACAAAAGTATTCGGTTATTGAAGGTTTTCATCATAAACTAACACAAAACGGAAAATAATCGTATTGGAATTAGGTCTCTTTTCCCCAAATAAAAATTATATGAAGAATCACTTTCTTACACACGTGCACACTAGATAACTCGAATAAGAGTCGGGCGAAGGTTTAAAGCTGGTCAGATGTGAGAGTCGGGCCCTTCGAACCCCACCCTTCCAGCAGGGAAAGCCGGCCGCCAGGAGCAGCAGCAGGGAGGGATACACAGGATATCCGGCCGAAATAGTGACCTGCTAGCGGTTGCTATCTCGCAACTGGATATCCGAACATGCACTAGGTACACACACCACACGACCATGATATTCCTGTAGGGATCATTCGAGTCATGAGGAATCTCTGGTCACAACTACTTAGCTTAGGGAATCTTAAATAATAACTAAATTTGAGAACCTTAGGTTCTAACTTTAATAAAAGAGTGTTTGGATGTATGACTGGATTAAGAGATGAATGAATGATGATCGGTAAGAGATAAGAAGGTTTGAAGAATTAGTGTCTTTAGTGGCGTGGTTAGGGTTAAACTTGACGGATTCGTTGGTCAACTTTGGAGCAAGGTGTAGAGTTGGCAGGGAGCCTTGCATTCTATTTCGCTTAGGTTTTCCCTTTATAGATCTTAAGGATCTAAACTCCAAATCCTATACCTGTTTTCCTTTCAGAGGATGGTGATAGCAGCGATGCAGTCTGGCGCAGCTCAGAGGGGCAGATAATATTATTCTCATTGTACTAATGTCATTAATCACTATTTCTTTTAGCATAATGTTGGCCACGAAGAGAGAAGAAGGACAGACTGCGGACCACCGATCGCTGTAACTGTAAGGTGTAGCAGATAGCCGGAAAACAAGCTAAGTTGCTTGCTTTTATTTAACTTCACGACTGATTTTATATTTTCGTTTATATCGTTCATGACGTATTGTAAGATAACATAAAAGTCAAATTGGCTTTTATGTCATCTTACCAGAATTTAAATCCCATTAATTTCATTTTATTATGTGTTTATGTGCTAAGCGAATGTTTTCTTGTTTGTGCTGGCGTTTATTGACTTTTCGGTTATTTATTTTTGATACAATGAACTGGCAATACCTGTTTATTTCTGATTATACAATGAACTGGCAACACCTATTGTTTTCTATTGATTTATAAATTTATATAAGTTAGTGTCGGAACTACTTTACTACTTTAAGTTCACTATTTATTTCATAATTTATTTTTAAAAACACAACGTAAATCTTACACAACGATGAAGGGTCCATTTGAGTTAGATAGTTACTAGACGATCACGTTTATGTTTGGCCAAATATTAAATAAATAATTAATAAATAGGAATAGACTTACAGTTGGTGCCGTGACCAGGATAATACGTCATTAAAAATTTAATTAACTTGATTAAATTACGTATTAAAAAGATACCTGAGTTACTATGGTAGTTAGGAAAAGTATTAGAAACAAATCTTATTACATTCCAATTAAAATGAGTTTTATTCCAATTCGAATAAAGAAAAATCTCATTGAATTTCTAGTCAAAATTCTTAGTAGTTTATTTTACACGACAGGACAAATTGCAATAGAGGAATGATAAGATGTATGAAGTCGCAAATGTTGAAATAGCTTATCATTAGATTGTTAATGAAAATGTCCTTTTTATTCAGTCATATCAATAAATATAAATGTGTTTACTGGGATTTATATAGATGATGTTATTCAGATCTGATGTTAGAACTATAATGTGGGCATATGTCCTAATTTGATTGACGATATTGGTATTTTGCATTGTTAGGCTAATATGTAGTTGCCATTTATGTTTTTAATTGTTTTGTTGTTTGTTTGTTTAATAACGATAGGACGTCCACTACCGGACATAGGCCTCCCCAAATAGATCAGATTGTAGTTCGAATAAGATTTCATTTGGTATTTCTTCAAATTATTTTATTGTTTGTTTATTTGTTGGCGACAGGACGTCCACTACCGGACATAGGCCTCCAAAAATAGATCACTGTGTAGTTCGAGTAAAATATCATATTTCATGGTTATGATGCCCTGTAATAATTTTATGTAAATATTTACTTTAAAACAGAGAACATCATTTTATTTCAAATAGAAATAAATCGGATGAAAGATTTCATCGGTTGGCGACATGGCAACTATCTAGTGTGTGACTATTTGACGGGTTTGAGCTGAGCATTAGAGCAGAGTTTTATGCGGTTAAAATATTTTCACGATTTCCTGCCTTTTCGAGGAAAATTGTTTGCCCGATTTTTTTGTATGACGTTTTAGTTAGTAGAATTATTAAGCCGAGCGAGCGAAGCGAACGTGCCGCGGCAGCGGCCGGCGAAGTGCCAGAAGCAAATTGCTTATGTACGAGTAGATTAGGTGTGATACAAAAAGTTAGCATCATTGTTATCAGAAATAGGACCGATCGGAAGCGGCTTGCATCCAACATGATTTAGTTTAGGGGCTAATTTAGGCATTTATTTTCTTTCGCTTTTGTCACCCAATCAGTATTTTCGTATGCTTTTAATTCGAATCAATTTTCGCTTTGTTCTAATTAATACACTGGATAAAATACAATTATTTTATTTCACACAGTTTTCCCTCTTTCTGTAAATTTTAGGTCGTTTCAACTTTAGTTTAAACACAAATAAAGGATTAGTTTTAGTATGCCATATTTGTCTAAATTGTATTGTCCTAAATATAATTATTTTATTGTTTATTCAAACTCGGATCTCGTGAATCTCGAGATTTTGGAGAATTAAGATTTTATAAATTCTACATAGAGTTCCTCTGTTAAGTTCATATAATTAAGTTATCGGTCTAAGCAGTGTTTCCGATATCATGTGTTTTTTCCGTCTTTTGTAGCGGAGCTCAATTGCTCTAGTTATCAGCTTCGGTTTCACTCGCGCCAAATTTTGCATACCCATAGAGTAAATAAATGTTGATAAATGTTTACCTAGAAACATAATATAATTTCATTTCTCAGAAATAATTATTCAAATAGAATCTGAGTAAAAGTAAATTATTGTAGAAATATAACTTTTTAAATACAAGCTTTTGAGATCTTGGATATCATGTAGGAGCAGAGTGCTATACAAGACAAGTAAAACGAGCCCAAACACAACGGTTCTGTCTTGTTTAGTACAGGAGTTCCTATGGCCGCCTTCCTACTTCATCATCAGATTAGCGCCATGGCTCCATATTATTGCATTGTCACATTATGTGTGCAAAATTTCAGCTCAATCGGTTGGTCAAATTTGATTTGCAAGATTCCACCCGAATTTACATACATGCATAGGTACATCCATTGCAGGTTAAATAAAAGCAGAAAAAAATGTTAGTTTACAACTTGTACAAAGAATTAGGTCAATAGACGATACGAGGTTTGGAATGTCACAGATGTGGCACTTAAGGGGGTAGAAAAAATGTTGGGTCGATGAACTTGAAAAAAAAAAGGGGTCAACGAACGATACAAGCGATGGAATGCACTTGAGAAAAAAAAATGTAGGTCAATGAACAGGCGGTTGAACATATGGTTAGTTGCATCCATATAACAGTTTCTGTAGTATCAGTTTAGATTGACCTTAGGATAACATTACATTTACATTACGTATTGTGTTACATTTTTTTTGTGTTTCTTTCCATTTTGCTTGCTTGCGAAATTTTTGTTTGTTACGTTTTAGATAATGTTCCTGTTGCAATTATACTTTAAAAATACAGATAGGATACTTTTATGGTAGTAAAGTAATATTAATATTTTAGTTAGATCCTTCACGTGGGTAAATGGATTGATTATTTTAAGCTTATTTGAAGACCTTAGAAAAGAAAGTTTGCGTTAAATTTAAAAAAAATAATTTTATCAAAATCGACTGAGCAATTTTGGACAGATCTACAATAATGTGATTATCATATCGATACGTGCGGTCTGTACAGATTCTGTGCGCGACTGAGGCAGATTGTGTAATTTTTGCGAAAAATAACTTATTATTTTTCTATTTTATTTATATCTCGATGCATAAAGAGAACAGTTAGAATGCACTTTGGTTAGAATGACTTTATTATGTATCAAATAGATAAAATAACATGAATATATTTTACACATTGACAAATTTCATAATAGTAAAACCGCAGAGAAAATTTTAACTTATTGCTATTGAGACTGTTTACCGTCCTTCTTTCAAAGGGGGGATTTATATATTTTTTTTTTGGGGTGGTTAATGTCTAAAAATCTAAGGGGTGAAGGATCGATATAGTTTTGTAGTGAACATCGTTGAACTTATTGCTGTTAAGAGTGTTTACCGTCTTTCTCTCTAAGGGGTGATAGATTATATTTTCTTTTAATGTGTTTAATGTCTAAAATCTAAGGGATGAAGGGTTGATGTAGTTTTGTAGTGAGCAACGTTGACTGGCGCGATTTAGCGATCGATGCTTTAGGTGTCCAAAGGTCTAAGGGGTGATGTTATGTAGTAGGTTAGCTTATGTAGTAAAAGGTGAACCGTTATCTACTTAGTTGTTATTTTATGAGTTATGTTCTCTTTTATGTGATTTTCTCCGAGTTTCCAATTTTCAAAAGAAAATTAAAAACCCGTCTAAACTCAAAGGGGTGATCTGTAACCGCCGTTATGTATCTATATATACACATAACGTCTGTTCCATGTACTTATGCTATATGTCGACTATTTACTTCATAAATTAATAACTAAAATTTTCTGTCTCTCTCATACTTAGTAATGTTGTTGTGTTTGCTATCCTTTTCATGCTCATGTTGATTTTTAAATATTTATTGTTTCTTAAAAGATTAGAGTCGTGAGAAGTTCTAGACAAAATACCACGACAGTTTACTGGTCAGTGTTTGTTAGAGAGTCTAAAGCACTAAAGAATAAAGTCCAAAATTGCTATTCTCTGACACAGGTCAACCGCAAATTATTAGAAGCTTTAAACTTTCGAGTGTCTGAAGTACTGGGGCCTCTAAAATTCTGTAGAACATGTTAGGAAGTCATATTTTTCCCTTTTTTTTTTACTGCGTTGACAGAAATATAGTATTGAAATAAATCGAACACTGAAGACAGGGTTGTCACTGTTTTAGAGATATTTAATTATATGTAGTTTAAATGAGATATTATTATATTAAATAAGTAAAGAAGTAAATATTCGAATATGAGAAAGTACAAATTCGAAAGTCATTGTTTTTCTGTTATTTTACATACATTCAACTTTTAGTCGTTTTACTTATTACCATGCTATTTTTGTATTAAAATAATTAGAATATTCATTTTGATTTCTGAATTTTTATGATAACATTAATTATAGGAGTCTTCATGCATTCCATATCAATTTCTTGCTTACTTCGATTTTATGTCAGATTAAAATATTATAATTATAATCTTACGTATTATTCTGAATACGAGTATGTAAACTATACTATTTTCTAGTAATATTTTTAAAACAGTTTATAAGAGAGCGAAAGTATGTACAAATTGAGAACCTCTCTTCTTTTGTTAGTTGGTCAAAAATATAAATGTGTTAACCCTAGTTGTTCTTTTTGCATCTATGCTGACTGCCATAAGATACTTTGAGTGACAACTGTCGCGTAGAGACAGTATAAACTTAGACAGTAAGACAACTTGGTACGGTATTAGGGTATTTAATTTAATGGCGAAAATAACTTTAAATTAATGAAATAATGGTAAGTTATGGTTAATTATGTGCTGATTGATAATAGTTTGAAACAGTTTTACGAAATAAATGAAGTATTATAGGAATGACGGCAGACTGTAATGTAAATATAAACCTTATAGCAATATAAGATCAAATCACTTAATAATATAGGTACTGAAATACAAATAAAGTACTATGTTTAGAGAGTAATCACATATTAGGTTTGTTTCTGTCGAAGATTCTATATTTGTGGCTAGTTGACTTACTGGTGAAGGGAATGATAAATAGCGCCAGAAATTTTGACAAAAACTAAAGTGATTTCAAGAGGTTCCATTTTTTCGTTCATTTTGCCAAAACAAATAAATATTTCTAAAATCATTTTTTGAAGTGTTTGACAGGAATGGGATTTTTTGAGATTAGAATGATTTTACTGAAAATTAACTAGGACTTTTAGAGGCAGATCGGGTTTGGTCGCGGTAGAGAATACTCGCTTTTGAAAATAGTTCAGGTGTTAAATTATAACGCGTGTGAAAATTTTGAAATTAGAGCTCGCTCGCTTTGCTCATTTCCCAAGTGTATAAGTGAAACAAAAGCCTTCGTCGATTAAGGCTTATTATAGTGTTTGTGTTGTGAAAGTGATACATCATAAATCTCTTTGAGACCTTTGGCGATGCCTTTCAAGGATTCGTCTTTGTAGTACCTGATAGCTTTGATCAAATCAGATATTTGATGATGTTATCTTTCGTCTAAGTAATATAATCAATTTATAGCTACTTCCTGCTGTTCTCCAGTATCAAGGATAAAGTTTTGTGTTGCCTCAGGTCTCAGAAAGATTTCTAACTAATACATATTTTTTCAAGGTATTTATTTTCAGGCCTAATTTTCAAAGTATTTAACTTTCAGGTGGCGGTACTATAAGTACGGTTCTGCCTTAGACTCCGTTTCTCTCCCATCATCTTATCAGATTAATTGATAGGCAAATTACAATAGTGGTAGCGTAAAGTCCTTTTCTTTCAGAAGCAGCGCGCCACTACATTGTTTTGGGCCATCTAAGGGTAGACTATTTATTAGTTTTCCTTACGTTAGGACTCATAAGATGTATGTTTGGAAAGACTGAGTGGATGAGTGCTACTAAACATTTAAATTCAGCAACATATAGCTAGGCTGTTTTATAGTTCCGGTACAACCAAAACAATAACATATTTGAATGAAAACTTTTGATAACCTCATATTGCACATCTGCTGATTTATTCTCATGATATTTGGATATATGAACACATTAAGCTGTACATATACTCGTATTATTATACTGTTATAAAATATAACAGTATTTACCTCATTCCGGGGATAAGGCGATCAAAGATCTACATAAGAAGACCAAACATCTATGTAAGGAGATCAAACCTACGTAAGGAGTTCAGAGTTCGTGTATATTGAACGAGATCCAAAATATTTATACGTTCTCACTGCAAATTCGTATTTCACGAATGCAGTACGAGATTTGGAATATTTATCTTTACATGATTTCATACTTTGAAACATTTAAACACAATGTTTATTGACAAAAGTATTCGGTTATTGAAGGTTTTCATCATAAACTAACACAAAACGGAAAATAATCGTATTGGAATTAGGTCTCTTTTCCCCAAATAAAAATTATATGAAGAATCACTTTCTTACACACGTGCACACTAGATAACTCGAATAAGAGTCGGGCGAAGGTTTAAAGCTGGTCAGATGTGAGAGTCGGGCCCTTCGAACCCCACCCTTCCAGCAGGGAAAGCCGGCCGCCAGGAGCAGCAGCAGGGAGGGATACACAGGATATCCGGCCGAAATAGTGACCTGCTAGCGGTTGCTATCTCGCAACTGGATATCCGAACATGCACTAGGTACACACACCACACGACCATGATATTCCTGTAGGGATCATTCGAGTCATGAGGAATCTCTGGTCACAACTACTTAGCTTAGGGAATCTTAAATAATAACTAAATTTGAGAACCTTAGGTTCTAACTTTAATAAAAGAGTGTTTGGATGTATGACTGGATTAAGAGATGAATGAATGATGATCGGTAAGAGATAAGAAGGTTTGAAGAATTAGTGTCTTTAGTGGCGTGGTTAGGGTTAAACTTGACGGATTCGTTGGTCAACTTTGGAGCAAGGTGTAGAGTTGGCAGGGAGCCTTGCATTCTATTTCGCTTAGGTTTTCCCTTTATAGATCTTAAGGATCTAAACTCCAAATCCTATACCTGTTTTCCTTTCAGAGGATGGTGATAGCAGCGATGCAGTCTGGCGCAGCTCAGAGGGGCAGATAATATTATTCTCATTGTACTAATGTCATTAATCACTATTTCTTTTAGCATAATGTTGGCCACGAAGAGAGAAGAAGGACAGACTGCGGACCACCGATCGCTGTAACTGTAAGGTGTAGCAGATAGCCGGAAAACAAGCTAAGTTGCTTGCTTTTATTTAACTTCACGACTGATTTTATATTTTCGTTTATATCGTTCATGACGTATTGTAAGATAACATAAAAGTCAAATTGGCTTTTATGTCATCTTACCAGAATTTAAATCCCATTAATTTCATTTTATTATGTGTTTATGTGCTAAGCGAATGTTTTCTTGTTTGTGCTGGCGTTTATTGACTTTTCGGTTATTTATTTTTGATACAATGAACTGGCAATACCTGTTTATTTCTGATTATACAATGAACTGGCAACACCTATTGTTTTCTATTGATTTATAAATTTATATAAGTTAGTGTCGGAACTACTTTACTACTTTAAGTTCACTATTTATTTCATAATTTATTTTTAAAAACACAACGTAAATCTTACACAACGATGAAGGGTCCATTTGAGTTAGATAGTTACTAGACGATCACGTTTATGTTTGGCCAAATATTAAATAAATAATTAATAAATAGGAATAGACTTACATCACGCAGACAAAAATCGAAACCTGTAGATAGGTGTTTCTGTATAGCATAATCTATACCTCTAATCTATACCTAGTTGACCCACTTTGTATTGCTAGTAGTACAAAGCTACAAAAATATCAAAGAATAAATAGCTTTTACTGTAGATATCTTAAGGATTCGAAGAACGATTAAGTTGAGAGAAATTGATTTAATATTGTCATATTAATCTAAAACATGCATGATTTATCTTTAAAACTAATTTAATTATAACCTTTTTTTGACCGATGAAACGGAGGAGGTACCTTCTCAAGTCAACGCGTATGACAGAAGGGGAGGAATTAAATTAAAGATTTTTATACTTTTAACAACGTCTATTCTCTTCAATAGCGTAGGGCGAACTGCCCACAAAACATCTCATTAGTTAACACATACTAAGTACTACTATATTCTATGGTATTAGCTACTTCTCATACAAACTATTAAGTATCTACGGTGTAGGACCTTTTCAGTAGTAACTATCAGGTATTCTACGGCAAGAGGCGCTAACACGTATACCTATATATATTTTTATGTTTTATGTGTAACCACGCTTAACTTTTTACAGTATGGTTTGGATAATATTTTTTCATTGGAAAGGTTTAACTTTGAAGTGGGTCCCACTTAAATTTTATCAAAATCGGCTGAGCCAATTTTTAAAATCAACAATAATGTAAAAATTGCTTCATCTCTTCAATTCTGTACGCGGTTGAAGTCGGTCATGCCATTTTTTGCGAAAAATAATTGTCTTAAGTTGAATACCTAGATGCACCAACTAGATATTGTAGTTTTCACAAATATTAAAGCACAATTTACGTTTTAAAAGTGTGGTTGAAAAACATCACGAGCTATTACAATGTCCAGCTCGAAACACAAAGAAGAAGACAATGTCATGTCAGTTTATTTTATTTATTTAGGATTTTGTGCAAGTGAGTGCGGCTTACATGGCTGGTATTTAAAAAGCTGACGTCAAATCAAGAGTAATCATTTGTTTTGACAACATCAAAGACCCCGGCTGATTTGGGCGCAAATACGATAACGACGTGCTATGCTTTACTTTACGCTTGACGCTAATCATGTTTGCAAAGCTATGCCAGCAGCATGGTCGAACGCAATGAAATAAAATAGTCATGAACAAATATGGAGCCACTCATGAATCCAGGCTCAGTAAATATTTACTCGCTTCCATTTCGCGCCCGACTGTACGCACTCATACGGCTCCTTTTGGCGCCAAATGTCAATTTTCTAGATATTGCCCATCGTCTGATTCAACAAACAGGTTGGAGCCTCATCGTCGATACTAGAATAAATAGAGCTATTTAAGGAAGCTGTTACAAATAAATCATCACTCAAATCGAAGATACATTTTTTTTAAAATTGACAAATAAAAATTACTTTGTTATTTTTTTTTTTAAATAGATACATAATATTTTGTAAGCTAACAGTCCAGCAGCCAAGGAGTTTGATTCGGCTTATACTAAAAAAAACATTGGTGCTGCTTGACTATGTTCTAGGAAATGCTCGACCAGCTAGCCTACACACCACGACATATTTTTTGTCGACGTGTGAAAAATTGACATGACCATAACTCGTTTTGACACAGTAAAATTGTGGTGTGTCTAGCCCGGCTGGATCGTTATACGAGCTGAAGCTTGCCGCACATTCGATTCGGTTAGGGTTCGACAAATCGAACGGCAAAGCCGGCCCGAAACACGTAAATCGTTGTACCAGCCGCCCACATAAACATAGGTATTTCGCACGTCTGCTCTCTTTTATAACGGCTTGTATCATACACGAGCCTTTGTTGTACCTATGTTAAGGTAGCGTTAAGGATAAAATAGTGGGGCGGGAAATTGTAAACGCAGCTGATGATTTTCCTGGGTTTATAAAATAAGACTCGCATAGGCACTGAAGTATCCTCACTATTATGAGGTTAAGTATTTGAATACGAGTAAAAATGCATCAAATAGTAAATCCATTGTACATACCAATTAAAAAAGTTTTTTAATTTTCAGATACCTATTCGTATTTACGAAAAGGAAATGCATGTCACCTACCAGTGATAAAACGTTCAGTGTTCTGATAGTCCATGCCCTTTAAGAAATATATCATGAATTTTTTAAGTTTGTTGGAGTTTAGGGTCCGTAATCAGTTAATCTGCTTCTTAAAAAACTGATTTTCAAACTCGTATAGTTACTCAAACATAAGACGTAGAAGTTTGGTGTAGTAATAATAAATGTTTAGAAGGTCATGTACTACCATTATATAAAACTTTTTTTTTTGGCCGGCTTTTTTGAGTTCATACCCCACCTCAGTGCCTAAGTAGCCACAAATAACACCGAGATGGCCACATGCGGCACACCTACCCTATATTAGGGACATCTTAAACACTTAATCCCAACAAAAACATGGCATTTAAAAAGTACAACAAGTCGAGCAATAATTCATCAGTAAAAAGTAGTGAGATCAAAATGTAAGCAATTTAATTGCTGTTTGACGTTCAACTATACCTCTCCTACTCGTATATAGATCCAAATCTAACAATATCTGAAATTCTAGAGATAGGTATACTTGGTAAAGATAAAAGATGCAAATATATTTTCTTACCTAAACCGCCTTCGATGCCGTCACTCTGTTGCAGAACTGTATTTCTGTAATATGGAAACATCACGTTACCTGGGTAAAAAAAATAGAAGTAGGTGCCAACTCTAACATAATGTGTTCTAAAAATTGATTCCGAGACACGCTCCGGCAACTTTTGAAAACTCACAAGTTTATTATAAAGCAGCGACTACTGCTTACATTCTCAGCGTTATTATTCACCCAATAGACTTATAGTAAATATTTCGTTATTTGAAAAGGTTATTCAGAGATGTGAAATCCCTTAGAATAAAAGAGACTGACCACAAATTAAAATCAACTTACAGCTAGACTAAATTAAACACTAACTAGTGTTAACTTATAACGAGGGTCTCAAACAAAATTACATTTAATAGTGGGCTTGTAGTATCGCGTTTTATACCGGAGCGAAAACATCTCGTGTTCAAGTGCGGTACCAGTGATTGTGAAGTGACTAGTTGTGTGAAACGAGCCCTTTTCGTTTGAATGTAACTTTTTATTCCCTGTACCGATTTACTTGACTCTTTGTATACATGCTTTTCAAACAAGATAAAAGTTACGTTTGTTCCTGTTTTTCCGAATTTTCCTTATCTAAGGGGTCAAATTGGGTCCCAAAAATTGTCATTGCCCTTCATTCATTATTCATCAAATATTTAGATGCCAATTCAATTCTATTGGTGGTTCAAAAATATCTCTTTGCTTCGTGCTTCTTCACTTTAGAGGAGTGTAGACCTAAGAACTGTGCGGTAATGTCGCTTGTTTACGACTCTCTGAGATAAGGCTTCGCGCGGCGAGACCGGAGGCTGACTGCTCGCTCAGGTTACAGCCATTCAGTGCAGAGGAGGTTTATAAATTAATCTCGTCTTGTATCCCACCAAAAGTCTCCAGAGACTTTCATGGCATACATATGAAACTGTTGAGAACTGCTGCCTATCCCCTGTCAGCTGTGCTAGCGGAACTGTTCAACCGTTGCCTTAGAGAAGGGAATTGTCCCGCCCCACTCAAGATTAAAGTCGTCCCTATCTTTAAAGGTAAAGGGAAGAGAAGCGATATAGACGGATATCGTCCAGTGTCCATAATTCCTGCGATAGCAAAAGTCTTGGAGAGCGGGCTGCCGCGCATCACTGCATGGTGCCTGAAGTCTATTTTATCGTCGAAACTTCGGTAAGATTATCACGCTAAAACATAAACCTTTACAGTTAACAACCTGTCTAACTCAAACTACTCAGTTATACGCACACTCATCACTCTCACTCACACTTCACTCATCACTCCATGGTGCCTGAAATCTCCTTTATCGTCTAAACTCCTGTAAGAGACATCTAGAATATACCTATATCTAACTCTAAACTACTCGCAAAGGAGCAAGAAAAGCGCTGTTATAAAACAAAGACAATACTTTCAATGTTCTGTTGAAAAGAAACCATTAAAATCTTCATATGTTTTGCAGTTGCATCTGGTTGCATCTATATGAAATCCGATAAAATTTTGATGTTTTGACAAGTTGTCAGAAATGTCAGAGTTTTAATTATTAGGGTTTTTTCCTTATTCAGAGGTTTTTTTTGTTCATACTACCTGGCAAGAAACTCTGTACAAAAATGTCAATTTAAGTACAAAACCAATCTTATAACCAGTCAAAACTGGTATCGTAAGAAAGATAAATTCATTATAAAATTAATCCAGCAGGCTTGTTTTCAATAAAATGTTCATGACATATTTTAAATCTAATAAAAAATAGCCATGAACACTTTTGGATAGGCAAGCTATCATATCATATTATATAAATAAATAATAATTTATAAAAAAATACGGCTTAACTGGTTATCACGTGGGTGAAGGTTCTTCAGCGGCTCTTGTGATATTGTGATAATTTGTACTTTTCAAACCACTGGCGGGTGGGCACGCGCACTTTGTAGGCTTCAAAAAAAGAACAGCAAAGCAAGATGGCCGACTTTCTCGACAGTCCCTAGTCGCTGACGTCATTGGACGACGTGCCCTTGTCTATGGGATTATCCCTAAAGCAGTCAGCATACAAGCGGTTCTTATGTTTAAATTAAAAAAAATAAAAAAAAAACATAGAAATATCATAGTGCGGTATTGATATTCTATAGATAAGTTTTCAATTTTGTCACATTATTATTTCTTGTCCTATCTATTAAAGACGACTGCTAAGACGGATCTGGTAGTTATAAGTAACACTTCGACACTTCATACCCCCTCCATGGTAGCGTTAAACGCTTAACGCAACCTTGTAGGAAGTCGCATTAGAAGTTTCACTTGAAAAATAAAATCAGCCGATCCATATATGTCATCAAAGACCGTAAGGAATTATTTAACATAAATCATCACGTCTTATTAAATATTTTACACAGAATAGCTGATTTTTAATTATGATTTGAGGTTTAGTCTCATAAGAGATACTTACCAACGATACAAAAATCTCCAATACCATGGCTCAGTAGCAGCTCACTCTGATACGCCGTCTTCACGCCAAATTGACTCTTATGGTCGGGTTGTTGAGCAAGCAAGGCATCGAGTAGAGAGACGGCTCGGGCCGTCGGAGCCATAGAAGAGAGAGAAGGAAATGCTGTTCTGTGGCGGATATGGCCCAATAGTCAATAGCGTACTTCCGCGACCGCGGAGTCGCGAACAGGCGCCGCGAGCAAATCCCCAGGGAACGGCTTGTATCGCTTGTGGACTCGTGTGTCCTGCACGGCCTAAAGCTGAGTCGACAAGTGTGCACCGGCAGGGAAGAGTGGAGG
The DNA here is from genome assembly GCA_964007245.1 of Hypomecis atomaria. NCBI lineage: Eukaryota > Metazoa > Arthropoda > Insecta > Lepidoptera > Geometridae > Hypomecis > Hypomecis atomaria. The sequence continues at coordinate 32,090,284 of OZ023279.1, forward strand.
GGGTGGCTGCGCATGAGTGTGGTATGGCGGTCAACATGCGTAGCCATCCCCTCCACAGTACCCTCAGCGCGACTTACGTGCCGCTACGTATGTATTAGGAATTTTTAAGTACTCAATTCTCGTACTTATACCTACTTACTTGATTTTGCGTGGGGAAGGTTTGCATGCCATGACTTAAAGCACCCCGGGCAGAGGGGCGGCTTATTTGGACAACCTTCGCAACGAAAACTGGTTTGCTTTGACGGTTGTATAAAGCAACCTCGACACCTCGAGAAAACTTTGTTGCGTTTTGAGTTTTCTCGTACTGGTATAAGCTCTGGCCAGTGTCCATTAGACGAAAACTAAAAGCAACCATAACAAAATAACGTGTTGACAGAATCTGGTAAGAAAACAACATAATTTCAGCCATCCACACAAAACTGGGGCACAAAAGCATGAAAATGAAGGAGCACTGAAATTAGTCAAACCTCTTTATCGGCGATCGCCCCACCGCGAGCTTATTAATAAATCTGCGGCGGCATTATTCGCGGAAGGTGAAACAACAAACATTATACACATAAATCTGCAACCTATCTCGAAGAGAGTTATTTGGGTGACACACGGGGGATGAGAACAGAGAGCTTATTTTACGATAATACTTTGCACACCTATCAAAGACCGATGACAATGCATTTATTCACTAAAAAAATTTCAAAAAAAATTCTAGGAAAAACTTAAAACCAAAGAAAATATAATACACTCAAATAATCGGCCAAGTACGAAACGAACTCGCGCACGGAGGGTTCCGTACTGTATGGGAGCCCCTTTAATATTTATTTTATTTTAATTTTATTATTTTTTAACAAATAGCGCTCGTAGCGTAGTTTGATTAGGTGTTTGTCAGCGATCACCGAAATTAAGCAACGTTCCACACGGTCAGTATTTGGATGGGTGACCGCGGGTGGCATTTTCCGACTGAGCGCTACCGTGGCTCGGATGACACTTTAAATTGTAGGTCCCGGTTGTTTTAACCGTTTAGCCAAGTCAGAGGCCTTCAGGCGGCCTAAAAACTCTGACACCAGGGCTAGCCACCTACTTAACACAAATAAACTTAGGCTATAACATAATATTCACTACAAGCATCCCAGTAATGAGAGAAGTTATTTGCTTAATTATAACGTTTTGAACGCTTAGTAAACATTTAATTCTGTATCGCCCTTATTTCATATTATAAAAAGCTCTGTAAAAAATTAGTGCGCCAGCTAGGAAACAGTTTGCACGCTGTTTGAATGCTAAATTACGGTCGTCACACACTGACAACACGCGTGCGACGGGGGTGTCCCCCCGTCGTCTGTCGTGTTCTCTCGCGCTATGCGCGCTGAGAGCAGCAGATCTCCCTGGTTGATCCTGCCAGTAGTTATATGCTTGTCTCAAAGATTAAGCCATGCATGTCTCAGTGCAAGCCGTATTAAGGCGATACCGCGAATGGCTCAATATATCAGTTTTGGTTCCTTAGATCTTACTCAGTTACTTGGATACTGTGGTAATTCTAGAGCTAATACATGCAATTAGAACTCTGACCAGTGATGGGACGAGTGCTTTTATTAGATCAAAACCAATCGACGGAGGGCCTCGCGTCCGAAGTCGTTAATTTTGATGAATCTGGAAAATGAATGTTCGTTATACTGTCAAACAAATTTCACCCTTATATCGAACGAAATACGAATCGTAATCGTAATCGAAATACGATCGAACGAAATATAACCCCAATTTTTCGCTGTTTCACAAGTTTTGCTTTATATCCTATCGTTCATCGTAATTTATGCAGAATTAACAATGATTCTACAATCTATTACTTTAAATTGAAGTTTCTCGCAAAATAGTTGTAAGTATATGTTGAAAATGTCACCACGCAACTTACCCAAAATCTTTAGTAAATTTGTCAGTCAAATATGTAAGTATTAAGCAAGTTTGTACAGGCCGAGTGGCCAACACTGATATCAGCGCCTTTAGGCCATAAGAAGCCTTTGACGTGACTTAGCGATTGTTGTCTTTGGCCAAACAACTGAGACCTATAAAATACCATCCGATCGATGGTAGCGCCCTACGCTTTAAGTTTTACTTTATAATTAAACATCTGAAAATGTTTAGGTATTTATTTATTTATTTGTTTATAGGCGAGCAGTGTATACTGATGTGCCTATATCAAGCAGAGTCGAATAATATTAGTATTTATCTGTCAAGGAAATTTTTTCCTTCTTTATCCAAAGGTCCAGTCTATTCTTAAATGTGTTTATAGTTCTTGCTGAGATTACATCCTCAGGCAACCTATTCCAATTGTAGACAACTCTATTGCAGAGGATGTGGTGTGCAGTGTTGGTTTGTGATGGTGTAGGCTGTAAGAGGAATTTATGGCGTCTGCTATCGCGCATATTTTCCTTCAAGGTGTATATATGTCGTGAATATTCGGAAGATTATAGAAGCCATTGAGAATTTTGAAGGTCTCAATCAAGTCTCCACGCAATCGTCGTTCTTCGAGGGTCGTGAGACGAAGAGCTTTTAACCTATCTTCATAGGTTTTGCGGCGCAGAGCATATGGAATCCTGGTGGCTTTTCTTTGTGCACTTTCAAGCAAATCAATATCTTTTTTAAAGTAAGGTCTCCACACTTGAAATCCATATTCTAGGAGAGGCCTTATATAGGTTTTATAAATCTTAATAAAAACATCCACAGTTACTGTCTGAAAGGACTTGCGTATGACATAAATAAATGAGTTGGCTCGTTTGACTATCATAGATATATGCTCTTCCCATTTTAAATCTGCAGTAATGATGACTCCCAAATCCTTCTGTTGGCCTACAGATGCTAAAGCAACTCCATCAAGTGTGTATATCTCTTTAGGGTTGGTACTACCAAGATGTAACACACTACATTTGGCTATGTTCAACTTTATAATCCAGTCCCTGGTACAGTTCTGAATGCGGTCTAGATCTTTTTGAAGTTCTCCAGACTTTATCAATGCATTAGCAAAAAACTTCCCATCATCTGCAAAAAAAGCTGATTGACATTCTATGAGCTCTATCAGATCCGTTATGAAGATTCCAAACATTTCAGGAGCGGTCACAGAACCCTGGGGGACACCGCTGGAAACCATTTTCCGTTCCGATAGTGAGTTCCCCACTCGAACCTGAAATGTTCTACCCGATAAGAAGCTCCGGTACCACTCAAGCAACTTACCACGCAACCCATGATGTTCAAGCTTAAACAACAAGCGCTGGTGGGGTACCTTGTCAAATGCACGTTCAAAATCGAGGTATGCTACATCAACAGGTTCTTTTTTATCAACTTGTACACTCTAGGCATGAACAGATGTCAATAAGTTAGTGACAGTTGACCTTTTTTCAATAAAACCATGTTGCTTTGTTGAGATCACACAATTTCTATTTAAAAATTGTGCCACTCTCTCACTTTTAATCCTTTCCATAATCTTCACCACAATGCTAGTGAGACTAATGGGTCGGAAGTTTTCCGGTTTAGTTTTGTCACCTTTCTTAAAAATTGGAGTTACTATCGCATGCTTCCAGTCTCGAGGCAAGTATCCAGCTTCAAAAGAAGTGTTCATTAATTGTGCTAAGACAGGAGCAATAGTATTAACACAATTTTTAAGTATGCAAACTGGAAGTTGATCTGGCCCGGGGGACGACTGAATTTTCAGGTTCGCAATTACTTTCTTTACATCACTTTCAGTAAAAGAAATGTCACACAAACTTTCCTCTACACGGGGAGTTGCAATAGTCATAGTGTTTTGATTGAGTGCTGGTTCTACTGAATATGCTTTTTCAAACTCAACCGCAAAAACCTCAGCAATATCACATGGTTTAGTTACTAGATCTCCATTGTCGTTTCTAATTGCTGGTGGAATACTGACAGTAGAGGTAGTACAGCGTCGCAGGTATGAATAAAAAGTTTTATCACCATAGTCAAGGATTCTGGCCTCATAAAGCACTCCTCTGTTTCCTGGACAAGGCAACACACTTATTATTCACCTCACGAAACTTCTTATAGTCATGTTCATCCTTGGACATTCTGTACCTGTCCCATAAGATTTTCTTTTCCAAAATTAACTCCAGAACACTATCATCAATCCATGGTTTATTTTTAATTGGTTTAGATCTTACTTGACGTAGAGGCGCATGGTTGTCTGTAGTAATATTAATAGCATTTATGATACCATCCCATAGCTGTTGAGGATCATCCGTTTCGCATACAGCTTGCAAAGTCTTATACAAATCAGAATTGTAACTGTCATAATTTATGCTCTGATAGTTTCGCCTGAGCTTGGGTATTGTCCTTTCTTTTTGCATTAGACACTGGATAGTGAATTCTAAGACACAATGGTCACTTTTTCCTATTGGTGGTTTATGGATAACTTCCGTAATTAATGTTTCATCATTGACCATTATAAGATCTAATAGAGAAGGTGCCTGGTTTGATTGGTAACGTGTAGGTGTGTTTACAAGCTGATGCAAATTGCTATTTAGGTACATATTTATAAACATATTTTCTGGTTTGGTATTCACATCTCCGGACTGTTGCTGATCAGTTGAAATCGGCCACTTTAAATTAGTGTAGTTGAAGTCACCGGCCACCACTATAGTGTTGTTTTCAGATGCTGTAAAATTCGTGCGACTTAAAATTCCCAACCAAACAATTTTCAGTTGCGAAAATACGAAACAATAACAAATAGCAATAATGCAACACAATTATCCATATGCAAAACCTACTAAGATTGCTAATAGTAATTTATTTACGACAAACTAATGAGTTGAGTTATACAAATGTACTTACTTGTTTTTATTCCTTGCGTCTTCAGCGAAAGCGGACCTTATTGCATGAATTATACAATATACCCATTACAATATGATTTAACGATTTCACCTTACATTTTCAAAGAAAATTCTTATTACCACTGTGAAATGACGATTGATGTGATAGCTAATCGGTTCAGTCGTTTCGGAGTCTATCCGATGCAAACAAACAATCAAATCTTTCCTCTCTATAATAATTTAATTTAATTATATAATTAATCATATGCGATGAAATCATATGAAAAATGCGGGTAGGCGGCCCGCAGCCTATATTATTGCTCTTGTAATATTATGTGTTTTTATTTCATTTTTTGAGTTATTTTCATCGCATAAGTGAATATTTTCGGAGTTTATGTACCAGTTCACTCGAGCAAGTGTTGTCCTTGCTATGCGCAAGGGCAGAAAGCAGCAAAGAAGAAATATTTTGAATCCACTCACAGGCGCAGGTTTATCACCGAAATCATTGTTGTTAAGGAGCATTTTCTACAATAAAAGTGATAAAGTGAGGAGTGCCGTCAAGTGCTATGCTGCTAAGTGTCAGGAAAGTGAAATACTCAAAAAGTCTTTGAATTTCCCCAAAAATAACGCCCTGCAACGCGCCTCCTCAGTGCAGCGCCATCTTTTGACTCAGCGCCGCACTTCGTTCTGGCAACCGTTATGTTTGTCATTACTTTTCACTACGATTAATCATCTCCGGTAACTGCACTGAGCCGTCCTTGCGAAACTTACAGCGACTCCAATAGATGGCGTGACCAGGTTTTCGTCGTCGACGTACCTATTTGAAGAAGAGGTCTGAACCGAATAATTATTATGAACAATTTCGTTAACTGACAACATTAAATTATGTTAATTATTTTAGCTATTATTTTGCTTGTATTGACATTTTCCTTTTGTTTTTTTTTTTGTGTTGGATATTTTATTTTTAAGATAATTATTGTAATAACTTCTTACTTACCATTTATCTGGTATAACCTTGCAATTTTGTTCTTGTATTTATTATAAAATATTGTAATTAATTTAATTTTGACGATAATTTATGTTTTTTGAAATTACTCAAAAGACATTCTCTTTCTACTTAGTAACTTGCAATATGTGATTGATATTTATTATTTAATTCATTTTTAAATACTATTTTAATTATTGTTACGCTATCTTACAGATAGAGAACACTATTTTATTAGCGAAAATTTTGTACTAATTGACTTTTTTTTTTCTTTGTAATTTCTTCAATTATTTTGGAATTCTTAATTAATTTGACTTGTAACGCTTAGGTAATCTCTTAATGGTGTCCTCATAATGTTTTCTTTGTCTCATAATAATGTCTAGCACTCATACTCGTGCCCCTTGCCCTCACTGTCTGGATTCCGTCAGGTTATATGCTGTGCCCCATGGCCTGAAAATACATATCGGACGAAAACACAGGGATATTGTATTGCGTGACGCTGCTGCCTCCGCAAATACGCCTTGTGCTGCTCCATGCCCTGTAGTATCTGGTGATTCGGAGTCCGTAGAAGGTATTAATTTAAAAGATCTGTACAACCTTAAAAACAAAATTAGGGTCTTGAGGCACGTACCCAAGGGAGCTAGATGCTTGGCGGCGGGAAGGTTGTCGGCCTTGATCGAGAAGTGTGTCGAGACGAATAGCACAGATGATTGGGTTTCCTTGCTCTCATTTTCCTTCACTGCACTAAAAATGCCTGATCAGGGTGACAAGACATCTTTGACGACCAAGGTTAAGCACAATATTCAGCACAGCCAGCTGCAGGTGCCTACCGAGCCTGCGCCCAAAAAACCGCAGTCCCTGTATAAATCTGTACAAGCTAAGGTCTACGAGGGAGATCTTAAGGGTGCAGCTCGTTTGCTAACCTCAGACTGCTCTTTCGCCCTACCAAGTGAGGATACTTTGGTGGCCCTGAAGGAGAAGCACCCGTCCCCATCCCGACCGCCATATATCCCCCCTGCTCCAGACCCTTCCACAAACCCGCCTAGCCTTATTGTTAAAGCTGAGGATGTGGCTGATGCGCTGCAGTCGTTTTATCGTGGTTCTGCTTCTGGTCTCGATGGTCTGCGCCCGGAGCACCTAAAATAACTGGTATCCCCATCGGCTGGCGACAACGGCCCTAGACTGCTGGAATCGCTCACACGTCTAAGCAACTTTCTTTTGCAGGGAGGCCTCAATCCTGAAATATGTCCCTTTCTCTACGGTGGCACTTTGTGTGCACTTCAAAAGAAAGACGGGGGCATCAGGCCAATTGCCGTGGGAAACACCTATAGACGTCTGGTAGCCAAACTATGTTGCCGCGCAGTTAGGGGTCCTATGGCTAATTACCTGCAGCCATGGGCGTATATGAGGGGGGGTCCGAGGGGTCCGGACCCCCCCCTTGGCCTATACATTTTCAAATATTTTTAGAAGTGTATCCTAGTAAAATAAAGCATGCCAAATATCATCTCCGAAAATGTGACAAATATTGTAGAAAGAACCCTTCTCAGTCAGGTACATCTGCTTTGTTGAGTTGCGTTCCTTCCCTAAAGTTTTTATACGGCGGATACGCATCGCATGGTCTTTTGTTTTCACCGGGTCGCCGGTCAACATGTGCAACAGATTTAATGCAAAAAAGAGAACTAACAATTTTAAGTGACAAAAGCAACCCAATTTTACGACTAGCTTTCACCCGCGTGTTCATTAGCTTTTTGTGCCATCCCAAAACATTATATTTTTTTTCGGATAGTAAAAGTAGCTGACGACACTCCGATTTTCAAAGTAGGTACGGTACACCTACGTTAGGTACGGTAAAATGCTCCTAAATTTATAAAATTAGTAAAGATTCCTAGCAGTTTTGTCACAAAAATGTTTATGTTTTCGAAAATAGATCGTTAGAAAGTGTTTTAGGACCAAAATGGCTTAAAAACGTGAAAACACATTTTTAACCGACTTTCTAAAAGGAGGAGGTTCTATGTTCGTCTGTATGTTTTTTGTGTATGTATGTTCATTGATAATTTCGCCAATTGTGAACCGAGTCGAAAAAATCTAAAGTTAGTTTAGTTCTAAAGGGTATACTCCCGGGGTGGTCCCATTTAAAACAGAAATCGGCTGAGCCGTTTTTGAAAAATCAACAATAATTTAAACAATTCGAGAGAAATATTCGAATTTTGTACACGATGGAAGGGGGTTTTATCATTTTTTGCGAAAAATAATTATAAGAACCGTCTTTGTTTAAAACCCACATTCATTGACAAACTTCAGAAGTAGGGGCTATTTTATTGATCCAGCGTTTATGCAATTGAGTTATTAGGTCATAAAGAAAACCATAATTAGGTAGCTACCTACACTAAAATAAACTTATCAAGCTTGTTTTTTCGGATGTTTATGTGTCCTATTCTAGTTTAAGTCGCCCTAGCGCACGAACTATATATATGTCACAGCCAAAGTAATAAATCTGGATATTATACATAATGACTGGTCATTATGTATAATATCTACTCAATTTAGATAAAGTGATAATTGACACAAAATTAATCACATTAACTAGCTATTTTATATAATATCTTCGAAGACTTGGATAATGTAATAAAACAAACTCGTAATAAGGACAGATTGTCTCTGGCGCTTCGCCGGCCGCTGCCGCGGCACGCTCGCTTCGCTCGCTCGGCTCGCGCGTTGTTGTCACTGTTCAAACCTAACCTAACCTAGTAATAGTTTTCCTTGGACTCTTGATCTGCCTACTAGGTTAGGTTAGGTTTGAACAGTGACAACAACGCGCGAGCCGAGCGAGCGAAGCGAGCGTGCCGCGGCAGCGGCCGGCGAAGCGCCAGAGACAATCTGTCCTTATTACGAGTTTGTTTTATTACATTATCCAAGTCTTCTAAGATATTATATAAAATAGCTAGTTAATGTGATTAATTTTGTGTCAATTATCACTTTATCTAAATTGAGTAGATATTATACATAATGACCAGTCATTATGTATAATAACTATTTAATCACTATGACTGTAACATATATATATATATATCATGTGATAAAATTAAATAATGTAAGTACTATAACTATTAATTAATAAGAAATAGCAAGAGCGTCAATTTGCATACACAAAAATCTACTTAGGTACTAGAGTTTTACAAAACAGTATGTTAACTAACAAGACAAATAATGATAAACCCCTAGAGTACTCGTAGTACTAGAGCAACAGTAACCTTCTCACTGGCAATTTAGGTTTTTATTAATTTATATTATATTATTGTAGTCTTCCACATCGACGGTCTTTTCAAGTTTTGTGGTATAAACGTAACACAGATTTAAAGACAATAATCTATTTATTCAAGAAGTCCCTATGAAAATTAAAGGAACTACCTATTTTTGACACATCAAGTTTGGCGCCGCATCTGCGGGACATCTTTTGAGAATTGGATTCTAATAAGATTCTAATCTGTTCGCTGGTAACGGAACTTAGGTGCTTACTCCGTCATACACTTATCAAAATTAGAGCAGCAGCTAAAGCTACGTAAAGGAGGTACATATAAACATTTATCACCATCAACCACCATTCCATTTTTTTTTTAAAACCATACTCCTCTTTTTTGGACAGTCGAAAAAAAATGGTGGACCCCCCCCTTGCAAGAGCTATATATACGTCCGTGCCTGCAGCCCCATCAGGTGGGATTCGGAACTCCTCTTGGTTGTGAAGCCGCCATCCACGCAACCCGAGCTTTTGTTTCGCGGGAGGGGAGTGACGATATTCTCTTGAAGTTGGATATCCGGAACGCTTTCAATAGCATTGAAAGGGATATTATACTGGCAGAAGTAAAAGAATTGACGCCTTCAATTTTCCCCTTTGTCTTTCAGTGCTACTCGTCACCGAGTGATCTGGTGTACAGTGGAGGAATCATTGCGTCACAGGTTGGAGCACAGCAGGGTGACCCGCTTGGCCCACTCATCTTCTCCATGGCTATCCATAAGGTCATCTCCAGCCTGGAGTCTCCACTCAACATCTGGTACCTTGACGACGGTACTATAGGCGGCAATCCCGATTCTGTGGAGAGAGATGTGAGGATGCTTTTTCCGGCCCTGAAAGAACTGGGCCTCGAAGTTAACACGTCCAAGTGCGAGTTTTTCCCGTGCAGCCCAGAGGCCGCAAAAGCAAAAGATAAACTCACTTCTCTTATTCCGGGGCTCAGAACAGTGGACAGAGATAGTCTGTCGTTGTTGGGTGCGCCCATTTTGTTGGAGGGAGTCGATGAGTGCATCCGTTCGAAGGCATCCGCCTTGAGATCTCTGGTGGATCATCTCAGGTGTCTTCCAGCTCACGTCGCGCTAACTCTTTTGCGGTGTTGCTTCGCATTACCCAAAGCGACTTACGTCTTGAGAACGGCGCCCACGTGGAGGTTTCCAGAGGCGGTTGCCAGCTTTGATGATGGTCTCAAACACGTGCTTGAGGACGTCCTGAATGTGCGCTTGAGTGACCAGCAGTGGTTCCAGGCAAGCGCGCCGGTTCGGTTCGGAGGCTTAGGAGTGCGTCGTCTTCAAGAGGCAGGACCCGTTGCATTTTTGGCTTCATCGTGTGGGGTCGTGGAGCTTGTCACTCGTATTTTATCGCATAATGGTGACTTGATCCGCATCCCATACGCTACTGAGGCCTTGGATGTTTGGTCCACTCTGTGCGATGGTGCTGTTCCTCCTGAGAAACCTGGCCAACAGAGATGCTGGGACGACGCATTGTACAAGACTTTAACATTATCTCTGCAAAGGGACTGCTCGGGGGTCGATCTTGCTCGGTTGACCGCAGTTACTAGGCCTGAATCTGGCGCTTGGCTTCACGCCTTACCCTCGCCGCACATGGGCACGCTCTTGGACAACAACTCTTTAAGAGTGGCTGTCGCTCTTCGTCTCGGCTGCAACGTCTGTGAGCCACACTTCTGCATTTGCGGGGCGAGAGTGGAAGCGGATGGCTATCACGGCCTAAGCTGCACGCGTAGCGCCGGGCGAAGACCACGCCATCATAGTATTAATAGTCTAATACAGCGTGCCTTGGTGTCAGCCGAGGTCCCGAGTGTTTTGGAGCCCCCTGGGTTGTCCCGGACGGACGGTAAGCGGCCGGATGGTCTTACGCTGATTCCCTGGCAAAAAGGGCGTTGCCTCGTGTGGGATGCAACTTGCGTAAGTACATTTGCATCCTGCCACCTCCCTGCTACTCAGCTCTGGCTCATATCTGGCGCAGCATATTTCTTTGGCGATCCAGCGTGGTAATGCCGCCAGTATAATGGGTACTTTTGGCCAGGGCACCATTAGGGGTGGCCTGTTTGATTAAGTTGTTTTTGATATGTAAATTGATTATTATTTACTTAAGTAATTTTAGAATTGACGATAAAAATATAGTTTTATTAATCATAAGTATTTATTTAATTTCCTAAATCTAAGTTTTTTTACAATATTCATGTAATAAATACTATAAAAAACCCTATAGGTACTTACTATAAATAAATTATTATTATTGGTATAGGTTTGGCCCTGATAATTCTCGCGAATAAGTACTATTTTATCCTTTAAATTCTCTTATCCTATATTAATATTGTTTCTATTAAGGAAAATGCAACTAAGAGTTTGAAGAATTTAGAGTAAGAATTCGTAGAAATTATGACTTTTTTCACAATCGAACTATTCGGAAACATGGCAAATGGATTAACACAAAAACTATAGGTCGAATGAATAAATAATAAATAAATGAATATTAGGGGACATCTTACACACGGCCTCTGACCCCAAACTAAGCAGAGCTTGTGATATGGCTGCCAGAGACTGATATACTACATATACATATTTTTAAATACATACTTATATAGATAATACCCAAACAAACAGAGAAAACACCAATGATCATGACAAATATTTGCCCTGGGTGGGAATCGAACCCACGCCTCTTTGACCCAGGGGTCGATGATGCGATGATCTAGGCAAGTCCACAAATTGGTTATATTCTTTTCGTCAAGTGTTCTAATTAACACGGTCTTTGATTATAATTATTTAATTTCACACCTTGCACAATACCTTGCACCTGAATTTATCGTACTGCATACTCGTATTTGACCTAAATTTATTTTTTATTCATTTGTGTAAAAATTAGATATAACGGGACAATAGCTTTAAGTTTAATTTTAAATAGTGCCACTTAGTATAATTTCGAAGGACTAGGAATGGAAGTGGCAACATTCCTGGGGTAACGCTTGTGACAAACGCTGCTAATTGATTCTAAGGAGGTTTCACGTGACACTGACATCGCATGATCGGCCGATGGGCGGGATTGATTGATTTTCCTACCCAACGCTAATGTAAAGAAACAATTAATGATTATTATTTACCTTGTCTAGTCATCTCTTGTTTACTATCTTATCTAGTCATCGTTTCGAACACGATTAAAAGTAACATTATGTCAGGAATGGACGAGCGGTAAACGAAAATTCTGTATAGGCCTTTTTGATAGCCCAATGCTGAACATACGCCTACGAAGGGTGAATGGGCCATGTTCGCCACGTTAGCCCAGTGCGGGTTGGTGGATAAACAAACATTCACATTGCTCTTTTGTTACAGATACTGATGATAATCGCCCGAGGACGTGCGAATGTCAAGATGGCCGTAACGGGACAATAGCTTTAAGTTTAATTTTAAATAGTGCCACTTAGTATAATTTCGAAGGACTAGGAATGGAAGTGGCAACATTCCTGGGGTAACGCTTGTGACAAACGCTGCTGATTGATTCTAAGGAGGTTTCACGTGACACTGACATCGCATGATCGGCCGATGGGCGGGGAAATGCGAGGTGACAGGTCAGATGTCAGTTGTGGGTGTGGGAGTTGTAAATAGAGCTTGTTCGGAAGAAGTTGTGGAAAACTGAGATGAGAACGGTTCAAGTCTGGTGATTCTTGATAGAATGGTGGCAGCGTGCGTTACGCTGCGGAACGCCATGTCCTTCGCTTAAAGCCCTCTCTATAATTGTAATCATACGTAATCTTCTGTGAAATAAACTGATTGTTCGTGACGTCGCCTTTATCTCCTCGCCCGCTAAACCCACGCCACGCCACACTGAAGTATTGTTGGGTCAGTGGTATAAATCATCACCACATTGAAGCAGAATCCTAACTGATGCGGTGCCTTTTTATGGATCCGACATCAGAAGGTGGGATCGAAGGGCTAGATCCTGAGGAGATGCAGGATTACAAGAAAAATTCTTCGACTGCATCAATCATTCTCGCCTATGAATCAGAGCAATATTATCAAGCAAATCACAAAAGAAAATGGCGAATGATAACAAAGAAGACCACTATGCTACAATACAATCTACACCGAAAGAAGAACAGAAATTGCTTCGTTTACTGTTAACCAGAACATATCGCTCCAGCCTATTCGGAGAAGCGGGTCCAGGGTCCGAGGGAGCTGGGAAGGGTCACCTGCTCGATAACTCGAGAAGCAGTCTGGCAAAACCCCGGGTGAGCTCGTCCAATTTTAGTTAGATAGTAGTTCTGCATGTTTTTGACTAAATTTGACTTAGTTGTGTTGTGTGTTGTGTTTTCTAGTACCGCGCGGTATCATAACATTTTACTTTCGGAGGTAGGTCAAGGAAATCTTTTAAGTGATTCTTAAATTCTCTGTAATAATAAAAGCGAGGGTAAGAAAAGTTGAACTCATTTAATTTTTGTTGGTGGGTAGTTCGAAAACTGCATCTAGGCTGAGTCGAAGGGATGCAGTTGTCCGGTTCTCTGCGGAGATCGAAGGGACGCTGTTATCCGGTCTCATGCCTCGATCTGGTATCTGATAAGCGTAGGTGGGTTGTACGAAAGTTGCATCTGGGCTGAGTCGAAGGGATGCAGTTGTCCGGTTCTTGCGAAGATCGAAGGGGCGCTGTTATCCGGTCTCATACCGATGGACTGGAGTCAAAGAGACACAGTTGCCGATTCTCGCATTTACTGGGTGGTGAGTGCGGTTTGAGGGACACTGTTGTCCAATATTGGGTGTGCGATTTGGTAGTATTGGCAAAGAGTTGTCCTAGTGAGTGTTGATTTTCCTACCCAACGCTAATGTAAAGAAACAATTAATGATTATTATTTACCTTGTCTAGTCATCTCTTGTTTACTATCTTATCTAGTCATCGTTTCGAACACGATTAAAAGTAACATTATGTCAGGAATGGACGAGCGGTAAACGAAAATTCTGTATAGGCCTTTTTGATAGCCCAATGCTGAACATACGCCTACGAAGGGTGAATGGGCCATGTTCGCCACGTTAGCCCAGTGCGGGTTGGTGGATAAACAAACATTCACATTGCTCTTTTGTTACAGATACTGATGATAATCGCCCGAGGACGTGCGAATGTCAAGATGGCCGTAACGGGACAATAGCTTTAAGTTTAATTTTAAATAGTGCCACTTAGTATAATTTCGAAGGACTAGGAATGGAAGTGGCAACATTCCTGGGGTAACGCTTGTGACAAACGCTGCTGATTGATTCTAAGGAGGTTTCACGTGACACTGACATCGCATGATCGGCCGATGGGCGGGAAAATGCGAGGTGACAGGTCAGATGTCAGTTGTGGGTGTGGGAGTTGTAAATAGAGCTTGTTCGGAAGAAGTTGTGGAAAACTGAGATGAGAACGGTTCAAGTCTGGTGATTCTTGATAGAATGGTGGCAGCGTGCGTTACGCTGCGGAACGCCATGTCCTTCGCTTAAAGCCCTCTCTATAATTGTAATCATACGTAATCTTCTGTGAAATAAACTGATTGTTCGTGACGTCGCCTTTATCTCCTCGCCCGCTAAACCCACGCCACGCCACACTGAAGTATTGTTGGGTCAGTGGTATAAGACATTACCACATTGAAGCAGAATCATAACTGATGCGGTGCCTTTTTATGGATCCGACAGATATGTATTTAAAAACCCAAAAAAAAAAAAAAACATTTTTAGCGCCAAATTGTAAGTAGGTAGTTAATTTTTTTACACCCAAACCTATCACGTAGGATATCAAAATAAATGGATTTAAATGATTACAAAAGTTTACAATTTTACATATTATGTCATGTATTCAAATTTATCCTTTACTTGTATACGAAATACTCAACAAAGTAGCAAGTTTAAAAAATCCCCTATATACCTACAACAATCGCTCAGCTATCACTGCTTTAAAATCACTAGTACTTGCTAGTGTTGTTCCTAGGCATATTAGATCTAAATAAACCACAGAGATTTATACAAAAAATCGGCCAAGTGAGAGTCGGACCCGCGCATGAAGGGAAATCTAGGTCCCGTACCAATGAGTTTTTTTAACCGGCTTCAAAAAAGGAGGTTCTCAATTCGACTGGATGTTTTTTTTGAGTTCCGTAGTAAAACGAGGAACCCTTTATAACTTTGTTGTGTCCGTCGATCCGTCTGTCCGTCCGTCCGAACATTACGGTAAAGTTAGCGTTGTCCAGGAACTGTAGGCATACGAGTAAATAAACTTATTCTACCGACGGCGATCACATTTTAAATAATAGGACAAAATAACGAAAATTTACGTTTCTTAGAAAACCGTCCATACATTTCTCCAAGAGTTGATGAATTTTTCGTACAAATCAGCTTGTATGGTTTTCGCCATTTCAGTGTTAGTCCCATAGTAAATGAAGCGGCCAAGTATTTTACTTTGACCGTTCGTTGGCGGGAAGCGTTATGCGCTCGAAGGCTTTATGGCGTCAATATATTAAGTGGACTGTATCTGTTAATTCGCTAGGATCACTGATTACATATCACATGGCATGTCATGACAATTAGAGCGATATCTAGGTAAAGAAAATAGGAACCACGCACCTTCAGACTTCTGGAACTTTCTCCGGATCCGAGGACCTGGCTGCTCGGCTAGATTCGCACACAAATGTCCACTAATTTTTTTTAAATATAGTTCACACTGTAGATTAGCTTATTTGTACCGACGCACTTGCGTGTTTTCTGATTGTTACTTAAACATTACACTGCAATATTAGCGTTGTTGACACGAAGAGAGTCTCTTACGCAGGCTCCTATCGTCGACTGCGTGGCGGTATTGGGATTTGTGGGGGTGAAAGGGAGAAGGAATCGCTCAATTAGCCTATATTGCCATGTGACGGAAAGAGAAAGCTAATGAACTAGTTATTGTAGAAAAATGCATTGAATGATACATCTAGGCGTCAACAGTAAAAATTGTTCATAATGACAGTATATGCCTTTTTATCACCTTTTTAATTCACTTTGCAAAAAACACCTTCTTCTAAAAACATAAACTAAGGAAAACCTCATCTCAACACCTACATAATTATACAAGCACAAAATGCAAATTAAAAAGCTATATAATTTCCTCAAATTCAAAGTTGATCCTCTTTGATTTCAAAAATAAGCTAGATGACTAAAATATAATATGGTTAGTCCGTTAACTAGTCTATCAAAAAACAAAACTCCCCACATTTTGGGAAACACAAACCCAAACTTATTTGGGTTTACATTTCCCGAAACACTGCTGTTACTGCACATCTAAGTCTAGCTACGAATAGGATCTAGATAGACAGATATTGACAAGATTTATTAATATTAGGATCGGCTCTCAACAGAGCGGCCGGCAAACAGTTTAACATACACATTTGTCTAGACATGAGTTGGACATGTAGCGATGCAGACATAACTTGTCTATGACAATAATTTGCTTTGTTTATGGTCAGGAGAAGAATGAAGGCTTCATGCGTGTGGTCTGGTTGTAATTGATCTGATAAATGACTGCAAGATGTTGAATGGTTCGTGTGTAATTTGGTAATTGCTCTTTATCTGTTACAGGG
This sequence comes from Hypomecis atomaria, assembly GCA_964007245.1. Lineage (NCBI taxonomy): Eukaryota > Metazoa > Arthropoda > Insecta > Lepidoptera > Geometridae > Hypomecis > Hypomecis atomaria. The sequence continues at coordinate 32,106,954 of OZ023279.1, forward strand.
CTCAAGATCAAACATGACGATGGGCGAGGCCCATAAAAGCATTAAAGATATCATCTTATTAATATACTCGTAATTGGAACCATGGTTACTTAATAAGAATTTATTAAAAGTAAACGGCCAAGACATTATCGGCACAGGGAAACCTAGTATGAGTATTTTTTTTATTTTTTATAGTACTAAAAATAGACCTTATAAGTACCATGTTATTTGGTTCACGTGGATTTTTTACAAGCTCAAAGTGAATTTGCCAACCCGTGCCTTAATTGGCAGAGACATCTGGCTTTTAAGCGGGACGCCATAGGTTCATTCCCTCCTGAACAGACATTTAACGATAAACTCATAAATGGCTTTGGGCATTAATAGTGCTCTAAGTAACTGATCCTTGACACCGCCGACACGGGGGATCTCAGTGGGCAGCTATAAGCACAAAAACGTTAAGAAGTAGGGCAGGCTAAGACACTTACGACTCAACTGCGCGGCAGCAGCACCAAATTTCAAACACCCTTATATCAAACAGAAGCAAAAGATCGAAAGAAGCCGTTTGACAAATAACCCAAGATCAGTCGAGGAAAACTTTCTCCATCGTGTATTCTACATTATGTATATTGATCGTTTGCTCTCAAAGGAACTCCTTGTAAATCCTTTATGAATGCTACAAACACGTCAATCTTATGACTAAAGAATACGGCGCGTATTCGAACAAAGTTTACCGGAAACAAAAGATGCGAAATTTTATTTTCTACATTAATGGTTGTAATGTTGCAAACGGGGAAGCCGTTTGCAGCACCACAAGTTAAAAGAGGCTGAATGTAGAGAAGCTAACAAAAAGGTTAGTTTCTCTACATTTCCCCCAAAACCCCAGAAAAATTTTCACTCATTGAAAATTTTGCAGGTTGAGAACAAGACCTTGACCATCCAGACAGATTCACACACATCTTCCATACTCCCTCGCACGCACACTCAATCATAAGTTGGGGTTATGGTTCACAATCCATGATGACCATACTCCACAAGGAATTATTCGATTATAACGAAGGCTTATTTTTTTAGAGTTAGGTGTCGTAACCCGCACCTTTTCGAAAACCCTATAAAAGTCAAAGTAAAAAATATTTACAAGTTAATAATATTTACAAGTGGCCTAAGTAAGCCTTAATACTTTTCAGAGAAATGAAGAGAAAAAGTAGTTTTCTATTCAAATCTTAAAGTTAATATTTAAATTGCAACGTGTGCAATTTGAAATATCAAAAGATAAAAGCACAATATAGGCTTTATTGGTTTCTTAACCATTGTGCAAGCCTTTTATTATTGAAAAAAAAAAATCAAGGGTATTACAAAAAATAAGCCAAAGGGTTTAGATTCTTTGTGAAGCATTAACAGGTAGTACTTTTGTACATAAAAAAGAATTACACGAATATACAATCATAACATTATTAGTAATCAGTATACACCAAACAAAACGAAAACTATTACAACCTTCTTAAGAAAACAAAAACATAGATCAGCACTAGTTAAAAAAAATAAAAATCATTATAATATATTATACAAGTTAGCATTTAATATCTTTAACAAGCCATCTACCTCTCGAACCGTTAGGGTCCTCCAAGACCCCCCCGAGTGGGTTCCCGCCTTGTCGTGGCGGGGGGGCTTAGTAGCCAGGTCTCGCCAGCCTGGTGAACCAAGAGGAACCCGAGGTGGGGCCGGCCTCTCCGGGTCTTGGGCCTCGACAAGCCCGTGCGGAGGCTGGCCAGTAGGTCGCAAGTCGACTGAGGTGGACTGCGGTGTCGCGCTCGTCGCGATACCGCGGCCGAGCCCATCGAGGCGGGGGCGGCGACGGGATGGACGGGCGGCGAGTGTGCCGCTGTCTATCCGTCCTGCCAGCGGCCCTAACGGGTGCCGCCAACGTGTTGGCGGAGGCGGTGGGGCTGCAGGGGAAGAGGAGTGTCGGTATCGCGACGGCCGTTCTCCCTATCCTCTGCAGCCGTAGTGGCAGGCGCGGGGCCACTTTAATTGACCCGTTGCATCGGGACCAGGGCTGTCGGGCACGGGTGCTGTCTGACGCCCAGTGCTGGTTGGTCCCAGGTGGTGGATGACGATGTGTCTGGTGTTCGACACATCGTCAATCTAGCGGGAGCGCAAGCTCCGTGGTGGGGCCCGAGTTGGGCCAGCGCTGTCGGGTGCCGCGGAGGAGTGCGAAAGCGTGCCCGTAGCCCCGACACCAGGCGCAGTGGTGGAACACCCAGGGGTTTTGGTGGGTATACTGTCCAGTCGGCAGGACTCCCACATAACCACCCGCTTGCCCTCGAGGTGAGGTGGTATCTATAAAAGATTTCCCCTGGTAAAAAAAAAAAAAAAAAAAAAGGGTCCTCCAAGACAAAGACCAAAGAAGACAATTTTTCAACAATTAATGACTGAAGACGTATGAGAGCAGAGAGAGACTCGCGGAATAATATACACATAATACCAGGTAGTAATAGAATATAATTTATATATGAGGCCAAGTGTTGATATGTACTACTATGTACTACGAAAGTATAATGAGTGTTCAGCTGTAAGTTAGGTAACTTACAAACTGTATGTGACGTACACTGAGAGGATACTCTCCTCCAGCTCGCCGTATAGTCTCCCAAACCCCAACTAGAAGGTGACCGTTAGGTTTAAACACCGCCAAGCGAAGAATGGGTGTAGGTTACAGAGGTAACCAGGTAGTAAGTGACTGTATGTAGGGGTGCGGTATTTATGTAGCCTGTGTACTGTAAAGTCAAGTATAGAGTAATGTATGGAGAATCGGAGTACGATAACCAAAAGAGAACCAAAATACCTAAGGTGTAAGCGATGGGTGGATACTTGAGGAAGTATCGGTTTAGAATTTAGGAAAAAAAGAAAACAAGTCATAGTAAAATAAGAATATATAAGGAGTCAGGGGTGGATAAGTTAAAAGATTGGGCGCCAAACTGTAATGTTGCAAACGGGGAAGCAGTTTGCAGCACCACAAGTTAAAAGAGGCTGAATGTAGAGAAGCTAACAAAAAGGTTAGTTTCTCTACATGGTCTCCATGACTTTTGCCCTAAAGTGCATAGTTTCCGAGATATCGGCCAAAAACATTTTTTCAAGATCAGGAACGCATTCTCGTGTTCACGTGTCAGGAACGCATTCTCTGAACGGCCGAACTATGATACACATATTAAGTATCACGAAAAACAATTTATGCCGCTAATAAAAAAAACCGGTTAATTAATTATCCTCTTCGCTGAGCGATGTATTAAGTCTACATTGTTCGGTCCTCTAAGATAATACTTAAGATAAAATATTTCTGGAAAATTTCTGTATTAATTATTGCTACCTAAAATAAGATTTGGTTGCAGTTATAGGAAATCATTTTTATTTATAATTTGTTTTTTAGTTAAATGTTATGTGCCTTGTTAAGTACGTATTAACTTTAAACCCAAGTTTTGACAAATAGTACAGTCAATAAGACAATAGTAAATCAAAATTCTAGGAAACAGGAAAGAAGGAAGACTATTCCATTCTTCAATTCCCTGGCAGTACGGTACTGTGCCATCTGCCTCGGTTCTGTGCCAATAGGGTCCAAAAGGTTTTAGAAAACAGAAGTCTATGCCTAGCGGCTTAGTTTGGGGTCAGAGACCGTGTGTAAGATGTCCCCAAATAATTAAAAACAAAAAAAATAGGTTGCGTAAATTTTCCATATTATAACAACAAGTGTTAAGTAAGTAGGGAAAATTCTGCCATCTGCGAGCTATTCTAGCGTGCGCTCCAAGAAATGTAAAAAAAGAACTGTCGAATCGAACAAATGTCAAATCGAACTTTTTCCTACAAATTTTCCTATTTTGAGTGAAGTCTAGAATGTAGTTTAGAAATCCTCTGAAACATGCTTCGATATAGGCATATCAGAAAAAATATTAAAAAATATTTATTACACCCAAATAATCATCATCATATCATACAAAAATATTTATATTTGTAATTTAATTGTAAAGATACAAATTCTCACTCTAAAAGCACGTAAAATAGAGATTAAAGAAGATGGATTAGCAGTGCTACTTTTGCATCACACACACATTGAAGCTCCCTGGTTTGGGCGCATCGCGACGGCAATAGTTTAGTGCAGGGAATGTGGCTCTGCAGATATTCGCTCGAAGGTTAGTTGTAATGTTTTTTAAGAGCCCCGGTGGTCTGTAATTTTCCATACAAACGTATTACGCTGTTTTCTTCCTGGAAAATACTTATAGAGCTTCAATTTTTTGTCATAAAATTAAATTTAGCTGTTTAGACTACTCTGTCTTTTCTATTTCTTGATAAGTTAATTATCAGGCAAAATATGACCTTTCAAAATCACAAAAAAAATCACCATTATTACCGACGTCTTTAGAGACCTACCAGAAGAGACTAAATAATATCTAACAAAATATAAAATGATAGAATCATGAACACATATTTTTTTTAAATTTTGACATAAAAAAATACTTGATAGATCTAGTTTTCAAAGAAGAAAACAGCGTAATACGAAACGTTGTCTCGCCATGTTTTTTGTAGGTATAAATCGCTCTGAGCTGCAATTGTCCCTATCGCACGATGCGGGGGTAGGGTCGAGGTGAGGGAGGTTCAAACCTATACGTACACAAGCACTAGGGATGTAGTAATAGTCGATATTTTTGTCGATGCTCTAGTGATGTCCATCGATATCGATGTTTATTAAAAATATTAGTTATTTTTTCAAATCCTGTGATTTGACCGTTGTATGTTTGTTACTTTTGAAGAAAAGATTTTATATTTGGAATATAGGCGTTTAGTTGCTGCGACATATTGCAGCGATTATACAGAATATCGTGCTGTATCCGCAGACATCTAAATGAGTTAGGCGCAGAATAACCAATTCTCATAATGCCCAAGTAATGCTCAATTCTACGAAAGCATAATTCTATGAATGCCCAATTCTCAAAGTGGCAACATAATTTTGATTAGGAATTTTCTAAAAAAAAAAATACAATTTAAATACATGTAAGGGCTTACCGGTACCTAAAACAACCTCCGTTTGCGAGTTAAGGACATTATAACTTTTACTATGGGACCGACCAGAGCCGAATCCGCGAGAAATATCAACTATACCATGAAAAAAGTCCGTTGATGATGGACAAAGTGCATGGAACAGCTGGTTTTTTATCGCCAATGCGGAGTTAATTGTTCTTTTCAAACCTATTACCTTTGCCCTAAAGAGGTTGTGCTTTCATTACCGGTGTTTTTTTAAAATGAAAATGTGTTTTTAGGGTTCCGTACCCAAAGGGAAAAACGGGACTCTATTACTAAGACTTCGATGTCCGTCTGTCCGTCTCTCTGTCACCGGGCTGTATCTCATGAACCATGATAGCTAGGCAGCTGAAATTTTCACAGATGATATGATTCGGTTGCCGCTATAACAACAAATACTAAAAACAAAATTAAATAAATATTTAAGGGGGGCTCCCATACAACAAACCTGAACTTTTAGACGTTTTTCGCTCTATATTAATAACGGTACCAGGTTGCTTGAAATTTTTACAGAACATTTAGTTTTATATTCCCTTCAATAATAAAATTAAAATAAAATAAATATTTAAGGGGGGGCTCCCATACAGTACGGAACACTCCGTGCGCGAGTCTGACTCGTACTTGGCCGATTTTTTCCATTTGAAATTATTTTGCCATTTTGAGAATTGAGCATTCTTAGAAGTGAACATTGTGAGAATTGGGCATTTATAGACTTGGGCATTCGTAAAATTGAACTTTCTTAAAACTCTGTGCCATTATTAGAATTCTGCGCCTAAAGCGAAATAATAGTTCTAATCAGGAAAATCACGTGCTCTCTAAAATCGTGTAATAACTGTAACGTATAAATATAATTATCCTTAGTCCACTTACCTAAGCGAAAAACGTTCTATTAAATTATTAAATTATCAAAGACACAACATCAAATAATTAAAAAACACATTATCAGTCACATTACAAATACAACAAAATAAATAAATCTGTATCTAATAAAATAAATAAGTTCTATGCTGTGCTTGCCAGTATAGGTAGCGCCACACAAGTCGGCGGATGAGATGTAAGACGCAGATGACACTTCGCCGTAATTTGCTAATTATTGCGCATGTGCGCACAATGCCGACGCCGCGCGACGTAGTGGTAAGCACGGGCGTGCGCGCGGGAGGCATGAGGTTGGCGGGCGGTTGTGCCCGTGCGGCGTCTTGTCTCTCTGGCTCCTGCGCATACCTATATTTTGCCTATTGCGCAGCGTTCTGCGCCTAACTTTCCATCCGCTGACTTGTGTGGCGTGGTAGGTACACCTCTGAAACTTCCTTCACTTCCAACAAGACCTTGTAAAGAGGTATCGTGTATCCACCAGTAGACGTCACGTGACAGAAATGATGATGATGAATTGAGAAACCTTTCATTTTGACTGACCTACAAAAAGAAGGGGATTTGCAATTCGTATATGTTCTGATTACTGGACATATTCGATTTTTCTGAGCCAATTCTCAAGTTTATTTTTAACTTTATGTTTAACTTGCAATGTATGTATGTATGTAAATAATATATTTTTTTGGGTCAAACCATGCAACGCAATTTTGAAGCAGATATTGAAGCTATCTGTTATTTATTACGTACCTTAATCTCTTGAAAGATTTTATACCCCTAAAATTGTGTAATATTCGAAAATGTATAGGTTGAATTCATTTTAAAGTTTAGATTCTTCTTTTTGGACTATTTAATTTAAATAAAAGCTATTTAAACTTTATTTATTGTCTGTTGAAGAATTATGTGCGTGTTTTCCTTAAAAAAAGTTATTTGGGATAAGTTAAGATAAGTTAGGTATTTGGTAGAATTTTCAGTACGTATATTGCAGCGCCTACAGAAATCGATTAGTTAAATAGCTATTTTTGTTCGCAGCTTTTGGCTTGAGGTCAATTGTGTAAAGTTGGCTATATATAAAGGTTTTTTCAAAAAATTTAATTTAAATATTATTCGAATGAAAATTAAAATCAATATACTTCGCCTCTATGTGTAAAAAATAATGTAGCTTTCTAATTCTATAAAAAATATTCAGTATAAATGTTTTCGTTTGCCATGCGCTATCCCAAAAAACCGGAGCTTATGTACCTACCATATTTTGCTACAATTCAAAAGAATAAATCAGCCGGCAGCCTGAGCTAGGAGCGCGGGCGGGCGCGGGAAGGGCGCGGGCGGAGATGGTGCGCAGCACACACACACAAATACAATTGCATCACACCACACATAGAAGCTCCCTGTCTTGGGGGCATCGCGACAGCAACAGCTTAGTTCAAATACCTACTTCTCAAATTCCTTGGCGCTCAGCTATTCTCTTAATATTACATTCATTGTGAAAATCAAGACTGAATCAAGGTTATTGAATTGAATACAAAATAAAACAACCAAGTAATTAATCCGAAAACAATTGTTTTATTTAAGAACTTTTCAGAAACGAGACCACAGAGTGACAGCAGTCGGTGGCGGCGTTCGTTTTACATTCAATAATGCACAAGTGCGTAATGAAATACATAACTATATTGAAATTGGTGTAATTTCAGCCACTTTACGAGCAAATTTGTTATAAAATACATAAAACACAAGTCACAAGAGTAGTAATTAATTTCTGTACGATACATTATACATTTCATGTACTTACCGACTACGGGCACGCTTCCGCACTCCTCCGCACACACATAGCGCAGTAGCGGAAACACCCCAGGTTTTTAGTGGGTATGCCACTGACTAGCGGTGGGGACTCCCACATAACCACCAGCCTCCCCAGGCCTGGTGGTTTCCATAAAAGATTTTCATCACAAAAGGGACATTTTCCTGTCATTTAGGAAATATCTACCACAAAATTTGAAAATAGTACTCGTAGGTTAGCAATGAAACTATGAAAAGTTTTTAAGTCACAGTAAGTTTTTAACAGAGACTGAACACTGACTGACATAGACTGAATATTGTAAGCAATTACTATTTTTTTTAAGGTATTTATTGGTGATGATTGTCCATGTTTTGCGTCCGAGACCTACTAAAATATAATTATTCAGGAGATACCAATTAAGACTGATAAATAATTATTAATTTGATTTTAATATTATAGTGTCAATATACTTTGGTAAATAGTCAATTTCTTTTTCCACAGTTGTTTTATATCGGAAAATAACATCCCCATCATACGTATGTCGGTTAGGAATAGTAAATGTCAAACGGTATAGCAGTACCAGGCAAAACTGTAAAAATTTCAAACTTACATGTTCATTCACATAAAGTTTTGTTTTAGGTAAATAACATTCCCGCACAATACTCACTGGAAGGCAGAATAACAGGTTGTAGTTTATATAGGTGTAGTTGGGATCGGTGCTGGGTACTAATCGTCGGAATGGGCGAATTGTTTGTTTAATAACATTTCGGAGGAGATGAAAATCGGGTAAAATATTTGTGTCCATTGTCCGGGGTTCTTTGTACGTAAATGAAGCGACAGACATTTTTTTTCTGTTATTAGTTACATTCCGTCGTGTCATGTCTCTATTCGTGGCGGATGCGCATGAAGTTTTTGTTTGGGAACGCTTCCTGTATGCGCTTAGTTTGCCTTTTTAATAGTTTTATCCTTCCTATTCATCGGGGGTGATAAATTTGGCTTATAAATAATGAATTTGTCATTTGAGAAATAAACATGAGCGTTTTCTTGATAGAAACTTTTTTAAACAATTTATTGCTGATTTTTATATTGGGCAATTTTTTAAACTTTTATAGCTCTATTTGTACAACGGAACCAATGTTTCATTCTACTATGAAATAAGTTTTTGTTAATTTTACCTCCTAGTTTTTGAATTATTTTTTAACGATATTTTTTTTCCATACCAACACCGGTGGACGGGACGTGCTAAATATCGTTGGCGACGATATTTTTCCCGCCCCGTCAGTGCCACGTTCCCGTCCCGTCCGTGTCTCCGTGACATATGCGCTTCCATATACATTTTGTATGAAACGATATTTCTAAAATTTCCCGTTCCGTCCCGTCCGTGAAAAAACCCGTCACGTATGCAGCGGCCTTTAATGGTTTTCCCCAAGATTGGACGATGTGTGAAGTGTTCCCACAGATCGTCATAACGACGGACAGAGCAGAGCTCTACAAGCAGTTGTCCATATAGGACAAGCGCTGTCGGGGTAGGGTAAACGGCCCAATACTCGTGAATTTCTGAACTTCGGTGACTTTGCAGCTCTGTCATGCTGAAGGTAATTAACTTTGAGGTCTGAAAATTTTTGGAGAGGTCATACACTTATCATTCTGTACGTGAAATATATTATAATATAATAACAATAAGATCGATATAAATATTAAAATAGTAAAAAAGACCCATATGTCCCAATGCCCGTCACGTTTGAGGTAATTATCGTCAAAGTGACCCAAAAGTCGTGATTTTTTTTACTGAATTTGAACCTTATTCGCTATTAAATAGAGTCTAATTATTTTGTCCTCTAAATGTAATTTGTAAAATAATAAAACGCAATATATTGTTTTATTATTTAATCAGGTATCTTGAATCAACAAAAAATTAATTATTTCAAAATTTACTTTGAGTAAAATACGTAAGGAATACGTTAGATCAGTCCCTTGTCCTATATCCAACAATAATCCGGTTGTTAGGCGCATGTGATACAATAAATAAACATTTTACTAAAACAACATTGTCATAATTATTTATATTAAAAACAGCTAAAAAAACTGTATGGTAGCGACACTCAAAAAAAATCTGAGATCTGGTGATCAATAATATGAAACGTTATCACCCAATGAGTAAGCTCATTGGGGTAATATTGTTTTTATTGCACATAAATTATTTATAGGTTCTTAGAATACATAGTCTTGATTCTACGCGGATAGTCTATTCTTTATTGCAATGCTTCTCTAAGTGCCCGCGAAAATCAGTTTATAAAACTCAAAAATGTACTTAAATCTTTATAATCTTAAACATAATAAATTAAATATTTAATTTAACAGTCTTTTGCTACTATGGCCTATGACTTTTGTTTTACTAAACCTTAGGTTTCAGTTTCACTTTTATCATATTAAAAAATGTGGATTTCTTTTTTTCAAATGCCCTTCTTCTTCTTTTGTCAACACAGTAGGCGGTCCTATTGAGCAGTCGAGTCGAGTCAGTCATCAGTCGAGCACTTCTGCCATTAATTTTATCAATCAAAGTCAATCTTGGTACGTCAAATTCTTTTGCAGCAGAAGAAGGAGGTATGCTGAAGTCGCGCCCTACTGAGGTCAACCATGATAAATATGTTCAGGCCCGAAATCGCTGCAATAAGGTGTGTAGGGATGCAATGCGTCGCTATGTTCATGCATCAGATGATGATGGGAATCCAGCTAAAGTCTGGAAATTTCTCAAGTCTGTGGGAATTGGCAAATCTCTCAATCAGACACTTCTGCTAACAATATTGACCTTAATGCCTTTAATTTATATTTCTCATCAGCTCCCATTATGTCGGATGTTGATAAAAGCTATACTCTACGTTATCTTGCTGCCATTACTTCTCCCGACTTTCCTCCTTTTGAGTTCAATCGTTTCACTGAATGTGATGTTAGGAGGATTCTAATGTCGATATCCTCCAACGCGGTTGGCGGTGACAATGTGAGCCGGAACATCCTTTTGCCTATTTTAGACATCATCCTTCCTATCCTGTGTACCATTTTTAATAATTCCATCTCTTGTGGAATATTTCCTACAGCCTGGAAAGATGCACAGATTATACCACTACCAAAACAATCCAATCCCAAATCCTTTTCCAAATACCGACCTATCTCTATCCTTCCATTCTTATCCAAAGTTCTGGAGCGTCTTGTCCACAGACAGATGAACGATTACCTTAATAGACATGATCTCCACAATCCTTTCCAATCTGGTTTCCGTCCTGGGCATAGCACTGTGTCTGCGCTCATTAAGATCACCGACGACATACGCTTGGGTATGGATGACGGTAAGCTTACTGTTCTAACCCTGTTAGACTTCAGTGATGCTTTCAACACCGTTGACTACGACATTTTATTAATATTATTGCGCTCTTATAACATGTCGCCATCAGCAATCGACTGACTTCACAGTTAACTGTACGGACGCCGGCAGCGGGTTCGCCTTGGAGATACTTTTTCTTTCTGGTGTGACACTACTGCTGGTGTGCCACAAGGCGGCGTGCTATCTCCTCTTCTTTTTGCTTTTTTCATTAATTCTATATCGCAACGGCTTACTTCTTCCCCTCATCTTTATGCAGACGATCTCCAAATTTATTCGCAAGCTCGGCTAGATGATCTAGATTCAGCGATAGCTGCTATAAATTCTACCAAGTAACAGAGTGGAGCAGATCATTTGGCTTGAAGATCAACCCCGCAAAGTCACGAGTCATCATAATTGGCAGCTCTTATAATATTACAAGATAAATACAAGATATTATTACAAGAATCGACTGGTCCGAAATTCCTTGCGTAGAGGTCAATGGAGTCACTTTGCCATATAATAAATCTGTGAAAAACCTCGGTGTCATGTTTGATCGTACGCTATGCTGGGATATTCATATTAAAACAATCAGCTGCAAGTTGTTTGCTGCTGGTAGCTCTCTTAGACGGCTCCAAAACTTCCTACCTACTGCTACTAAAGTTGCGCTCGTACAGTCTCTTCTTCTTCCTATTTTAGATTACGCTGACGCCAGCTTTTTAGATCTCACTGAAGTCCAACTTGATAAGCTTGAGCGTCTCCAAAATTATTGCATTAGGTTTATATTTGGGTTACGCAAATATGACCGCGTCTCTCATTTTCGTACTAAGCTCAAGTGGCTTCCAATTCGTCTTCGTCGGAATGCTCATATCCTTAATCTCCTTGATAATATCCTCTTCAATCCTTCTACTTCATGCTATCTTAAAGACTCTTTTTCCTTCTGGCAAGATGCATATTCCCTTCCCCTCCGATCCAAGGATAACCTTTCCCAAAAGACCCCTACCACACGGTGTGAAACTTTTTACGGACGGTCTTTTGCCTTTCAGGCAGTCCAGTTATGGAATGCCTTGCCCGTTACTGTCAGAAAAGCTTAATCACTCAACGTATTTAAAGATCAGGTTAAAAACCTGCTGAAATTGTCAATTCTTTAACTATTTAACTGTTGTTGTTGTTATTTATGTTGTTTTATGCAATTAGTATATTGTAATGTATTAGTTTATTATTTAGTCATAGGTTACTTTTATAATTTTTATATGTATTGTTTTCTTTAATTTTAGGTATTTTAAGTATTTATATCAATTTTATTAGTATGTATGTTTATGATGTATAATCAAACTTATATTTTTAACTAATGCGCACCCTGTCCATTATTTATACGCTTTCTGTCTTCTCCATCCTAAGGTTGTCTGGCAGAGATCGCTATCAGCGATAAGGCCGCCCATTGTTACACTGTTTATTAGGGTTCCGTACCCAAAGGGAAAAACGGGACCCTATTACTAAGACTTCGATGTGTTCTGTCCGTCTGTCTGTCTGTCTGTCTGTCACCGGGCTGTATCCTATGAACCATGATAGCTAGACAGCTGAAATTTTCACAGATGATGTATTTCGGTTGCCGCTATAACAACAAATACTAAAAACAAAATAAAATAAATATTTAAGGGGGCTCCCAAACAACAAACCTGAATTTTTAGACATTTTTCGCTCTATATTAATAATGATACCAGGTAGATGCTTGAAATTTGCACAGAATATTAAGTTTTATATTCCCATCAATAATAAATAATAAAATTAAAATAAAATAAATATTTAAGGGGGGCTCCCATACAGTATGGAACCCTCCGTGTGCAAGTCCGACTCGTACTTGGCCGATTATGTATCTTTGTTTCTTCTTTTTGTTTATTTCTTGGTGTGCAATTAAGAGTTTATCTATCTATGCCTTTTGCAACAGCTTCCATAGCCTTTATCATAGCCTCTGTTGTGTATTTTCTCTCGGCCATGATGATCTGTAAATTTTCATTCAAGCAAACTGATGTAATTAAATGTTGTCAATCAATGCTTAGGTATAAATTGCACATAAATTAGGAACATCATAAATAAATCTGATGCACATAACATTGTCATGAGAAACTTTTAGAGGAAATACGTGTGTCAGGTAGGGTTGATTTGTCCGGGTTCTGGACTCTAAAATCCGGGATTTTCACGCGACTTGTCCTGGTTGCCGAATTTTAGAGTTTGCATCCCTAGTGTCAGATCATGATATGTATGATATGTATGCTACGGGCATCCTTTTTTCTGGGTTAAACTAGAAAACTAAAATTCTTATTACGTCAAACGTTGATAACAAGGTGGCTCTGACGAATGTACCTACGAGTAGGTACGGTGCTCTGATTATAACTGTAAGAACAGACCAGATTCAAGCTGCTTCCGCAGGAATACACTAGATGAAATCTACTACCGACTGGTTTTGGTATTGGAAATCTGTATCCAGCAGCAAACATTCGGACCTACGGCCTAAATCCTAAGACTTAGAAAAGATTTGCGCGTCCTATTCTAACACAAAGCTTGCTTTATACGTAACCGCCAAGTACCAAAATAAAAAGCTTGATAGATGATAGGACAAAAATATTCCGGCAAAATGCATTAAAACACAATAGGCGCGCGCATTTTGTAAACGTCAGTATAATTATTCATATCTAGATCAAAAATAGCTTATAAAATTATAAATTATCTTATGCATATTTTTGACACTGAGCCATAAAAAAATGTACCTTATGTCGTCTCCATTAAAGTTTAATTTAAAAAAAATAACGACACAAGGTGCACCTTTCAAAGTGAATATCAAGTGTGTCCCGATAGCCGTTCATTTATTAATTATTATGACGAGCATTGGGACAAATCGGAGTTACGGCGCACCATTACCTGACACACGTAATTAAAAAATCTATGATTAAAGAAAGCACAATTTTATAGGTTATAATGTTAGAATATTAATCAAGCTTTAATCTCATTATAATTTCGCTTACAAAAACGAACAACTGATCCAGTAAACATTGAATCGAACACGGCAAGTCAGTCGTCAGGTTCAGGAGCTAAACTTTGCAAAAAACACAAAATTTCGGAGCGCTGCACTTTAGATAAACACTGCGCCTAGGCCATAACAGATATGACTAAGAGTTTCCATTTAAATTGAAGCTAATATTACCGAGAATTCGTTGCCATAAAAAGTTTTGATGTAAGTTTAGGTATAATTTAGTAAAAGTCTTTTTATTTAATTTTAACGCGCATTGGGACATTGTCGACTTTGTGTACACTTACCCTAGCGAAAGTGTGCGCAAGCGTTCCCGCAATACCGACGCAGATGCGCAGAGAAGGCACACCCCAGGGTTTTTAGTGGGTACACCGCCTCAGGTGGGATTCCCACATAACCACCCTGCCACCCCCGGGGTGGGGTTGTATCCATAAAGGATTTTCCCTGGGTAAAAAAAAGGTTGATAATGGTTACCTCTCAATTGGTACGTTTTCATGCGGTGCGCGAGCGCAATAACATCATAAAACTTAGCGTAAAATGTGATTATCCTTCATATAGTCTCATCATCATCATTTCTGTCAGATGCGATTAAGAACATGCGGTTTTAATGAGGTCATTTACGTATTAGGTATACTATCGTCCCTCAGTTCAGTTTGGAACACGTGTTTATACTGAGCCGAGTTTGCATCGTGAGATCGGGGCATTATGTCTATGACAGTCTTGTTTTGGTCGCTTTTTAACTTGTAACTCGGTAAACCATTCTCATGCCATTTCTGACTTTGCGTCAGTATCGGTTTCAGTTCCGGTTTGTACGTAGTTAGCTGCGTATCCGTGTTCCATATAGTGTTGTCTCGGTCGAGGTATTGGTGGAGGTTCGGTCGAATGCTGTTGGTTGATATCGGCTCGGGTTGCGAGACAGGAACGGGTAGCAGCGTGTGAGGGAGAGAGACGCGAGGCAGCGGCGGCAGCTTCGTCTTGGCTCGTTCCGAGGAAGCGCTCGTTTCTTCAGAGTTGGTGTAGGAATGCGAGCTACAGTCTGAACATGACTCCGAGCATTCCGACTCTGAAAATGAAATAAGAAGTTTAGGCTTAATATTACATTAAATAAAGATCGAATTAAACAACTTGGTAGCTGTAATGTTAGCTAGAAGCTGTGGACAACCCGATCCTCGCGCAGGTTTTAAGAGAGCTCCAGTCAGTTATTCTACTAAGTTTGTTTGAAAACTTATACACAGCTGGATATCGTTTTCTCTAGTCCCTCATAGATCCCCAAGAAGATCGGCTGGAAGCGGCTCGCATCCAGCGCAACCTGGCAATCTTAATAAGTCACCGGTTCACCTTGTGGGTGGGCGTCCTAGGCTGCGCTCGGCGGTGCGCGCCAGTCGGCCAGCTTGCACGGGGCGCTGGCCGCTGACTCGGGTCACAGAACAAATCTCATGCGTCCAGGTCCAAGGCCTGGTTTAACACGCTCGGCGCGCGGAGCAGGCAGCGCGAGCGCGGGCTGTCCGCGCGCGTCACTACTGCTGGTACTCGTAGTTATACCGGCAGTAGTGGGTAACTGTAAATGTGCGTACGGATTGCGCGTACCCTGGTACGCGTACTCAGTTTGATAACGTCTCATAAATCGATGAACGCCGGCGGCATGTACTAAATAGTGTCACGTTCCGCCTGAGCCGAACGCGAAACAAACGATAAGGACACGATCGGCTTAAGCGTTCGGCTTGTTTCAGTTGTTGATGCAACAATGTTTTCTTATGACGTGAAAAAATTAATTATGACAATTGATCATTGTGATTTTATTGATTACTAGCTTTTACCCGCGGCTTCGCCCGCGTTATATTTTGATTTTGGCTAATGTTTATGTCGGCTGCGAAACCTAACCTAAGCGACAAACATCAAAATACCTTAGAGGAATGCTTTTGTTGGTTAAGTTACGGTTGGAGTGTATATACAACCCTCCTGTGTATTCCCGCCTTGTCGTGGCGGGGGAGGTCTAAGGCAACTGAAAAGGCGGCGCTCGAAGTCTCCCTCTTCTTTGGGTCTTTCCCCCAAGGCAGCTTAGAGGCACTCGTAGTGCAGCCGCTTTTAACTAAAGCAGCTGAGAGGATGGCCGGTAGGTTGCCTGCCTTATGATGAGTGTTGCTTCCGAGGCGGGCTGCAGTGCCGCTCTTGCGACGCTGCAACCGAGGATTAGGGGCTGCGGTGGGATGGAACTGGTTGTGTGGGTGCCGCCACCTACCCTACCTTCCGCTAGGCCGTCAACCTGTTGGCAGACGCAGTGGGGCTGCAGGGGAAGAGAAGTGTCGGTATCGCGATGGCCGTTCTCACTGCCCTCTGCAGAGTTGAAGAGGCAGGCGCTGGGCTACTATGACTGACCCGTTGCACTGGGATCAGGACGTTGGAATGCTGTCCGACGCTCAGTGCTGGTTACTCCCGAGTGGTGGATGACGATGTGTCTTGTGCTCCGAAACACACCGTCAGTATGGCGGGAGTGCAAGTTCCGTTATGGAGCCCGAGTCTGAGCTAGCGCTGTTGAGTGCCGCGAAGGAGTGCGAAAAATGTAGGAACGTCCTAAACTTGAAATGACAGGTTATTTCTGGCGCTTAGACGGCTGCTACCGCGGCCCGCTCGCTTACTTTTCATCCTATCCTACGGGAACTGTTAAAGTTTTTGGGATATAAAGTTGTCACTTTTCGTCTTTCGAACTATATTCATGCAATAAGTCAAGGCAATTCGTTGCTCCGTTGCTGAGAAAAAGTTATTGTCTTATCCTACGGGAACCGCAATTTTTTCGGAAAGGAAAGTATCTTATGTCACTTTCCGTCTTCCAAACTATGCCCACCCCAAAAATCAAGTCAATCCGTTGCTCCATCGCTGAGAAACAGTTATTGTCCTATCCCATGGGAATCACGAATTTTCTCGGGATACAAAAGTATCCTGTTATCATTTTCTGTCTTTTAAACCATAGGTATCCATACCAAAAATCAATTCAATCTTTTGCTCCGTTGCTGCGTCAAAGAGGAACAAACCAACAAACTTTTCGGACTGATAATATTAAAGTATGATGATTCTGTACCATTAAGGTAGAATAAAGAAACATGTTAAACCTCTAATGATAGAAGATTTAAAAATATTTTTAATGTCAGACAAAATGACGGCCTGTTATTAAATGTCATAGTAACATGTAGCATGCAGAGGGAATAAAACATTTTATCCAATTTTAATGTCAGTTGTCATTTTCAATCCATACTTTATTTCCTCTTCAAGAGATATAATGGTGGAAAAACAATTTGTCCCCTTGCCATGCTACCTGTGATTTATAAAAGTCTGCAGACAATGTCACCTGTCATCTAATTACGTTTCGATGTGACGTTTCGTTAAGTGTCATAGAGGAATTAATCACTTAGCGTTTTTGTGATAGTGGCGACAGTTTTGCTTTCGATAGTTTTTGTCCTGTCCTACAGGAACTATGCAATTTTTTGCTTAACGTCTAATGATTAGCATCTAAAATTCGACGTGCTTGGTTTTTTGCTCTTGAGTCTCAGCAGTTCTTTGCGCTGCGTGATGCTCAGCATCTAAAAGTCGCCGCGCTTGACTTTCAACTTCAGTCTTAGCAGCTCTCTGAACTGCGTGACGCTCAGCATCTAAAATTCGACGCGCTTGGTTTCGCTCTTGAGTCTCAGTAGCTCTTTGATTCGATTTGCGTTTTCTAGGCATACCTATTAGAATGAAAACTACGTAATTAAACTGAAAAAATACATGTTAACCTTCTCTAAATTTTACAGGAAAAGATTGATTGACTTTGACATTTGCAACTCGAGCAGCCTTGAATGGGCATTGGGCATAGAGAATGTAATTTGGAAAGTCAAGATGCAAATTACCATTTGTCATGGTAGAATATAAGTTTTTTCTTCTAAGATTCTAGCCAATGCGTTTTCATCCCCCGTTTTCAACCCTTTAAAACTATTTTTTCGAATCAAAAAGTAGCCTATGTCCTTTCTCAGGCTCTAGACTATCTGTGTACCAAATTTCATTGAAATCGGTTCAGTAGTTTTAGCGTGAAAGCGCGACAGACAGACAGACAGACAGAGTTACTTTCGCATTTATAATATTAGTAAGGATTATTATACATTATTATATTGAAGGAACAAATTATAATTTTGTAATGACTTTGTTATCAATAAATAATTTGTATTTATATTAACATTGTTGATTTATCAAAAATGGCTCAGCCTATTTTGATAAAAGGTACCTACGTATAAATTCAGTTCACTTCTATGTTACCAACAAACGAACGAAGCAGCCAGCTCGGTAGATAATAATCAGTTTGTATTTTACAAACATAAAAAGTTTCCCACTCGGGAGCTGTGGATTTGTCACTATTAAGCGTGCGATTTACTTAGGAACCCTAAAAACATCAAAAACACAAAATGTATGAGACATACATATTGTGTACAAAAATAATAAACATACATACAATGTATGTATGTTTATTATCAAAAATAATAAACATACATACATTGTATGTATGTTTATTATTTTTGTTGCTAAGTGTAGGTACTTCGCTGTATGACTAGTAAGAGTAAATAACAAATAAAATTGGTTGTCTATAAAGCCGGTTTACGAACGATAATTTTAGGAGATAAAGTCATAACATTGTTCAATCAACAACTAAAACAAGCCGAAAAGTTAGGCCGATCGGCGATCGTGCTTCTCTGGGTTATAGAATGTTTGCACTTGACCAAAACTAAGTTCACTTTCTATTTTGAATGTCAAGTGTGTTTAAGAATGTGGTGCGGAAACTTCGTATTTGTATAATCATCCAGGCGTGCGCTTGCGCACTTCAGATCAAGACAAAAATTAACCAGGTTAAGTCTACGGCGGAGTTGTGAAGTTAGCTACAAGCTGCGCAATATCCAATAATGACCGAAGCTTACAGAAAGCTGCGCGTTGATTGGATACTGTGCAGCTTGTATAGCTAACTTCACATCCGCCGACTTGTATGATTCCGGCCTACCTATACGGTATTGATTAAGGCCCTCACATACAGTCCGGTTATGGGATAGAACATAATTGTTATAGAGAGAGATCTATATAAAAATATTCGATGATGATGAATTTTATAACTCATATACGTATTTAGAAGTGTGTTAAACGTTATTCACAGTTAAAACAGAATATTGTTATTGATCTTAAATACTATAAAGACGTTTTTTAAGTAACCTTTAAAAAGCGAAGAAAAACTTCAAAAACACGTCCAAAAGCTCTTCATTATTGCAAGTACCCAATGTGATGGACTATGGCTTTACCATGGAGATCTAAAGAAATAACTTTCTTTTTATGTGATATACCTAAAAACTCTGACACCTGGGCTAGCCACCCGGCCTACACGAACTTATTTACATAAGTGATATACAAAATGTAGCAATAAATGTATTCCAATAAAGTTCTACAATAATTTAATTTTTTCCGACCAGCGGTCACTTGAGATTGGTCAATTTGGCGCGTCAGTTAAATCGAATTTCGAACGAATGAAGCACACTCGTTCGATTTCATTCAATCGGTGATTGTAATCGTTCGCGTTTTTGCGAATTCGAAATCTAAAATGTTTTTTTTTTCGGTGCAGTGCCAGTGTAACGAGCCAAACGAAGTGGTTGCGTTTTTTTTCTTTCAAATGGGATTTTAAGCTTCCAATAGACTAATGTCATTTGGAAGCTTAACCCTTTTAAGCAGTGAGAGAAATCCAGGGATTAAAGATATTTTTGAATGTATTGGTATCAGTTTATATATTTTATGGTGTGAGGCAAGAGACATATAGTAAAATAGAACGACCTACTGTCAACTTCAATGGCAATTTATTTTGTAAGTAAGTACCTAGATAATTTCCTGAACTAGTTTTCAATTTTTTTGTGAACTCACAGGAAGCGATTAATATCCTAAACACATTCTCCTTGATCCATTGAAGTCGTCCGTCTCCGGCGTACACAATACACGTTGCCTAGTAAGTGAGCGAGAGGAAAACATTGACCAACATAACTATTCAAATGGCGAAACAGAAAACTAAATGTATTTCAAGGACAGTGTTTAGAAAACTCGATGGTAACGCTCGGAATCGTCTCCAGAGCTAAATCAGTCGGGTAATACGTGTCTCTGGCAGCCATATCACAAGCTTTGCTTAGTTTGGGGTCAGAGACCGTGTGTAAGATGTCGTCTAATATTTATTTACTTATATATATTATAAGTCAATTTAGACTTACCAGCAACATCCAGAGCCGTTTCTTAATCAGCTACCTCAGGAGCGTCTTCAATTTTTTTCTCTGCCCAATTCAGATTGATATTTCTAATACACTGGGATATATTATTTATTGATGTCTATCTAAGAATCAGATGGAAAATTAAACAAAAATCATATCACATCTGGAAGACCCACAGAAGTCACATCAGAAGTCTGGAAAAACCTAATTCTCATTAAATAACGTAGATTTACTCATAGTCATGGCGCATGCAACTGCTTTTAAGCTCTCCAGTACCTAATACCTATCTACCTATTAAAAGTTTAAGATAATACCGATGAGCCTGAATTGTCCCATTGTTGGGCAAAAGCCTCCTCGAGATTTCCAGTTTTGTCGGTCTTGTGCTGATTCCTGCCAATTTGGAAAAAAGATATATTATGCTAGTTTTCATTAGCGTCAATGTCTCAGTTATCATAATGGACATGATATAAGGATATTTTACGAGAGACGGCGCATTGCGTGGTTGTAGCTCTACTAAAGGCATGGTTCCACCGGAGTTGCCATCTGTGGCTAACTGTGTTGCATATTGTTGACCACAAATATTTCTTTCGGTAGAGACTGACAAAAATATGTACAAGTCAAGATCGCCTACTGTTGGAGTTTCTGAAAACATGTCAACAATGTGGGGAACATGTTTTTCGGTGGAACCGCAGCTTAAATCAAACAACTCAAATTCAGAAGCAGTGACTGATACAACGATTCAAGATGTTACTGGAAAATATGGTAATTTCAGACTGTTGTAACACCTACCGGGGGATTCTCTCCCTAATTTGCGATTTGGCGATCAATTTTTCGCCCAAATTGGCCCAAATACGGCAATTTGAAAGTGCAGATACGGAAGCCCAGAAAATTTTGAAGATATCTAACACTGTTTATAATGCGCAGAAGTCAACAGTCATTATAGTAATTCACAAAAAAATAACGCCATGCAACGCGCCGCCTTATCGCAAAAGATTATTTTAGTACGCAGTGGCGCGTACACGAAAGAAACCACTTTTTTGTGAATTCATTAAAAATTGATGAAGAAATAGCCCGTTAAAGTTCCGTGTTACGTCACGAGTGTCATTTAAATGTAGAGACGTCTTTCGTGAGAGACATGACGTCACCTAAACTCCCAAAGTCCCAAAGAGCGCTACAATAGGGTAGTTAGCCAATAATCGGCCAAGTGTGTAGTCAAACGCAAACCTATTCGAAATAAAAAAAAAAAAAAAAAGCCCCCTTAAATATTTATTTTATTTTAATTTATAAATTAATTAGTGAAATATTCTGTGAATAATATTTTATAGGAAGAGTGGTTAGGCTAGGTTTATTTGAACATCCCCCCCGAGTGGGTTCCCGCCTTGTCGTGGCGGGGGGGCTTAGTAGCCAGGTCTTCCCAGCCTGGTGAACGAAGAGGAACCCGAGGTGGGGCCGGCCTCTCCGGGTCTTGGGCCCGGACAAGCCCGTGCGGAGGCTGGCCAGTAGGTCGGAATAAAATGGAGATGATTATAACTACTACCGAGTAGGTACGTAAGATGATTCATTCATAGGTTATGGAACAAACAACAAATACAACGAACGTAGACAAACCTGATTCGAAGTCGTAAGTCCATGGTCATGTTGAGAAGCCTGAGTTTGGCTCTGAGAAGGTAGTGCAAAGTCAGTAAACTCGAATTCAGACCCCTGGGTGTCTGCTCCGATAAGATCAGCCTCCTCGGGGTCCAAAAACGTGAGCGTTTGTGAGCTCGGTCCGTACGCATCGACGCTCATTTTTCCGCAATGTAATTACAGGGAAAGAAACAAAGAAAATATGTCAAAAAGAAAAAATGCTGCACAATTTAACTTAGCCCAAATCAAACTACTTGAAGCTGTGAAGTTATCTACTGTAAGGATCGCATTTACGTAATAAGACCATAGTTACATAATAACACCGCAATATTATCTTGCAATGATTCTTTAATGTTACGCATGAATGTTGGAATGTACGTTAAGCATGAACTAAGTCAAAGTCCAAAGTATTTACTCTCAGAAATTGGTAACTTCAGCAATCTTTGACAAACACAAAGACGGCTGGAAACGTAAGATGCTATCTCTATATATGTTTAAAAGGCTCTGAATAAGGACGCAAAGATATAAATAAATAATATCTCCTCACCTAAACTCCATGTATATATTATTGTCCTTGTTAGTCCTTCCTTGTCCTTGTCCTTGTTCTCGTTAGTTAATATTCGTGCATGGTTGCCTGGAAGAAATCGCCATGGGTGATAAGGCCGCCAATTTTTAATCATGTTTAGTCCTTAGTGTGTACATATTGTTTAATTATTGTTTGTGGTTATGAATAAAGAGTTTTGTCTGTCTGTCTGTTTGTCCTTGGCGGCCTCGATCGAACATGCTCTCATAATACCGCTCTTTGAAGCCCTCCTCCTAGAGGCGCCGCAACTTTTTGAGTTATAAAGAAAAAATGAAATTCTTAAGCTTGCACATAGCTCAGAGATCATTGACCTCACAAATATTTTTTAGCCAATTATGTTTTTGTAGTACTCAACCATCTTATGACATTCTAAAATTGGTTATTATCATCATCATAATTTATTTCGTCTCATAAATAATTAGGTTTAATTCCCGAACAAAACGTATTCGCTGTTAAACTAAATTGCGAAAGCCATTGCCGTGATAAAAGCTCCGTATAAAATTGCGAAAGCCATTGCCGTGATAAAAGCTCCGTATAAAATTGCGAAAGCCATTGCCGTGATAAAAGCTCCGTATAAAATTGCGAAAGCCATTGCCGTGATAAAAGCTCCGTGTAAAATTGCGAAAGCCATTGCCGTGATAAAAGCTCCGTATAAAATTGCGAAAGCCATTGCCGTGATAAAAGCTCCGTATAAAATTGCGAAAGCCATTGCCGTGATAAAAGCTCCGTATAAAATTGCGAAAGCCATTGCCGTGATAAAAGCTCCGTATAAAATTGCGAAAGCCATTGCCGTGATAAAAGCTCCGTATAAAATTGCGAAAGCCATTGCCGTGATAAAAGCTCCGTATAAAATTGCGAAAGCCATTGCCGTGATAAAAGCTCCGTATAAAATTGCGAAAGCCATTGCCGTGATAAAAGCTCCGTATAAAATTGAATCAGAATCAGAATATAGTTTATTGCCATAAAACTGGTACATAAGTTGTTAAAAAAATAAAATTTAAAATAAGTATCACAGTCTTAATACCCTTTTCGGGCGTGCAATATTTTACACAATAGGTATCTTATAGCTACTATAGCGGAATACAATACACAGGTTTTTCTTGCGGACATACAATCTTAAGCTAATTAAACTAAATAAGAACAATGTTAAGCTATTTGGCTTTATAATATACTACAATACCTACTTAAATCTATAATTGAATGGACTTGTGTACTTAAAGTATTCATCGAGATTATAGAATACATTTTCTGTGAGCCATATCTTTAGATTTCTCTTAAATGCATTCCCATGTAGTGACTTTATAATTTGCGGCAGGTTATTGTAAATTTTTATTGCAGTTATGTACGTACTTTTATGAAACATAGAATTATTAATTTGAGGAATACAGATGTTTAGCTGGTGTTTTGGTCGGAAGGACTCAAATCTAACCGATTTTTTGTCCAGGAAATAATCTTGATTATTTTTAACAAATATGCTGATTTCCAATATGTACAGTGCAGTTAAGGTTAGAAACTTATATTGCTTAAAAATATTTCTTACCGATTCTATACTTTTTAATTTATAAATGGCTCTCAAACAGCTCTTCTGCAATATAAATGTACTATTTACATCTGTTGAATTGCCCCAAAAGATTAAACCATACTTAAGATGGGGGTAAACGTAACCATGGTATGCACTTTTTGCGGTTTCTTTATTACATATGCTACTTAGCATTGATAGAGCGTAACAGTATTTTGAAATGGTTGAGTTTAGTTGGCATATATGCTCCTTCCAGTTTAAATGGGTATCAAGAGTAACTCCAAGGAATTTTGAATTCAGTACTTCGTCAACTCGTGTATTATTATTAAGTATGTTTAATTGTATTGGTGAGGCTTTGTAATTTCGAAACTGTATAAGTTTTGTTTTCTTTACATTTACTGTTAAGTTGATGGACTCTAACCATTTTATTACGTCATTTAAGGTTTTGTTTACTTCTTTTTCAAATTCATTGCTATTTAGTTTGTCTTGTGGTATATATATGGTAGCATCATCTGCAAATAGTACAGAAAGATGTTTAGTTACTAAAGGCAGTTCATTTATGTAAATGAGAAAAAGCAGTGGTCCAAGAATACTGCCTTGGGGTACTCCACATAAAACTTTATCAAATCCTGACTGAACTTCTTCAATAGTTTTGGTCGATCTATTGTAAAAATTTATTGCAGTTGTTTGATACCTGTTGGTAAGATAGCATCTTATAAGGGATAGTGCGGAACCACGCACCCCTACAGCTTCCAGTTTATTCAAGAGGGTTTTATGATCAACACAATCAAAAGCTTTTGATAGGTCGATAAATAGTGCAATTCCTTTTTTTTTGTCGTTTATATCCTGCCATACTTGTCTAAGGAATTGAAATATCGCTAGAGTTGTGTTTTTATTCTTTTGAAATCCAAACTGGTGGTTACTTAATATTTTATTCAGGTCAAAAAATGAAATAAGCCTATTAAAAATTACTTTTTCAAAAATCTTGGAGATACTGGGAAGTATAGCTATAGGCCTGTAATTTACAATGTCATCTTTCGATCCTTTTTTGTGTAACGGTTTGATTACTGCTTTTTTTAGTTCATTTGGGAAACTACCAGATTCAATACACAGGTTCACTATGTAAGCTAAAGGTTCCGCTATTATATCTATGCTGCTTTTGATAAGTTGTATAGGTACATTGTCGCATCCTGCGCTTTTTTTATTTTTCAGTTTTTGAACTATGTTCTTTATTTCTTGGGGACTGGTAGGATTCATATAAATGCTACTGCAATTTGCAGGACTTAGTGTTTTTTGCTTAGGTAATTGGTTGTAATTTTTATTTATATTTATGAAATGATTGTTAAAAGCTTTACTCATTTCATTTGGATCTTTTATTTCACTGTTGCTTATTTTCAATTTATCTATCGTTGTTTGTATACTATTAGTTCCAGATGTATTTTGATTAATAATTTTCCAGGTGGCTTTAGTTTTGTTATTGCTTTTGTTTATGTATTTAATGTTAGATATTTTTTGGGATGTGTAAATAGCTTTTTTCATTACTTTACAGTATTTTTTATAATTATCTTGAAGTTCTTTATTTCTTCCATGCAGTGTTTTCAAGTATAGTTTTCGTTTTGTTTTGCTAGCTGTTTTTAAACCCTTAGATTGCCAGTTAACCTTTTGTCTGTGAGTTATTTTAACTGTTTCTAAAGGTATTGTTAGTTCGAATATGAGATTAAATAACTCAATGAATTCTTTATAAGCTTCATTTACATTTTTGTGAGTGTATACTTTGTGAAAGTTTATTTGTCGAATGTATTTAAGGAAAATTTCTAGATGTTTAAGAACATTTCTTGTTTTGACGTACCAAAATTCTTCTCTGTAACTTTGGTTAGTAGGTACTTAGGTAGCTGCATAATTTGAGCAGTATGGTCAGAAAGGCCCAGGTTTACTACCTTTGATTTATGTTTTTTAATGTTTGTCAAGATATTATCAATGCAAGTTTGTGTTTTATGCGTTATTCTCGTCGGGTCTTTGATTGTTGTATGAAAATTGAAAGATTTTAATGTATTCATAAAAAGTTGAGTTTTTTTGTCATTTTCAAATAAATTTATATTGTAATCACCCATTATTATGACTTTGTTTTTAAACGTTCTTCTTTTTGCAGTTAGTTTTTGCAGTAAAGTTTCAAGGCTTGATATAAAAATACTAAAGTTACTGTTTGGTGTCCTGTAAAGAACTATTATAGTATAATTTAGTTCACTAATATTGACACCGCAGCATTCGAAGTGGCGTTCAATACCCATTTCAGAGACCCAATCTAGTTTTGTAAAGTTTATACCATTTTTGACAAATATACCTACACCACCTCGAGATCTCTTTTTTCGAGAGTAATGAGCGGCTTTTTTGTAACCATCTAATTGTATTATTTCAGCTTGGTCATCTTTTAAAAAAGTTTCTGTAAAGCAGCATACATCTACTTTTGTTTCATTTGAAAAAAGTAATTCTAATTGTTCCAATTTTGTTTTTATGCTTCTAATATTTTGATGCAGTATTGTAAAATCATTGAAATTTTTAGATTCCTCAGGAACGAAAAAACTGAGGGGTACTAGTTGTGATTTTGCTTGGCGGTGTTTGATCATTATTTTGTACTTGTCTAAAATAATGTTACGCAGTAAGCAGCGCGCGGTACGACGGCTACACCTAATCGCGAGATTTATGGTTTTATGACTCAGGCGGCACCGGCCTTTGTGTCGCGTCTATTGTTTGTTAGATTTTTTTTGTGGTGTTTTTGTAATAATTAGGAACAATAGGGTTTCTCGAACTTTACACCTGTTTACTTTGTCAGTCACAATGGCACCGAATATTCTACAGATTTCTAGAGAACCCTTATTCCGATATAAATAGGGCGATGGTTTTCGTTTGTGGCAGTTATCGCGTTTATACCGGAGCGAAAACATCTCGTGTTCAAGTGCGGTACCAGTGATTGTGAAGTGACTAGTTGTGTGAATATCAGTGCCAGTGTGACGTGTTTGTGCGAACCAGTTGTGTCGTGTGTACTGTGATTTTGTGCAATAAAGTGCAAAGTGAACAATCGGCGTTTTAACTCATTATCCAAGAACCCATCTCGTAACATTTGGTGTCAGAAGGGTGGATAATTGAAAATGCCGATTACTCCGTACGACGACGAGACGCCCCGTACACGGAGTCAGCGCCGACAGGAGGAAGCGCGCCGACTAGAGGAGCAGGAGCGCCGCCAGGAGGAGGTTGACCAGCGACGCTTCGGAAATAATTCGCTGTTAATGGAAGCCAGCGAGTCCGAAGCAACCAACGACGACTCCAGGAACTCGGAAGCACCTGCTGCGACACCAGCTGCACCTGCTGCGACACCAGCTGCCCCTGCGGCAATTGACATGGCTGCAATGATGTCGATGTTGCAGTCGATGTTTGATCGCAACAAAGAAGAACAGGTTCGTCTACTGGAAGAACAGGCCCGCAACAATGAAAGGCAGACTCGCCAGCTGGAAGAAAAATTGGACCGCAACAGAGAACAGGCTCGCCAGCTTAAAGAAAAATTGGACCGCCAAAAAGAAGATCTGATTTCAAGCTTGCAGACGACTTTGGGCAAAGAAATAAAAGAGGTCAAGGACACGGTCAAGCAGCTTGATACCAGCGTAAAGGAGCACGAATCCCGTATTGTCGAAGCTGAAACACAAATCGCCGATGTGAGGAGGACCTTGAACGTTATCAAGTCTGGAGGCGGAACCGTTGCACCTACAATCTTCTCGCCAGCTTCACAGAAGCTTAAAGTGACGCCTTTCGACGGGACATCATCATGGTCAGCCTACAAAATTCAATTTGACGCTGCCGTTCAAACCAATGGATGGAACAAGGACCAAGCCAAGAACGCCCTCATCATGAGCCTTCGCGATGAAGCCCTGAGTATTCTTGATGCTGTGGGCAAGGAAGTGACCTACGATAAATTAATGGAAATGTTGGAGAGTCGCTATGGTGATGAGCACCTGGAGCGTGTGTACAGAGCGCAGTTAAAGAACAGGGTGCAACGTCGCAACGAAAGTCTTCAGCAGTGGGCTGTCGAAGTGGAGAAACTGTTCCGGAAGGCTTATCAGTCAGCACCGTTACCCAACGACGAGCATCTAGTGGAAGCATTTTCTAACGGGATAGCAGACTTCGAAGTTAGAACTGCAGTGAAACTCGGGCATCACAAAACACTAAAGGAAGCTTTGGCCCAAGCCTTGGAAGTGGAAGCTGTACGAAATCCAGCGAGGGATGTTCAACACTTAAAGGAAGTTAAAGAAGCGTCGCATCGTACGAGGTTTAGCCCAAGATGCTACAACTGTGAAGAGAGAGGCCATTTATGGCAGAATTGCCCAAAGCCATGCCGAACCAGGGACGATCGACTATTGGAAGAACGAACGGATCGTGTGGCAACGCATTCACTATGGAGGAATAAACGACCTGCTGAAGAAAGCGGAAAATGGCGAGTATTAACCGGGCCAGAAAAGCCAAAGATTTTGATCTCACAAGCTCACGATGGGAACAGCCTGATCATCAATGGTGCCATCAATGGAACTTCTTGCAAGCTGACATTGGATACTGGAGCTTCTCGTACTGTCATCAGTTCCCGATTGGCTAAGCGCTTTCTTCCGAACTTCGAAAGCTGCAAAACAGTTCAACTTCTGACAGCGACCGGTCAGCACATATCCGTCCGAGGAGAGAAGCTGGTGGAGTTAAAGTTGGGTGAGAAAACTTTCCAACACAAAGTCATTGTGGCTGATATAGTCGACGATTGCATTCTGGGTCTTGACTTCATGCGAGAACATCATTGCGAGATAGACGTCAACCAAGGAATCTTGAAGTGTGGAAGAGAAGAAATTTTCATGGAAGGCGCCACATCAGGAAAGGTTTATTGTCTGCAGAGAACAGTTCTTCCACCTAGATCGGAGACCATTGTGGCAGTTAGATTACCGCCGAAGTTGGGACATCAACGACGATGTGTGCTAATAGAACAGTCGGAAGGTGATCAACCATGGTTATTGGCCCGAACTCTGGTGAGGACTACTAATACCACTGTGGTGCGTGTTTTCAACACAAGTCACGAGGAACAACTCATCAAAGGAGGAACCCCAATTGGTACTTGTGAAGAAGTAGACTGGATGCGCAGATGCCAAGAACAACCAAAGGAGAAACACAACTGTGCTGGGAGTTACACAGTGTCAACGCTATTGGAAGACTCCCGTAAAGACCTGACCGAAAGAGAACTTCTGATGGCAAAGAAGATGCTGCAGCGCTACACCGACATATTTGCTCTCGATGATGCTGTCAACGGGAAGACTGGATTAGTGAAGCACACAATAAATACAGGAAGCGTGTCACCGATTCGACAGCGGCCAAGAAGGATACCAGTGGCTCGAGAAAAAGAAGTTGAGTCAATGATCGAAGACATGGCACGCAATGGTGTGATAGAACCTTCATCCAGTCCGTGGTGCTCGCCAGTGGTTCTAGTGAAAAAGAAGGATGGCAGTATGCGGTTCTGCGATGATTATCGACGACTCAACGACGTAACGAAGAAAGACAGCTATCCTTTGCCGAGGATTGATGACACGTTAGATACACTGACAGGCATGAAGTGGTTTACTACGCTGGACTTGAAGAGCGGGTATTGGCAAGTGGAAATAGACCCTAAAGATAAGGAGAAGACCGCATTTTCTACGGGAAAAGGCCTGTGGCAATTCAAAGTGATGCCGTTTGGATTGTGCAACGCCCCCGCTACGTTCGAAAGGTTAATGGAGTTAGTGCTCGCTGGATTGATCGGAGATGCATGCCTTGTCTACTTGGACGACATCATAATTGTGGGGAAAACCTTCGAAGACCACCTGCAAAACCTGGAACGAGTATTGACTAAGATTCGCGCAGCCAATCTCAAGCTGAGTCCGAAGAAATGCTCCTTCTTCAAGAGGCAAGTGAATTTCCTGGGACATGTGATTTCGGAAGCTGGCGTACAGACGGATCCAGGAAAAGTCAGTGCTGTCAAGGATTGGCCTGTGCCAAAGGACAAGACGGAAGTTAGAGCATTCTTGGGTCTATGTTCCTACTACAGGCGATTTGTGAAGAACTTTGCTGACATCGCTAAGCCGTTGCATAGACTGACTGAGGAAAAACGACCCTTCCTCTGGGACGAAAATTGCGACGCAGCTTTTCAAGAACTAAAGGAGCGACTTTGCAATACGCCTATTCTTGGCTTTCCGAACACAGAGAACGAGTTCATCGTGGACACTGACGCCAGCAACACCGGCATTGGAGGAGTACTGTCACAAAGAAAAGGAGACCAAGAAGTGGTGATTGCGTATTTCAGCAAATCCCTGTCCAAGCCGGAAAGAAACTACTGTGTGACCAGAAAGGAGCTACTTGCAGTGGTGAAGACATTGCGACATTTTAGCAAGTACCTGCTCGGGCGAAAATTCCATCTGAGGACCGACCACGCTGCTCTTAAGTGGCTACTACAGTTTAAGGATCCCGAAGGCCAAGTGGCAAGATGGATTGAGCAACTACAAGAGTTTGACTTCACCACGGAGCATCGCAGTGGAAAATCTCATGGCAACGCGGACGCACTGTCAAGAAGGCCATGCTCAGAGGACTGCAAGCATTGCTCAAGACACGAGTCGAAAGATTCAGTGCCCGTCAGAATGCTCAAAGCTGACATCGGCGATGAATGGAAAGAAACCCTTCAGGTTGCACAAGAAGAAGACGCCGACATCAAGCCGATTCTTGAATGGATGGAATCAGATGCCCCTAAGCCAGACTGGAGTGCTATTGCTTCAATGAGTGTTACGACAAAGAGCTATTGGGCGCAATGGGATAGTCTAGTGCTTCAGGAGGGAGTACTTTGCCGAAAATGGGAAAATGCTCGTGGCAATCAGTGCCATCTCCAAATGGTTGTACCCAGAGCAAAGATACCTGAAGTTTTGAAGCTGTACCACGAAGGGTTTTCGGGAGGACATCTGGGTGTGAAACGGACACTCTTGAAAATTAGAGAAAGGTTTTACTGGATCAACTGCAGAGATGACGTAGAAGACTGGGTACGGAAATGTACGAGCTGTGCATCAGTGAAAGGTCCGCATACCCGCAGCAGAGGAGCATTAAAGCTGTATAATGTTGGAGCACCATGGGAGCGAATCGCACTGGATGTGGCCGGACCATTTCCTGTGAGTGAAAGTGGCAACAAGTACTTCCTTGTCGTCATGGATTACTTCACCAAGTGGCCAGAAGTCTTCGCAATTCCGAACCAAGAGGCATCGACGATAGCAGACAAATTGGTGCATGAAGTATTCTGTCGATTTGGAGTACCATTGGAAATCCACAGTGACCAAGGAAGAAATTTTGAATCTCAGCTGTTTCAAGAGACGTGCCGGTTAATGGGTGCACACAAAACAAGGACAACGTCTTACCACCCGCAATCAGATGGAATGGTGGAGCGATTCAACCAAACTCTGGAGAGGTACCTGGCAAAAGTAGTCGGAAGCAAACAACGGGATTGGGACAAGCATATCCAGCCATTTTTGTTGTCATACCGAAGTGCTGTTCATGAGAGCACAAATGTCACTCCCGCTTTTGCCAATTTTGGACGTGAATTACGGCTACCAGCCGACTTAATAACTGGCATTCCACCGGATTCCCCACAACCCATAACTGAGTACGCCAGTGACCTCCGGAACAAGATGAACGACATCTATGAGCACATTAGAGAGCATGGCCAGCAAGCATCTGAAAGAATGAAGACTCGATACGACAGAAGGGCTAACAATCCTGGGTTCGACGAAGGCTCGATGGTATGGCTGCACAATCCCATACGCAGCAAAGGGAAGTCTCCAAAGCTACAAGCCAAATGGGATGGACCGTACCGAGTGGTGACCAAGATCAACGACGTGACGTTCCGCATACAGAAAGGACCTCGAGGTGCCCCCAAAATAGTTCACGTGGATCGATTGGCGCGATATCACGGATGCAACGATGCTCGGGACGAGCATGTCTTGGGAGGAGGTGGTGTTACGCAGTAAGCAGCGCGCGGTACGACGGCTACACCTAATCGCGAGATTTATGGTTTTATGACTCAGGCGGCACCGGCCTTTGTGTCGCGTCTATTGTTTGTTAGATTTTTTTTGTGGTGTTTTTGTAATAATTAGGAACAATAGGGTTTCTCGAACTTTACACCTGTTTACTTTGTCAGTCACAATGGCACCGAATATTCTACAGATTTCTAGAGAACCCTTATTCCGATATAAATAGGGCGATGGTTTTCGTTTGTGGCAGTTATCGCGTTTTATACCGGAGCGAAAACATCTCGTGTTCAAGTGCGGTACCAGTGATTGTGAAGTGACTAGTTGTGTGAATATCAGTGCCAGTGTGACGTGTTTGTGCGAACCAGTTGTGTCGTGTGTACTGTGATTTTGTGCAATAAAGTGCAAAGTGAACAATCGGCGTTTTAACTCATTATCCAAGAACCCATCTCGTAACAATAATAAGGTATAGTGCCAGGTTTAACCGCGTCTTTTCCATTTGAATTTCTTAGTGTATTATTCGTTTGTGGGAGATTTGATTTTACTTCAGATTTTAGTGTTTCTTGTTTCTTAAAATAATGAGGAATAGTACCCCGTATGGGAGTTGTGTTTTGTTGACAAGTAGAGGTATTAGGCTTAGTTTGTTTACTTTGCCTAGTCGTGCGCGTGATATTTTTACCTAGATAGCAGTTTTTATAATCACATGAGTTTATCATGTGATTTATACTATAGCATGCTTGTTTGATATTTTTGGCGCCTGTGTTGTACGATGTAGAGGAGTTGGCTTGTAAAAAATGGCAATTTCGAAATGTGCTGACAATCATTTTCAAACTACGGTTAAGCTTACCCTCGCTTAAATATGGGTTATGTTCTACTCCGAGCACTATGATTTGAGGTTTATCTAATTTTTTTAAAACAGTGGATACTTCGATCAGAAATTTGGTGGGATTTCTGTCGTTTGTTCCAGCCGAGAGTATTAACCAGTCGTCCTCTTCGAACTCTTGCTCATCTATTTTGGAATTTCGTATTATAAGGTCAGTTGTTGCATTAGGATATGTGTTACAGTAGATTGAGTACTCTTTGGAGTTTTTGTTCACCATCCTTAGTCGAGTTAGTGTCGACGCGGAGTTCTTGCAGCTTTGGTCACCAACAATTAAAATCTTGGGTAGTTTTATAGTACATTCATCTTTTGGTTTTTGTATTGAAGCTGCTTCATTGTTTGGCTTTTTTGTGGCTTTTTCTTGGTTTCCTTCTCCAGTTTTCTCCTTTTTTTGCTTGGATTTTTTTTGCTTGTTTTGTTGTGATGATTGTTTATCAGTTCCATCGCTTAAATAACAATCTTCTAGAGTTTCGGATTTATTGTTTTCCACTCTTAATTTTATGTTACATTCACATTTTCTATTTTTATTTAGATTTTCAAGTGCTGTTATCTCATCCTTTAGTTGACTGTTGATCTTCAGTAGTGTATTTACTTCTTCTCGTGCCTTGACTAAGTGTTCTGCTAGTTCTTCATTTTCAATCTGCAATTGTTTTTTATCCCTTTCATTAATGTTAGATGATTCAAGAATGCTAAATGAGTTGCTACATAGTGTCGCATATTCTGATTTTTCTGCATTCAAATCGCAAAAAACGTCGTCGTTTGAAATCTGAAGTTGTGTCTTGTTACGATTTCTAAGAGTTACATTTTCAGTTCCGTATCTTGTTGGAATAGCTTGTTTGTTGCAGTTTGATGAAGTAATCTTCTTGATGGGCAGCGATTTTTTTTCTAGACATGATACGCATCTCCATGCAGTTTTATGTTCGGGAGTCAAACGCAGCCATCTAGGTATCGAAACATTTCCACAAGCTAAATCGTAAGTGGACCTACATTGAGCGCAAATTAAAAATTCTCTATTTGTAATTTTGTGTTTACATTTGCTGCAGGCACGCAATACTCGTTCAGTTGCAGGTGTCATCTTGCGGAAGTTTCACAACTTATTCTTCAATGATCTGTGTTTAACGCAAGCGTTTGTTATTCCGGCGTATGGTCAATTTTAGCCGTTTCCAGGAACGCGCTCGCTCGCGGGCTCCCGCAGCCCTTTCCAAGAAATGCGTTTTGGGTCGGGACTGTCGGAAGTGATGCGCTTGAGTCCCGTTCTCCGTGACCGTTTCCAAGAAATGCGCTTGGGTCTAAGTTTGTGCGTCGCTAATCTAATAATAGAATTGTGTATGCACTTGTATACTGTAGATGGCCAATAATTGTGGTTTCTAATAAATTATTTTGCTTGGGCTTTATACATACTGTTTCTGGGTGGTTAGGTCCATTTTTATTTTAACTGTCACTGTTTAAGCCGAGTTTTGTAGGTATGTAAATATGGCGGGCTTTCACAACACTTTGTATTTCTATTTTGCACTTATACACTGTAGATTTTGCGGTAATTTATGATTGTACGTGAAGAGGATCTTATTTTAAATAGTATTTAATTCACTGTAAGTCTGATAGGTGGCTCTAGATATTTTTTAATCATAAATTCTTGCGGAGCTGATGTTTACGCGGCGACGATGCGTGCGACCCCCGATGTAGTCCCCGAAAGCCATTGCCGTGATAAAAGCTCCGTATAAAATTGCGAAAGCCATTGCCGTGATAAAAGCTCCGTATAAAATTGCGAAAGCCATTGCCGTGATAAAAGCTCCGTATAAAATTGCGAAAGCCATTGCCGTGATAAAAGCTCCGTATAAAAGACTTCAACGCGTACTCTCCGACATTAGTCATGTTTTCAATGGAATAGGGGGGTATTTTGTGTTATTCTCTAAATATTCAATTAAAAACAATCGCATTGGTGTGACTTTAAGGAATCACAGTATTTTTTTTGCAAAGAAAAAAAACCACAAATTTGTTAATCATCCTATATCTATCTTATATCTATAAACTAGCAATCATTGTTATTTTGTTTGTGCAAAATTAGAGACTCGAAAACGGTTCCAACGATTTTGATGAAATTAGGATATTTATCTAGATACATACTTTTTAAAATCCATATCATCATTGATATGGATGATAGATATTGATACAATGGTAGAGCTATGAATCTGCATAATTCACATATTTCACTAGAACATTTGAATCCTAATTTACTATTTGATGTTTTAACACATTATACATACATATTCGAACAATGGGCACTTCGGAACCATCAGACACAGAAATCTATAGATTATTATCCTTTCTCATCTAGACTAAAATTCCGGCGACCTTCCACGGGTAGACATGACATCAGTGCACGAGCAATGTTAACGAGGGGCTAAGGACACATATGAATTGGACCTCTACAATTTAACACTGATTGGTGAGTCGTATTGCATTTGTTAGAATGGTGTATCATCTGAGTGTCCTACTAGAAACTTAGTGATGCTGTTGGAGCACTAAGCCCATCAGCTAACAATTCAGAAGCGAGATCGGAAAAAAAACCTTGTTTTTTTCTAACTGTCCACGCCACATAGTACAATAATAGTTGGTTTGCAATTTTACTGCGTATATTGCATTGACAGTCGTTATACAGAGGTAGGCAAATAAACTGAGCTTGTTGAAACGAAGTTAGAGCTTACTTACATAATCTATAATAACAATAGTGATTTTATCGATCTAAAATGCGTTTTGCTTCGTTAAATTAGACTTGTCAGATTCTAATCGTTGTATCACACTTAGAACTTTTTTTTACAACGCAGGAATTTTTTCTTTTTGTAGTAAGCCTTTTTTGTACGCGTTACTATATTATACTGAAAAATCCGTACTGGCGTTCCAATCACTGACTTGGAGGCTAAAAGTGTACGCGAGGCAGAGCTAGCTTCTTACTTACGACTTACATATTTGTAGGCACATCATCGCTCGTCTTCGGTATAGCCGGACGAACGAACGAAGCGTGCAATAACTGACTAACCGGAAAATTACAAGTAAAATACGTGCGCAAAGTCTCATCTTTGGTAGAATGTATTGTACGAAATACCCACGAGGTCTACTGTTCCATGACCTCCTAGTATCTTATTGATCTTATGTGAAAACTCTTGATAAAGCTATATTGCATAAAATCCTTACTTTAATATTATAAATGCGAAAGTAACTCTGTCTGTCTATCTGTCTGTCGCGCTTTCACGCTAAAACTACTAAACCGAATGAAATTTGGTACACATATAGTCTAGAGCCTGAAAAAGGACATAGGCTACTTTTTGATTCGAAAAAATAGTTTTAAAGGGTTGAAAAGGGGGGATGAAAACGCATTGGCTAGAATCTTAAAAGAAAAAACTTATTTTGTACCGTGACAAATGGTAATTTGCATCTTGACTTTCCAAAATACATTCTCTATGCCCAATGCCCATTCAAGGCTGCTCAAGTTGCAAATGTCAAAGTCAATCAATCTTTTCCTGTAAAATTTAGAGCAGGTTACATGTATTTTTTCAGTTTAATTACGTAGTTGTCATTCTGATAGGTATGCATAGAAAACGCAAATCGAATCTAGCGCGTAGTTTTAGCGGAGCTCGCGTAAAGAAAATTGCTAGAAGCCAAGAGTCATTAGATGCCGAGCGCCACGCGTCTCAAAAAGCTGCTGAGACTCAAGAGCAAAACCAAGCGCGTTGAATTTTAGATGCTAAGCGTCACGCAGCTCAGAGAGCTGCTGAGACTCAAGAGCAAAACCAAGCGCGTCGAATTTTAGATGCTGAGCGTCACGCAGCTCAGAGAGCTGCTGAGACTGAAGTTGAAAGTCAAGCGCGGCGACTTTTAGATGCTGAGCATCACGCACCGCAAAGAACTGATGAGACTCAAGATCAAATCAAGCGCGTCGAATTTTAGATGCTGAGCGTCACGCAGCTCAGAGAGCTGCTGAGACTGAAGGAGAAAGTCAAGCGCGGCGACTTTTAGATGCCGAGCATCACGCAGCGCAAAGAACTGAGCTGAGACTCAAGAGCAAAACTAAGGGCGTCGAATTTTAGATGCTAAGCGTTAGACGTTAAGCGAAAAATTGCATAGTTCCTGTAGGACAGGACAAAAACTATCGAAAGCGAAACTGTCGCCAATATCACAAAGACGCTAAGTGATGAATTCCTCTTGGATTAACGAAACGTCACAGCGAAACGTAATTAGATGACAGGTGACATTGTCTAGAGGGAGTACTAAAATAGCAAGAGAATACATCTCTTTGTCTCATTTTAATTATTAGGTAAATTTAAAAGGTGTCAGAAAAAGATGCACATAAACTCGAACTTACGTAATTTCGAAGGGTATCACAAACTTGCATTGAGCTATCGGAGGTGACATGAGATTGTCATGCCATAAGCAACATGCTAGTGTTGTAACTGTGTCGATTAAAATATCGATAAGAAAATATATTTATTTTAACGTCGCAAAAACGATGAACTGTCTTAAGTTTACGTGTCTGTGTGTCTATCTGTGGCATTGTAGTTACAGAACAGATAAACTGACATTAATTAATTTTTCTAAAGGTTAATCGATCGGGAGTAGTCTAATCTATATTTCATCATTGTTGGAAATAATTATCATTTTCACTCTTTTATTTTTAGGGTTCCGTACCCAAAGGGAAAAACGGGACCCTATTACTAAGACTTCGATGTCCGTCTGTCCGTCTGTCTGTCTGTCTGTCTGTCACCGGGCTGTATCTCATGAACCATGATAGCTAGGCATCTGAAATTCACAGATGATGTATTTCTGTTACCGCTATAACAACAAATACTAAAAACAAAATAAAATAAATATTTAAGGGGGGCTCTCATACAACAAACCTGAATTTTTAGACGTTTTTCGCTCTATATTAATAATGGTAATAGGTAGATGCTTGAAATATTTACAGAATATTTAGTTTTATACTTACTCCAATAATAAAAAAAAAAAAAAAAAATTAAGGGGGTCTCCCATACAGTACGGAACCCTCCGTGCGCGAGTCAGACTCGTACTAGGCCGATTATTTACTATCAAGAGCATATTTACTAATATAATTGGCTTGTAGTTTACTATTAAAGTATTTCATAGGGTGGTTACAAGACACATAGTGTAATAAGGGCCTTGACGAAGTCTCAATAGTCCTACGAAAATTATAGTCTTATAGTGGCACTCTGTAAGATTCCCAAAATTCAGTCTGACATTCATACCTAATTTGTATAAATTATTTCATTATTAGCCTACACATTGTTTTATCAGAATAGTTTCGACAAAGCTCTCACTCTACAGTGTGATACCTGTAATAACAATAATGTAGGTACCTTACATTTTTGAGGAGTTGCCTCGAAGTGAAACATTGTTTGATTTAGTTTTGTAGGCAAGGTAATGTAGGCACAGCATATGGCTGTAGTCGTCGATGTTTGATATTTTCACCCACAAAGCAATCTTCCGAAAGTGATAAGAACAAATGAGGCTATGTGGTTTTGGTGTCCAGTTTGGTCTTGAAATTAGTGTAATCCATTGATTTTTAACTACTTCATCTCTAGGAAATCTAAAAAAAAACATCGATACAGTCATTTTACCACAACACTAAGACGTGATAACCTGAACTATTATTTTTTGTAAAATATTGTATGAAAATTACATAAATTAGTCCAAAATGTATATGAAATTTAGTAATGATATAATTTAAAACAATTTCTGTTATACGTAGCTGTTTATAAATCACAAAAAGTGTAAATATTCCAACAAAACTCACCGATGAAAAGTCTCTTCTTCATTCTTATTATTTTTTCGGGATGAATGCGATGTGCACCCTTTTATAAGACACGCCATGTGAAATATAATACACCATTCATAAAGAATTTATACAAAACATCATAGTTTTAGCACTTTAGAACAGTTATTTTTAATAAATTATATTAAAACTCGACAACCGGCAATCGGTGTTGACAAACCATAGCTACGCAACCATTGACAGTTGATCTTTACGAAGAAGATCGCAGCTCCGGGATGTATTATTTTTGATTTAGTAGCACTATGTTTTATACTATTATTTATTCTGTGACAAATTAGAACCAACTTTTAACCATTTTGACATTCCAACTTGTGATTTTGACGTTAGACGGCAGACGTTGCGTTTTGTTTTGTTTCATTCACTCTTGCGTATGCTGTATAACCAGATATGAATAAGACAGCTGTTACACAGTTTTTATTTGAGCAAAATTTAGTACTCCCTCTAGACAGAGTTTTATAAATCACAGATAGCAT
The DNA here is from genome assembly GCA_964007245.1 of Hypomecis atomaria. Taxonomy (NCBI): domain Eukaryota; kingdom Metazoa; phylum Arthropoda; class Insecta; order Lepidoptera; family Geometridae; genus Hypomecis; species Hypomecis atomaria. The sequence continues at coordinate 32,146,264 of OZ023279.1, forward strand.
GGCTAGGATACAAATTGTTTTTCCACCATTATATCCCCTTGAAGAGGAAATAAAGTATGGATTGAAAATGACAACTGACATTAAAATTGGATAAAATGTTTTTTTCCCTCTGCATGCTACATGTTACTATGACGTTTAATACCAGGCCGTCATTTTGTCTGACATTAAAAATATTTTTAAATATTCTATCATTAGAGGTTTAACATGTTTCTTTATTCTACCCTTATGGTACAGAATCATCATACCTACTTTAATATTATCAATCCGAAAAGTTTGTTGGTTTGTTCCTCTTTGACGCAGCAACGGAGCAAAAGATTGACTTGATTTTTGGTATGGATACCTATGGTTTAAAAGACAGAAAGTGATAATAGGATACTTTTTTATCCCGAGAAAATTCGTGATTCCCATGGGATAGGACAATAACTGTTTCTCAGCAATGGAGCAACGGATTGACTTGATTAAATTTTTGGGGTAGGCATAGTTTGGAAGACGGAAAGTGACATAGGACACTTTTCGTCCCGAAAAAATTGTGGTTCCCGTAGGATAAGACAATATTTTTTTCTCAGCAACGGAGCAACGGATTGCCTTGGCTTATTGCATGAATATAGTTTGAAAGACGAAAAGTGACATAGGCCACTTTTTATCCCAAAAACTTTAACAGTTCCCGTAGGACAGGATAAAAACTAAGTGAGCGGGCCGCAGTAGCAGCCGTCTAAGCGCCAGAAAGGACGTTCCTACATTTTTCCCACTCCTTTGCGGCACTCAACAGCACTAGCCCAGACTCGGACTCCATAACGGAGCTTGCGCTCCCGCCATAATGACGGAGTGTTTCGGAGCACAAGACACATCGTCATCCACCACTCGGGACTAACCAGCACTGAGCGTCGGACAGCATTCCAACACCCTGGTCCCAGTGCAACGGGTCAGTCATGGTAGCCCAGCGCCTGCCTCTTCAACTGCAGAAGGCAGTGAGAACAGCCATCGCGATACCAACACTTCTCTTCCCCTGCAGCCCCACTGCGTCTGCCAACAGGTTGACGGCCTAGCGGAAGGTAGGGTAGGTGGCGGCACCCACACCACCAGTTCCATCCCACCGCGGTCCCTAATCCTCGGCTGCAGCGTCGCAAGAGCGGCAATGCAGCTCGCCTCAGATGCAACACTTCTCATAAGGCACGCAACCTACCGGCCATCCTCTCAGCTGCTTTAGTTAAAAGCGGCTGAACCTCGAGTGCCAGCCTCTAAGCTGCCTTTGGGGAAAAGACCCAAAGAAGAGGGAGACTTCGAGCTCCGCCTTTTCAGCTGCCTTAGACCTCCCCCGCCACGACAAGGCACTATACACACACTCCAACCGTAACTTAACCAACAAAAGCATTCCTCTAACGTATTTGGATGTTTGTCGCTTAGGTTAGGTTTCGCAGCCGACATAAACATAAGCCAAAAACAAAAGATAACGCGGGCGAAGCCGCGGGTAAAAGCTAGTAAATGATAAATATTGAAATTTACAAAGTAACTAATCTCTCTGTATAGACTTGCAAAACGATTTTCTGGTCCCAAGACAAGATTGTAATAGCGACGAATATGATTATCTTTAAAAGTAGCACCTCATTATCAACAATTTTATGTGTTTATTTAACATTGGAAGATTAATTTGAGACATTTTGGACAAAATATAAAATTCTGAAAAAAATACCAAAAACATTGAATTTGTTTCTAAAAATATTTGAATCACATTATTGACACAATGATAGTTTTGAAAATACTTGTAATAAATGTATTTATTTAATAGTAGTTTATGCAACTGCATATAAAGAAACGCGTTTCTGTTTTATGTCCTTCTAAAATCTAATTGTATTGCAAATTTAGGATTTATTAGCCTTTACGCGAGAATAAATAAAATGCAATAATTTAAATAGAAAATATACATAGTATATACATAGTATATTTTCAGAATTCAGACAACATGTGACACGCCATGTGAAAAATAACAAAAGACTACAAAAATACTACTTTGAAATAAGAACACCATCTTATAAAGAGTCTCTAAAAATAACCCTGTGTATCTAAGTAGGTATGTACGACGGCGCGCGGCACTCAGACATTCTTTTACTACTTTCACTTAGGGACTGTGGCTCTGTAGATGTTTGCTCGAAGGTTTTGTGATACTTTTATAACCGACGAAACGGAGGAGGTTCTCAAGTCGACGCGCATAGTACATATATTTTTTATGTATGACCACGCATAACTTCTTACAGAGTAGTCCAATTTCAATAATTCTTTTTTTGTTTCAAAGGTGGTCGCGTTTAAATTTTATCGAAGTCTGCTAAGCCGTATTGTAATAATCAACAGTAATGTGAAAACGACTACGTCGATGATACGCCACAAATTGTTATTTTCATTTCATATAATGTGGCCCGGTTTTGTGTCGACGTTGGTAGCGCCCATAAATGTTGGTAAAGAATAACTTCGGCGTTCAAAAGATACCAAACACAAAAAGAATCATCAAAATCGGTTCATAATTGCTGGAGTAATCACTAATCACGTAACATGCATACGTTAATTAATTTTCGCAAGTAATCGTCTGACAGTGACGTATCGTTGCAATCTGACGTTCCTGAGAAGCAGCCCTAGTTGACCGCGCGAATTTCACGCGCCTATGCCGGTTTTTATTGAATCGATTTTACCGGTTCTTCGATTTGGTCTATGGTGAATGAAGTTCCTGCACGACGCGGCGCGCGGGCGGCGACGTGTTGCGGCCGACCTCTTCCTTCCTAGTCAAACTCAAAACATAATCACATTTAGTAAGTATCGCAAGTCAATTCGAACATGCAATTTACGTCCTTAATTGTAACAGAATTAATTGGATTGAAAATAAACCAGTCTGAGAATGTCTGAATTCCACTGCTTGTACCGTCGCACTCCGAAAATTGACGCCTGTGTAAGCCTAAAATACCTAAAGTTCTCATACAGCCTTGCCTTAATGCGATTTCAGCCTCGGCAATCCACTCTGTGTGTTCTTCAGAATTTACCAAAGAATCAATACAAAAAAAAAAATGCACATCTTCTATCAGTTTCATTATCAGATCAGTTTAGTCAACACAACAGCAAAATTATTATACCAAATTTTTTGAAGCCTGAAAGTAGCGCCAGTAACTAAGAAATTAAAGAGTGGCAGGCTATCTTGGCATGGGCATATTGAGAAGGGAGGAGATTCAAGTCACGAAAAGATCTCTAAAGATGATGGTAAGCGGCAGAAATGGCGACCAAAAAAAGCGTGGATGAATTGTGTGAAAAATGAATTCTATAGAAAATAGACAGACTCACAACCCTACGGCGATGCTCCAGGCAATGAAGTTTTTTTGCAACTAATTTTTCATCACCCATAAGCCGAACAGCACCCCGGTCCTAAATTTGTTCAAAACTGTACATTACTTATCAAATCATATTATATTGCCAACAAGAATCAGAGAGGGTTAAAGATTTTTAAAAAATCTGTAATGAAATCTGTTTATTAAGCAAACCAACAAACTAGATGATGATTTTTCTTCCTTTTCCCGTTATTGACTGATTGTATATTAAAACTCGTTTATAACATTTATGATTACGATTATATTCGTTTCCAATTCATTGTTAAGAATATAAGAGTCATGTTCGTGGAATGAAGTTAGAATTAAGTTGATGAAAGTTGAATGTAGGCAGTTTGCTGATAACTTAATTAATATTATAAATAAATAATTAAGTTGGAATAAAATTTACTAAGGGGGGTTTCCATACTGTATGGAACCCATCGTGCGCAAGTCCGACTCGCACTTGGCCGATTATTTTATTTCGTTTGCGTTTATTTACATACATACTGCCTGATGTTAAGTAGATATGCGGTCTAGGGTGTAGCACGCTCACCTAGAAGATACCTATTTACTTGGGATGTGAAGACACCCACGTTGTAGATACTTTAGCGGGAAGACAGACTCAGGCAAAGCGTTTCATATTCTGGCTGTTCATATGAGGGAAAGAGTAGTGAAATCGTAATTGATGAACATCATAAATCTAAATCTTTTTACTCAAATTAAGTTTCCGTATGACCTTGTCCTGCCTGATTTTGAACAGATTAATCATAATAATTAACTTATAAGATGTTAAAAGATATCAAAACAAAGTTTTCAGAATTTTATTACTCGTATTGCGTTTGTTATAGGTACTGACATCCTCTGACCATTCAATGTTTTTTTTCAGAGCCTTACTTTGGAGCAACTCGAAATGGGAATCCACTAATAATAATAGGAAATAGAAGATATACCAAACAGTATCAGAATGCTGTTAAAACGCGTTACTTCTGCAATGGACGTAGTCAGTATAAATGCAAAGCTTATCTTTACACCGTAGAAAACACAATCATAAAACACGTCAACGTCCACACTCATTGAATGTTGAAGATTATAAATAAATAACTACGTAATTTGTTATTTAATACCTAATAAATAAATGGTACGGAACCCTTCGTGCGCGAGTCCAACTCGCACTAGGCCAATTATTTTTGTTTATCTCAATGAGTTATTTTTGTGTTAAACATTTCAAAAAAACTAGCTCAGTTGGGAGAGCGTCGGGCTGGTGATCCGAGATTCAAGTCCTGTGTTCGCGACAAATTTTGTAATGTTTATCACAAAAATAATTATGCGTATCTGATAACACACTTCTTTATTTTCGTTCAACTTGTGCCACTCCATAATATCTTTTTTTTATTTCATATCATGTGGCTAGGTTTTTTGTCTACTATATGTAGATGTTGTTGGCATCTACAAGTAGGTGTACTAAGCGCCACACAAATCGACGGATGAGAAGTTAGTCGCAGGTGACACTTCGCCGTGATTCGCTACTTATTGCGCATGTGTGCATAATTCTTACGCCGCGTGTAGTGTAGTGATAGTGGTGGTATGGGCGTAGGGAGCGCGCGGGAGGCATGAGGTTGGCGGGCGGGTGTGCCTCGGCGAACTCCTAATACTCCTAATAGATCACGTTTGTTGTATGGAAGCCCCCTTAAATATTTATTTTATTCTGTTTTTAGTATTTGTTGTTATAATGGCAACAGAAATACGAGTACATCATCTGTGAAAATTTCAGCTCTAGTCTAGCTATCACGGTTCATGAGATACAGCTTGGTGACAGACGGACATCGGAGTCTCAGTAATAGGGTCCCGTTTTTACCCTTTGGGTACGGAACCCTAAAAAATCGTGCTCGTGCGTCAAGTTAACAACACAAGGCCACAAGGCACACCTAAACTAAATTAAATTAGGTACCTAAATTATTGTAAGGAAAAAAGTGTTAAAGATGTTTAGAACGATACAAAGCTAAAAATCATCAAAAAAATTTTTTTTATTCGGATTACATAATCCATGGTGTAAGTCAAAGTCATAGAGTTTTTTTCTGCTACAAAGTTTTTAAGTACCTATAGTAGGTAGGTACTTAAAAACTTAGGTAGGTACTTGTCAGCCGATTTCTTTAAAATTAAAAATAATTTTTCGTCTGTTTGATGTACTCACTCACTTCACTTGGATTAACTCCTGACACCATAATAGGTAATTATTAAAAAATAGAGTTATTACATTTGACGAAGTCGAGTAGGTAAGACGAATTGACGAGGTACCAAATTCAATGTGGTGATTGATGGTGGAATTACTTGATTGACGAATATTTGTAAAAAATATGAATCCCATATTATCGGCCACGATATTCTACTACCGGGAAGGTGACCAAAAGTAAAAAGGTAGTGTCGGGTTTCTCGTCCACAGGTCACTAACTAACAACATCATAACCATCGACAGTGTTTCGAGCAGGGTTGTTATACCTAATACTCAGAATCTTCCAACAAGCCAAAAAAAAAATGAAATAAAATAAATATATCATAAATTTAATTTCATTGTCCGAACAAGACGACTGGATTTTTGTAAGACTATCCATTGACACATCCTAGAATATTGAAAAATGGTTTGAAGCCCTCAATTTGTTTCCCATTTTAGCGGAAATGTAGGTATATGTCTATGTAAAATTAGCGGGGGACCTCGAAATGTCGCGGAGTTGGAGCAAGCCTCGGGTGTCGGTACAAGCGGCTACAGCACCAAGTGTTCATCATCATTATCAACTGTAAGACTCAACCGTAGGACCTCGAAATGTTGCGGAGTTTCGAGCAGTAATAGCTCTGAACGCAAATGCACTAAAAACCAAACAAAAAATCTCGTTAATAATTATTTTTCGCAAAAAATGGTAAAACCGCCTTCCATCGCGTACAAAATTTGGAAAGGTATTTCGTTCGAATTGTTTACATTATTGTTGATTTTTCAAAAACGGCTCGGCCGATTTATGTGTAGTTTAAATGGGACCACCTCGGGAGTATTCCCTTTCGAACTAAAATAATTTTTCGATTCGGTTCACAATTGGCGAAATTATCGATGAACATACACAAAAAAAACATACAGACGGTACCAGGTAGATGCTTGAAATTTTCACAGAATATTTAATTTTATATTCCCTTCAATAATAAATAATAAAATAAATTAAATATTTAAGGGGGGCCATACAGTATGGAACCCTCCGAAGTTGTCTTGTGATTTGAATTTGGCACACTAGAAATCCAAGGGTTACTAAATTAAGCTGCTACATTATCTGTTATTTTCCAACAAAAGATAAGTGAAAATTATTTTTCGCAAAAATGGCAAAACCGCCTTCCATCCATTCAAATATTTCTCTCGAATCGTTTACATTATTGTTGATTTCGCGACCACCCGTACATATCAAGTGTCGCACCCAGCGGCCCGAGGTGCCGCGACCACCCGTACGTATCAAGTGTCGCACCCAGCGGCCCGAGGTGCCGCGACCACCCGTACATATCAAGTGTCGCACCCAGCGGCCCGAGGTGCCGCGACCACCCGTACATATCAAGTGTCGCACCCAGCGGCCCGAGGTGCCGCGACCACCCGGTCGCACCCAGCGGCCCGAGGTGCCGCGACCACCCGTACGTATCAAGTGTCGCACCCAGCGGCCCGAGGTGCCGCGACCACCCGTACATATCAAGTCGGAGCACCCAGCGGCCCGAGGTGCCGCGACCACCCGTACATATCAAGTGTCGCACCCAGCGGCCCGAGGTGCCGCGACCACCCGGTCGCAACCAGCGGCCCGAGGTGCCGCGACCACCCGGTCGCACCCAGCGGCCCGAGGTGCCGCGACCACCGGTACGTATCAAGTGTCGCACCCAGCGGCCCGAGGTGCCGCGACCACCCGTACATATCAAGTGTCACACCCAGCGGCCCGAGGTGCCGCGACCACCCGTACATATCAAGTGTCGCACCCAGCGGCCCGAGGTGCCGCGACCACCCGTACATATCAAGTGTCGCACCCAGCGGCCCGAGGTGCCGCGACCACCCGGTCGCAACCAGCGGCCCGAGGTGCCGCGACCACCCGGTCGCACCCAGCGGCCCGAGGTGCCGCGACCACCCGTACGTATCAAGTGTCGCACCCAGCGGCCCGAGGTGCCGCGACCACCCGTACATATCAAGTCGGAGCACCCAGCGGCCCGAGGTGCCGCGACCACCCGTACATATCAAGTGTCGCACCCAGCGGCCCGAGGTGCCGCGACCACCCGTACATATCAAGTGTCGTACCCAGCGGCCCGAGGTGCCGCGACCACCCGTACATATCAAGTGTCGCACCCAGCGGCCCGAGGTGCCGCGACCACCCGTACATATCAAGTCGGAGCACCCAGCGGCCCGAGGTGCCGCGACCACCCGTACATATCAAGTCGGAGCACCCAGCGGCCCGAGGTGCCGCGACCACCCGGTCGCACCCAGCGGCCCGAGGTGCCGCGACCACCCGTACATATCAAGTGTCGCACCCAGCGGCCCGAGGTGCCGCGACCACCCGTACATATCAAGTGTCGCACCCAGCGGCCCGAGGTGCCGCGACCACCCGTACATATCAAGTCGGAGCACCCAGCGGCCCGAGGTGCCGCGACCACCCGGTCGCACCCAGCGGCCCGAGGTGCCGCGACCACCCGTACATATCAAGTGTCGCACCCAGCGGCCCGAGGTGCCGCGACCACCCGTACATATCAAGTGTCGCACCCAGCGGCCCGAGGTGCCGCGACCACCCGTACATATCAAGTGTCGCACCCAGCGGCCTGAGGTGCCGCGACCACCCGTACATATCAAGTGTCGCACCCAGCGGCCCGAGGTGCCGCGACCACCCGTACATATCAAGTGTCGCACCCAGCGGCCCGAGGTGCCGCGACCACCCGTACATATCAAGTGTCGCACCCAGCGGCCCGAGGTGCCGCGACCACCCGTACATATCAAGTGTCGCACCCAGCGGCCCGAGGTGCCGCGACCACCCGTACATATCAAGTCGGAGCACCCAGCGGCCCGAGGTGCCGCGACCACCCGGTCGCACCCAGCGGCCCGAGGTGCCGCGACCACCCGTACATATCAAGTGTCGCACCCAGCGGCCCGAGGTGCCGCGACCACCCGTACATATCAAGTCGGAGCACTCAGCGGCCCGAGGTGCCGCGACCACCCGTACATATCAAGTCGGAGCACCCAGCGGCCCGAGGTGCCGCGACCACCCGTACATATCAAGTGTCGTACCCAGCGGCCCGAGGTGCCGCGACCACCCGTACATATCAAGTGTCGCACCCAGCGGCCCGAGGTGCCGCGACCACCCGTACAAATCAAGTGTCGCACCCAGCGGCCCGAGGTGCCGCGACCACCCGTACATATCAAGTGTCGCACCCAGCGGCCCGAGGTGCCGCGACCACCCGTACATATCAAGTGTCGTACCCAGCGGCCCGAGGTGCCGCGACCACCCGTACATATCAAGTGTCGTACCCAGCGGCCCGAGGTGCCGCGACCACCCGTACAAATCAAGTGTCGCACCCAGCGGCCCGAGGTGCCGCGACCACCCGTACATATCAAGTGTCGCACCCAGCGGCCCGAGGTGCCGCGACCACCCGTACATATCAAGTGTCGTACCCAGCGGCCCGAGGTGCCGCGACCACCCGTACATATCAAGTCGGAGCACCCAGCGGCCCGAGGTGCCGCGACCACCCGTACATATCAAGTGTCGTACCCAGCGGCCCGAGGTGCCGCGACCACCCGTACATATCAAGTGTCGCACCCAGCGGCCCGAGGTGCCGCGACCACCCGTACATATCAAGTCAGAGCACTCAGCGGCCCGAGGTGCCGCGACCACCCGTACATATCAAGTCGGAGCACCCAGCGGCCCGAGGTGCCGCGACCACCCGTACATATCAAGTGTCGCACCCAGCGGCCCGAGGTGCCGCGACCACCCGTACATATCAAGTCGGAGCACTCAGCGGCCCGAGGTGCCGCGACCACCCGTACATATCAAGTCGGAGCACCTAGCGGCCCGAGGTGCCGCGACCACCCGTACATATCAAGTGTCGCACCCAGCGGCCCGAGGTGCCGCGACCACCCGTACATATCAAGTGTCGCACCCAGCGGCCCGAGGTGCCGCGACCACCCGTACATATCAAGTGTCGTACCCAGCGGCCCGAGGTGCCGCGACCACCCGGTCGCAACCAGCGGCCCGAGGTGCCGCGACCACCCGGTCGCACCCAGCGGCCCGAGGTGCCGCGACCACCCGTACATATCAAGTCGGAGCACTCAGCGGCCCGAGGTGCCGCGACCACCCGTACATATCAAGTGTCGCACCCAGCGGCCCGAGGTGCCGCGACCACCCGTACATATCAAGTGTCGCACCCAGCGGCCCGAGGTGCCGCGACCACCCGTACATATCAAGTGTCGTACCCAGCGGCCCGAGGTGCCGCGACCACCCGTACATATCAAGTCGGAGCACCCAGCGGCCCGAGGTGCCGCGACCACCCGTACATATCAAGTGTCGTACCCAGCGGCCCGAGGTGCCGCGACCACCCGTACATATCAAGTCGGAGCACCCAGCGGCCCGAGGTGCCGCGACCACCCGTACATATCAAGTGTCGTACCCAGCGGCCCGAGGTGCCGCGACCACCCGTACATATCAAGTGTCGCACCCAGCGGCCCGAGGTGCCGCGACCACCCGTACATATCAAGTCAGAGCACTCAGCGGCCCGAGGTGCCGCGACCACCCGTACATATCAAGTCGGAGCACCCAGCGGCCCGAGGTGCCGCGACCACCCGTACATATCAAGTGTCGCACCCAGCGGCCCGAGGTGCCGCGACCACCCGTACATATCAAGTCGGAGCACTCAGCGGCCCGAGGTGCCGCGACCACCCGTACATATCAAGTCGGAGCACCTAGCGGCCCGAGGTGCCGCGACCACCCGTACATATCAAGTGTCGCACCCAGCGGCCCGAGGTGCCGCGACCACCCGTACATATCAAGTGTCGCACCCAGCGGCCCGAGGTGCCGCGACCACCCGTACATATCAAGTGTCGTACCCAGCGGCCCGAGGTGCCGCGACCACCCGGTCGCAACCAGCGGCCCGAGGTGCCGCGACCACCCGGTCGCACCCAGCGGCCCGAGGTGCCGCGACCACCCGTACATATCAAGTGTCGCACCCAGCGGCCCGAGGTGCCGCGACCACCCGTACATATCAAGTGTCGTACCCAGCGGCCCGAGGTGCCGCGACCACCCGGTCGCAACCAGCGGCCCGAGGTGCCGCGACCACCCGGTCGCACCCAGCGGCCCGAGGTGCCGCGACCACCCGTACGTATCAAGTGTCGCACCCAGCGGCCCGAGGTGCCGCGACCACCCGTACATATCAAGTCGGAGCACCCAGCGGCCCGAGGTGCCGCGACCACCCGTACATATCAAGTGTCGCACCCAGCGGCCCGAGGTGCCGCGACCACCCGTACATATCAAGTGTCGTACCCAGCGGCCCGAGGTGCCGCGACCACCCGTACATTTCAAGTGTCGCACCCAGCGGCCCGAGGTGCCGCGACCACCCGTACATATCAAGTCGGAGCACCCAGCGGCCCGAGGTGCCGCGACCACCCGTACATATCAAGTGTCGCACCCAGCGGCCCGAGGTGCCGCGACCACCCGTACATATCAAGTGTCGTACCCAGCGGCCCGAGGTGCCGCGACCACCCGTACATATCAAGTGTCGCACCCAGCGGCCCGAGGTGCCGCGACCACCCGTACATATCAAGTGTCGTACCCAGCGGCCCGAGGTGCCGCGACCACCCGTACATATCAAGTCGGAGCACCCAGCGGCCCGAGGTGCCGCGACCACCCGTACATATCAAGTGTCGCACCCAGCGGCCCGAGGTGCCGCGACCACCCGTACATATCAAGTGTCGTACCCAGCGGCCCGAGGTGCCGCGACCACCCGTACATTTCAAGTGTCGCACCCAGCGGCCCGAGGTGCCGCGACCACCCGTACATTTCAAGTGTCGCACCCAGCGGCCCGAGGTGCCGCGACCACCCGTACATATCAAGTCGGAGCACCCAGCGGCCCGAGGTGCCGCGACCACCCGTACATATCAAGTGTCGCACCCAGCGGCCCGAGGTGCCGCGACCACCCGTACATATCAAGTGTCGTACCCAGCGGCCCGAGGTGCCGCGACCACCCGTACATATCAAGTGTCGCACCCAGCGGCCCGAGGTGAGCTGCCCCCATACAACTAGCTCGATACAGGTTGTCTGCAGCGCCACCGCGGATTGTTACTGACACAGAGCCCTTGGGATTGATTTTTCAACTTTGGACGCCTGGGAACGTATACGGAACTTTGACAGATTGAATGAAAATACTCTGTATTGTCCATGGAAGCGAATGCTCCATACAAGTTCCGTAAACTACCAAACCGTACAAAGTTGAAAAATCAAGCCTCTTATCTACACAAGAAAATTAATTTCTTTATTTCACTACGTAGAGGCCGCTGAGTAGTTAGCAACAAGATATGCAATATCTCATCCTGACTGAAGCTCACATAAAGCTGCGCGTTGATTGGATATTGTGCAGCTTATAGCTAACTTCACATCCGCCTACTTGTATAATTCGGCCTATTATACGTCAATATGGAAAAATAAAAAATGACAAGTGGATGCTATTATCAGTGGAGCAAAGAATGAGATGTTATGGAGAAATATCACATAAACTTTGAATTAAAAATTCTATCGTACTATAGCTACAAATTCAAAGCATATACTTACTAAAATTCCTTGGGGAAAACATTGAATTATACGAATTTAGCGCGATATCATCTACAGAAATCCTCAATATAAGAGTAGGTACATACATGTATCAACCAAGCTTTTGTAAAATTATTCGTGACAGAGGTAACTGGATATATTTTTGTTTATTGGAAAATTTACTAACCACAGATTCCACAGGGTCTGTGCCCTTTTTTAACAAAAAATAAATATTATTGGAATTCTAATAGTGAAGGAAGATAGAAGCCACGACCGCGGTGTCAACTGGGCGTCGTTCCACCCCACTCTGCCTTTGATAGTCTCTGCGGCTGACGACAGGCTGGTCAAGCTCTGGAGGATGAACGATGCCAAGGTAAGATCAACAGACGCAGTATGGAATTGTTTATAGACTTTCTGGCCAAGCACTAAGTTACTAAGTGGTTAGGATGCAAAGTACTTGTAGTTTGTAGTTTTTGCTATAGGTATATTTCGGATGCGACGTCGGCAGTTGGTTAAGAAAATTAAATAAGGTCGATTCTACGTAAGTATTCAAGAACCACCGGCAGAAGCAGCACGGGGCGCCGCGCACTAGAGACCACGAGTGTACCCACTGCGAGACCAAATTCTACGTAAGTATTCAAGAACCACCGGCAGAAGCAGCACGGGGCGCCGCGCACTAGAGACCACGAGTGTACCCACTGCGAGACCAAATTCTACGTAAGTATTCAAGAACCACCGGCAGAAGCAGCACGGGGCGCCGCGCACTAGAGACCACGAGTGTACCCACTGCGAGACCAAATTCTACGTAAGTATTCAAGAACCACCGGCAGAAGCAGCACGGGGCGCCGCGCACTAGAGACCACGAGTGTACCCACTGCGAGACCAAATTCTACGTAAGTATTCAAGAACCACCGGCAGAAGCAGCACGGGGCGCCGCGCACTAGAGACCACGAGTGTACCCACTGCGAGACCAAATTCTACGTAAGTATTCAAGAACCACCGGCAGAAGCAGCACGGGGCGCCGCGCACTAGGGACCACGAGTGTACCCACTGCGAGACCAAATTCTACGTAAGTATTCAAGAACCACCGGCAGAAGCAGCACGGGGCGCCGCGCACTAGGGACCACGAGTGTACCCACTGCGAGACCAAATTCTACGTAAGTATTCAAGAACCACCGGCAGAAGCAGCACGGGGCGCCGCGCACTAGGGACCACGAGTGCACCCACTGCGAGACCAAATTCTACGTAAGTATTCAAGAACCACCGGCAGAAGCAGCACGAGGCGCCGCGCACTAGGGACCACGAGTGTACCCACTGCGGGACCAAATTCTACGTAAGTATTTAAGAACCACCGGCAGAAGCAGCACGGGGCGCCGCGCACTAGGGACCACGAGTGTACCCACTGCGAGACCAAATTCTACGTAAGTATTCAAGAACCACCGGCAGAAGCAGCACGGGGCGCCGCGCACTAGGGACCACGAGTGTACCCACTGCGAGACCAAATTCTACGTAAGTATTCAAGAACCACCGGCAGAAGCAGCACGGGGCGCCGCGCACTAGGGACCACGAGTGTACCCACTGCGGGACCAAATTCTACTTAAGTATTCAAGAACCACCGGCAGAAGCAGCACGAGGCGCCGCGCACTAGGGACCACGAGTGTACCCACTGCGGGACCGCTACACTCGGTTACAAGCGCTCCCTGAGGAGAGGGGATAAATCTATCTCCTGCGACACACGGGGCGATAGTCACACAAACATACACAGCCCTAGAAATACAAAAAAAAAACAACATGTACCTCAGACCAAATAAAAAATCAAGATAGTACCTATGTTGTGAACAAAACAAGTAAGGCCGGCAAAACTAAGCCTCGCAGTGTACAGACACAATTACACACACACATCCATGTACAAGGAAACTAAGCCTGGCTCGTCAGTCGAACTATAGCGGCGCAACACCGACTCACTCACCACATGTATAAAAAACCGGTCTCACTTGTCTGTTCACGACGTTCTGTCTTGTTTTTTTATTTGGTCTGTGACATGTACTAGTATTTCTCCAACAATCGACCGCGCGACACATCTCAATAATCTGAATCTTAATTAGCTTATATTTTGACTCGCTTTTGACTGATCTCATTCATACTTGCAAATTTTGGCAACATTAGATAATAAACTACCTTGCTAAATATTATCGAAACCGACTGATATACAGGGTTATTTCTAATCAATTAGCAACCTTTTAAGGGCTTATTCTGTACATCAAAACTAACAACTATTTTTCTGCGACTTTAGTCAAAACTCAAAAAAAATTGTTGTTCCATAGAAAAAAATCGTTCACTCGCGACAAAATGTATGGAACAAATGTTTTTTTTTTATCAATTTTAGTTTCATCAAGCAAATAGAACTACTCTCAAAGATCAAAACCATAATTAAGGAATAGCGGTCAAAATACCAATAGAAAATTGTGCCCTGCTATAATAATTCTATGAGACCTAGTGTAAGGTCCAAAATATTATAAAAGTACCTACTTCTGCGACATAAAACACATGAGCCTTATGACACTCGAAGTCAATGTTACAAGAGGGCTAACAACATTATAGGGACTAATTATACAATATGGGCACACGACACTTTTGGGCTATTGTCTGTCTTTTGGCTGGCATTATTAAGGTTGCTTGCTTTTAAATTAATTCCTGAGGGACGCCATGCCTCGCGAATTGATCTTTCATTGCGGCGATCACCGCTTTCGAGCCGATGTTGGTGAGCGGACTGACTTCTATAAAATTAGAAAAATAATCTACCAAAATGAGAAAGTATTTTCCAGCGTGCTGGAAAATATCCGATCCTAGCTTGACCCAGGGTAAGCTCGGTACGGGGTGGGGGAGAAGCGGCTCTCGTGTGGGGCGCGGCGCGCGCTCGGCGCACGCGGCGCAGCGGCGCACCATCGCCTCGACGTCGCGCGACATGCTCGGCCAGGACGACCTCGCGCGCGTGCCGCTTGCATCGGTCTATGCCCATGTGCCCGTCGTGTACACGGCTTAACGTTTCCGAACGGATCGCTCGCGGTATATAGACCAAGTTATCCTTGAAAATAATACCATTTATATGTTCGAAACTATCTTTTAACGACCACAAACATCTCACACGCTCGTCGACTTCGTATTTATTAGTCGGCCAACCTTCCCTGATATATTTAATTATTAGCTGACATTCATTATCACTACTTATTGCATCTTTTATAATCTTCATTTTGCTTTCGCTGAATCTTACATTTTCAATCAAAAAACATGATTGAGCTTCTACTTCTTCTTCAATCTTTCCCGTCACCGCGTCTGGCAACGGAGCCCTAGAGAGCGCGTCGGCTACGAATACGGCCTCTGACCCCAAACTATGCAAAGCTTGTGATATGGCTGTCAGAGACTGATATACTACATATATATATATTTTAAATACATACTTATATAACTAGTAGGTCACAAGCTACTCCTTTTCCTACTATATACAATCACTAGCTTTTACCCGCGGCTTCGCCCGCGTTATATTTTGATTTTGGCTAATGTTTATGTCGGCTGCGAAACCTAACCTAAGCGACAAACATCAAAATACCTTAGAGGAATGCTTTTGTTGGTTAAGTTACGGTTGGAGTGTATATACAACCCTCCTGTGTATTCCCGCCTTGTCGTGGCGGGGGAGGTCTAAGGCAGCTGAAAAGGCGGCGCTCGAAGTCTCCCTCTTCTTTGGGTCTTTCTCCCAAGGCAGCTTAGAGGCACTCGTAGTGCAGCCGCTTTTAACTAAAGCAGCTGAGAGGATGGCCGGTAGGTTGCCTGCCTTATGAGGAGTGTTGCTTCCGAGGCGGGCTGCAGTGTCGCTCTTGCGACGCTGCAACCGAGGATTAGGGGCTGCGGTGGGATGGAACTGGTTGTGTGGGTGCCGCCACCTACCCTACCTTCCGCTAGGCCGTCAACCTGTTGGCAGACGCAGTGGGGCTGCAGGGGAAGAGAAGTGTCGGTATCGCGATGGCCGTTCTCACTGCCCTCTGCAGAGTTGAAGAGGCAGGCGCTGGGCTACTATGACTGACCCGTTGCACTGGGATCAGGACGTTGGAATGCTGTCCGACGCTCAGTGCTGGTTACTCCCGAGTGGTGGATGACGATGTGTCTTGTGCTCCGAAACACACCGTCAGTATGGCGGGAGTGCAAGTTCCGTTATGGAGCCCGAGTCTGAGCTAGCGCTGTTGAGTGCCGCGAAGGAGTGCGAAAAATGTAGGAACGTCCTAAACTTGAAATGACAGGTTATTTCTGGCGCTTAGACGGCTGCTGCCCGCTCGCTTACTTTTCATCCTATCCTACGGGAACTGTTAAAGTTTTTGGGATATAAAGTGGCCTTTGTCACTTTTCGTCTTTCGAACTATATTCATGCAATAAGTCAAGGCAATCCGTTGCTCCGTTGCTGAGAAAAAGTTATTGTCTTATCCTACGGGAACCGCAATTTTTTCGGAAAGGAAAGTATCTTATGTCACTTTCCGTCTTCCAAACTATGCCCACCCCAAAAATCAAGTCAATCCGTTGCTCCATTGCTGAGAAACAGTTATTGTCCTATCCCATGGGAATCACGAATTTTCTCGGGATACAAAAGTATCCTGTTATCATTTTCTGTCTTAAACCATAGGTATCCATACCAAAAATCAATTCAATCTTTTGCTCCGTTGCTGCGTCAAAGAGGAACAAACCAACAAACTTTTCGGACTGATAATATTAAAGTATGATGATTCTGTACCATTAAGGTAGAATAAAGAAACATGTTAAACCTCTAATGATAGAAGATTTAAAAATATTTTTAATGTCAGACAAAATGACGGCCTGTTATTAAATGTCATAGTAACATGTAGCATGCAGAGGGAATAAAACATTTTATCCAATTTTAATGTCAGTTGTCATTTTCAATCCATACTTTATTTCCTCTTCAAGAGATATAATGGTGGAAAAACAATTTGTCCCCTTGCCATGCTACCTGTGATTTATAAAAGTCTGCAGACAATGTCACCTGTCATCTAATTACGTTTCGATGTGACGTTTCGTTAAGTGTCATAGAGGAATTAATCACTTAGCGTTTTTGTGATAGTGGCGACAGTTTTGCTTTCGATAGTTTTTGTCCTGTCCTACAGGAACTATGCAATTTTTTGCTTAACGTCTAATGATTAGCATCTAAAATTCGACGTGCTTGGTTTTTTGCTCTTGAGTCTCAGCAGTTCTTTGCGCTGCGTGATGCTCAGCATCTAAAAGTCGCCGCGCTTGACTTTCAACTTCAGTCTTAGCAGCTCTCTGAACTGCGTGACGCTCAGCATCTAAAATTCGACGCGCTTGGTTTCGCTCTTGAGTCTCAGTAGCTCTTTGATTCGATTTGCGTTTTCTAGGCATACCTATTAGAATGAAAACTACGTAATTAAACTGAAAAAATACATGTAACCTTCTCTAAATTTTACAGGAAAAGATTGATTGACTTTGACATTTGCAACTCGAGCAGCCTTGAATGGGCATTGGGCATAGAGAATGTAATTTGGAAAGTCAAGATGCAAATTACCATTTGTCATGGTAGAATATAAGTTTTTTCTTCTAAGATTCTAGCCAATGCGTTTTCATCCCCCGTTTTCAACACTTTAAAACTATTTTTTCGAATCAAAAAGTAGCCTATGTCCTTTCTCAGGCTCTAGACTATCTGTGTACCAAATTTCATTCAAATCGGTTCAGTAGTTTTAGCGTGAAAGCGCGACAGACAGACCGACAGACAGACAGAGTTACTTTCGCATTTATAATACTAGTAAGGATTTTTGTTTCAACGTGAAATCAGCCTTAAAACAGATTGTTAAAGATTATATTGGCGTAATGTCGCATCGCTACCAAAGGCGCGTGCCGGCGTTGCACCTGTTTGTTTTCAGCTGTGCAAGGAAAGGTTATTCAGACCATCACTGTAAACAACTTTTACTGTGCTGCCAATCAAAATAGAGATAAAATCAGCTGTTTCATACATTTTGTCGATTCCGAGAGGCAATTATGCATGGAACAGCTGATTTTTTTCTCGTATTCTGAGTGGGCTCCATAGTAAAAGTTATTCATAATTATTGTCTTACGTCACCCCCATTCGGCTTAGTATTGGACAAGCAGATGACCCTGTATAACTATAGAGAAGTTAGATAGTAAAAATATAGCTAAATTCTACATATGAATAAAATAATATTATCTATTGTTTATATATAAATAACAGCTTTGTGAGCCTATCGGACCTCTGACTACGAGTAAATGTTTGTCTGTTCTATTCTGATATGATCCATGTCGTGTCCGACGTAAAGCTGTGTTGTCAGCTGTTGTCATTTTATCTGTTTAGAGACAAACAGGTATCTTCTTCTCAAGTTTAAATGCCCTAAAATTATTAATTTATTTATTTGTTTTAGTAACCGTTTAGCTATAACAGAGGCCGCCGGGCGCCATTTAAACTACGAAGCCAACTTACTTTTATTGAAATAAAAGTAAATGCAAATGTCTCATCATCTGAACCATTTATTAAATTGATTTGCAAGTATTGAAAGATTGAAATCGTTAAAACAGCATGGCAAGTTTAGTTCGGCAGGTTATTATTTGCTTAGCACTTGCAAAAGTTGAAATAATTAAACAGGAAGTTTTTGTATGTCTAAAACAAAGAACATTCCCATAGCTAGTTTAATAGTAATTAAAATGCCCATCATAGGTATAGTATTTAGGTAGCATTGTTATGTGACACTCAAATTATTTACGCCCGCACTACGTATCCACCACGTCCCCACCACGCCAGCACCACGCCGTCATGCGCCACCGCGCTCCCTACCCTATTACTAGTCTACCCCTGCCCTACCCTTGCCCTAGAAATTCAAAATTTGAATCTAGCAGGGACATAAACTGAAACTGAAGTCAAAACCGCAAAAGTTATCTTGGTATCACCTTTTTCACGTACTACAATTAGGACTACAAACTTATTTGTGTAGATACTAAAATAGGAAAACTAGACCAAAATTAAAGTATGTTTGATTTTTTCCTTACTATTTAGGCTAAATGTCATCAAAATTACAAGCTTGTGTGTCTGCTAGAAGTACCTTATAATTATGATGATCGTTGAGTGAGTGAGTGTATACATGATTGTGTGTACAAAGTATGTCAGTGACAAAATCAAAGAACTTTGACTAGCAATAATTCTTAAATGACTGGTTCGATTTTGATGAAATTAAGAAATATTCTTTGTTATCTGACGTTCTCTTGATAGTAAAAAAATCAGAAGTCTAGCTTTATCAGACCAAAGTTACAGGGGGTTTAAAATGGTTCGAATGGCTTCAGGACGCTTTGCCTGGGTCTGTCTTCCCGCTAAAGTACAATGTAGGTGTCTTCAAATCCCGAGTAAATAGGTATCTTCTAGGTAAGCGTGTTACATCCTAGACCGCATATCTGCTTAACATCAGGTAGTGTGTAGTCAAACGCAAACCTATTCGAAAAAAAAAGGTACATGAACAACTTACAGTTTTCTACATTCGGTTATTTGTTAGTTAAATCTTAACAAACAAGAACTGAGTTGTCTTAGTTGAGACATTGGGTCCGTTGGGGCCGGGAGCTCATATCATTTTCAAAAGTCTTTCTGAGCGTCTGGTGGACGCGACGCGTGACCGAAAAGCTGGTATTTATTTGGCTCAACGCATAAGCATTGCCATTCAGCGTGGCAATGCGCCAGCATGCTGGGCACGCTGTCAACTTGCCTCTTGCAATGTACCACCACGTGGCAGGTTAGTAAGTCTTGTTGTATCTCTAGACGACCAACATGTTATAGTATATCATTGCAATTTATTATTAGGAACAACTTTTACTGCATACAAAAATTGTAAAAAATCTATTACAATAACTTGCGACAATATGTGTGACACAGCTGTTTTTTTGCTATTTTAGTTTTCGGTCCATATTTATTTTGAGAACAAGATGTCAGGAATAGTCAGGATGATCAGCATTTATTTAAGATATATATATATATACCTACCTAAGTCATCATTTTAGATACAATGGATTCATGTCTTGTTATCAATAGCTGCATGAAAGCCGAGTTATGTAAGTACCTACCATTGAGTTATGTGTCTGGAGATGGTAATTCGAAAATTGTTTCACTACTTAACTTGTAGGTACAGCAATCAAACAAACCCTGCAGATACAACAAATAAATCAACTAATCAAGCCATACAATCTGCTGGATTCACATATCTTCTACAGACGTAGGTACGCAAGTTTGCTTCAGTATTTTTCTTTATCAAAAAGCCAGTAGTGTGAAATTCTGTACACAAATTCCCAAGAAATCGTTGGTACGAGAAAGGGATTTGAGCCCACGACCTCAAGATTGTATAAGACAGATTCTACGAGTACTACTACTAGACCACCGAGGCTCTTTCGTTTATTCCGACTGAAAAAGTGCCTCTATTTCCATTATAATTCAAACTCTATACAGTACACAATCGAGTATATTATGTACGCACCGATTTTCCGTGGATTTTCGTAAGCGCCGGTTGACACGTCAGTTCGAATCACTAGACTGTTTTTCCAGAACTATCCTCACTATAGGTTAGACACAACATGCCTTTCCTCCGGGATTCTATTACACTACACTGACTCTAGTAAATAGAGTCATCACTTTATAATCAAATAGTCTTTTATAGTCTTTTACTTAAATCTATTTTTTTCATTGTTGTTTTTATATGGGTATAACATATTACTATTGTTTTAATGAGTTAGACACTAATCTCCAACTGCTCATCTGAGTCGGACACAGTTGATTCCTCAGATTCAGTGCTATACTGCCTGCCTGGTCTTATTTTCTTGGTTGCTGATGAAGGTGGTGTCATTGATAGTGCTCGTTTGGATCTTCCTCCATACGCGCTTCTTATACACAAGTCTTCTGGTTTGTTCACTCCAATGATCTCTGCCCATTTTTGAGGTGAGGGAATAACTATTCCGCCCTCTTCATCACTGTCACTTCCATCTTGTGGTTCTCCTTGCTGTTCATCGGCTTGTTTCCTGGCAGTGGGTCCACCACCATGCATTTGGTTGATGTGTCTCGTCAACAATCTACCATTCCACCGCACCAAATATCTGCACACCCCGATTCGTTTCTCCACCACTCCTTGTAACCAACGAGGTCCTTTAGCATAATTCCTTACATATACTGTTTAGCCTATATCAAAACAGCGTACTTTGACCTCTTCATTGGTGTCTTCTTTCCTGTATGACAACGGGTTCAGACTGTCAAACTTCGTTCTAAAATGTCGGTTATTTAGTAATTCTGCTGGTGTTTTTTCATTTACCGTATTTGGTGTAGCCCGCAGTCCATACAGTATGTTTGGTAGCCGTTCATGCCATGGCTCTGTACTTCTCTTCTTTAATTTATTTTTAACAGTCTGCACTGTCCTTTCTGCTTGTCCATTTGATGCTGGGTGATATGGTGCCACTAGTATCTGCTTGATATCATTTTCGTTCAGATAACTCTTGAATTCTTCTGATATGAAACTCCTTCCATTATAACTTACGATGGAATCTGGTAACCCTTGTTCAGCAAATATGTCCCGAAGTGTTCTTATCAAACTGGCACTACTCATATCATTGACAAGTTTAACTTCGGGCCATTTTGAATAGGAGTCTATAAGGATCAGAAAAATTTTGCCTTGAAAAGGTCCAGCATAATCTATATGTAATCTAGACCAAGCTTTGTCTGTTTTGAACCAATGATGAGAGACTTACGGTGGCATGTTTCTATTTTCTGAACAAATGTGGCAACTCCTTACCATTTCTTCTATCTTCTTATCCATCGATGGCCACCAAAAGTAACTTCTAGCCAAAGCTTTGGTAATCACTATTCCATCGTGGTTCTTATGCAGCTCTTGTTACAAATAAGCTCGCATTTTCTCTGGTATCACTACTCTACTGCCCCATAAAATGCAACCATTATGTAGTGACAATTCATCTCTTTTTTGCCAAAATACTAGGTACTCTTTATCCACTCTAGATGGCCATCCATTTCTGATCCAATATAAGATTTTGGTTAACACTTGGTCCTTCTTCGTAAGTCGGGCTACTTCTGTAGCAGTGAAATCTAGTCCAGCCGGTGTTTCTTCTATCAGCAGCACTCTTTAGGAAATTCAGGAATATTCTTCTTCCTCCGCCTGGACTTGATTTGATGGCCACCGACTCAATGCATCAGCATTTCCTAACTTTTTTCCCTCTACATACTGAATTTCATAATCATATGAATTTAACCACAGAGCCCATCGTAACATTCTTGGAGAAATTATGTTTGGAATAGGTTTTCCTGGTCCAAATATCCCCAGCAACGGCTTGTGGTCTGTCTTGATGAGCACTTTCCATCCGCTTATGTATTGGTGAAATTTTTTAAGCCCAAAAATGATTGCTGCGTCTTCTTTATCGATTTGTGCATAATTCCGTTCATGAGTATTCATCGTTCGTGAAGCAAACATTATAGGTCTGATCGTTCCATCATCCATTTCATGTTCCAACACTGCCCCGAGGCCATATTCAGATGCATCGCAAGACATTATTAATTTTCTTTTACTGTCATAATGCACCAAAGTATCCTCACTGGACAGCATTGTCTTTAACCTTCTAAAAGCTTCTTGACATCTGTTGTTCCAAACCCATTTTGCCCCTTTTTCCAATAATCTGTACAGTGGTTCAGCAATTATAGCTTTATGCGGCAAAAATCGGTCATAGAAATTCAAAAGTCCCAAAAATGCTTGAAGCTCTTTCAAATTTTTTGGTGCTGCTGTTTTTTCTATCGCTTCAATCTTTTCTTTGGTAGGGTGTATCCCGGATTTATCGATAATAAACCCTAAGAACTGTATCCTAGGTACTGCAAATGCACATTTTCTTTTATTAACTCTTAGACCAGCATTCTTTAATCTTTGCAATACAGCTTGTAATCTGGTGTTATGAGTTTCCATGTCATTGCCAGTTATGACTATGTCATTTAACAGAACAGCTGTGCCGGGAATTCCAGCTAGCAACGAAGACATTAATCTTTGGAAAATACCCGGACAAGCTTTAACTCAAAAAGCCAAACGATTGACTTTATACAATCCTTTTGGAGTATTCAGTGTCAGCAATTTAGCAGTTTTGTCATCCACTCGCACCTGTGTATACGCTTGTTCTAAATCAATTTTTGAAAATATTACCCCCCCTTGCAGCTCAGTAAATGCTTCATTCAATGTAGGTAGAGAATCTTTCTGAGACTCAGAGTAGGGCTGGAGCTGCGGCCAATTCGGCGGAGCAGCACAAGCGGCGCAAATATGCTAACCTCGGTAGTGGTTACATATTTGAGCCATTTGGAGTTGAGACATTGGGTCCGTGGGGGCCGGGAGCTCATATTATTTTCAAAAGTCTTTCTGGGCGTCTGGTGGACGCGACGCGTGACCAAAATGCTGGTGTTTATTTGGCTCAACGCATAAGCATTGCCATTCAGCGTGGCAATGCAGCCAGCATGCTGGGCACGCTGCCAACTGGCAGTGGGCTTGAGCATTTGGATTATCTTTAGACCTTCAAAGGTCTGAGGGTGATCCAATGCTTTTTGTGTAATAGTAGTGTAGTTTTGGTAGAGGGTAAGTATCTGTATTAGTTACTTCATTGACCGTAGAACGATAATCTCCACACAAGCGTACCTTACCATTTGGCTTTGGAACCACTACTATAGGGGTAGCCCATTCTGAGTGAGTTGTCGGCTCAAGAACTCCTTCACTTACTAATCTGTCAATCTCTTCACAAACTTCTTTCCTTTGAGCAAATGCCACCGGCCTACTCCGTAGAAACTTTGGAACGGAACCCTCAATTGGTGTTATATTTACTACTGGTCCTGTATATTCTCCCAAACCTGGCTCAAATACCTGTTTGTAGTTATTGAGTAACAGATTTATGTGATTTTTTTCATTTGTTGTTAGAACAATGTTGTTAATTCCCTGTATTACAATCCCCAGGTCTGTAAACCAGTTCTGACCAACCAAGCTTGTACCGTTTCCTTTTGTTATCAATATATCCATAGATTTATTCATGCTTTTATATTTTACCTGTACCATAGCCTTTCCTACTCGTAGCAATGACAACTTGCCATCTGTATATGACTTCAATCCTATATCTGTAGTTTCCAATTTCGGCATTTTCCCTTCCCATATTAGTCTGGCTGTTTTTCGTTAATAATAGTGTACGGGCAGCCCGAATCCACTTCCATCAATATGCTAGTATTATTTAAAATTACTTTAATCTGAAATGGCTTTACTTTATCCTGTCTTATACTATTAAGCCCGACTTCGTAAAGACCGTTACAGTCGAACTTGTGTTCTGTTTTTCCGGCCTTTACCAAACACGCTGCTTCAATGTGTCCCGTTTTTCTACAGTGCCGGCACTTACTCCAACGAAATCGACATTCACCCTTATGCTGTCTGCCACAGCGGAAACAATCAGTGCTGTTAACAATTTTTACACCTTTTTTCCCCGTGACTTTGTTTATCTCCATAGGCACCTCGACTTCCTGCATGTTACTCGTGCTAGGGCCGGACTGTACAATGATATTGGCATCAAAGTTAGCCGTTTCATGTGCCAATGCAATTTCACAAGCCTGTTCAAATGTCAATTGCCGTTGCTGTAATAGTTTCCTTTGAACATCTTTATCACAAATGCCACATACCAACCTATCTCTTAGTGTGCGATTTAAATCCATAAAATTACAATGTATGCTCAATTTCCTCAATTGAGCAATGTAATCCCTCATTTTCTCATTTTCCCTTTGATTTCTTGTATGAAATTTATAGGATTCCACAATTTCATTCGGTTTTGGTTCAAAATGAGCATTCAAAATGGCTACTATATTTGAAAATGTGACATCGCTTATTTGTCTTGAAGCAAGCAAAGAAATGGTCAAATCATACAAATTCGCGCCACAAACCGCCAGAAAATTTGCCTTTTTCTTTCCATCTTCCTCTATTTCACTTGCTTCCAGGCAGTAGCAGAACCTTTCAATATAATTTCTCCAACATCCCTGTGTCACATCAAACTCATTGAATTTAATACCCATAATGTCTTTTTATTTAAAACACAACACAACACTGTTGCACTTTTCCGAGTTTTCCTCGTCGCCACTATTATGTACGCACCGATTTTCCGTGGATTTTCGTAAGCGCCGGTTGACACGTCAGTTCGAATCACTAGACTGTTTTTCCAGAACTACCCTCACTATAGGTTTAGACACAACAGAGTATAATTTGTTATACAATCGACATCCCCCGCGCTACCATTTAAACTTCTGTCACGACTTATCACACTCTTGCGATTTGACTGCAACTTTTTAGGGTTCCGTACCCAGAGAAAATGACTTTGGATAAAGAAGTATTAGTATTGTGGGCAAGATCCAGCCGGCATCTTCGGTGTCCTGCCTCAGCCAGTGTCAGAACATTTTCGGGAAGAGGCTGAAGCGCTGGGGCTCCACGGGCACTTCTTGCACTGTCTAAAGATTACGTAAAACTTTTGTGATAAGACGGATAGTCTTTGTTCAAATATTGTAGAATGTGACACAATAATGAACTCTAAGCTTCCTATTTTACGTGGCAGTTTCTAAAATCTAGCTTAAAAACATTAATATTTGGTAGAAAATGTCACATCTCAAGTTTTATGAAAATTAAAAGAAATTGTCAGAAGTCTTAGTAATAGGATCCCGTTTTTCCCTTTGGGTACGGAACCCTAACAAAACTGTTCATTAACAATTATATTATAATTATATCTTAGAAGACTACGACAGCCTTTTATTTATGTTAGCTCAGGTACTTGCTTCCTGCTAGCACGGGAGGTGAGCGCAAAAAATGCAAGCATTTTCTGTAATAGATACGAGTACAGTGATTCAAGAGGTAGGTTTATATGTATAATACACCTGTGCGAAGCCGGGGCGGATCGCTAGTTGAATATAAAACTGATATGACACACCCGGACATATAAATGATAACACCACACGTCAATATAATTGTATTATAATTTTTGTATAAATATATGTAACAGATGGGTGAACACGGGGTGCGAGACGTCGTGCCTGGAGATGTCGGAGGCGCTGGCGGCCGAGACCCCGGTGCGGCTCGACCACACTCTGTATCCATACTATTATGTTGTAACTTTTTTAGTTGATTAAGTAGACACATTTAATTGTATCTACCCTATTGTTTAAAAGCACCCTAGCGCTAAACCATTTGCAATTCCCTAACAGGGCAACTACGTTTTGACCAACGTTTTAAGTCCTTTCTTTTTAACATTTAGTGGCAAATAAATGAATATCAAAATGATTACAAACCTTCCAGATATCGGTCGGGTATTTACTTCTAACCAGGCACCAGGCGTATTCGAACTGCGCCTTGTGTGAATCGTTACCCTTATGCAGGTTGTTCATGGAAAACTCTCTCGAACTTCTGCAAAACAAGAGAGTAAACACATCAGAACAATGCACACCGTGACTCACGCATTGCACTTTTGTTACACAAAAAAGTCATTACTTGCAAGTCTTCCGAGGATACCACTTCATCCAGAACGTCTTCCATGATTGCAGGGACAAAACAAAGAAATGTATAATTTGTTTTTACTATTAAATCCGAGTTAGTTCCAAAAGTTTTCACTGGTTTCATAAAGTGAAATGGTTGAGATATAAGAGTTAAATATGATTGGTGACTTCAAATTGATAGATAGATAGATAGATAAATACTTTATTGACACACCAAAACTTAAATAAACTAGGAAAACTTAAACTAGAAACTTCAAACAAGTGTTACAATCGGCGGCCTTATCGCTAAAAAGCAATTTCTTCCAGGCAACCGTTACATGTTAAGGATTAACGAAAAGGTATAGGCGACGGGGTGTGCATGAAAGTCATAAATATACTTACTTAAACAACATACATTCTAATAAATTCTAATAATAACCTACTTATACACAATATAAAATAAACTAATATATATATAATAAATCAACTATATCGGAAATTATAAATGACTACATTTTAACAGCTTATAATGATGACGGAATTAAGTGAAAATAAATAATTTTTGAGAATAATTAGAGAGACGGCAACTGCGACATATAATGATCATATACATTTTCTTTGAAAACCGCCAGAGATGGAGCGCGTCTAATAGACACAGGCAATGCATTCCATAGCTGAACAGCTAAACACACAGCTAAACAGCAAAATTGATAGTTTGTTCTAAAAATTTGGATAGGAAAAATAATTATTTAAAGATTCGTTAAAAGGTAAAAATGCTGACCCGATATTTAAGAAATGAAATATGAAACCGAAATGCTAATATTCAGGGACAAAGTTATTATTTTTTATCTGTGATGATTATTTATTTTTTATTCTAATATTTTGATGTCGGTTTTCGTCACAGAGATACCAGAGGGATAATGTGGTCGATCGTGAAAAGAAAGAAAGAGATGCAATGATTTAAGATGGCATGAGTTAGAAAGAGACATGAAAAATATATCGATTGAGCTCGTTGTCGTGTTTTTCTCTCAGTAGTGTCAAATTCCAGTACATATTTGACAGTTTTGACAGCTCTGAGCCAGATTTTCCATACATTTTTGTGGATGAGAATTGCCTCAAACGACAACAGCGCTATCTCTCTAGTTGTAATAGCTCTGTGGTTTTCGTTGACATTTGTTAGTTTATTGAAATGACAGGTGATTGATATTGACTTTGAATTTGTTACATATTTTTTTTTTTACAATTGGTATTTAATTGTATTCATAAAGGTGATATGTATTGCAAACAGGGCTCAGACTAGGTACAGTAGCTCAAAAAATCCGATAAACTAAGTATAATAAATAAATGCGCAGAATAAAACAACCGCATTTAATGCTTAATTTATGAGTAATTTCACATTTTCCAATTTGATTTTTGCCCAGTTATTGAACTACTGCCATTTTAATCACATTTAACCTTTTTGATATAACCTACATATAATTAATAGCCTACATGTAAAAAATGCACTGAAGAGTTTAGTTTTGTTAGCAAAACTTTTTAGACGTTAGTGATACATCAAAGTGATACGTTTATAAGTACTTTATGCTTCGATCAAGACTTCATACGTTTCTTTTGTGTTTTTGAAGTGTTTTTTCAGGTCAACTGAAGTTTATGTATCTATGATACTTCAATGTTTCAGGCTTGAACATTTTTTATTTTTGAAACTTCCTAGGGGCGTTCTGGAAAAATCGTGTCTGTGCATTGTATTATTTTGTTCAACCTGTGTTTCTTTCTATCAGTGATAATCAGTGATAAATTGTGGTATTTCGTTAATTATCAGCTGAGTTACGCGCCTGAGTATAGACAAGTGCTTTATCGTGTGGTTCCGTAGTGTTACCAAAACTCTATAAGTAGACGCCTCTTGTAAGAAAGTAGAGACGTCTCCACAGCTATTATGAGGTATGACTTTGACTTGACCGAGACTTTTTTGGATTATGACTACGACTATATGACTATTTTGATAAAATATCAAATCAATTTCATTTTCAATTCTAGTCTGTGGCCTTTGTGAAGGTGTTTCACAATATCATCAATGTCTTGAATAATATTAAAACCTTATACTTGAAACTGGCAAATGCATAAACCATGTGACGCCAACATATAAAAGAAGAAGAATAACATTTATTTTGGGTTTTGAGAAAACTATGATTTAGTTCGTATTTAAACATATTTATTTTTAAAGTAAGTACAGGTAAGTTTTGTCCACACTAATAACTATAATTTTATATTAAGTCACTGGCAAATAATGAAATTACATCTGAGCTTCTCAAGGTGGGTCGCTACAACGTCGGCGCTTAAATTAATTTCATTGCGCTAACATGACCGACAATAATTAATTTATATGCTCTGCAAATGCATCATGCCATGAGGCTTAGGGAAACCGCAGATAACGCTGATTGAAATAAGCCGGTCTCAATCAGATTTTCTTCAAATCTATGTCATTGATGATGATCATATGCCTATATGCTTATCAGGACGACTCCACCTAGGTATGTATCTTTAGATAGCTAATCATATTTAATCGATTATCATCTCTCTTAATTGCAGGGTATAATTGTTGCTATGTATCTATGAAATAAGTACGAATCGTCGGTTGTTTTGGCCATGCTTTAAATGTTGTAAGTACCTACTTAATTTTCTGGTTGGCCTACACGATCTGTACCCCACTAAATAGAATTTTAGCCAGAAATGAAAAGAAATTGGCTACATCATCAAGATGTCAGCAATAGGACTTGAACATTTCTCCAACATACATCAATATCTGTGGTCATAATATCTTTGTGGCTACCTTGGTATGAACATCACAATTGTATGCGCCGATTCAATATATTTTTTCGTAATCTTCGTAAATTGTAACGTTTGGTTGATGCAACATTTCCCTACCTTTTATCCCGCTCCTGCACATACCTACTTGCGTATGTACGAGCAAGACCGGACCGCTACACACAATGGACAGTGCTGCCGCTCGCGCTGGTGTGGAGAAAAAAGAAAAAAATCTATCGAAAACTGAATGGCGGCAACCGCTTTCGCTGTCGTATAAAAATTCGAAAACCCGGTTCAAAATCAACCAAAATTATACAGTCCACTTAACTTTAGCATAATCCGCGCAAACAGTTGTGATCCTTCTGCCGGATATTGAATCGGTGTTAGCTATCACTCTGATATTTCTCTAAAATCATAGATTTCGTTGAACAAAATCGCTCGGTTGCCGCGTTCAACCTACCTCCTATATTTCGTTTTTTTTGTATCATATTTTGCTCAATCTCATTCGTTCGCTTTATTTACATCTTGTTTGATATTCGTACATAGTCACAAAAACAATAAGATTTGTTTGTGATAATCACCTAAACCTATATCGATTGTTTACCTAAACATTCGATTAGTCGTTTCGCTTGACCCGCATCAATACATACAATGTAACTCCATCGCTACTAGCAAGCAAATCTCGTAATTATATCCAGAATATTATACATGTACTCGTATCTAGATAGGTACATGCTTCAAAATAATAATTAGTGTCGTTTCGCTTTCATCTCAACTAGGCACCTGCCTACATAAAATTCGTCAAACCCGCATCGCTAATTTCGTTTAATAATAAGTAGGTAGGTAGGTACTTGCTTTCGTAAAATTTGTTGTCATTTCTTAATCGATTAATGCGCATAAATCATACATTAATTTATCTTATTGTCGCTCATCCCGCTTATAAGTAAATCGTTACTATATTATATCAATTAAGTGTTCATGACTCCACTTACTTAGTACGTAAATAGTTTGTTTACATTCTTAAAATAAAAGTTGTTACATTCGGAAGTAATAAGCCAGCAACTTGCAATATTAAAACCTAGCTATATACATTATTTTGTTCTATCACGTCGCATCAAATACCTTCACATCCACTCGCTATCGCTAACAGCTGTACATAGGTACCTACTCGTTTCTCCGCCGCTTATTTGTTTACATAATTGCAGAAGCTAGCATTCTTAATATTTTGCTTATTGAAATGGCACCTACAACTGAGTTCGATTCACAGTTAAAGATGCTTTATGCTAAAAGAGACAGGATTTTCACTCGTATGCAAAGGATTTGTCATCACTCGAGTGACCTTCAATCGGAAGCATCTAGGGAATGATTGAAATGGAAACCGTAAATGATTTGTATGGTGACTTTCAAAGTATGTTAGACAAAATAATTAGCTGCGAACTTAAATTAAATCCAGACTAAGTACATGGTTGATTACCGGCCGCTTTCCGCGTTCGAGGATCTCTTGACGCGCCGCCAAAAAATTGCAATTGCAGGCTAATGACGTCAAACCTGTGACGCAATCTCAACACAAATTGCCTAGATTACCACCGATTGAAATTCCTGAATTTAATGGGGATATAAAGAATTGGCCGCTATTTTTCGCTAGTTTTCAAAATGCTGTACACAACAATAGCTCGCTAACCGAATCAGAAAAGTTGTATTATTTGATAGGCAAGTTAACTGGCAAGGCGCGATCAGTCTGTGCCGGCATAACTCCTTGTGACGAAAATTACTCATTAATTTTCGATTTGTTAAAAAGTAAATATGAAGATAAACGGCTAGTGGCTACTTCGTATTTAGATCAAATGTTCGATCTCAAAGGTATTTCGTCCGCAAATCCAAACAATCTCGAACAATTTCTAGATAAATTTGCATGCTCAGTCGCCGCATTGAAAAACCTAAAGATCGATGACCTCTCAGATTTCGTGTTTTTGTATATCGCACTCAAGAAATTAGACCCAGAAACCGCCCGCTCATTCGAGTCATACAAACGCACTTGTAAAATGCCCACATTCGATGATCTATCATTATTTGTTCGCGATCACATAAAAATATTGCAGCGCACTTCGTCGGTAAGACATGAAGCATCGAAGAAGAATGTCGATCGTAGAATGGACACGGCATCTAAGTCACATGCCGCTTCCACTACGCAAGTCTATGTAAATGGCGCATCCAGTTCTCAGCAATCTTCATGCTCCTTGTGCAATTGTAAACACGATCACCTTTACAAATGTTCTGTGTTTCATAACTATAATCCAAATGAACGCTTTAAATTCGTTAAGGCAAATAATTTGTGCATTAATTGTCTCAGTTCTGGACATCGTCTATCTACTTGCGGGTCGAATTCTTTGTGTAAAAAATGTAATTTGAAACACCATACATTGTTGTGTTTTCGGGATGCATCTGTAGCTAATAATAATAGTAATTCGCTTATTGCGCGCGCGCACATTGGCGCCCGCCTCGCTGCCGCCCCCCCGCCGCAGTCCGCGGGACAAGACGACACGTCCATCGCATTCGCTAGCCCCGCTCGCACTGGTGACGTCACTCTTTGTGCGTTATCAAATAATAAACTCGTTCCGCGTGGCCCTACCACGATCTTGCTCGCAACTGCGCGTGTCGTCATCGTTGATTCTCGTGGTAATGAACACCTCGTCCGTGCTTTGTTGGACAGCGCTTCACAAAGCAATTTTATAACTCGTAGTTGCTGCCAACGTTTAGGACTGAATACGAATCGCAACTGCGCTGTTCCTACCGTTAAGGGAATAGGTGGTTCGACTAAAAGTGTTCAAGGGTCGGTAAATATTAATTTTTTTTCTCGTTTCGATCGTAACATTAATTACGACATGGAGTCACTGATTATAGAATGTCGATAAATACCAAAAGCGCCTAAGTCACGTCTAACAATTTTATGGGGAATGACGTTTTTTGACAATTTCAACTGTTACCTATAAAATCTTTAGAAATAATGTTCAGTGATACGAATACTTAGCTGGCAAAGCCAAATAAATACACAGCAAAACAAGTTCTCTTAGAAAAACATTAAAAATTGATGAAATAAGTATGGACTTAATCAGATATGATCTAACAGTAATGGATTTAGTCGGTTTTGATAAATAGGGCGTTGGACATTGGCGAGTATGAAATAGAATACTAGGACTTAGGCATGAATGATGTAATTTAATTAATCAGGGGACGAACTCAGGATATACAATAAAACAGATTAGAATAATATTATTTAGTCAGTTTATGTAGAAAATTAAGGTCAACGAAGAAAAAAAGGTCAAACAAAGTCAAATATCTCTTCCGGAATATGCTGGTCTAGTAATAAAGAATCTCCGTTATCCGCATTTTCGGTATCCTGATTAGGTGCAGATAGGGCATTTTTGAAATATTGTAATTCTGAAATATCTCTCCACTGTTCACCAAAGTGTTTAATTAATAATTTATTCACGTCATTACGCTTTTCTTGTTTGATGGCAACAGTCCCCTGTAGTCTTTCGGGTAATATTTGTGAAATCTTTTTTCCTCTTTTTGTAATTGGCAAGAGTTGCCCAATTTCATTTCTGTAAGACAATTCACCACGTACAAAAACTTTTCTTGACTGTTTTTCGATCACAATTTTTTTACACTTGCTTATTTGGAAGTGCAGGCTCTGGGTATTTTTTAATACTGTTTTGGAAGCCTCCTTCCAGTCGAACACTAGCACTTCATCAACTACACGAAATATAGTCGCGTTAGATGACATTAAACTAATGTAGTCATCTGGATTTAAAATGTTTTCTATTCGTCTATTTTTTTTTTCGGTTAGCGCAAAAACTCTGTCCGGAGGTATGAAGCTGTGGCCGGTTACTGGAAAAATTGGTTGGAGTGTACGAAAGGGGGCACTGAGGAAAAAAGACTTAGAAAAATTTGCACTAAAATCCTACACCTTATGTAATCTTCGGGATCCGGTGGGATGTGGGAGTATAAGGGTGGAAGAACCCCTGCACGCACCCGGAGGTCACTGACCTTGAATCCAAGATCATTGACCTTGAGTGACCTTGACTCCAAAATAGTCGGTTTTGACAACAAAATCATTAACCTTGACTGACCTTTACTCCGACCATCGACCTTGACTGTCTACGCCTATGTTATCTTCGGGATCCGGTGGAATGTGGGAGTATAAGGGTGGGGGAACTTCTACACGCACCGGAGGTCACTGGCCTTGACTCCAGGGTCATTGACCTTGACTCCAGGATCATTGACCTTGAACGACCTTGACTCCAAAATAGTCGGTTTTGCAAACAAAATCATCAACCTTGACTGACCTTGACTCCGACCATCGACCTTGACTGTCTACGCCTATGT
The DNA here is from genome assembly GCA_964007245.1 of Hypomecis atomaria. Lineage (NCBI taxonomy): Eukaryota > Metazoa > Arthropoda > Insecta > Lepidoptera > Geometridae > Hypomecis > Hypomecis atomaria. The sequence goes on from OZ023279.1 coordinate 32,180,163, forward strand.
TATCTTCGGGATCCGGTGTGATGTCGGAGTATAAGGGTGGGGAACCCCTGCACGCACCCAGAGGTCACTGACCTTCACTCCAAGATCATTGACCTTGAATGACCTTGACTCCAAAATAGTCGGTTTTGCAAACATAGTCATCAACCTTGACTGACCTTGACTCCGACCATCGACCTTGACTGTCTACGCCTATGTAATCTTCGGGATCCGATGTGATGTCGGAGTATAAGGGTGTGGGAACACCTGCACGCACCCGGAGGTCACTGACCTTGACTCCAAGATCATTGATCTTGAATGACCTTGACTCCAAAATAGTCGGTTTTGACAACAAAATCATTAACCTTGACTGACCTTTACTCCGACCATCGACCTTGACTGTCTACGCCTATGTTATCTTCGGGATCCGGTGGGATGTGGGAGAATAAGGGTGGGGGAACCCCTACATGCACCCTGAGGTCACTGACCTTGACTCCAAGATCATTGATCTTGAATGACCTTGATTCCAAAATAGTCGGATTTGACAACAAAATCATCTACCTTGACTCGTAGGTTAGGTTAGGTTTGAACAGTGACAACAACGCGCGAGCCGAGCGAGCGAAGCGAGCGTGCCGCGGCAGCGGCCGGCGAAGCGCCGGAGACAACCAGTCCTTACTACGAGTTTAGGTCGTTCCTATTTATCCTAATCAACACGAGGACTTCGCTAAAGTATTTCGACGTCATAGGTTAGGTTAGGTTTGAACAGTGACAACAACGCGCGAGCCGAGCGAGCGAAGCGAGCGTGCCGCGGCAGCGGCCGGCGAAGCGTCAGTGACAATCTGTCCTTACTACGAGTTTAGGTCGTTTCTATTTAACCTAATCAACACGAGGACTTCGCTAAAGTATTTCGACGTCATAGGTTAGGTTAGGTTTGAACAGTGACAACAACGCGCGAGCCGAGCGAGCGAAGCGAGCGTGCCGCGGCAGCGGCCGGCGAAGCGCCAGAGACAATCTGTTCTTATTTCGAGTTTAGGTCGTTCTTATTTATCCTAACCAACACGACGACTTCGCTAAAGTATTTCGACGTCGTAGGTTAGGTTAGGTTTGAACAGTGACAAAAACGCGCGAGCTGAGCGAGCGAAGCGAGCGTGCCGCGGCAGCGGCCGGCGATGCGCCAGAAACGACTTATCAATGCGGCTGACAACGTGCACATTATTGTTTTATACCCTTTAATAAATCTTCTGCAAAAATAAAACAATTATCTGCAGGATCTGCACCGGCAATTTTGGATTTGGATTCCACGTCTCCCTCGTCCAGGATATACCCTGGGATACTCAGGATCAACGTTTCCATACACCGTTTTGACCTCCGATGGGTCTAAAGTTTTTTTTTCGGTACTTGTTTACGAGAGGGGGCGCTCTTATCAAAGAATATATAATAATACTACGTACTCTTATGAAGGAAAAAAGACTGATTATTTTTCACACCGTGTAGTATTCTGAATACCCCCCTTTTTTATGTTGGTAATGGGTAGAGGGGATACTCAGGATCAACGTTTCCATACACCATTTTGACCTCCGATGGGTCTAAAATTTTTTTTTCGGTACTTGTTTACGAGAGGGGGCGCTCTTATAAAGGAAAAAAGACATTGATTATTTTTGACACCGTGCGGTATTCTGGCAACCCCCCTTTTTTATGTTGGGAATGGGTAGAAGAGATACTCAGGATCAACGTTCCCATACACCATTTTGACCTACGGTGGGTCTAAATTTTTTTTTCGGTGCTTGTATACGAGAGGGTGCGCAGTTATAAAGGAAAAAAGACATTGATTATTTTTCACACCGTGTGGTATTCTGGCAACCCCCCTTTTTTATGTTAGGAATGGGTAGAAGAAATACTCAGGATCAACGTTCCCATACACCATTTTTACCTCCGGTGGGTCTAAATTTTTTTTTCGGTGCTTGTATACGAGAGGGGGCGCAGTAGGAAAAAAGACATTGATTATTTTTCATACCGTGTGGTATTCTGACAACCCCCTTTTTTATGTTGGGAATGGGTAGAAAAAATACTCAGGATCAACGTTCCCATACACCATTTTGACCTCCGGTGGGTCTAAGTTTTTTTTCGGTGCTTGTATACTAGAGGGTGCGCATTTATAAAGGAAAAAAGACATTGATTATTTTTCACACCGTATGGTATTCTGGCAATCCCCCTTTTTTAAGTTGGGAATGGGTAAAAGAGATACTCAGGATCAACGTTCCCATACACCATTTTGACCTCCGGTGGGTCTATCAATTTTTTTTGATCTTTTTGTAGGATAGGTCAGTCAACCCGATGCTTGGAGTCAAGGTCAGTCAAGGTCGAATATTCTGGAGTCAAGGTCGATGATTCTGGAGTCAAGGTCATTCAAGGTCAATGATCCTAGAGTCAAGGTCAATGACCTTGGGGTCAAGGTCATTCAAGGTTAATAATTTCGGGGTTAAATCATTTAAGGTCAATGACCTCGGGGACAAGGTAAGTCAAGGTCAATGACCTCCGGGTGCATGCAGGGGTTTCCCCACCCTTATACTCCCACATCCCACCGGATCCCGAAGATTACTTATGGCGTAGTATTTTAGTGAAAAATTTTCTAAGTCTTTTTTCCTCAGTGCCCCCTTTGGTATCCTCTGACCGAAAAATTATCTCCACTTTGGAAATATCATACTGCGTGTCGTGTAGCCATTTACAAACCATCCCAATTAATGTCGAGTTCTTATTCTGGCCACCGCAACCATCGGCCATAAGTCTGACGATTTTTTTCCCTTCCATATTCAATCGATTCAGGCAGTGATAAACACATGATGATATTTCGTTGGAACCTTTTAATGCCGTATCTTCAGTCCACACATATGAGCTGACATTTTCACTCGTCAAACTGGATTTGGAGTTGCCCTGAACAATAGTAAAATTATATATATATATATAACTGCCTCGAATAGTAAGTCGATTGATCGGGCACCCTGGGCATTGGTAAACTTTTTTGGCAGTCGAATTATAAAACAAGTATTTCTGGGTCTTCATCTTTTAATAGTTGGAAAAAGCATTTTGCTCGTGTCTTGTGAATTAAATATTGCGCACGTATGGTTTCTTTTTCTGCGCTGCTTGGGGTTCTTTTTAGTTTTTCCAAAAACTGCAGGCAATCGGAGCAAACATCTTGTCTGGGCGATCCAAACCCGATGTTGAAAGTGGTATTGAAAACCTTTCTAAAATAAGATTTTGTTACCGAAAATCCGGGCATGGCCTGATCTTCGTACATTTTGTACATCTTAGAAATATTGAGACTCGGGTCGAGGTAAATTCTCTGTTTAATTTTGCCCCTGCAGTAATGTGAATCCAAAGGTTTGAATTTTTTATGAATTTCTGAACGGACTCTAATTTTGATCTGAATGCAAATTTCTTGCGGTCTCCTCCTCTTCTCTCAGATGCACTAGTTCCAGTTTCAGAAAATCTTTTAGTGACGCCTTTTATTCTCCCCTGTTTTATACTCAGAATGTCACAAAAGGCTTGCAGGCATACGGGAATGAGTTCTTTACTCTTGTGATCAGGAACAAAGAAATGGTTAGAAAAACATTTTGGGTTTCTAGCATTTTTTCTGGGTCGCTTTCGGAGCACTGGCTTTGTACTTATATATTTTATCAAAAAATTATCTTGGTCAGTTTTTTTGTTGCTGCTATAGAATTTTTTATGGAAATGGAAAAGGCTATTAGAAGTCAAAGTTTCACATTTGTATTTGCCTTTTGTGGGGTGTTTACATTTGGGCTTTTTAGGTAAAGATTTTGCCGAGTACCTGTAAACAAAAATATAATTAATTTAGGATAATAATAAAAAACACAAAGTATGGTCGTAGACGATGAGATTCCGATCTGTTACGTTGGTAAGTAAGCCATTTTACTGGAATTTAAAAGTAAAAAAAAAAGATGTAGGTACATACATACATAACATACCTAATTACGTACCTCAAAAATAAATAAGTCCATTGGTATTTATTTCACTGATTTAAAAAAGTCGTATGACCGAATAGCAATCTATTAATTCCTACAACCAAAACGGTCCGGCCCTGTTCAACACCGTGACGTCATCGCTATCTATGGGTACTTCAACGTAGGTACTTTTAGAAAGAAATCAGATTTAGTGCTTAAAACTACTTAAAACTTACCGGTTGTCTTTAATGTTTTGCTTGCTATTGGTTTTCTGCTTCTTCCTTGCTAACTCTGGCGGCACAGTATTTATTAGATATTCCATTATTAATTAAAAACACGGAATAACGCAATGTCTCGCATGACAATAAAACAGGAATGGTGGCCATGACAGTCTAAAGACGGCGTGTGATTGGTTCTAATGGACTTAGGCATTTATGATTTGCAACCTACGTGCGACTTAGGCTGGATTGAAAAAATGTTTCGACTTTGACCCTTATTTTCTTGGTGAAGCTGTGGACATAGGTTAAATTAATAATAATAATAAATCTTTATTTCAGACAAAAACTTAGTCCATAGGTATTACAGGTGGAATTTGTGCTACATAATAATAACTATATAATACCAAGTAAAATATTATTCCAATATCCCTGAATAGGGCAATCAGGCTTGCTAATAATTACGTTCAGGATACTGTTACTACTACCACGCATTCTGCTCAGCAGGGAGTACACTTTTTTTCTCATGATGGCGTGGAAGCCATCGGTTCGAGCTTGTGTAAACATCCCTGATGCGCTACAATAACGTGGCAGCCCCAACAGCATCCTAAAACCATTATTATACTGTACTCTAAGCGCACTGTATGCTTTTTTGGTGTATGATACCCACAGGCTGCTCGAATAAAAAGACTGACAGAAGGCCTTAAATAAAGTTATTTTAACATCATTCGTGCATCGAGCAAACCTGCGGGCAATCATGTTACATCTTACTGCTAATGCTCTGCGTTCTCTTTCTATATCTTGATCATCTTTGAGATCATCTGTCACTATATGACCAAGATATTTAAAGCTGTTAACAATATTTAATTGAATTCCATTTAAGAAAATGGGAGGAACGGCAGTAGGATTGTTATTCTTTGCTTTAAAAACCATGACTTCGCTCTTTTTAGAATTGTAGACTAAGCCATGTTCTGAAGCATACTTTTCACATATTCCCAATAATTTTCTGAGGCCACTAATCGACGGGCTCAGCAACACCATATCATCAGCGTAACTGATATTATTAACGCTTGTTCCATCTATGTGGCACCCGACATGTGTGTTACTGAGCTCGACGATCAGGAGGTTCACGTACAAATTAAATAATTTAGGCGATGTAAGCCCCCCCTGCCGGACACCGCATTCCAGACCATAAACTTCAGACATCTCACCTGCCCACCGCACAACATTAGTTTGATTGGAATACCACATTTTAAAAATTCTTATTAATTCTACAGGTAATTCAATTTCAGTTAATTTTTTCCACAGTATTTCATACGAAACGAGATCAAAAGCTTTGGATAAATCTAAAAAGCAGGCATAAATCGGAGTTTTTCTATCTGTGTAGTATTTGACAGTGTGCTTGAGAGCCATGATAGCACTTTCTGTGGACAATCCGGCTTTGAAACCAAATTGGGCGTCATGTAAATTTAAGTGACTATCGAGGTAATTCTCAAGTACACTATCAAATACCTTTGAAATAATAGTGGCCAGTGAGATGGGTCTGTAGTTCGATTTGTTTGAGATATCACCAGTTTTATTTTTAACTATGGGAACTACTATGGTTTTCATGAGATCATTTGGAAGATAGCTATGACTAAGGCAAAATGAAAAGAACATGAACAGGACTCTTGGCAGGTGGGGGCCAGCACATGTTAGGTGCTCGATGCTGAGCCCATCGTGACCAGGAGACTTACCTCTTTTCATATTACAGATGATGCGACGTATCATTTTAGGTGTGAGCTTGACGGTAAGTTCCTTGTCCCCGGGCTCAGGATCGGCCACCCCAGTTACAGGAGGAAGAGTCGATTTGACCTTGAAATGTTCCATAAAGGAATTCGCAATTATCTTGTTATCACTAAGTCCATCTACGCTGACAGGAAGACCAGGTTTAGTGTTTAGCTTATTTGTAGATTTCCAAAAATTTTTGAAGTCTTTATCTTTATGATGAGAGGCCAGTATATCCATTTTGATCTGCTCTTGTTGGTTTTGGCACCACTTTAACTTTGCTTTAAAAGATTTTCTACTATGACACATGTCATCATAAAAAGGGCCAGATTTAGGCTTACCTGCATTCATCCAAGTTCGATACATAAGCCTTGCCTTCCTGTGAGATTCGGATACATGCTTATTCCAACCCAATACTTGTTTTTTTTTAGTCGCCTTGGCTTTTACCGATGTACGAATTGCGGCATTACTAAGTATCAATACTATGTCATGATAAATTTTATCTAAAATCGAATTATGTTCAGTATTATTGCAAAAAGTATCACTACAATTTCGTAATTTATCTGGAAAATCAATATCTTTGAGCTTTTCATGACAAAGTAAATAATATTTCTGAACTTGTTCCTTTGACCGTTCCCCCCAAATTACTTTATTCGAACTCGACTGTTGGTTAACTGTTTTTGGTAGAATGTCATCAATTTTAAAGCGCACTGATAGGGGAAAATGATCAGACCAGAAAGTGTCATGGTTGACATTTACAGATTCTACTAATTGGAATGCAGCTTTTGTAACTAAACAGTGATCCAACCATCGCTGTGACCCATCAATATCGCTGATATATGTGTGCGTGTTTGAATTTAATCCTAATTTTATAAAGTCAGCACACAACCATTCTTGTTCGGAACAAAAATTTAACATTTCTTTACAAAATAATACATTCGGGTGTGCGTTAAAATCTCCCATTATAAATGCACATTCTGTATTACTATTTTCTATAATTGCACTCACAATCCCTAAGCAGTCTGTAAATTCAGTCAAATTCTTTTCCGCATTTACAGGCATGTAGACACTAAAGACTAAAATATTTTTACCATTTGAAGTTATTTTTATTGCACACACTCGTGAGTTATTGCACTCAATCACAGAAACACATTGAAACGAAGATTTTTTCCATAGTAAGGCCACCCCTCCAAAAGGCCTTCCTTGTAAAATTCCATTCGAAGTATCCACAGCCGATTTCCCTGTACAGCCGAAATCTTCATCGATGTCATTTAGCCAAGGTTTAAAACTAAATTGATTTTGTCACAAAAGTCCGCCATATTTAGTTGAATTAAATTAACAAATAAAAGTTGAAATGAACGGAACTGGACTTAGGCAAGTTTGATATCTATCGACACAGATAAGATAACTGAATGCTTGCCGACTGTCTCTGTCGATGTTTCGCATTTGTCGAACTTTGAAAACTTACCGCTCTCGGACGATACGTACTCCGTCTCAGGTTCGATCGATTTACTGATCGGAGCCGCGATTTCCCGAAAGTTCGGTACTGTATGGTAGCCCCCCTCAAATTGTTATTTTATTTTAATTTTATTATATATTATTGAAGTGAAGATAAAACTAAATATTCTGTGAAAATTTTAAGCATCTACCTGTTATCATTATTAATATAGAGCGAAAAACATCTAAAAATTCAGGTTTGTTGTATGGGAGCCCCCCTTAAATTTTTATATTATTTTATTTTTAGTATTTGTTGTTATAGCGGCAACAGATATACAACATCTGTAAAAATTTCAGCTGCCTAGCTATGATGGTTCATGAGATACAGCCCGGTGACAGACAGACAGACAGACAGACGGACAGATGGACTGACGGACATCGAAGTCTTAGTAATAGGGTCCCGTTTTTCCCTTTGGGTACGGAACCCTAAAAAAGACTTTATCCTTTAACTGCATACAATTTTGACGAAAGTATAAAGAAGTAATATGAAATAGACATGAAACCGCGACCGCGTTGTAATCTATTGAGTAGCGAGAGAGTACCTACGGTTGGGCCATATCCACCACGCTGGCCCAGTGCGGGTTAATGGATTCCTATAATAATACGTAATCCAGTTCCTTCTACGGACATAGGTATGCAGGTTGCCACACGATATTTTCCTTCACGGAAAAGCCAGTGATGTGAAATTCCGTACATAAGTTCCAAAGAAACCCATTGATACGGGATCGGGATTTGAACCTACCGACACTCACGATTGTAAAATAGGTGTTACTACCACTAGACCACCACGGCTACATACATCCTCTATTAATGCGTCTATTTATGTAGTACCTACAGATTTGGAAAAGCTAAGTTAGGCAACCGACATACAGACGATTTATAATTTCTGTTGTAGTGATAGTGAATGGAGTGAGTGTCCTGACACATACATAGTACGTAAAACGAACGATCGATGGGGCTTTAAAGTTTTCGAATGTAGACAATGTATTGGCAAGTGTAGATAAGGTTTTCACGTGAATCTAAGATCTGGTAGAGACCATCGGAACACGTTGGATGCCAGCGCTTCCATTGGTTCCATCACAACTTTTTGGGTTAGCAAGTTGAAGAGGCCTTAGGTAGGGCACACAATTCCTAGAAGTAGAACTGATGGCTAATATTTTACAAAGTACTCGAATGAAGAAAATATCGAAAACAAGTGTAAATTAGAACGTCAACTAACTTAAGTTGATAGAATATATTATGTTAAGCAGTGGGTGTTCTGTGGAAAAAATATTTGCTTATGTGATACTGTAAAATGAAAACGCGCTAAAATAACTGTGTTCATGTGAGTGACATATCTAAGTCATAAGTCATAAGTTATTTATTGATAAAATGGCAATTTACACGTCAAATTATATACTTATGTATACACAAACATTGAATACAACGATGTAATAAATTGGAATTACAATAATCGTTAGTTATAACTTCAATAATAATGGAAAAATTAAACAATAATAATGCACACAATGTCATAAAAAATTCAACTAAATAAAATTAATAATCAAAATACGAATGTCAAAATAAATTCAATTAATAATCATGTCAAACATTTATAAAATTCATCGTATCTGTAAAAAGATTGCTCGATAAGCCATTTTTTTAATTTAATTTTAAAAGACTGTAGGCTTATTGAAGACGTTATTTCTAGAGGTAAGTTGTTATAAACGTTCGGCGCCATGACATGAGTCAACTTAGAGGACCTTTCGAGGGAGTGGGGGACGGCTTGCAGCTTGTGCTTGTCCCGGGTGGGATACCTGTGCGCGGAGCCCCGCTCTGGAAACGCAGCCAGGTTCGTCCTAGCATACACTGCCACCTGATAAATCAGGATGCCGGTCAGTGTCAGGATTCCCAGTTTCTTGAAATATGGGCGAGCTGGAGCGTCCCATGCTACGCGCGCGATGCACCGCACTGCACGCTTTTGCATAATGAAAGCTCGCTCCCAATCCGCGGCTCTAGCCCATATTTCTGCTCCATACTGCAGCTGCGAGTGCACTGTGGCGAAGTAGTAAGCTCGTGCAACATCTTGTGGAACTACTTTTGCCACCCGGCTTAAAGCGAAGCATGCGCTTCCCAGCCTACCACAGACTTTGTCTAAATGAGCGTCCCACTTCAGGCCTCGGTCGATCTCATACCCTAAAAACGCAGTCGTACACCGCTCCTCAATTCTCACTCCATCCACCAGTACAGATAAAGGTCTTACGGCCTTAGCCGACAGACTAAATTGGACGAAGTGAGTCTTCGATATGTTCAGAGCGAGACCGTTCGTGTGGAACCACTCAGACAGCTGGAGGGCCGTGTCGTTCAATCTCCGCTCTAGAGCTTCGACTGTCGGCGCCGTGACTACCACGGCCACGTCGTCCGCGTACATCAGCACGTCGGACGCGGGCATGGCGTCAGGCAGGTCGTTCAGGAGCAGGGAGAACTTTATATTGGACACGGAGGACCCTTGGGCCACGCCCATCTCTGACGTCATCGGATCCGACCTGTGCACGCCGCCACCAGCGACCACCACCTGCGACCTCCCTTGCATCAGATCCTTTAAGACGGCGTGAGCCGGGCCTGCCACTCCGTAGTGCGGCAATTTAGCAGCTAGCACGGCATGGTCTGCTACGTCAAACGCCTTCGATAGGTCGCAGCACAGAATCGCCACCTGCTGCTTACACCTGGCCTCTCGAGCTGAAACGATACGTCGAACCACCTCACGTGTGAGTGATGTAGTAGAGCGCCCCGCTCGGTAAGCATATTGACGGTCGGATAATGCATTCGTGTCAGATAAAAATTCAACGAGTCGAGTGCTCAAACCGTTTTCAAAGATTTTTGCTACCGCGGGTATTATAGAGACTGGCCTGTAGCTGTCAATGTTTTCTCGCTTTCCTTTTCCTTTATACAACGGCGACACTTTGCTGATTTTAAAAGGTTTAGGAAAAATACCTTCCTTTAAACAACTGTTAAAGAGGTCAGCTAATACTGGAGCGAGGGACGTAATGACCAATCGAATTACTTTCATCGATATATCGTATATGTCTTTCGATGACTTCGGTGGGATTCGCGACATCACAATACGATAAACTTCATCTGCAGTAAATCTACGAAACCTCAGCGATCGGTCGGTGGGCGCGCGCGCGGTCCTCAGCGTGACGAGCGCGCGCGTAACGCTCGCGTTCGGCGCTCGACAAACCGCGGACGCGTCCAAAAAACGGGCGTTCATCGAATTCACGGCAGATTTTCCATCAGGATATTGCGTACCATCCGACTGTTTCAACAGATCAGTAAAGTCTTGATGAGGGGAATTGAATTTTCCTCTCTCTTTATTAACAATATTCCACATAGTCTTAGGGCATTATTACTCGAATTGATTAAATTGGAATAGTACAATGATTTATTATTTTTAATCATAATGTCATAAAAATTAGTCATGTCGGAAATTAAAGCATTAATGTCAGAATTATTTGGATATTTCATACTAATTTCAATAATGTCAAAAAGAAAATCTTTAAAGTTACGAACATCCGGTGTTACCCAAGATGAGTCAGGTTTTTTAGTGTGTACTTTTTTTAACGGAAAACAAATGTTATATTTATTTTTAATTATGTTTAAGATCGACGAAGCTTTCTTTGAAGCATTGCTGTTACGCGATCTGACGGCGTCCCAATCAATGCTGTCCAATGACATAACGAAGTTGTGCCGATTAATACGAGTATTAGAAAAACTTCTAACATAATGAACACTCGATGGAAGCGCGTGCTTATTTGCAATTAGTGTACATTTAACAGCTCGATGGTCGCTCAGATTTGTGATAACAGGCGCGGCGGTCATCGAGCCCGCCGGCAGGTTCGTGTAAGCATGGTCCAGGCTGGTGGACGTCGATGCTGTCACCCTCGTCGGAAAGTCCACTTCGTTGGTCAAGCCATGAGATGTCATTAAATCTAACAACGTGTTAAGATCACTCTTTAATGCGTTATCACCGCGTATATTGAAATCTCCTACAATAATACAGTAAATACCCAATTCTGTAATCTTATCGAGCAATCTCTCAAAATGAATTAAAAAGTGTTTCGTGCTAATTAAGTTTGTACGATACAAACACACAATCGTCACACTAACTCGTCTACTTTATGAGGTAGGTAAATAGGCACAATACTCATAAAATCTGTCTTCTTTAACCAATCGTACCCGGGCGAAGCCGGGGCGGGCCAGCTAGTAAATACAATAAATAAAAGAAACATTAAGATTATCCCTCTGGTTGTAATAGCTCGGACGACGGACGTAAATTCCGTAGCAATAAAAGTACTTATCAAATTACCAAGGAATCCAAAAGATATCGAAAAGAAAAACTGTTTCATAAAACAACTAAAAACATATTATCAAACGTTTTAAAGTACATATTTTGTTCAGCGTGCGCGTTTCGCAATTTTCTCTATTCCTCGCTTTATATAGTTTTAGTAAACACTGAAAAGTACTAATTAACGCACAATTAAAACATCTGTGGTCCTCATTTTGTGTTCATTGTAGTAAAAATGGTTGTAGTTTCATCGACGTTTTCTGCGCCGGCAACAGGCATTTTAATCGATTCTTGCGAACTATTCGAATTCCGTACACGGTTGAAGTCGGTTATGCCATTTTTGACGAATTATAATTATCATTTAATATGTTTCAAGACGAGACCGCAAGGCTTGCTCTGTCAAAAAGTTATCAGATCTTCTTCTTCTTCTTCGTCGAGTCAATGGTTCAAAAATGATTATTTATATAATTTTCTCCCAGTATTTGGCCACTGCGACCCCGCAGGGTGAAGCCATGTACAGGTCTTCCATCGTACAGGGGCTCGGACACTGTGGGCACATAAGTAGGTGATCCATACTCTGTTCAGAGGCACCGCAATCACATTGTACCCTGTTAGCATCCGAAAATCCCCACTTGGCTAAGTTTACCCTGACACGACCTACTTGGGTCCGGAGTCAGTTTATTGACTTCCACGTGGGTCGCGGGAGGTCGCTACCTGCTGGGAGCGATTCTGCTGGCTTTGAGAAGTCAGGAGGTAGTATTAGCAAGGATTCCCACAGCTTTAAACGGGCTTCAATAGGATTATCGTTCAATGCATCAGTTTTATCAAGAAAACTGTTACGGCTCTTGAGTCGTCTATTTGGAAAAGCAACCTCAAACAATGGGTGTCTAGGGTCCGATTCCTGCTTCTTTTTTTCTATCGAGCATGCGATTTCCCTGCGGACAGCGGGTGGGGCTATACCCGCTAGTGGGTATAACATGTTAAGGGGAGTGGGCTTGAGGCAGCCTGTTATCGTGCGGCAAGTTTCATTCAGGGCAGTATCCACTTGCTAGCGTGAGCTGAGCGATGCCACACTGGGCATGCATATTCGCCAGCTGAAAAACTGAGTGCCAGCCCTGACGTCCGGAGTACGTGTGGAGAGGCGCCCCAAGTAGTTGACGTTAGACGGGAGAGCAAGTTATTGCGGGAGCCGACTTTTTGTTTTGTTTTGTTGCAGTGCTTTTTTATAGGTGAGAGATCTATCTAGAGTTACCCCTAGATAGACTGGGTTGTTGCTGTGTTGGATGTCGGAGCCACGCCATTGTATTTTGAGTGTCCGCCCAGCTTGTCGGCTTCAGAGGTGAAATACACAGGACTGTGTTTTTGATGGATTTGGCCTCAAAGCGTTCTCGTCATAATACGTCCCAAGCTCTTCCAGGGCTCTTGTCAGGGTTGTTTCAGCTGCTTCAAAGGTACTTGACTGGGCGGAGAGGGCGAGGTCGTCAGCATAAAGAAAACTGTTAGTGTGGTGGTTGCGGGGTTGGTCATTAGTGTAGATGTTGAAAAGAATTGGTGCGAGGACACTACCTTGCGGTAGCCCATTTTTTTGACAGCGCCACCTACTTTTTTCTCCATTCAGGAGAACCTGAAAGCGGCGGTTCCGGAGCATTTCACCCAGCATATCGATAAACCTTTGATCATCTAACATCGAAGATAGTTTGGTGATCAGGCGTTTTATGTTCACCGTGTCGTATGCAGCTGATAAATCAACCAAAACTACCCCGGTGACAAGATTCTCTTGAAAGCCATTTTCGATATGTTGGGTGAGATTTAGGATCTGGCTAGTGCATGACTTTCCCGGTCTGATAGCTTTTGGGGTCGTCCGGCGGTTTCCCGGGTTTCAGAAGGGCAGTGGTTTTGGCTTTTCTCCAGACTTTGGGAAGTTTGGTGTTTAGGAGACAAAAGTTGAACAGTTCAAGGAGCCAAGATACTGCTGCTGGTCCTAGGTGTTTGATCTGTTCTACTGTGATGTCATCAATTCCAGCAGCTTTGCCATTTTTAAGGCTTCTTATAGCGAATATGATGTCTGTCAAGTTGAACGGCTTGCTGAGGTCGGTGGAACTGTTTGTTTGCCTCGTGGGTTTGGCAGTATTTGATATTCTATGGGGAGCTTTCCCGTTGAGTAACAGTTGGTGTGCAACTTGGTTTGCAGTTACTTTTCCGGGGTTGGATGGACCAGGAGGGTCATTGGTGAGCTTTTTTAGAGTGGACCAGGCTTTTTTGCTGTTGTGTATCATGTTTATTTCTGTAACAGTTTTAATCCACTTTTTTTGGCGACTATCGCTGAGTTTAAGCATGAGTGCTTCTCCTGTTTCTATAGTATCTTGTGCGAAAGGGTCGTTGGCGTATTAGGATTCATAGTTTTTGAGGAGTTTGGCGGAGTCTGTATCCAAGCCCGGTATATATTGAGAGCGGCAACCTCTCGGGATAGTTTTCCGTGATACCGTTTTTATGATTTTTATAAAGCAAGTGGTTTGCAAGGTGTACAAGAGAAGTAAAGTTAACTCTGTTTAGAGCTTTTTGTCAAACCTTCTACACCTGCAGCCTCTGGACTAGCTGTACTCAAAGGGCTTTGAGTGCCCTGCGAGTCCAGTACAACAACTCATTCAGGATGCTGTTGGGGCTCCCGCGCTTCTGCAGCGCATCAGGCATGTTCGCAGAGGCACACATCGATGGATTTCACGCCATCATGCGGAAACGAGTAGCCTCTCTGATGCAGCGGGTGCGCGGGAGCGGCAACAGCTACCTGGCGGTAGTGGCGGGGGAAAATGATGGCCCTTTTATTAGGCATTTTGTTAGGACACATGTGCTGCCGTGGCGTCACTGCGAAAAATAAAATATTTAATTTAATGACATGTGTTATTTCAATTTAATGTACTGTAATTTTAATTTCAATTTGTTATTTTAATCTTAATAATGTTATGGATTGCTTATATCTGAAATAAATGTTTTTGAATTTGAATTTGAATAAACTCGTCATAGTTTAAGGATGTTGGCTCAAGGCCATCTATTTTGGCATCTATTTCTTGGGCGTATCGTTCCCAATGCGCTTTGTTGAAGTTAAAGCGACGTCGGAAAGGTGTTTCGGTCGGTTGCAGCGCAGAATGAAACTGACAGAGTAAGGGTCTGTGTTGTGTATTCGGAATAGCATTACAGATATTTTTTTTACATAAGGTTCTGATATTGGAACTGACAAACAGTAGGTCTGGGTTATAACCTCTTTTCCACCGGCCGCTGTTGAAGGATGCGGGTAGTTTGGGATCGTGTATCAGAGAAAGATCTTCAGCTTCTGCCCACTCTTCTACTGCAGTTCCGTCAGCGTTTGTGTTCAGGTATCCCCAGGTCGCACTTTGGCTATTGAAATCACCAATTATTATTTTTTTGTCTCGGTTTCGAAAGTTATCTGTTTCGTGGAATTGGAAGGGTTGATCTCATATTATTATAGAGCTAATCTTCTAACTCTACACTATAGTTAAAATATGTGGCTTGGCTGTTTGGTTACGACAAGAACTACTCTACAACAGGAAACTAAAGTATTATTATTACGTAAGTAGTAGCGGTAGCGGTAGCGGTAGCGGTAGCGGTGAATTTTTAAAAAAAACACTGACGTTCTGTAGTCGCATAAACGTATCTCAAACTAAATACCCCTTGTAGAATTGTTTAAATTTTTGCCTTTAGTCTAGAACCTTAGAAAAATATACATTTACTTGGATTTTAATAAGACAGCCTGGAGGCGTCTCAGCATGGACTTGCATCTAATCGGTCCCTGCATTTGTTGTCAGGTTATTCAAATCTTTTTTTCCTCTTGTCGGTGAACATCTTACGCTGCGCTTCGGTTTCCATTCGGGAACTAGACCACCAAGATACATTAAGTAACTTTGGTTCTTCTGCGAATCTCCTCATTCCTGATTTGATCTCGCAGAGAGACTCCGAGCATAGCCCTCTCCATAGCTCGTTGGGCCACTTGGAGCTTATTAATAAGGCCCATAGTAAGAGACCACGTTTCAGTGCCATGAGTCATCACTGGCAACACGCTTTAAGACCATACAGTGGAAATAGAAATGAATTACTAACAATCTGAATCCTGGGATCCAGTATTGTATTATTATTATGCAACTGATACATGTAACAAGAAATGACAATTATTTATGGACCTCAGACAAAAAAAAAAAACAAGACAGAAAGTCGTGAACAGACAAGTGGGGCCGGTTTTTTATACATATCTGGTGAGTGCGTCGGTGTTGCGCCGCCATAATTCGACTGACAAACCAAGGCGTAGTTTCCTTGTACGAGTATATGTGTGAACTTGTGTCTGTACATGGAGAGGCATAGTTTTCCGGCCTCACTTGTTTGTTCACAACATTCTGTCTTTATTTTTTTATTTGGTCTTAGTTATGGATGAACAATGTAAGCTGAGGTGCCTATATCATGCAGTTCATATTTTCTCATACTTTCAGGTATCTTCGCGAGTGGGTAGAGGACAAAAAGACAGATGCATACAAAGAATTCAGGAAACAACAAGTTGAACAAAAAGATGCAGTGGCATCAAAGAAAGTTAAACATAACTTAGTCTCAGATACTTCAACTGCAGGTATTATTCATTATTCAATTTGGCAAATCAATATTATTTCAAATTTGCCTTAGCATCTGTAGGCCAACAGAAGAATTTGGGAGTCATCATTACTGCAGATTTAAAATGGGAAGAGCATGATAGTCAAATGAGCCAACTCATTTATTTTTATGTCATACGCAAGTCCTTTCAGACAGTAACTGTGGATGTTTTTATTAAGATTTACAAAACCTATATAAGGCCTCTCCTAGAATATGGGACCAAGTGTAGAGTCCTTACTTTAAAAAAGATATTGGTTTGCTTGAAAGTGTACAAAGAAAAGTCACCAGGATTCTATTATGCTCTGCGCCGCAAAACCTATGAAGATAAGTTAAAAGCGCTTCGTCTCACGACCCTCGAAGAACGACGATTGCGTGGAGACTTGATTGAGACATTCAAAATTCTCAATGGCTTCTTATAATCTTCCGGATATTCACGTCATGTACACCTTGAAGGAAAATATTCGCGAAAGCAGACGCCATAAATTCCTCTTACAGCCTACACCATCACAAACCAACACTGCTCACCACATCCTCTGCAATAGAGTTGTCTACATATCCCATACAAAATGTTCCTGTATGTAAAAGCTGTCATTTACAGTTGACAGATGTTGAGATAAAGTTCATCGGGTCAGCTAGTATAAAAAAAACCAACGCAATAAGATTCCTACCGCAGATAACTAAGAACTGATAACTTTGAAACGGCTGATCGATAGTACGCTCTAGTTGCTCAATTTAATGTACCTAAGTTTTATCACTAAATCGATCTAGTACTTGATTTCAAGAAATACAGGTGAATTTAAATAAGTTTGTCTGCCGTATTATCTGAATATTTTTACTGTCTTGTACACAAGACAGTAAAAATATTCAGAGTAATAGTTACAACTATGACTACATTATTGGTGCTACTTGGAAATTTCCGTCGTCACGTAACATATCTTTGTAATATACACTAACAATAAGAGAAGTTATTTTTTTGTTTAGATTTGTAATAGGCTTTAAAATCAAAATCCTCTCAAAACATCTTTAACCAATAGAAAGCTATAAAATTTGTGAGCATCCGGCCGTGAATCATTTGCGAGTCGCTGGAAGATTATTTTTGTTTATACATATCTCAATAATATCAGTACTCTCGTGGAGTTCCTACAGAGGGTTAAAAGGCAAACTTTGAGAATGGCTGCTTTAGTCTAGAAAACTGACGTCTTAGTTTACGACGCTCTCCAACTGAAACCGGATATTAACTCCGCGGAATGTTTGGAAAATGTTTTATTCAAGGTCCAAAGGTCATAAAATGAGATTATCGATATTTTCAGCAAAACGGTAAGTTTTTCATAAAAGTACCTAGATACTAAAATCATAATAATAACAAAAGTAAGAGGGCTTGGTGTGCAATTATGAAAGAGTGAACAGGACGAAACTTCTATGATATATAAATAGTATAATTGGAATAAGCTTATAACTATATCTTTAGGTGTCGGGAATAATATTTTTACTAAAACCTTTTTAATCTTGTCTTGTTTTGTGTAAGAATGCATTATATTTGCAAAAAAAAACGAAATAGTTCTATATCTAAACATAGATACAACGATGTACGAGTTTGTACCAAAATACACCTCTCAATCAAGCCTGTTGCTAAGTACATAAATAAAACCGCTCATTTATGCATGAAGAAATAAGAAACTTGCGCATACTACCATACATAATAAGTAAGTACTAATTTCGCATTAATAGATGTGAATTACGCGTTAATTGCTCGGTATTTAATTCACGGAGAATGGTGTAGGCATTTCTAATAGACCAATTCCAGCGACGAGCCTTCCATTCCGTCCGATTCCAACGATCCTGCCCATTGACTTATACCTACATTCTGTTTGTAAGGAGGGGATGAACAAATAATATTATTCTGTGGGGTGAAAAATACATACAGACCAACATAGAACCTCCTCCTTTTTGGAAGTCGGTTAATGAGAGTGGACGCCATAATGGTATCAAATACGAGGCTCCTTCTGCCGAGCCCGGCCTACATATACATATTTTAAATACATACTTAAATAGATAATACCTAAATAACACCCAGACACATAGCAAACACCTATGTTCATCACGTAAATGCTTGCCCTAGGTGGGGATCGAACCCACGCCTCTGTGATCCAGAAGTCAGGTTTACTAACCACTGAGCCACCGAGGCAATACACTTTTTCCTCCTTATTTTAAATTTCCGATGTTTTAAAGAAACGGCGAAGTCGAAAGATAAATAAAATCTTCGATTCAAGATACATCAATAGAGCTCAAAGCTTTCAAAGTAAGCTGCTTCACATTTTATACAAATGTAACAAGATAATTAATGGAGTGCTCACTATTTGCAACTTAGTATTACGTAGATTGTTTTCATAAAAACAACTTTATGGTAGAGGTTGTTAGTCGGTCGGGGAAGTTACAAATGTTCCAAAGTTCAGTTTTTGTTATAGATTTTACTAAGAAATAGTTGTTTATCCTGTGTTAATTAATTCCATCGAAGTCTTAGTAATAGGGTCCCGTTTTTACCCTTTGGGTACGGAACCCTAAAAAAATTAGTTTATTGTTTCATTTATGAGACCAGAGAGATTTCATGAAGTAGTTATCAAGAATTTCACGATTTTAACACATTTTCTCTCCATCACGCGATCAGGGAAATGTTGCACTTACATTCTACTTATTAGCCCGGAAACGGGACAAGCGGGAAGTGTTCTTTTACACGCGGGATGCAACTGCTACCAAACTATCCTTTAGGAAATAGTAATATAATAACTGGTTTGTTTCATTTTCACGCATTAAAGAAGCTACGGATTGACTTGATTTTTGGCATGGACATAGTTTGAAATACAGAAGATGACGGGCAGCACGGTGCAGTTCGAGCAGAAGTTCAACTACCGCCGCCCCATGTATCTGGTCATGGACTTCCTCTGGGCCATAGAGGAGCACCGGGACGCGCTCACGTCAGGCTAAACTCTATTTAATAATTATCTAAATATTTTTTACAATAGGCATGATGACTGGCTAAAAAGTCATTATTATAATACAGGTATTTATGTAATATCTCAGATTTAATTTTTACAATATTTTTATAAAAACAAATATAAAAACATTGTAAAAACTTAACCTAGGTTGCCGCCCGCAGTGGGGCGGGGCCCAAGCTACCGGTGGTTGGGGCTACAGACTGAGGAACCTCCTAAATTAGAGAACCGAATAATGACAGTAATATCATTATACATTTTTAAATCTTTATTATATATTCATATGGATAAGGACAAGTACCTAAAAATTTCGGACTCACACAATTACAACACAAGATTTAAGGAAATAAGTACTATGTTTGCCCTCAACTAAATTAACTAAATCAATGAAGTCGAAGCTGCGTACCCGGCTCGAAGACCCGGACCGCATTTGATTGTCGATTATACCATGGTCAATCGACAGGAAGGTATGTTTTCGACCTTATTACATAGGCTATTAGATACTTTTTGGACTAGGAAGTCAAGTCTATGCTGCATCTGATAGTTACGATAAGATGGTGAATTGGCAGAAAGGTATGATGATTTCTTCTTTATTATCTTAGCGATAAGACACGTTTTAAATAAGGTATACTCCGCGTCAAAAATCTTTTTACGACAAAATACTCTCGACTAGTTAAATACTAAAAACACTGAATAAAATAGAATAAAAGCCTTGGACCATTTTTCAAGGTACTCACATAATAGGTATAATCACTACGTAAGCACCTACTAACCAAAGCTTAGCAAAAAAACAATCAATCAATTACCAAAGTGAACTAACTAACTAGTTAAACTATGATTAAAAAAGTTTGTTGGTTTGTTACCCTTTCACGCACCCACCGAGCAACGGATATACTTGATTTTTGGCATGGATATAGTTTAAAAGTCGGAAATTGCTTTAGGATACTTTTTATCCCGAAAAATTACATAGTTCCTGTAGGACAGGACAAAAACGATCTAAAGCGAAACTGTTAAATACCAGGCGAGTAGTCGTGTAAAGTGCTGGGAGCACGGTGTGTTCCCTTGGAGATCCCGGAGCTCCCAAGAAAGCACAAAGGCTGGCCACCGAGGGGGTTTTAGTGGGTACAATCCCACATAACCCTTCTGCACCCCAATGCAGTTAGGGCATCTTTAGAAGATTTCCCCCTCGTAAAAAAAAATATAGGGGTGCCGTAATATTATTGACCTCATAAGTTTGTTCCTAAGCTTGACGAGAGCTTCAGTCAATTTGAGTCTATAAGCATTACGTTGTAATGCACGGCCATGTCTATACACACTATACACACGCTACCGAAGCTCTCAGATAAGCAGAGGTACGCAATGCCCATTAGAATATCTCACATTTATCCAGTAGGCCCCCACCAATCTAGCCTATATTTATCACTGCCCTTCTTCTGTTGTCCATTTCAAACGTATTAAAATTAAAAATGTTTACGTGTATCCATACACGTACGTAGTATCTCTGTCTGCAACAGTATAAAATAAAGCAAATACAACAAAATCAAGATAAATTCGTTAATACAAAATCAAACAGATACTTCATCTGAAGAGTGCTCTACATTGGAGCAGCATTATTGCGCTGAATGACAATGCTTACGCATCGAGCAAGTATCTATGCTTGATATTTATCGTTTCCAAAGCGGAATAGTACCTATACTTTTTGATAGACAATTCTCTTGGCATCCTCAGCTGGCAGAGGTCAGTCGAAAAATGTTCGGCTCTGCAGCGTCCCTCAGACGTTTGCGGAACTTCCTTCCGATTACTACTAAAACTGCGCTTGTGAAATCACTCCTATTCCCAATACTGGATTACGCTGACGTCTGCTATCTTGACTTAACCGAAGAGCAACTCGATAAGCTCGAACGTTTACAAAATTTTTGTATTCGGTTTATATTTGGCCTGCGCAAATATGACCACATCTCCGAATTTCGTCAAAAGCTCAAATGGTTGCCCATCCGCTTTCGCCGTAATAGTCATATCCTTTCTCTCCTTTATAAAATCCTGTTCGTTCCTTCTACTCCTGTCTATCTTAAAGAACGCTTTGAATTCATTCAGGGTCACTCAAATTCTTTGAGATCCTCTCGTGCCCTGAAACTAAAATTCAAATCCTCCACCCACTCAAACCTTTCCTATACGAAGTCCTTTTCTTTGAGAGCTGTCCTGCTGTGGAATGAACTGCCTGTTGTTATTAGACAGGCTAAATCCCTCCCCATATTTAAAAATCTCGTTTATCAGCATTATCTTTCCTTATGTTAGCTAAAACTGGTATATATGTATTTGTATATATGTATGTATGTAGGTTATGAGATATTTATATTATGTATGTTTATAAAATACCTACCTTTATCTGTTTATTTTTATTTTAATTTTTGTATCTAAGTATTTTTTATTCTCTCTCTCATTATTTATTTCACAGTATTTATACACCACCGACCGTATTTCTATTTTTTGTGTCCAGTCCATCCAAAGGTTGCCTGGTAGAAATCGCCAAAGGCGATAAGGCCGCCCTCGTACAACATTTTTTGTGTAGTTTCTATTGTACCTATTTTACTGTAATTTTGGTGTACAATAAAGATATATTTATTTATTTTATTTATTTAATAGTATAGATCGGATGAAGGCCTGACATAGGTAAATGGCCAATACAACCATGATCCACAAACTTCGAGCAAATATCTACAGAGCCAGAGTACCTAATAAAGTAGTAAAAAATGTCTGAGCGCCGTCATACATACCGACTAAGCCCCGAGTTCACCAACGCTTGTTTAAGTCAAACGTGTGATTACTGTATTTGACCAACGGTTTTTGCTTGCTGAACAACAAAATTTCTTTAAGAAGCTGTTTAAGATTTAACCCTTTGAACGCCCTACCTACAGGGATGAGCTTATGTTTTGCAGTAGCTAGCGTACTCCTGGGTAGCGCCTATAATTTGCTGCGTAAAGTGCACTCGGTTACGGTATTTTTAAACCTTTGAATGAGCAATTATTGTATAATTGCTTAGTTTTTGGTACAACATTTTTAAATTTATTTTTGAAGGTAGGCGTGTATTCAGCAGTGGACTTATTAACCAACGGTTGATAAATTAAACATCTGTTGATAAACTAGGGTCTAAAACCCGAGTTTAAACGTTGTTTAAATACAGTAATCATGGCACACGTTTAACTTAATCAAGCGTTGGTGAACTTAGGTCTTAGATATTTACATCAAATAATTCACACTGACCCATTTTCTCGAATCTAGACTTGTCACCTATGTCGACATGTCACCTAATTATTAGAGCTTGTAACTGAGCACTTTGGCATCGCGCGGCGTTGTAGTCGGCTTGCAATCGCCTACGACCAACTAAAAAGCCTGCTCACTGCGTAGCTTGGGCATGGTTTTGGTTCGGACCCTTTTTTTACGATTGTGACTCTATAGATATTTGCTCGAAGTCCAGAAATTAATGTGTTATCCCAGCGACAGCACTCAGTTGTAAATGTTACTTTTCAATAAACCTTTTGCATAAGAGTAATATCACCTGCAACAGCCCTGTCTCTCGAATGTGCCGCTCCTACAATGATGTATGCCGCTCTAGCGCCCGAGACAGCGACGGCGTTGATGAGCTGGATTTCGACTTGTTCGGACTTAGTCTCAGACAATTTAGAAGTAATATGTATAAATTTTTCGCCAGCAAACCATAATGCAGTGCAATACAGTAATTATTTAAGTATTGTATTGTACTGTAATATGCATTTCATTTTATTAATTTTATAAATTTTATAAATTATCAAGTTAAGTAATAGTATATTAATTGCGTGGATTAATTTCTATTTTTACTTTTCCTATAAAGTGAAAATAATGTTGTTAATGGTTATTTTTAATTTAATGTTTCTTTCATTCTCTTTATTTTAAGTATCAAATTTTGTAATAATTATGGATACAACTGTTCACCATGCTGTGTACTCATTCTTTTGGACCACAGAATCGGTCAAAAATTGTAAAAAAATTATATAATGTATTTTCTGTAGTCTGTTATGAGTGCCTAATAAATAAAATAAAATAAAATAAAAAAATGCCTCCCAAGACCATGTCGAATATTGCTCATACGTTGAGCCAAAAAAAAAAGCATTTTCTCAAATGTAGCATTCACGAGACGCTCTGATAAAATTTTGAAAACAACTTGATGTTACCTAAAATTGATATTCTAATACAAAACCAATATTACGGCGTTAGGTATATCCACAACACATTCTTGTCCATGTTACATAAAAAATTAATGCGTACTTGTTATTCGCTTGTAAGCGTGCCTATGATAAATGTAGATGATGATAAGATAACATACCTAGTTCGAGATTATTCTATGAAAAATAACATAATAGGTTAACTGTCACGTGTTTTTGTGCAGCGGAATGACAAGCAAGAATTTGGCAAGATCTTAAGCGTAGTGTGCAAGCATCGATTTGTACAGTATTCCAGATCGAAAGGCAATCCATCCATCCATCCATCACCCGTAGGGCATCCACTGGCGGACATAGGCCGACTATGGATTTCGAATAAGGCCAATTGGAAGCGGTCTGCATCCAGCGCGTTCCCACTGTCTCAATCATATCGTCGGTCCATCTAGTCGACGGACGTCCTACGCTGCACTGGCTGGTACGCTATGGTCTCCATTCAAGAATTTTACAGCCCTATCGGCCATTCGTTCTTCGAACTATGTGCACTGCCCACTGCTATTTTAACTTGCTAATTCTCTGGGCCATACGTCGTTAATTCGAAAGGCAATGTTTCCATGTAAGTTTCAAGGTATGATGAGATTTAAGATAAAATGTCGCGACGTAAATAGATATTTTCAATAAAACAAGCTGCTTCCAACCAACCAGTCTTATAGGTTTTTATTTAGAGTGCTCTCTACACTAGGTTTTATCATAAAGAGTTTTCTTTGTGAAAAGCATTTTAAAAATTGGAATTTTACATGCTTAGCTTAGTTTGAAGTTCACAGTTAATGACAAAATTTATTAATCTTTTATTTCTTACAAAAAATACATGTACTTATTTATTATATTCTTACAGTATTACATACCAGTTTTAATAAACTTAGTTGCTAAAAATATTTTTATTTTTTACATTATACAAAAATATTTCAGTGCAGGACCAGTACCATTGAGTAGCAGTGATTGTATGAATGAAAAAGAATCATACTCAGAACCGATATAGGCTACCAAAATGTGGGCAACACGAGGTAATATAACCATCTCAAACCCCTTAGATCAGTAACTCAGAACAGGTGTTTTAAATTTGGATCACCTAGTCTGTGAGCACACTTCAGAAATGTGTCATATGACATTGTATTATAGCCCTCAGAAGTATGCGTAAAAAGCAACAAAAAAAAACAATTCCGTAAGTCTTTTTGCCAGGTCAAAAAGTCTTCATCGTTATCTCATCATATATTATGTAAATATATAAAAATAATAATATTAAGTTGCAAATAGTATTAACCATTAATTATATAGTAGTTTAGTATATTATGTGTTTGTGTTCGTCCGATGTGTTTATAGATTATACTGTGTTTGTTCCAGTGGTGAATGGTATAAAATCCAAAAACTATTGCTTATCCAATACAGGTAACACATCATAAGTACATCGTACAAATTCTCTACGTTTGATGGCAGTACCTCACAAGACATTGGCAAAATTGTGAAACACCTTCGCAGAAGCCACAAATCAAGAATTGATTGATTGAAAACCACATCAACCAATAAAGTACACGATTTCGTTTTCGTGTTTATGGCCTGAAACGTCATCGTGTTTGTCGATACTACTTTCAGGAGTAGTCTCTTGGAAAGCATTCTATAAAGTAAGTAGGTATAGGGCGAATCAAACTTCTTTTCGGCTATGAAGTAAGCCACAAGCAAGCTGTTAAGTAAGCTCCAGTCAGGATTGGGTTTTGCGCAGCTTGTAGCAAACATCACAGCCGCCAAGAAGTTTGATATAGGTACGTATACCACTGAGGGTACAGGGAGTACCCACACGTAAATTGAAATTAGTACAGTAGTTTCCGTGTAGTAGGAAGAACTAACAGAAATGTATGGAGCCACACGCAAACGCGCAAATTTTAACTGAAAAAAAAACTGGTGGCGTATATTAGTATGTTGTTGCTAACCTGTTACTGGTCCTCATTCTGAGGCTGACCTTTATAAATTATTTTGCAGCCGATGCTGTCCCGGCGCGCCCTGTCCGATGTTTGGTCGGGAGGCGCGGGCGCGGGCGGCGCGGGCGCGGGCGGCGCGGGCGCGGGCGGCGCGGGCGCGGGCGGCGCGGGCGCGGGCGGCGCGGGCGCGGGCGGCGCGGGCGCGGGCGGCGCGGGCGCGGGCGGCGCGGGCGCGGGCGGCGCGGGCGCGGGCGGCGCGGGCGCGGGCGGCGCGAGCGCGGCGCGCACCGAGCGCTTCCTGCACGTCGGGCAGGCGCTCAAGCTGGACGCGGTGCTCAGGGGAGACGCGCCCAGCCCAGCCCAGCCTCGTCTCTGTGGGTAACGGGTTTTAACTTAGAAATTATTTTTATACTACACCTGCTCGGAAAGTACCTTGATACTTTATCAAATTTACGGTAGAAAGTACGTCATTGCATATCGAACAAATATGCGGCGAGAAAACGCATCTGAGCGGGACAGAAAAGTGTATGAAAATCTATTTCTTACGTGGTTTTTCTTTTTTAATTTTGGGTAAGACTATGCGCTGGTAACCTAAATATCAAAAGCCAAAAAGTTTTTACAGTGAGTTTTTATCTCCAAGTTCGCAAAATGACACTGGCCACTAGCTGTGTGTGGGATGGTGTCAAACAATTTGAAAAAAGAACATGTGAAAATTGCAGACGCCATTGGCGCCATTTTCAAGTGTTACATTAAGCTTCACTAACTGCAACAATTTCAACATAAATTTTAATTAGTAAAGATTTAGTTTTTTATTTTCCTCGTAGGTGTAGTATAAAGCACTATGTATCACTCGAGAGAAAGTGCGATTCCCGATCTCGGGTGTTTTAAAGCCCTCGCCTAAGGCTCGGGCTTCAATCGACACCCTAGACGGTAATCGGTCACTTTCTCCTCTCGGTGAACAATGTACTATTGTTCCATAATTCTCATATTAACCGTTATTAGTATAGGTACGTCTACTGCTGGATATATAGGTACTTCCCCTATTGATTTCTAATAACACTTTTTGAAAACGACTTGTATCCAGCGTGTTGCTGAAAATGTCCAAACGATCGCAGTCGCGTAAGACGTCATGGACGTACTTGTCAGTGATAGCCTTAAGCTGTACGTCTCCATTGTAGAACTTTACAGCCCCAATTAGCTACCAGGTCTACGCCTGCCCACTGCCAGGTCAACCTTCTAACTAGCTGAGCTATGTCGGCGATTTTGTCTACGGGATTCCTTATATTGTACTTGATATGATCACACAGATACTCCGATCAAAACTTTCTCCATAGCTCGTTGGACTGTCAGGCACCATCCATCTTATTAGCCTTTTTAAGATACGTTGAGTAAATAAGAGAAAATTTCCTAACGAAGATTTAGATAAATGTTTAAAATGATCATGTGAATGACCTTAGAGTTTTATACTCTGTTCTTACGTCCGTCCTGCCTGATGTGGTGCAGGTTGCGGTGGCTCTCGGCGAGCTCCGTGGGAGGGGCGCGTGTGGCGCTCGGCGCCGCTGCCCGCCACGCCGGTCTGCGCCGAGCAGATGACTGAAGGCAGACTGCTGCTGTCCACTACTTCCAACACTTACATACTGGAAGGTATGCCTAAATCAGCGTCATCGAAGTCGTGCACTGACTTGACCGGAGATTGTCCCTACACAACAGAAAATGCCTGTTTCCATTGTCCCAGATCGACCGACTCCAAGAGATTGTCACTGAACAATCTGGTCAAGTGGGATGCTAAAAAGACAAACAATACATCTAAATGTGGAATTCACGAGAAGAACATAAAGCAACCATTCTTTTTGCCCGTTTGCTCAGTAGGTACTTAGAATTTTTCATCTCTGCCAAGCATTAATTTATGAAGTTGCATTGCAATGCAAGATACTGGGAAAATCCTTTTTCATGACCAGAATGAACCCTGTTGAATGAGCTGATGAAGTAAGTATCTAGATAACATTAGAAGGTGCATTGTTCCAGAGAGCGGCACAACTAGGGTAGTGTTACGGTGGGAGGGCTGTGAGCGAGCGGGCCGGGCTGTTCCGCGGTTGTATATAGCGGGCCCACCAATATATACAGACCTCTCCGATTTCGCCAGCTTATGAGAAGGAGTCACCAGGTGGTTTTTCCTAGCATTGCTTCTTAAACTTAATCTAAAATAGGTACCTTTCCTCTCAAATAATTCTAAATGGTTGTGCGTGATTATTAACTTAAGGGCAAGGCTCTTGTCGGTGAAGCAACTTCCACGAAAACAGTTCGCCCATTTTTGTTAGGTAAACTGTGTATAATAATCTAAACGAAATACGTTTAATGACCATATTACTGCAGAAATGTAAATATATTTTGAATGGTTTTTAAGTTTAAGACTTTCGTTATATTTGGCAGTTGAAACTTATACGTAGTAGATGGGTTACTGGGTTTGGTCGTTAGTGACTATAATAATGTATCCGAACTTTTTCACTATTACCAGGGCGTGACCATCGAGCTATATTACTACGTATAGAGAGGACGACGCACATCCCTACCATGTTCCGCCCAAATGCAGCCATATGGCTGCACATCAATTAGTTGCTTGCTAGCTCTTGAGTACATCAGTCTAGTTTGTTTTAAAACGAAAAAAGTTCAAAATTATTGAATATGGTCTCGTGTGTGTTAAGAGATTGCACGAATAATACAAAGAATACGGCGAAGTGCAAAGGAATAACTTTCCATCGGTGAGTAATTAGATAATCATTTTACAATTAAATTCAAACAAAATATTATCGGATGGCGCGTGGACGCCATGTTGCGATACTTTTCATAGACTAAAAATGAAGATGTGACATTGTGTGTGTAACAAGTGTAGGTAAAATTAGGGTTTGTTCCCAGTGTTACTACCATTCTCACTACTAGTAGTAAGAAGAGTAATTCGTTTACTACTACGGTTGAAAGTTGTTAGAACAGTAAAAAAAACTACTCCTGTTACTACCGTAAAATTATAATAACAAAAACAAACAAAACATGACTGATTTGTATTCAAACCGAATTTAAGTTGGTAGGTACCTATTATAATTATAAAAAAAAACAAGAACGGTTACCAAAAACTAAGCAGAAAAATTGCTGTAGGTAGTACCTAATCAAAACAAATTATAAGTATTATGTTCACAGATAGGAACTCTGTGATTATGTTTGAAAAATTTGCATAACATTAAAAAACATGGAAAATCAACGAATTTCTTTGTATTCGTCGGTCCAGTATTGTTGTGTTGCATATTTTATAATAAAATGAAAAAGGTTTGATGTACAGGGTTATTTCTAATCAATTAGCACCCTTTCAGGGGCTTAGGTATTATAAACATCAAAATTAACAACTTTTGTTCTGCGACTTTTGTCAAAACTAAAAAAAAATAGCTAACGTGGAAAGGTTATTACTAGTATTGGGCTAGTATAAGCTACCCCATACTAAACTTTCATAAAAATCTGTTTCGCCGTTACCGAGTTGACTGGGAACAAACACACTTACACATAAACTTTCGCAATTATAATATTAGTGTGATTAGGCAAACAGTGGTAAATTATATAAAATACTTAAACGAATGAATTATGTAGTTTAACTTAAATATTTATATTATGATATACTCGTAATATTACGTTCGTCGTGGAAATCTTTGAGGGAGGCCTATATCCAGCAGTGGACTTCTACGGGCTGATGATGATGATAATGAATATAATATTTTCTACTGATCAATAATTCAACTAATATTATATTATGAAGAAGAAAAAACAAAGTACGAATTCAATTGAAGCGTGTGTAGGTAATATAAACTTTGTCACTTCTGTAGTCAGTCAGCATCTTAGGGCCGATTTCACCGTTGAAGCAACTAGACTAGTTTAACTAACCTCAGTTCTATTTAAGCGAGTTTAATTGTCATCATAGATCTCCGTTTACATCGAACAGATTTCACCAGCGTAAATTGGATTGCGTTCACGAAAACCAAGTTTACGAGTTCAGACGTGGCAAAAACTAAACGCAAAGCCAACCACAATTGTATTTTAATTGTCAAAACTGAATTTTAACGTCACTGTCAACGTAATGGATGTATTGTTTGTCATATTCTAGTACTATACAGTTAGTTTTTGGCGGGAATTTGTTTATTTTTAAGTTCTCAGGAAGCTCACGATCCCGTTGGCAAGTTATTGTACAAATAAAAAGCTCTGATAGTTGTAGTTGTAAGTCCTTTAGGTTTGGGATAGAACACCAGGTAGAGTAATAAAAGAAAGAGCGGCAGATCCTGGCCGAGCCTGGCTTAAGAACCGTTAGGGACTGAGTTATGGAATGTTTTATGTATGAACTTTAGCAGTTTATATTTTCGGTAGTCAAGTTATGTGTGATAAGCTGATACCAGATTACCGCACAAACAAAATGATATGTCTAATTATTTTTATCATCACGACTATCGAAGTGTTCATCCCTCTCATGTATCCATCTCGGGCGTCACGTCGTGGGCGAGAGGAATAGTGTATCTCTCGTCAAGTCTCTTCATTATCTTCAAATGCAGGTGTTCAGGCTCTATTCATTTTACAGTATTTTTATTTTATTTTAGTGTATTTTACAATAAAATATCGCCAGCTTGTATCTGCGATTTTAACATTTGTTTACAAATATGACCTAACCATCAATATCGATCCGTGGTCTAAACCAAGTTTAGCAGCTTGAACGACGAAACATCGGGCGTTCAGAACTTAAACTCGATTTAGCTAAAAATGCGTTCAGATTGCCATGGTGAAATCCGAAACAGCGGTTTAGGCTCGTACACAGAGTTCTGGTTGCTCTGATCGCGTTTAAATTCACTGGTGAAATCGGCCCTTAGTCTATAGAAACGACAAGTTAGTGCAGAACGTTGAACGAAACGCGTAATGGCGTGGCCACATTATCGCCCTACGGCGAAGTTTTCGTCACTGGGGGCTCATTCATCTAATTCAAACGGTAGTAATTGGTTGTTCACGATTTGAACTACTACCTGAAGCTGGGCACACACGCTGCGATGATCGCATCTATTCATCAGATCAGTCCAGCGAGGTCCTAATATAGTTACATTGCCGGTAGGTAGTTATTGAGGAATCAAAATGACACCCCTATTTTAATCGAAAAAATTGATTTAACAAAAAAATTATTGGCATCAAAGTTGTAGAAAATCAAATTTTAAACAACTTTTGTTCCTATAACTTCTGCTGAAAAATTGAAATAACACAAGTTATTGAAGAAATGAAATGGCACAACCGGCTATTTGAAATAAATATCGATCCTACAAAAAGTTAATGGGAACTAAAGTTGTAGAAAAACAAATTTCAAACAACTTTTGTTCCCATAACTTCTGCTGGAAAATTGAAATAACACAAGTTATTGAAGAAATGAAATGGCACAACCGGCTATTTGAAATAAATATCGATCCTACAAAAAGTTAATGGGAACTAAAGTTGTAGAAAATCAAATTTCAAAAGTTGTTTAAAATTTGATTTTCTACAACTTTGATGCCAATTTTTTTTTGTTAAATCAATATTTTTCGATTAAAATAGGGGTGTCATTTTGATTCCTCAATAACTACCTACTGGCAATGCAACTATATTAGGACCTCGCTGGACTGATCTGATGAATAGATGCGATCATCGCAGCGTGTGTGCCCAGCTTCAGGTAGTAGTTCAAATCGTGAACAACCAATTACTACCGTTTGAATTAGATGAATGAGCCCCCAGTGACGAAAACTTCGCCGTAGGGCGATAATGTGGCCACGCCATAAGCGCTTTGAAGAATCGCGGCGCCTTCGACCTTTTTGCCACTAGAAAACTATACCTTAAAAGTGTTCTAGCGCTGCGTGTTTATACTGGCTGATTAGACGGCTAATTATTGTTACAGTGCTGAAGCGCACTTTAGTTATATTCTTAACAAAATTGAGCATGATATTTGGTCAGGGTAGCTCCTCTATACGTAGTAATATTTCCTCAAAGGGCGTGACACGTTTGTATGTTAGATTATGGATGGGACAATTTTTATGCCCCGTTCTAAAACAATTTTCATATAGAGAAAACTGTGCTAGAGAGGATCCGGAACGCTTATAACGACGGAATAAATAGCGGCATACATAGTTAATAGCGGACAGTAGGCGCCTACAGTGCATGGTGACTTATTTAGCAGAACGTCGGTACCTTTTATTCAGAGGTATTTGGATTACAGTTGCTATACACATATTCGAGCCGGGCTCGATCAGGAGTCGTGCCACTTTCGGGCGCTAAAATCGAATATGTGTAAATTAATGTTCGGGAAAAATTGGATCAGAATTTGTTAGGCCGGGAGGCAGCAAGCCGTCACAAAAAATATTTATATTTATTATTTTTGCAAGAAAACGGCTTTCATAGCTAGTATTTTATAATAAAACCAACAGTTTACCCTATTACGTCAAAAACTAGTTCCACCGGAGTATTACTAGACTGTTTATGAGAATCACGTTTTGTTAAACGCTTCTATTCAAATGTAGATCATTATTCTTGCACTCCATAATGCATATTTTCTTAATATTGTACAATACTATGCTTCACCAACAGTATTAAATTCGCTTCCACGAAAATGAAATTGGCTTGAGCATTTGGATTATCTTTAGACCTTCAAGGGTCTGTGGATGATCTAATTGCTTGTTATAAGATTATAATTCGGCCGTTCAGAGAATGCGTTACGCTAAACATGTTAACTAAGAAACGTATGTAAATTTCATATGTTGCAATAAATGATTTGAGTTTGAGCATTGCCGTAGAATAGTTTCAGGTGTTTGCTCGTTTTGTATTGTGTGAAAATAATCTCATCAAAAACATAAATGTGAAATGGGAGCCGAAATCTTCATCAGAGAAAATGTTTGAATTGAGTGGCCATATGCCAGGTTTTTCAAATCTCCTTTGAATATTCTGCAACTTGAATGCAAGTGGGATGGCTTTCGCTGCTAATTTTGGGATTTCATAAATTGACACCGTTTTTCCAGCATTGGTTACCATCCAATCTGTTACAGCAGTGTTATAAAAAGTTTTGAGTCATGACTTAGCGTAGAAATAGAAAATCTATAAAAAGACTACTACCATAACTGATAAAGTCTTATATAAAGTCCGGTTTGAAGGGCCTATCTATTATATAAAAGGCTTCCCTGAGTGACTGACTGACAGACAGCCTACAGCCCAAACCGCTAAAGATAGGAACATGAAATTTGGAACAAAGATACATTGGACCACGTAATGGAGCACTAAGGACGGAATTTTGAAAAATCGACCTCTAAAGGGGTAAAACGGGCCCTTTTCGTTTGTATGTAACTTTTTATTCCCTTTACCGATTGACTTGAAACTTTGTATACATGCTACTCAAACAAAATAAAAGTTACGTTTGTTCCTGTTTTTCAGAATTTTCCTTATCTAAGGGGTCAAATTGGGTCCCAAAGTTGGTGAAAAAAGCGTCTATTACATCCAACGAGCTGAACGGTTATGGATGAAATCTGGTATGGAGGAAGCACACAACATGTTTCAACACATGAACTATTATTATCCCGGAAATTCTATGGGGATCCTTAGGGATAGCCAAAATTAATCAGTTTAGGCTACAACCCAATCCACTAAAGATAGAGACTTGAAATTTCGAACATAGGTACAATGTACAACGTAATGAAGCACAAAGGACGAACATTTCGAAAAATCGACCTCTAACGGGGTAAAACGGGCCCTTTTTGTTTGCATTTAATTTTTTATTACCTTTACCGATTTACTTAAAACTTTGTATATATGCTTTACAAATAAAATAAAAGTTACGTTTCTTCCTGTTTTTCCGAATTTTCCTTATCTAACGGGTCAGATAAGTTCCCAAAGTTGGTAAAAAGCAACAATAATTACATCAGACGAGCTGAACGGTTATAAATGAAATCTGGTAGGTATGTAGAAAGCACACAACATGTTTCAATACAGTAACTATTTTATCCCGGAAAATCTATAGGGTTTCTTTGCAATAGCCAAAATAATCAATCATAAAGCTAAGATAAAAGGGGTAAATGAATTCTAACGAAATTTGGTACGACGCTAGA
The DNA here is from genome assembly GCA_964007245.1 of Hypomecis atomaria. Classification (NCBI taxonomy): domain Eukaryota; kingdom Metazoa; phylum Arthropoda; class Insecta; order Lepidoptera; family Geometridae; genus Hypomecis; species Hypomecis atomaria. The sequence continues at coordinate 32,213,839 of OZ023279.1, forward strand.
CAATAACACAAATTACCACTTTGGGTACTGCTATCCCGGAAAATTTCAGTGGGTCCTTCAGGATATCAATTTCCTAAAAAAAGTACTAAATGGCTGTTCGAAAACCGATGCAATATTGTTTGAAAATAGCTAACCCTTTCAACTAATACAGGACTATTAACATCCTGGGAAAAGTCCCGGATTCCTTGTCTAACGCTAGACCAAACATCCTATATAAGCGTGAAAAATAACTTGATCGCGTTTTTTTTTAAACTAAACGTAGTGAAATATCTAGAATTAAATTGAGATGATTTAGATCCTTCAATGGGGGCAAAATGGGCCCCTAATAGTTTATGAACGATTTTATTTTGTGAGCCTATAGACTTGAACTTAGGGTACATACGAATCAATAACTACTTACTTTACTATGGGAACTACCCTGAAAAAGCGAAAATTACCTATTCTTTACATTTTGTCGCGGGTCGATGAATTTTTTGTGTTGAACAGCTAATTTTATTTACGTGATTTCTGGGTTGGTACCATAGTAAAAGTTAGTCAAATGATGAGTATTATGGAATCCTAGAACATGCCTGTCGTCTAGATGTAGGTGCGCTATGTATTTTTCAAATAAAATGTACCTTCTTGTGTGCTACTTTTTCGTCTGTACTTGGTCAGAGAATGTCTGAAAGTCCTACAAGTGTCTCGATCACTTTTGACCTCGTAAACGGTTATGGGCGAGATTGTCATTGGGTTCAGAATAATCGAAATTAAATTTCTAATGACTTAATGAAACATGATGAATACCTGTACTGGCCTTTTTTAGGGTTCCGTACCCAAAGGGTAAAAACGGGACCCTATTACTAAGACTTCGATGTCCGTCTGTCTGTCTGTCACCTTACCGTAATAGTTGGGCAGCTGAAATTTTCACAAATGATGTATTTCTGTTGTCGCTATAACAAAAAAAAACTAAAAATAGAATAAAATAAATATTTAAGGGACATACAACAAACGTGATTTTGAGGAGTTTTTTGCTCGCTATTAATAACGGCAAGAGGAATGGGCTCCCATACGGTACGGAACCCTTCGTGCGCGAGTCCGACTCGCACTTGGCCTACGAAGGGTGATTAAGCCATATCCATCACGCTGGCCGAGCGCGGGTTAGGATAAAGTTAGTATAAGTTAGTTGGATAAAATTTGGTATACGAGTTCCCACTCGTATAAAAATTAAAAATTAAAAATTCCCATTAGCATGTAGTTTCCCAACTACATGGGTCAACTCATGATCGTCATATATCTCATCATAAATCGAAAAATATTATTTTCTCGCTATAAAAAAAATCAGTAGAAATATTAAAATATAACTTTATTAAGTATTTATTTTATGACAAAAAATAACGCGGTCCAAACCGTGGGCTAGAACATTTATTGTTGAACTGTGTTACATTACAATTTAGAAATGTCGAAAAGGGCTCACCTCAGCATTATGCTGAATGCAGGTAGGAACCAAACACTCAGCACTGGTTTTCAGGTGAAACTAAAACTACGATTATGGTTCGATTGTGTACCTATCATCTATACATTAACCGTAGTCTCGTAAGAGCCAGAATTTGAGAAAAAGTTCAAAAACGCTTCCTCCGTTTCTTATTTAAGAAAAAATACGTTTATTACCCGTACATGTATCCAACTAGCTACCTACATTAGACATTAGGTTTCAATTCACTAGAAACAAGAAGACTATACGACAACCTACAAACGGGGAAAGGCCGCTCGCGGTTGGCCGAGGAGCTCTACACCTACTGCGCCTTCTGGATCGCGGTGTCGGCGCCGCCCGCGCTGGCTTTATCTTATGTCGGTGAGTTTATCCATATTCAACATGCAATATATCATGCTCGGTATCTACCAGCACTCAGCATTAATGCTGAGGTGAGCCCTTTTCGACATTGACACTGTAGTTACAGTACCCGGGCCCGTGTAGGTACGTACCAACTAACTGCCCACTACACGACTCTGGGACCTATAGGTACGTGCTCTTTGTTAGGTCTCTTACGCTGATGTTGGCCTATACTCATAAATTGTGTCCATCCTACTTCGACCGCCGCCGACCGAAAACTAACCATACTTTTACCAAAAATGTAAGCCGGACAATTTTGTGTCTCAGAAACTGGATAATGTGAGTAAAACATGTTGATTCAAAATGCTATTAGTGCCATTTGAACGAGTTTATTGATCAATTTGTTTGCTTTACAGCTCCCCGTAGACACGCATGCGAGAGTTTCTCAATACGTCATGTCGAAAACTTCCAAACCTTCCAGCTCTGTTCAATCCAGGAACGGTAACGAAATCGATACCTTCGACGCCAGTGAGTACGAATTCAATATCTCTGCCTCGCTCATGTCCAAAATTCTAGAAGATAGCATCCAATAATAAAAAATAGAAAATAAACACTGTGATACACCTGCAATAAATCTCAAAATAAATCTTTTTGTTACAATGAAAGCTATTATTCGGTGGCGACGCAGACGCTTGTCAGTGGTGAAATGAAAAATTCCTTGTCTTAGCTGTAATGCGGAGATTAAGTCGCTCAACTCTAATTTGAGTATGAGAAGCGTGTCGCCCCACCCTGTAAGGATCATCACCGACCGGTCTCCAAATCGCTTGATCCACCCCTTGTATATTTTACCTCAGCCTACTCCCGAGCATCTGCCCAAAGATCGGCCGACATCTATTGACAAATCTAATACGTATAGTCTTGATTGAGCGAGACAGTGGTGCTGATTAAAAAATAATTGCGTACATACTCGTATCAGTTAATTGTTTAAAGGATTTACTTGGTAAGTATTTTTTCTTATTGACTTTAACAACGTTTTTAAACGTACAATTTCAATTATATTAATAATACATTTAATTACAGGAAACAATGAACCAATTTGATTCTGACCCTTATTTGCTACAATATGCACAAGATCCTCTAGCAGGATGGGATGAATTTAGATAACACAGATCCATAAACAAAAGCCATTCTTGTAAACTAATAGTAGGTAACATACAAACTAGAATGTTATCTTGCTATTCTTTTATAAACTAATATGTAGTAAGGTACATTATACAACATTTTAGGACTTAAATGACACAATATATGAATAGGTAACAATCGCATCTTGTTTTATTTTCGGAATGAAAACCAATAATATTCCATTCCCTTAACTTTTCTCATTTAGGTATCTTTATTTGCATTAGGGAATTGTTATTTAGATTTATTTACTGAGTGTTATAATATATCGTCAGGTATACATCCAACACATGAAGACGATGCAGCCGGACAAGCCTCGGAAACTGTTCCTCACACTGAAGAACCAAGTCTCGCCGGTTCACCAAGTGCTTCCATGGCTGGGGGGAGCATAAGAGGCCCCCAGAGTAAGGAACTCTAGATCTGCAGACAAACTTAGATCCCTATTGATCACTGTGATGAATATTTATTTCCCTTTGACTTTGTTTTATTTTACGCTATGTATGTTTTATTTCCCTTTCATTTTATTTTCACCCTACCCTTTTATTTAGGACTGCAACAATGTATATTTTATAACGTTTATATTTTTTGTTTGCATTGGCAAGAATATTTTTAGGAAAAATGTGGATGATTAGACATCATTGTATAGAAATTAAGTACTCGTGTCGATTGTATTAGCAGTCCATAAATCTGTAGTAAGTCAGATTGGTTGTACGATAACCATAAATTATAATCCGCGTGGTGGAATCGCACTGTGTAAAGAAGGCTCTACCAGCCGTCGCCGCGCGTTTACTTATATCTCAATAAACAATTAAGCAATCATGAGTGAAATGCGTAGAAATAGAATAAGCAATTGTAGAAGTGATGCTGGTAACTAGTAAAGCAGTGATATACAATCATACTGTAACGATGATGTCCACCTGCAATAAAAGCACCACAGCACATTGTAAATCAGCTGTTTCATACATTGTGTCGATGCCGAGTTGCAATTTTGTATAATGAAATGAAATAATTTATTGTCATAATAGTTACACTGATAACAAATAATTAACTATTCGCATCAATGTTCCTATCCATGGACTCGTCCAACATGATATCATAATAAAACAAAACATAGCAATTAATAACATCAAGTAAAATTAATAATTAAATAAAAAATAAATAAAACCATGCTCAAAAACCTATTTTGTGTCTCCGTCACACGTAAGGTATTTACTGTGATCCGTCAATATAGTATTTGTTGATGGATTTCAGTTTTTACTGATGGATTAATACACTAGCCTACACGTTCAATATTTATTACGTCAGTATTGTGTCCGGTCTCCTGCTGTTTAAACGTCAAAATGGCCACAGAGCTGAAAAAGAAAGGTTGCGTGGCTATTATTTTAGCACATAGTTTAAATAAAAAGGTCAAGCGAAAGCGATGGGCAAAAAATTGGTTACAACAAAGGGAAAGGTACACACATTTGAATTTAATGGCTGAAATTAAATTACATGGTGAAATGGATGATTACGAGAATTATTTTCGAATGCCTGAACCCTGCTTTGAAGAACTTCTGACAATAGTAACACCTTTTTTAACCAAACAAGATACCGTGATGAGAAAATCTATTACCCCGAGAGAAAAATTAGCGTTAACTTTGCATTACCTGGCAACGGGACGGAACTTTAAAGATATAAGGTTTTCGGCTATAATGTCACTGGCTTCAATATGCCAGGCAGTCATGGATACTTGCGAAACATTGATATGCGAGTATGTTCTTCGAGACTATATAAAGGTAAGTCAAAAATCTTATTAAAAAGTAATAATTTTTTATTTATTAACCTTAGCAAAGCCTTTAATTTTATTTTGCCTTTAATTTTGCTGTGTAGGTCAGGCAATTTACTCTGACGTGTGTTACACTACCTACTTAAGTACCAATTTCACATTACCTTAATTTGACTTGTAATCATCTGCGACTAGTTTAGTTAATGTTTTCTCTTTAAGGAAAATACGGTATATAATTGTAATAAATCTGCTTACGTAACACTTGAACGGCCCCTTTTTTTTAAATTAAAATTTATCAACCACAGACTCCGGGGTCTGTGCCCTTTGTTAACTAACATTTACAATTATTTGGTTATACTATACAAAGAGTGTTAGTATAATGACGGCAACAGGATGATGCTTGAAATATTCACAAAATATATTTTTTTATAGATAATTCCCTTCAAAAATAAAAAAGACGTGTGGCACTCGGGGACTGCCGCGGTAAAGCTATTGCATAGCATACCTATACACCTACATACTTTCTCATAAACAGCTGCTTATGTATTCGTCCGATTTCGGAGCAGCTCGTCTCGATTCGTGCGAGTTTCGTAGAGTCGTACAATACGTCTAATCGCACACAACGCCGTGTCGAAGACTGCCGAACTGAAACGACGTTAGACAATGCACGGCCTTCAAGCCACACCTCCTTGCCCGTCGGAGTGGGGAGCGTGAGGTTTTTTCGTTACGGAATTTCTGGATTCGGTCCCCGCGCTTAAGGCTCGCGATAGAAGCTATGCAATAGCTTAATAATTAATTTAAAATATATTAAGGGGGCTACCACAAGGTACGGAACCCTTCGTTGGCGAGTCCGACTCGTATAATTGGCCGTTTATTTTTCATACATTTTTCATTAAAAGTTTAAATTTTAAAGTCCATAATTCCAAATTCAAATTAAGTAGGAAAATGTGTGATTTTCATTTGTTTTTCGTACTGTCAAGATGAGTGAATCTAATGAAGAAATTCGATACATTTTAAAATTTTACTGCAAAAAAGGTAAAAATGGTTTTAACCCGTGAGGAGGCGCGCCTTAAAACATTACACGGATAGGCGCGCGCGAGCAATTCGCTCACGCTGTTTCAAATGTCACTATCTACCTATTTAGTCATATTTATTGATTGAAAAGTGGTTGACTTAAGTAAAACGACATTTTATTTACTAAAAAATAGGCATTTTATTAAAAATAAGTAACAAAATTGCAGTTTCTCTACAAAATTAAGATCTTCTAAACTTCGGCCGACTTTTTTGGCAATCTTTGAGAAAAAAAAACTGTATAAAAATAAAAATAGCATACAAAACAATAATCACTATTCCATCGAATCTCGACAAGTGTGCCTCTCATAACATGGTTGACACATGAACGTGACGTGCTGCGTGCACAGTAATTTTTGACACGAAGTTACACGCTTTTTAGACCGTCTATTTTTCCTTCTGGGGCATATGGCACAGAATTCACTTGGTCTAGGCTCGTTGGCAAGCGCTGGGAACTGGTACAAAACGCTTCTAGTACCGAATGGTCATCAGAAAGCTTACCCAGCCACGAAGAAATTTGATCATCTTGTCTTTCATATCCATCGCTTATTGTTAGCTAAAAAACCAAATAAACATTGCATTACAATATTGTTTTGATTGTAAAATCATAAAATGTAAAGTATTAACAGATTTGGTAACGTTCGAATACAAATTAAAAGTATTAATTGTAGGACAAATTACAAACTCATATAATTAATGAAGATAAAAACACTTACGTGGATGGGCGCGCGATGAGCAAAACGCCGCGCCGCGGTTCACACCCCCAACAAGCACTTCACTACGGGGCCACCGCGACACTGAGCAACGCGTGAGTTGCTTCAGGGAAGAGGGGTTGAATAGTTAGGAAGGTACCTAGACGCTTGATGCGCTATGAAGTCCGTAGTAACAAAAATATTCTGAACGAAGTTTTGCGTGAGCAAAATGCTCATAGCGCGCCTTCTCACGGGTTAAAAATACAATTAAAGTCTCTGTAAAGTTAACTAGATTTAAATTATTTACGTTTCACGTGACTACGCTATATCAAAACACTCGTCACGCCCCGTCCCGTGCCCGGCCCGTTGTAATATAATTCATTCCTTAAGACAGACAGACAAAACTCTTGGATGATGTGTTTTCATATATGTCCATTTAGACTACATTTCTGCACGAACGCCTTACCACAATGCACACAAACAAATCTCTTGTCGTCATTGTGTATACGCATATGTTCCGTCAGAGTATTCTTTCTCGCATATGCTTTATTGCACACTTTGCATTGATAGTTCTTCTTGTTGGTTTATTGGTTTTTTCCTCCTTCACGCAGCATCCGAGCAAAGGATTGACTTGATTTTTTGGCATAAACATAGTTTGAAAGACGGTTTGAAAGCCGGAATGTGACATAAGCTACTTTTTATCCCTAAAAAATAAGTTCCTATAAGTCCCAGAAAGATAAAGCTGTCCTACGCTGGTCCTTCCTCTAAGGCTCTGCCTCTATGTAAAGGTTGTGAATTAATGTTACCATGTCTCTACTTTGAACTCCAATGACGTAAAGGAAGTGTTGATATAAAAAAAAAAAAAAACTTTAAAAATTGTATAAGTTCGTAAAGTTCATTGACCTCAAATTATATAGCATAAATACTGATATACGTACAACGTAGTAGTGTTGACAATGGAGACTGTAAAACAAAATTAGACCACGAAAAGACAATTTATCAGCAACTGTTCTTTAATTTTATTTATGTGACAGAATTCTTTCATCCGGCGCACTGAGCTATGCGATAACATGAGTCGCGAACATATCAAGAAGTACTGACAGACCTAGGTGAGCTTGTTCCATTTTATTTTAACTTTTGGTGTTCCTTGATGTAGTGATTTTTGTATAATGGTTTTGATAAAACTGTGTGCTTCTGTGATTCTTGCTGTAAATTTCCACCTTGCAGCCTTATGGTGTTGAATAATATCTACCAGCTTCCAGGTAATGAAGAAAGGAAGATGCATCGTCACATGAAGTGAAACAACAAGCGTCAATATGGAACACGGCCTAACGTCCCCTGGCATTTGCCGTCAACAAACCGATGACCAATGGAGTCGAAAAGTTTTCGCATGGAGATTACATACTGACAAGCGTACCACAAGGTGCACAGACGAGTTATTGAGGCCACAAGATCGTGCTGGATGTAAGCCACTTCTGACTTTCATTGAAAATAATTTTCGAAACTTGGTACATAGGTTTTATTGTAGGGGCTCTGAAGCTTCTGATTTTGATAACATTTGGTATAATTATTTTACGAATATTTCACACTGATCAATGTAGCATTTTTCACATTATTGCTGATTTATCGAAAGTGGCTCAGCCTATTTTGATAAAATTTCAATCAGACCAACCAATAAAAACGATATACTCTTTCCAATAAAAAACAGAACTACCGAAATCAGTACTACTATGTAAAAAGTTATATGGTTATACATTAAAAAAAATACGCGTCGAATTGAGCATGTACTTCGTCAGTTAAAACTGTTTTGTATCTAAATAATAACAAATTTGTTCAATATTAAATATAAGTAATAACAGAATTTGCAAGTATAAAAATTAAGCTTAAATTGCAGAATTTTGTTTTTACGGCCGTTTAACACTGCAGTGTTAAAATGTTCGGCATCGTGATATACCTAGGTTTCCTAAACCTAGTACCAAACAACCTGGGAAAAATGTATGGTGCCTTACATTAGTAAGCTGAGCCTCTGAAAGCGTCGGATAAGCCTTGCATCGACTACGGAACCACCTGCTTCAGTGAAACATGTCCTGTCCACACTGATTTGTGAATTCTGGTATGAAAACATCATTATTTCAACTGTATACTTCAGCCAAATTCGATGTGAAATGTTTACCAACAAAGCGTTGCCTAGCAACGACCTGATTCCGTAAAGACGCCACAAACGCTCGACGAGCTGTTCTAGTATCATGTGCTACACCAGGTAATGTAATTAACTTACCAATGCAGTGAACCTAACGAAGTACCTTCCGGTGAGGTTGACCAACATGCCCAAACAGATCATCACGTGCCCAAATTTACTTTAAAAATACTACGTAGTGTAGTCGACTTCATTTGTTTCGGCCACTGTTGCACTACTAGTTTGTTGCTAGGCACTTACTGATTGCGTATTAGACAGTTGCAGTTGGCAGCTTGGTTCCAAATGGCACCATGTGGCATTCCAAATGGCATTATGTCTAAAATAAATAGAAAATTCTTCTAATTTGATTGTCAACTAGTCTAACTTACTCTTTAGTGTGAAAAACGTCTAAAAAAGGTTTGTTGTATGGGAGTCCCCCTTAAATATTCTTTTTAGTATTTGTTGTTATAGCGGCAATAGAAATACATTATCTGTGAAAATTTCAGCTGCCTAGCTATCATGGTTCATGAAATACAGCCCGGTGACAGACTAGTGTACGAGAGATGCATGCTAGCTATATCGCTTCACATGATGAAAAATTTTCAGATTTTCTCCCCTTTAGAGGCTCCATTAACGCACAATCACTCCAACTTAACTGTGTATTCTATATTTTTATAGCATATGCAAGAGTATACGCTATAAATTTTTATAATGTCTTTATTATTTTAACTACGGAGAAATACACAGATGGTAGGTGAAGTTTACGATCTTCAGACTTGAGGAATACGAAGCGTAGAAGGAGGAGAACGTTCCAGGTGGACCTTGTTCAGGACGTTCAGGAGCTATGATATAAAATGAGCAAAAATTACGTAAAATTCAAATAATTATTTTATGCATTTGAACACAAACACATCATGAGTATTACTGAAAAAATATGAGTAAGGTCATGGAGTACCTAATTATATTTTTTATTTATTACATATTTATGTATCGTGGTTTTCTACAAAGAGCCAGAATATAGGCAAAGATATAACAGTAATACTTGTTTTTAACTGTGATAATACTGCCAACGACTTTGAGAGTCGTTGTGATGATACTTTCCCAAATAAGTTGCTGCAAAATTTTAGTCACGTTGTTGCATTCAAAAAGCTCAGTGGCGGACGCTTCATAAAGACAGAAAGACACTGCCTACCCTAGTTCTGATAATAGATCTAATGAAATTTTATCAATAAACAAAATAACATAAAAAACTTAAATCATAAATCAGCTCCACCTATCGAGTGCCGGTGGTATCATTAAGATAAGATCGACAGGTTCGCTGCACGAGCGCCACCCGCCCTTGCCACGGCAAAGACACAAACTATGGATCTCTTAATGTTTTGTATGTGTGCTCTCGTGGTAAGTCGTGATCATGCGGATTTAATGTGTGTGCGTTCCTATAGCTACGTGGGCTTTGCTGACACACAATGACAAAAATCACGCACACAACTGCATGAAAAGCCAGTGTCTTTTTGCTTTGCCATAATTTTTTTGTGGTATTTTTTTTTACTACTCTTTTTTACTAAGTACTAATTTCAATAGTCAATAGTCGCCATATCGTTTGATGTGTATTGTGTTTGTGACTACGCTCTCAGCTATTTAGGATGTTAACGTTGTTAATAGAGTGAAAAATGGATAATATTGTTCAGATGGTGTGTGTATTGAGAAAATAAAATATGATGCGTTTTCAAAACTATCTTTCGGTGAAAAAAAAACAAGTTTTCGAGATAGGTCGTGCTACACCGGATTTGCAATTAATACAAATTAAAGGTAAAGTCAGTCGTAAATTCAATAAAAAACAATATGATTCATATCATTGGCTGACAGGTTGCATACACAGTAATCGGTTATTTTGTTTCGTTTGTCTACTATTTTCAAATAATAAAACCGTCTGGATATGTCTATAAAATCAGCCAATCTATGGATATTTGAGCTGGCATTTGGCAATTACCTACATTATCAATCGACAAGACGACGAACCAAAACCAACGTGTTTTTGGTGAGTAAAATATTCTGCCTACCCTGTCTTAAAACTGTGTGCACGCCACTGAAAAAGCTAATTAAATTTGAGCCTTTAATTTAATGATGAACATTTAAGGCAATGTATTCAGACTGAATTGGGAAATAGAAGCCTAAATGAAATTGAATTTAAAAAGTTACTGAAAAACTTCAATGTTTCCCTGAATGGCTGCAAAGGTGTTTATACCAAAATGAAGATGTTGGAGATCTCAGAATCAGTCAATGAAACCCCGGTTTTTAAACGTTAATATTTCATTAACCATCAGAGCAAAGTTAATGAAATTTTGCATTGTAGATAAGTTAAACAACTTTAATAAATATGCTAAATTTCATATATGTCGTGGAGCGTGCAACGGAACGTCAAGTCCGAACAGATTTGGGTGTATTCGGGATGAGGTTGTGGCAACACTGGTTTGAGTGGGAAACCGTCGAGAGCCGTTGGCAACACTACGAACTGTCGCTTCAAAAAGGCGCTCGAAACGCGCGGGAAATGTTCGATGACAGTTGATTTTGACAGTTGACGTTGGCGGGCCCGGACTTCACTTTGGATCGAGACGTCGACCAGTGCGGTTGTCCGCCCAACCTCGTTCCGACTTCACCGCGTTCCGTAGTAGAATCATAATCCGTTTTATCCGCGCTGTGTTTGATTATTTTCCATTAACTGTTATTGGAGTTAATCGTAATAAACGTGAAGAGTGTAAACCCCGTTTTATTTCGGTAAAATATCATGGACAAGAGTGTTAAAAGTAACGAATCTCCACCTACCCCGCCCGACCATCCGTCATCAGGCGTGGGATTGAACCATGAAGAAAATCAACTTGACGCGCCCTTGGGTTCGATAAACAATGAAGAAAATCAACGTGACGCGTACAGTAATGATGATTCAAGATGGCGGTTGATCATGGAACAGCAGAATCGTAACTTTCTCGCGCTGATTGAAGTCCAGGGTCCAGGGAAGCTGGGAAGGGTCACCTGCGACTAACTACCAATCTGCGAAAAGCTGTCTGACAAAACCCCGGGTGAGCTCGTCCAATTTTAGTTAGAAAGTAGTTCTGCGTGTTTTTGACTAAATCTGACTTAGTTGTGTTAAGTTTCCTAGTACTACCGCGCGCAATGATTGGATTTGATGAAAGTGAACCTCGCGTCGCGTCGCCCGGATCACGCATGTTAGATCAGATCGGTACACGCTTAAAGCTTTAAATTCACGTCGCACTTATAAGTACGCCCACGATCGTTTGCGAAAAATGCCCAGTAATGATGTTATGATAGAAACTGATGATGACGATGATGATGATGTAATAGATGTAGATAGAGATACTAATTGACCACTATTCAACATTGATTTCATTTTTTTATTTGTGATATCTTGGTTCGGTTATGCATCACTCGATTTAGGTGATGTTATCGGTTGTGTTAGGTTGCTTGATGGAGGCAACTTGGGATATCGTCACTCGAGGGAGTTGGCAAGGACTCGTCACTCAAGGGAGATGGCATGAGCTTTTATCACTCGATTTAGGTGATAATAGCGACCATATGCGCTCGATGGAGGCGTATTATGGGTAAGGTTCTTAGCGGCGGATGGATACTCTTTCTGAGTGTAGAGCAATTTTTGTCATATGAGTAGTGTGAATACTGGTCAATGGTTTGATTTTTGTGAACTAAGTAGTAATGTGTGGTCTATTACTTTGAAAATAAAAGGTGTGATTTATGAAGTTGTTTTGTGAAATTGTTGCAAAGTAATAGTCAATTCTAGTCGCTTAATTTAAAGTATAGTCAGGTTGGCCGAGACTGTTTGATATTGCAGTCCTTCTCTTTCTTTCCAGGTACATCACACAGGGACGTGTGACGTGTCAAGATGGCCGTGTCGTGGAGCGTGCAACGGAACGTCAAGTCCGAACAGATTTGGGTGTATTCGGGATGAGGTTGTGGCAACACTGGTTTGAGTGGGAAACCGTCGAGAGCCGTTGGCAACACTACGAACTGTCGCTTCAAAAAGGCGCTCGAAACGCGCGGGAAATGTTCGATGACAGTTGATTTTGACAGTTGACGTTGGCGGGCCCGGACTTCACTTTGGATCGAGACGTCGACCAGTGCGGTTGTCCGCCCAACCTCGTTCCGACTTCACCGCGTTCCGTAGTAGAATCATAATCCGTTTTATCCGCGCTGTGTTTGATTATTTTCCATTAACTGTTATTGGAGTTAATCGTAATAAACGTGAAGAGTGTAAACCCCGTTTTATTTCGGTAAAATATCATGGACAAGAGTGTTAAAAGTAACGAATCTCCACCTACCCCGCCCGACCATCCGTCATATATATAGGTTAAATAGTTTTTGAGTTATGAAGGGGTCAAAAGTAATAAAGTAATAAAAAAGAAACAGCCTCAGAATTACTAGACTCAACATTTTTGGACCTCATAAAAAGTCAATGCATTCCTCTTATCTTGTGACCTCAAGGTCCAAAGTCGGTATCAGTGTAAGAAACTGCTGAGCGTTTGTTGCAAGTAGATTACAAACATTTCGACGGTTTCCTTCGGAAATATTCTGGACATGCTGGAGATCCCAGAGTTTAGGACGACCTTTAGGATTTATTACTCGTCTGCACAGTTGACTTAGTTTCAAACTTCAACCCATACGAGTACGTAGTCGTAAAATTTATCTAATATACTCTAGCGTGAATTCGAGTTAAGAAGATTACGAAGGGGAGCTTTAGGATACTTTTTATCCCGAAAAATTGCATAGTTCCTGTAGGACAGAACAAAAACCATCGAAAGCGAAACTGTCGCCACTATCACAAAGACGCTAAGTGATTAATTCCTCTATGACGCTAATATGGACTAACGAAACGTCACAGCCAAACGTAATTAGATGACAGGTGACATTGTCTGCAGACTTTTATAAATCACAAGTATCATGGCAAGGGGACAAATTGTCTTTCCACCATTATATCCCCTTGAAGAGGAAATAAAGTATGGATTGAAAATGACAACTGACATTAAAATTGGATAAAATGTTATTTTCCCTCTGCATGCTACATGTTACTATGACGTTTAATACCAGGCCGTGATTTTGTCTGACTCATACTGGCGCACAACATAAATGTTCCGTTCGCAATCGTCTTAACCATCAGCAGTAGGACATCCACTGCTAGACATAGACGTGCCCTTTTAATTCCTCTCCCCTTCACCGATGGAATGTTCCTGGAATACCGATTGGAAACGGCTTGCATTTCCACATCGACATTGTTCGAAAAATAAAATGGTAAAAATTACGACGTTACGAAGATGTTTTCAAAATGATACAAGCGCATACTTAGTGAATACGTACATCGCCGCAAACGTAATCACAACAATTCGATCAATGCGATAGACTGAAAACACGTAACATCAGTTGACATCGATACACTATTTCTATTCCATTGAATCGATTAACTTCGATTAGTTTGACCGTCACGTCGGTATATTGAGTTGCTGTGACGGCGTCATTGCGAGTATCTAGATATTATAGAAAGATACAAGGTGTTACAAAAACCCTGTTACACAATTAAATGCCGTTCACAAATACTTATCTGTTGTTGTAAAAATATGAAAACGTAACAAAAAGCGTTCTTCTCTCATTCCTACACCCGTGTCACCTGACCATAGCTTTCCATCCTTCGCAGAATTTCAGTAGTGGTTGCAAAGTGAAAGAAATGAAAAATGAAAATGAAATGAAAATGTTTATTGTCCAGACTTACGTCCATGAAAAAGAAATTACAAATTACAAATTATAATAATTGAAAATAAAATAATAATAATTGAAAATAAAATAATAACAATTGAAAATAAAATTTAAATGATCTATGTAATGGGAGCGTGGTATGCTCTCCAAGTCTTATGTAAGGGACTGGAGTCCCATTCTCGTACCGCTGCCACCAGGGAGTTAGGGTAAACGGCCCAATACTCGTGAATTTCTGAACTTCGGTGACTTTGCAGCTCTGTCATGCTGAAGGTAATTAACTTTGAGGTCTGAAAATTTTTGGAGAGGTCATACACTTATCATTCTGTACGTGGAATATATTATTATTATAATACAATAACAATAAGATCGATATAAATATTAAAATAGTAAAAAAGACCCATATGTCCCAATGCCCGTCACGTTTGAGGTAATTATCGTCAAAGTGACCCAAAAGTCGTGATTTTTTTTACTGAATTTGAACCTTATTCGCTATTAAATGGAGTCTAATTATTTTGTCCTCTAAATGTAATTTGTAAAATAATAAAACGCAATATATTGTTTTATTATTTAATCAGGTATCTTGAATCAACAAAAAAATAATTATTTCAAAATTTACTTTGAGTAAAATACGTAAGGAATACGTTAGATCAGTCCCTTGTCTTATATCCAACAATAATCCGGTTGTTAGGCACATGTGATACAATAAATAAACATTTTTACTAAAATAACATTGTCATAATTATTTATATTAAAAACAGCTAAAAAAACTGTATGGTAGCGACACTCAAAAAAAATCTGAGATCTGGTGATCAATAATATGAAACGTTATCACTTAATGAGTAAGCTCATTGTGAGAGGGGTAATATTGTTTTTATTGCACATAAATTATTTATAGGTTCTTAGAATACATAGTCTTGATTCTACGCGGATAGTCTATTCTTTATTGCAATGCTTCTCTAAGTGCCCGCGAAAATCAGTTTATAAAACTCAAAAATTTACCTAAATCTTTATAATCTTAAACATAATAAATTAAATATATAATTCAACAGTCTTTTGCTACTATGGCCTATGACTTTTGTTTTACAAAACCTTAGGTTTCAGTTTCACTTTTATCATATTAAAAAATGTGGATTTCTTTTTTTCAAATGCTCTTCTTCTTCTTTTGTCAACACAGTAGGCGGTCCTATTGAGCAGTCGACCGAACTTCTGCCATTAATTTTATCAATCAAAGTCAACCTTGGTACGTCAAATTCTTTTGCAGCAGAAGAAGGAGGTATGCTGAAGTCGCGCCCTACTGAGGTCAACCATGATAAATATGTTCAGGCCCGAAATCGCTGCAATAAGGTGTGTAGGGATGCAATGCGTCGCTATGTTCATGCATCAGATGATGAAGGGAATCCAGCTAAAGTCTGGAAATTTCTCAAGTCTGTGGGAATTGGATATTGACCTTAATGCCTTAAATTTATATTTCTCATCAGCTCCCATTATGTCGGATGTTGATAAAAGCTATACTCTACGTTATCTTGCTGCCATTACTCCTCCCGACTTTCCTCCTTTTGAGTTCAATCGTTTCACTGAATATGATGTTAGGAGGATTCTAATGTCGATATCCTCCAACGCGGTTGGCGGTGACAATGTGAGCCGGAACATCCTTTTGCCTATTTTAGACATCATCCTTCCTATCCTGTGTACCATTTTTAATAATTCCATCTCTTGTGGAATATTTCCTACAGCCTGGAAAGATGCACAGATTATACCACTACCAAAACAATCCAATCCCAAATCCTTTTCCAAATACCGACCTATCTCTATCCTTCCATTCTTATTCATATCCAAAGTTCTGGAGCGTCTTGTCCACAGACAGATGAACGATTACCTTAATAGACATGATCTCCACAATCCTTTCCAATCTGGTTTCCGTCCTGGGCATAGCACTGTGTCTGCGCTCATTAAGATCACCGACGACATACGCTTGGGTATGGATGACGGTAAGCTTACTGCTCTAACCCTGTTAGACTTCAGTGATGCTTTCAACACCGTTGACTACGACATTTTATTAGTATTATTGCGCTCTTCTAACATGTCTCCATCAGCAATCGACTGACTTCACAGTTATCTGTACGGACGCCGGCAGCGGGTTCGCCTTGGAGATACTTTTTCTTCCTGGTGTGACACTACTGCTGGTGTGCCACAAGGCGGCGTGCTATCTCCTCTTCTTCTTGCTTTTTTCATTAATTCTATATCGCAACGGCTTACTTCTTCCCCTCATCTTTATGCAGACGATCTCCAAATTTATTCGCAAGCTCGGCTAGATGATCTAGATTCAGCGATAGCTGCTATAAATTCTGATCTCTACCAAGTAACAGAGTGGAACAGATCATTTGGCTTGAAGATCAACCCCGCAAAGTCACAAGTCATCATAATTGGCAGCTCTTATAATATTACAAGATAATATTACAAGAATCGACTGGTCCGAAATTCCTTGCGTAGAGTTCGATAGAGTCACTTTGCCATATAATAAATCTGTGAAAAACCTCGGTGTCATGTTTGATCGTACGCTATGCTGGGATATTCATATTAAAACAATCAGCTGCAAGTTGTTTGCTGCTGGTAGCTCTCTTAGACGGCTCCAAAACTTCCTACCTACTGCTACTAAAGTTGCGCTCGTAGTCTCTTCTTCTTCCTATTTTAGATTACGCTGACGCCAGCTTTTTAGATCTCATTGAAGTCCAACTTGATAAGCTTGAGCGTCTCCAAAATTATTGCATTAGGTTTATATTTGGGTTACGCAAATATGACCGCGTCTCTCATTTTCGTACTAAGCTCAAGTGGCTTCCAATTAGTCTTCGTCGGAATGCTCATATCCTTAATCTCCTTGATAATATTCTCTTCAATCCTTCTACTTCATGCTATCTTAAAGACTCTTTTTCCTTCTGGCAAGATGCATATTCCCTTCCCATCCGATCCAAGGATAACCTTTCCCATAAGACCCCTACCGCACGGTGTGAAACTTTTTACGGACGGTCTTTTGCCTTTCAGGCAGTCCAGTTATGGAATGCCTTGCCCGTTACTGTCAGAAAAGCTTAATCACTCAACGTATTTAAAGATCAGGTTAAAAACCTGCTGAAATTGACAATTTCAGCAGGTTTTTTCTGTCCTGTCCGTTCTGTTCTGTCCGTCTGTCTGTCTGTCTGTCTGTCACCGGGCTGTATCTCATGAACCATGATAGCTAGGCAGCTGAAATTTTCACAGATGATGTATTTCGGTTGCCGCTATAACAACAAATACTAAAAACAAAATAAAGTAAATATTTAAGGGGGCTCCCATACAACAAACCTGAATTTTTAGACATTTTTCGCTCTATATTAATAATGATACCAGGTAGATGCTTGAAATTTTCACAGAATATTTAGTTTTATATTCCCATCAATAATAAAAATAAAATAAATATTAAAGGGGGGCTCCCATACAGTATGGAACCCTCCGTGTGCAAGTCCGACTCGTACTTGGCTGATTATGTATCTTTGTTTCTTCTTTTTGTTTATTTCTTGGTGTGCAATTAAGAGTTTATCTATATATGCCTTTTGCAACAGCTTCCATAGCCTTTATCATAGCCTCTGTTGTGTATTTTCTCTCGGCCATGATGATCTGTAAATTTTCATTCAAGCAAACTGATGTAATTAAATGTTGTCAATCAATGCTTAGGTATAAATTGCACATAAATTAAGAAACATCATAAATTAGTCTGATGCACATAACACTGTCATGAGAAACTTTTAGAGAAAACCCGTGTGTCAGGTAGGGTTGATTTGTCCGGGTTCTGGACTCTAAAATCCGGGATTTTCACGCGACTTGTCCTGGTTGCCGAATTTTAGAGTTGGCATCCCTAGTGTCAGATCATGATATGTATGAGCTACGGGCATCCTTTTTTCTGGGTTAAACTAGAAAACTAAAAATCTTATTACGTCGAACGTTGATCACAAGGTGGCTCTGACGAATGTACCTACGAGTAGGTACGGTGCTCTGATTATAACTGTAAGAACAGACCAGATTCAAGCTGCTTCCGCGGGAATACACTAGATGAAATCTACTTCCGACTGGTTTTGGTATTGGAAATCTGTATCCAGCAGCAAACATTCGGACCTACGGCCTAAATCCTAAGACTTAGAAAAGATTTGCGCGTCCTATTTTAACACAAAACTTGCTTTATACGTAACCGCCAAGTACCGAAATACAAAGAAAAGCTTGATAGATGATAGGACAAAAATATTCCGACAAAATGCATTAAAACACAATAGGCGCGCGCATTTTGTAAACGTCAGTATAATTATTCATATCAAGATCAAAAATAGCTTATTAAATTATAAATTATCTTATGCATATTTTTGACACTGAGCCATAAAAAAATGTACCTTATGTCGTCTCTATTAAAGTTTAATTTTAAAAAAATAACGACATAAGGTGCACCTTTCAAAGTGAATATCAAGTGTGTCCCGATAGCCGTTAATTTATTAATTATTATGACGAGCATTGGGACAAATCGGAGTTACGGCGCACCATTACCTGACACACGTAATTAAAAAATCTATGATTAAAGAAAGCACAATTTTATAGGTTATAATGTTAGAATATTAATCAAGCTTTAATCTCATTATAATTTCGCTTACGAAAACGAACAACTGATCCAGTAAACATTGAATCGAACACGGCAAGTCAGTCGTCAGGTTCAGGAGCTAAACTTTGCAAAAAACACAAAATTTCGGAGTGCTGCACTTTAGATAAACACTGTGCCTAGGCCATAACAGATATGACTTAGAGTTTCCATTGAAATTGAAGCTAATATTACCGAGAATTTGTTGCCATAAAAAGCTTTGATGTAAGTTTAGGTATAATTTAGTAAAAGTCTTTTTATTTAATTTTAACGGGCATTGGGACATTGTCGACTTTGTGTACACTTACCCTAAGGGAGCAGCACAGAGCCGTGCGAGCGGCGGCCGAGCGCGCCCGCAGCAGCGCCTGCCAGCCGGGCGCGCGCCCCGCCGCAAACATGTGCACCACCGCGGCAGCCTGAACATGGCGCGCCACGCGTCGTTATACTGAACCCTCATCTCGCTCAGCGCCCCGCGCGTGTGGTTCGTCCACATCTCCACTGTGTACACGCTCGTACAGTAGCTGATAAAGAGCTGTGTTTTTACAGGGTCACTGCATCTGTAGAACCTTCTGGCCAACATGTTCGCGCGCACGGCTATAGCCCGTCTCTGCCTCTCTATGTCGGCGTGATCTGATAAATCGGAGGAGATTATGTGCCCGAGATATTTGACTTGCTCGACTCTCTCTAGCGTGGTGCCCGACAACTTGAGAGGAGGTAGCTCTGTATTGTGATTATTGGCAGCCCTGAAGACCATATATACTGATTTATCAGTATTATATCGCATATTATGCTCTTCTGCATACTCCTCACATATTTTTAGTAGCTTGCGCATTGCAGACACCGAAGGTGCCAACAGCACCATATCATCAGCGTAAGATATATGATTAGTCATGGTGCCATTGATAGAGCAGCCCACGCCTGATTGTATGAGTCGTTCTGATAGCCCATCCATGTACAAGTTGAAGAGGGGTGGGGACATCCCCCCCCCCCTTGTCTTACACCGCAATTCAGTCCAGTAGGTACAGAATACTCATTTTTCCATCTTACTCGGTTTCTTTGTTGTTCGTACCACTTCTTAAGTACCTGAACTATTAGTCTGGGGACTTTTCTATCATACAGTTTCTTCCAGAGCAAGCTGTGGTTAACGAGGTCAAATGCGCTGCTAAGGTCGAGGTAGCAGGCTATAACAGAAGTACTTCTTTTCTTATAGTACCCTGCAACCTGTTTTAGCACATAGATAGCTGTAGTGGTTGATACTTGACTTTTGAAACCATACTGACAGTCGGAGGATTCTATGAAGGGAGCGGCGTGCTTATATAGTACCTTTTCCAGCAATCTAGCTACCATATTAGCGAGAGCGATCGGCCTATAATTGCTGGAGCTGGAAATGTTCTTTCTTCTGTTTTTGCAGATGGGGACGATAACCGTGTCTGTTAGATCTGTTGGAAGATGTCCTGATTTAATTATGGCAGTAAAAAGGACTGATAACACATGATACATTCCTAGTCCTCCATACCTGATATGTTCTATGGTCAAACCATCCAACCCCGGCGACTTACCGCGGGCTGTTTGTTTCACGACATCTGCTATGTCCTGAACAGATATTATTATGTCGCTCTCGGTCAGACTTTGCGATGACTCACTAACCGGTTGCCTTATAGGTGCAGGTTGGCTAAATGTTTTGCTAAAATTGTCTGCTATATTTTTATCGTCCGAAACTCCGTCGATATGGGAAGGAAAATTAGCAGACGGCTTCACAATTTTGTTTACTTTATGCCAAAATTTTGCGAAATTTTTGTGCTTCATTTCCATCGCAATACCATCCATAATAATCTGGTCGCGATTCTGGTCGAAAGATGTAAAGAACTGTTGGAATGTAATTTTTCAAAGTAGGTACATAATTTAATAAAAAGTTCACATGAACTTACATGAACATACTGCAATGGAATTATAATTTTTAAAACCAATACTGTATGCATTTCCATGTAACAGGGGGTTTATAACACCATGTATGCGGAGAAATCGTATATGCACAGATTTAATTATTAAATACCTATATCCAATACATCAATTATGCTAGAAACATAGCTGGGCGATTAAATCTATTGTCTTCGTTTTTTCAGTTCAGATCTATCAATTTTAAGACTGCAAGAAATATCAATTAGCATCCTTTTAGGGGCTTATTTTTACATCAATACTAACAACTTTTGTTCTGCGTCTTTTGTCAAAACTAATAAAAACAGCTGATTCATAAATTTTGTCGAGGGTGACTGATGTTTTCTATAAAACAGATTTTTTTGAGATTTGCAATTTTCGTAGCAGTTGATATAATGTAGACCTAACGTTTAATGATTTACAAATTTTATATCCTCTTGAGACTCCCGGGTCTAGGGTACCACAGGTGAAAACGCACCGCTTACGAAAAAATATCTGAATAAAATTAAAAGAAGAAATTTAAATTTGAACTAGACTAATTCAAAAAACAATGATTTAATGTAACAGGAGATTTTATAATACTAATTCAGTGTTGGCCCCATAGTTCACAACGATAAGTAAAATGTCCTTTCGACTTTAAAAGGACACTGTTTCAAGTATCTCTGTATAATTTATGATACCACTCACTAAGTACGTGATCTTAGTCAGTTGGTTTTTATTAACGCATGCATGAATTTATTTTCTATTAAAATCTTTGACTGTGCATCAAATTTATTTATTTAAAAAAATATTTTATGACTTTTTTTCTTGTTTCCCCCATTTGGCTTTGCGCGATCGGCGCATTTGCCATTTTTTAATATCAAAAATATTTTTCATATTCGTCTGTATGATTTTTTTGTGTATGTTCATCGATTATTTCTCTAATTGTAAACTGAATCGAAAAATATTTTTTTATAACAATAGGGTACTCCCGAGATAGTTTCATTTAACCCGGCGAGGATGTGGAGGGGTCATAATGACCCTGTTCATTTTGTTACGTGCACAACTTCTTATTCTGCGGTCATATGTTTCTGAAAGGCGTAGTAGCTGTAGGTAATGAACCCGTCTTTATGTTAGAAAACACCATTTGGTTGTAGGAGTCCTGGTTTGGGAGGTAGGTGAGTACAAACGCCGCAAAGGGTCATCTTGACCCTTCCCCATACGCGGCGTAGCGCTTTTGTGCCACATTTTCGTTACCATTTTTTCTAAATATCTGTTAATTTTGGTTAATAATTATTATAAACGTAGCCAAGACGACAGTAGTTGAGCGTATATGCAGTTGGCTAGTAAATCAAAGCAACCATAGTAAAAATGAAAATCATTAAAAAAAAAATATGTGAGCGAAGTAAAGAAAACGAAAATTAGCAAAACACATCTGTTTACAAAATACGATTCGTAATCATTATCTAAAAGTTAACAAAAAAATAATTGGACGTAATTTAATTAAAACGGGTAAAATGCAGCTAAATAGTAAAATAAGTTTCTTGATGAAGTAAGCTGATTGACTAATTTTAATGACTTACTTAATAATTTATTTCTTGTAAACATTTAATAATTCATAATTCATAATAATTCATTTATTCTGCTTCCATAAAGTACATGATGGTAAAAATACTTATAAAGAGTACAAAGTGGCATATGGACCCCGTCGGGCGCAGCAAAAACAGAACAGAGGAAGGCACTATAAATAGGTCATAATAATTAATAATAATAATTAATCAGGTATATATGTACTAAAAAATCTAAAACATAAGATCAAAAATATTAATTTGTTGGTTTTATGACGCTTTTAACCCATTGTACCACAAAAACGAACTGTACAATTAGTATAGTAAATAAGTACGTAATACATTCATTAAATAGAGATGTATTATTAAGAATCTTGTAAAACCATAGCTAAATGTTATACAATCGCTATCTATTATTTAAAAATATATCACAATTATTTTAACATATTGTTTTTAAAAACAGGGTCATAATGACCCTCCACATCCTCGACGTATACCTTTTGTACCACATCCTCGCCGGGTTAAATTTCACAGAAATCGGCTGAGTCGATTTTGAAAAAATAAATGAGTATGAGTAGGTATGTATAAGGAAAACAAAGAATTTCTGTTTGCTTTGATTGGCATTTTTTCATCTTCAATAAAGAAGATGTCTCATAACATCTTTTAAGTAAGCATTGCCGGCCATAGGCTTGAATAAAGACCAGTTTTGAGCAATTATCATCCAAACAGTAGAAGTGACATAAAGTTAAAAAGTTGTGATGCATGATTCCACAAACATGGCGTCGAAAATCTATAGAAACTGCTACGTAATCTAGATACAAATGACACTGCCATAGATAAGTACGTCTAGAATCGTCGATTGCGTATAAGTAGGGCGTGAGAAAAAAGATGTGCTATACATACTTAGGTAGCTATATATACCTACGTTGTTATGATTTTATCATATTTAATCATATTTGGGGTAGGTACATGTATTCAAATGGATATTGATAATGGTATGACTATGGGGAAGAGATTTTTATGATTAGCAAGCAAAATTATAAGACTTCATCATTGTCAGCCTGTATCAAACTGCACTGGTTATAGGCCTCCTCTCTTTTATGTCATTGTTTCCAATTTTGGACTAGTCTGATCCATGAGTGACCCATTACAGAAAAAAAATATTCATAGGTACCCACTGAAAACTTTCAAGTGGTAGAAATAAATTGTCAACACAATGAAAACCTTAAGCCTATGAATTAGGTTATAATATACCACTCAGCGTTTTTAAACTTTTTGAATTAAATGTCGAACTATACCATATCACACACACAGATAGAAAAATAGGTCAATCACCTGCCACATAAGCTTGCTGTTTAACTATCGTAGAATACCTACACACTAAAAGTCCTTAGAAACAGCATGAATGCTTACATAATCTAAATGACAATACACAAAACAAATAGAAGCGCCTAAACAATATCAACTAAACCGCTATTTTCAAAAATAACTTACCCAAGTAAAATAACCTCTCCACTGCACGGCAACTGGCATCGTAAGGAGGTTCTACTCGACTTCACAGAATAAAACCTCTTTGGTGCGCGTATCAGTTTGATTTTATAGAATAAAACCTTTTTGCAATGCCCGTGTTAGGCTATAATAATCGAGCTAGCCATGGTCTTGTTTTTTTTTCATAAAGTATTTCCATTCTCTTTTTTATTAGGTACAAATTGTATGCGATTCTATGAAAATTCGTAGGTACCTATATTCTAATTTGTTTTAATTTATTGTGAACAATACCGAGTTGCATAATGAGTACCTAGCTGCCCAAAAAGACTGCCAAGAGCCAGTCCAGCACGGAGTAACCTCTTTCATCGCCATTTGACAAAGTCCCTATAGGGACTGCACATCATCTCTTGTTTCTACGATTAACTAACACATAAATCTGTTGCTTTACATTCTCGCGGAATCTCACGAAAAACGTCTAAAAATCAGGTTTGTTGTATGGGAGCCCCCCTTAAATACTTATTTTATTTTGTTTTTAGTATTTGTTGTTATAGCGGCAACAGAAATACATCATCTGTGAAAATTTCAGCTGCCTAGCTATCATGGTTCATGAGATACAGCCCGGTGACAGACAGACAGACAGACGGACGGCGCGGCCTGCGCGCGGCGGGCGGGGCCGGCGGCGGCCCGCCCTCGCGCCAATGGCGGTGGAGGGGCGCGCGGGCCCCCGGCTTCTATTTACTCTTTCAATTAGTGATGTGCTAAATCGATTACTAATAATCGATTAATCGACTATTTAGTTAATCGACCGTAATCGATTATCATTGGAATGATCGATAGTTATCGATTTTTTCTGACAGTGACATTAAAAATTAGCTTTTATCGTTCAATCTATCCCAACCTTAAATAATAAATCTGTGAGAGGGACTTCCCAAGTAAAATACCATACGCTATACGGTTTATATTTACATTCAAAACGTTCAGTGGTAAAACTGGGGATTCCCCATATAAAATGCCTGCATTTTTCTTTTTTACTATAGGGACTTTCTTATATAAATGTTTCATTTCTATTAGGGGTTTTCCCAATCTACTTTTGAGTAGACAAATTCAAATTTTACAAGTTTATTTACCGCCAAACATAAGAAAGTCCTCGAGAGTGTTAGACGTGCGTAATATTAAAATTTATTTAAAGTGCTTAACGTTTATTTTGGAATGAAGCGACGTGAGAGTTCTAGTTACGTGTGGGCACATTTTACGAAATCGAATCAAGAAGCATCATGTAATCTGTGTAATAAGACTCTCAAATTCTGCGGGAACACGACAAATCTTCGTGAACACCTGAAACGCATTCATTTACTTGAAGATGAGAGGCCTTCCACAAGCAAAAATACCGACCAACCTGAAACGACGACGAAAGACGAAGTCGAGCCTAGGACCAAAAAGTTTAAACAATGTACATTGTCTACAACAATAGTCACAAGGCAACTTAGTCAGAATCAGAGAAATAATATTGACACTGCTCTTTTGCAAATGATTTGTGAAGATTTCCAACCACTGCAGATAGTAGAAAATACAGGATTTTTAAAATTTATAAAGACATTGCAAAAAGAAATTACTGGAGTTGATACAATTTACGAACCTCCAAGCAGAAAATGTTTGACTCAATCTATCTTGTGTAAATATTATGAAAAAGGATGTACACGAATAAAAGAAATTTTAAGTTCTATAGAATTCTTGGCTATCACAACAGACATATGGACATCTGATTCAAATAAGTCTTATATCACGGTCACTTGCCATTGCATCTACAATGATGAATTGCAGTCATTAGTCCTTGCTACAAGAGAACTTTTAAATCCGAATACTGGCGAAAACATTGCAGAAATTCTACAAGAAATATTTGAAGATTTTGGTGTTCAAGAAAAAATTGTAACCATTGTGTCCGATAACGGTGCCAACATGAAAAAAGCTATAAATCAAGTGCTTCGAAAACACCATCATCCGTGTATTGCACACACTCTGAATTTAAGCGTTAAAGAAGCTTTGAATGAAAATCATAGTCTTCAGAATATCATTCAGAAATGCAGACGAATAGTCGGTCACTTTCGTCATAGTGCCAAAAGTACTGCACATCTGTCCAAAATACAAGAAAATATGAATATGAAACTGCTGAAATTGAAACAAGACGTAGAAACAAGATGGAATAGTGTTAGTATTATGTTCGCAAGGTTATGTGAAGTTAAGGCAGCACTCACAGTTACTTTGAGTGAAATTAACAACGCTCCTGAAAATCTTGACTACAATGAATGGAAGGTATTAGCAGATTGTGTAATTCTGTTAAAAAATGTTGAAGAAATCACAGAACAATTATCCGGAGAAAAATATCCCACAATGGCATTGGTGATTCCACTGATACGAGGACTACAATATAATTTGAATTTGCCTAACGTCGAAACATCAATTGGAACGCAACTAAAAGAAACATTGCACGATGTGATACAGAGACGACTTGGTTCCTTAGAAAGCAATAAACATGTTGGAATTGCTTGTCTTTTGGATCCCCGTTTCAAGAAGGTCGGGTTCGGCTTAGATAGTAATGCCACCAGTGCTCAACAACGCTGCTTAGATGAACTCACCTTTCTTAGAAACAAAGCTGAAGAAACCAGTGAACCAGCAATAGAAGAGGAAGTACATCAGGAACAAACAAGAAAACAATCCATTTGGGACCATTTTGAGACAAAAAAATCAAACTTAGTCACAACTGCTTCAACGGAGAATATAATAACTTTACGTCAGTACCTAGAGTTGCCGTTACTTGATAGAAAAAGCAATCCTTTAATATATTGGAAAGGCATGAAAACGAATAATGACAATTTATACAAACTACACTTAAAATACTCCTGTATTCCAGCTACGTCAGTTCCATCGGAAAGGATATTCTCTAAAACCGGACAAGTGACAAATTTAAGGAGAAACCGGCTACTGCCCAAACATCTCGATTACATAATATTTTTAAACGCAAATTGGTCATTGCTGTAAAACTAAGTTACTAAATAAAATTATAAAATACTAGTGCTAATTTTTATTTTTTACTCGTACTAAGTATAGGTCAAGTTGATCATAGTTATCTCATTAATCATCATGTTATATTGCTAAATTTAAAAATAAATAAAAATAGGCATAATCGATTAGTAATCGATTAATAATCGATTATGTTCGGGCGCATAATCGATATATCGATTACTAAAATAATCGAATCGGCACATCACTACTTTCAATCAGTGCGAGTGTTTGCCCCTGGCCGGCGTGCGCGCGCGGGTGATGCGGTAGCCATGATCTCGCAGAAGCTGGCCGGGGCGGGTCGCTAATAATATATAATCTTCAACCATTCATTTGAGTAACTAACGTTACGTACCGCATTAAACTTTGGAAAATTTTAAAATTCCATTAGCTGCTTGTCCTGGCTTTTCCCGGCTACTGATAAATTTTATATTTGTAAACCATCCGAAAAAATATTCTAAAAGAGAGTGAAAGTCGTATTGCTTTTTATTGTGTAATTTAGTAAAATCTCAACTGACACACAGAAAAAGACACAAATAACGGTCTTTGAATTCTAATTACTTAAGTATAATAAATTAAAGTCACTTGTTAAGCTTTTGTAAGAGACAAATTTATATTTTAAATGCTGATTAATTCTGACAACAATATTCATACCTCGAACTCTTCTGTAACATTCATTTCTATTATTTTTCTGACATTGTATAGCTTTATTATTATACTAGATTTTGCCCGCGGCTTCGCCCGCATGATATTTACCACCCTTAATAAAGGAGGTGGAAAATAAAAAAGAAAATTCCATCTGACACGCATATGGGAGACCATAGAATAATAACGCCTTTTAAATTAATAATTGCTTTTAAATTCCATTTAAATTTGTTTTTTATCTACTTATTTACCAATTTTACCATACACTTAAACATTACATGGTAATTACGGTAAATTAACTGACACACCGTAAAACACCGTATTTTCACCCTGGCAACACGGTAATCCTTTATTTTTATATGGAGACACTGCACACACCCGCCTCTAGGACTTGTGCTTAGAACTATAGCTTTAACAAAACATATAAAAATGATATTTTAGAAACTGAATACCTACAAATGTAACTTTGCGACAGCTAAATAAATGCAAGCTACGTGCAAGTTTCATTTGTAATCTTTTAGCAAGATAGATGAGACAAGTTATTATATTACAATGTTACCTTTCAAATTTAAAGTTGTAGAAATGTTAAACGTTATACTTGCGGAAAGTTAACTTTACAACTTTCAGATATATTTCATGTGTAATGTTACTTTAACTTCACGTTTTAAAGTTATGTAAAGTTTTGGAGATCAGCTCTGGGCAAGTTACAGGGTTTATATACAGCGTGGCCGTTAGGGGTTCGTTTCAAGCTCGCTGTAAGCTTGCATGAACGTCGCAACCTTATATTTGTAAGTTACAAGCTCGTTGATGTTACTTTCAGTAATGTTATTGCAACTTTTGCTTGCTTAGCGGTAGAAATACATATAGGTACCTATATTCACTTTGAAAATAAATAATTAAATTAAAGTAAAACATATTAAGCGGGCTCCCATACAAAAACGTGCGGTTCGGAACCCTTTGTGCGCGAGTCCAACTCGCACCTGACCGATCATTTTTTACATTTGATTTTTTTCTACAATATTTATGTTCCGTTAGTTCTGAGCAAGGAGAGAGGTTCCATAAGATATTTCAACAATGGAACATAGATATCAATGCCACTGGAAAACTGGAATGATGGAGGATTATTTTTGGTTCCTATTAAAGAAAAGTCATACAGAATGCAAGAAAAAGTATTATTTGTAAAGAGAAAATCTACAAAACAGATACAATAGTTACATTTACCTATCACATTACCTCGAAAATAAACATTTCATATAAAAAGACCTTTTTTATTTAAACTATTTGGGTACCTACATATTAGCCAAAAGGGCATTTATCATAGGTACTTGTACCTAGCTATTTTTTTTTTCAAAATATTTACTTCATTTTGATTTAACTCAAACACTACTACACGTACCTAGCGTGATGGATTTTATTTACTTTCTAATTTAAAAAACTTAACAACCTTCAAAGATAACTACACACCTATAGCCATGTCGGTTGCATTTTTTTTAATTTGTAGACTAATCACCATTTCAATGATTATCACACAGCAAGATTTTGTCTACCGTCTTCCAAAAAGGATCTAAGTAGTTCTATGTTCGTCTGTATGTATTTTTTGTGTATGTTCATCGATAATTTCACCAATTGTGAACCGAATCGAAAAATACTTTTTTAGTTCGAAAGTATACTACCGAGGTGGACCCATTTAAATTTCACAGTAATCGTCTAAGCTGTTTTTGAAAAATCTAAAATAATGTAAACAAGTCTAGTGAAATATTCGAATTTCGTACACGATGGAAGGCGGTTTTGCCATTTTTTGCGAAAAATAATTATTTCATTCTGCAGTTAGCAGTGACTTGCTCACTTTTAGACGGTCCCCGATAGATGGCGTGCAGCGTCGAAACGAGATTCTTAAAACGCGCGAGCGGTTCGTTTTACGAGGAATGTACACTTTTCAGCTGGGGCCTCGCTACTCATTGAAAACTGGAGCCCTTCCATCTTAATAAATAATGAATCTAATTTTTGAAATCGTTCAAAGCACTAATTTCAGTGTCACAACGATGTTAGTCTTGGGTAGGACAAAGCAAAATAATGAGTTTGTATGAGGTACTTATTTTGGGAAATGAGGTAGGACATAAAGCCCGATTACAGAGGCGCCAGCGTAAATTTAATAGCAACGTAAAAAGCGTTCTCTCTATCGAATGCCTAGAGTGAAAAAGAAACAGAACTATGCTATTTAGCTAATATAATTACGCTGGCGCCTCTGTAATCGGGCTTAATGTACCACCTCAATTGAGGTGGTCCTCAAAAGAAGCGGCGTACACTAAATGAGGCCATTTCGTATTTTAGAGGGTTGTGTGTGTTGTGTTAGATGAAGTAGGTATATAGCAAATGAAATAACGAACTATGACTTGAGTTTGAAGTGTTTTGGTACTTGGGAAACATAAAAATTGCATAAAAAATAATTTGAAAAGATTGATATTTTAATCATGAACGTAGAAGTTTTTTCTACTTTCATGATTTTAATTAATAAAATAATTATCAAAGAAGATAATGCAAAATGGGCTCCTGACTAGGTACAGTAGCTAAAAAAATCCGTTAAACTATGATAAATAAATGCGCAGAGCAAAACAACCGCATCAAATGTTTAATTTATGAGTAATTTCACTTTTTCCAATTTGATTTTTGTTCAGTCATTGAATTACTGTCATTTTGTCACATGTAACCTTAATACCCGAATACACGAAATTACTTTAATTTTAGTTCTACTACTTCTACTGAAAATAAGTTCATAATGGTCAGTGCTGCCGTCATGCCGTCGTAGTACCATTGATTTGAAAGATAACGGATAGATGGCGTTGTGCCGTCTTAAAACGCGCAAACATTATTTTGTTTTGCGTAATGGTCCAATTTTATTTACTAAACGTGTTATGACATGAACTCGAGCTTAATGCAATTTTTGAAGAGCCCCGATCTGGTTAATGTCAGTCAGTAGGGGCTAGTTTATTTATCATCGGCCTAAATGTCGAAACGAAATAGAAAAATACTTTATTGCTTGCTTATTTCGATCCTTGGCAAAAAATATTCATGTGTTTGTGTAGTATATATCCAACAAAAACATTTACATGTGAAATGAAGCCAAGTGACAGTTCCCACTATCAAAAAGTTGTCAGATCTCACGTAAAGCCAAGCTTCTAACTCTACACGCCTTACTCTACAAACCCTTACTCTACAAACTCTACAGCTTAGTCAATATATGTCTTGGCCGTTTCGTTACAACAAGAACTGTTTGTATAACAGAATTAATGAATTAATCTTCACTTTACGCCCATGCGCAGTTAGCGAAACAGCCAAGCCGCATATATTGACTAAGGTGTAGAGTTTGTGAAGTAAGGACTTGTAGAGTAAGGAGTGTAGAGTTAGAAGCTTGGCTTTACGTGAGATCTGACAACTTTTTGATAGTGGGAACTGTGACTTGGCTTCATTACACATGTAAATGTTTTTGTTGGATTTCACTTCTTTTTGTAGTTTACTACAAGGAGTAATTTTATCGATTTTCACATCTCTAGCTTCAAAACTTGCGGAAGTCTCATACCAACTTTTAACCCCTAGTATCAGAATCAGAATCAGAAAACGTTTATTGCAACACTATGTACAATGTTCTTACAAATTAATATTATAGTTCCAATAGTGGACCCATCACGGGCGTGCAATATTATAAGATGTTGTATCTTAACTAGAAATAAGTACATATAGGTATCTTAGGTATATACCTACACAAATTCGTACATGAAATAAATTAATATAAAATAATAATCAAATTACTATTCAAGCTAACCAAGAATTTCAGTATTGTATCTATTCTACATTTGGTACAAATCTACTTTACTACAAACTAATCGAATAAAAAAAATATATAAAGATTTAAAAAAACATACCTACAGTAAAAATTTAATTACATAAGTATCTAGATAGAGGGTTCTTTCCAATGGAATGCAATAAGTAATGAAATGTTTCTTTTTTAATAATACATTAAATATTCATCATCACTTTCGTTGAAATATTCCTTCAAGTTATAAAAAGCTTTAGAAAGTAACCATTTTTTAAGGTTTTTGTTAAAAAGATGACCATTTAGAGATTTCAAAGCAAAGAGTAAATTGTTACATACTTTTATAGCAGTAAAATAAGCGTTTCTGTGGTATAGAGCATTATTTGCTTGCAGAATATAAATATTACTATAGTATTTAGGTCGTAAAATGTCAGCTCTGTTTGAAGAGCTGAAACATAGAATAATTCTATGTGGGAGACAAACTAAACTTGTAAAGGCAAAAGAGGCAAGATATTTTAT
The DNA here is from genome assembly GCA_964007245.1 of Hypomecis atomaria. NCBI lineage: Eukaryota > Metazoa > Arthropoda > Insecta > Lepidoptera > Geometridae > Hypomecis > Hypomecis atomaria. The sequence goes on from OZ023279.1 coordinate 32,245,960, forward strand.
ATTAGCCGTTATGAAACGGTTACGTTAAAAACTGATAAGTAATAACAATGATCAGAGCTCATATTTCTATGATTGAGATGTGCTAAGATGGGTTAAAATACATATTCCTGTACTATATGTCGCACTTAGTACAGACTTAATTTTTTTATTAAATACAAACACAAAATAGACAGACTAAGTAAGTAAGTTCGTATATACCTGTTGGCTAGCCCTGGTGTCAGTTTTTAAGCCACCTGCAGGCCTCTGACGTTCTAATTCAACGTGTCACCTTGACATTTTTAACAAACTTGCCATTTTACGATAGTGCGATACTTTGCGCTTATTTTCAATTTTGAAGGCATAACTTGACAGATTTAAACTAAAAATATAGCTGTCTTTTTGATTGCAGTATATTAGACAAGGAGAGCAACACTTTAAAATTATATTTAGAGCTGTCAAAAAGCCTTTAAAATCGCGCCTAATATGTATCCTTAAATTTTAAATTAGCCGACGTTTATCATGGGGCCAACCCAAAATTCGAGAATAAGGAATCAGCTGTTTCATACAAAATTACGACTCAAACTCAAACAAGTTTTATATTAAAAAACTCTTTTTAGGGTCCCGTACCCAAAGGGCAAAAACAGGACTCTATTACTAAGACTCCGATGTCCGTCTGTCTGTCTGTCTCCAGTCTCCAGGTTGGATCTCATGAACCATGATAGCTAGCTATACCTACAGCTAAAATTTTCTCAGATGGTGTATTTTTGTTGCCGCTATACTTAACAACAAATACTAAAAACAATAAAATAAATATTTAAGGGGCCCGCTCTCATACAACATACGTGATTTTTCAGGAGTTTTTTTGCTCGCTATCGATCCCTGAGCCCCATTCCTCTTGCTGTTATTACGGCATAAGAAATCGGGCTCAGGGGCGACACGGGTCCGACTCGCACTTGGCCGATTTTTTGTATTAAACAAGCTTTTACCGAACAAGTACTCGCCAAGATGAATCAAACGAGCCGAAACTCAATAGGGTTGCGTCGTTTCATTACAGAGTTCCTATGACCACCTTCCAGCTCCATCATCAGACCCCGGTTACCATTGAAAGAAACTACTCGAGCAAACATTGATTTGCCATTTTAAAAAAATCTCTGGGTGGGCTACATTTATCACACAACTTTATTTAGGGGTATATAAACATAGTTAATGCCTTATTCTGTGACCTATCGAATATGCACAAAAATACATTATAATTGGTCAAGTCGTTAAAAAACTTTATTGCGCGGGCAATATTTTCTAGTAGGTTTGTCCAAAATGCCAGCATCCCGAACACTGTGTCACGGGGAACACATACCGTTCAACCTTAAATCTACATCCGAACGCATATATATATAATGGGCGTATGGGATCTTTAAAACATAGCCTGATCGTTTCGCTATCGATCGCTGAATTTTATTTATCTACACTAATGTTGTAACATTCTACTTATGTTTCCAATACTTGACTTATAATGACTACTGTTATAGCGCAGACAACAAAACACTCAATTTAAGCAATTTCACATGATGTTATAATATCCACATCGATATCGTAAAATCTCATTATAACATCGCGCGCTCGCTCCTGATTGGCCGCCCTGCGCGCGCAGCGGCGCCAAGTGCGCGCTCGCTCCTGATTGGCCGCCCTGCGCGCGCAGCGGCGCCAAGTGCGCGCTTGCTCCTGATTGGCCGCCCTGCGCGCGCAGCGGCGCCAAGTGCGCGCTCGCTCCTGATTGGCCGCCCTGCGCGCGCAGCGGCGCCAAGTGCGCGCTCGCTCTTGATTGGCCGCCCTGCGCGCGCAGCGGCGCCAAGTGCGCGCTCGCTCCTGATTGGTCGCCCTGCGCGCGCAGCGGCGCCAAGTGCGCGCTCGCTCCTGATTGGCCGCCCTGCGCGCGCAGCGGCGCCAAGTGCGCGCTCGCTCCTGATTGGCCCTGCGTATAATAATAGTAGTTTATGCAACTGCATATAACCCGGGTATTAAAACATGAGTTACTACTTATTTTAATACCCTTCATTATATGACAGTTGCATAAACTACTATTATTTGCTTATAGAAATAGAAAAATAACATTACAGTTATAACCATTCCAATATTAATAAAATTTACGGTGACTCTCAAGACATACTCTAATCAATATAGAAATAATTTTTGCAATACGACTTCTAGTTTCTGCGCAGTATCGGGACAAACATGCATACACCCATGAATACCGGCTGGATGAAATGGCGATCGTTGTCAGGTGTACTCTGCGACCGTAGGATGCCCATTAAAACCAAAGGGAAAGTTTCCAAAACCTGCGTAAGACCTGCTCTACTTTACGGTGCAGAGTGTTGGACAACTAAACACGACCATCAAGCCAAACTCCATACAGCTGAGAAGGAAAAGCACAACTTTGACACGTTCTGGCAAGCCGTGCTGACGATGTTTCAGGTAAAAGATTAGAATGAACTACTCTAGTAGTTAAATGTATCGTCCGACTTCGAAATAGAATTTGAAGTTTTCCAACATCAGACGCTTTTACCGTCCAAAACGGCATTTCTTAATAAAAGTGTGTTCTGCATGGCATCTATTATTTATAACAGGACTAGCTGCCCCGGTGAACTTCATCTCACCATCTGTCAACTGTCAATGACAACTTTTACATGCAGGACATTTTGTATGGGAAAATTCAATAAATGTCTTTATTATTTTACTCCAATAAATGGTTTTTATTTTATAATCCGCGCCACACAAGTCAGCGGATGGGAAGTTAGCCGCAGATGACACTTCTCCGTGATTCGCTAATTATTGCGCGTGTGTGCACAATGCCGACGCAAGTGGCGAAGTGGTGAACACGGGCGCGCGCGGGAGGCGTGAGGTTGGCGAGCGGGTGTGCCCCGGCGAGAGCCTCTCTAGCTTCCGCGCATACCTATATTTTGCCTTTTGCGCAGCGTTCTGCGCCTAACTTCCTATCCGCCGATTGTGTGGCACGGATTATACACCACTGAAAATAGACCTACCTATCCAGGAAGGGCGATTAAATCTTACCCACCATGCTGTCCCAATATGCATATACTCGTACAATATTCGTAGAAAAAGAAGGAAGCCCGCGATTAGAAAAATAATTATTTGTTTCGAGATAGCACATTGGCATTGTATACCTGGCACGTGGTCTCCATTGAAGCGCAGCTCGACCGTGTGCGGTCGCGGGTCGCGCGGCGTGAAGCTGATGGCATACGTGTGCGCTCCTTGAGCCGCCGCTGCTGTCGGTACGCGGCCGCCATTCACCGTCACCTCCAGGTTGCCCGGACCCGCTGCCATTGTTTCCACTGCACACACAATAAAAAAATACATCATCCATCCAGTGACATCTCGTAAAAATATTGAAGTATGTAGCTACTTCTCTGCCACTTTGGTCTACTAAAAAATTTCAACATAAAAGACTGCCTTAAGGAAACTTAAAAATAAGTTAGGTGTAGTGTACTTAGATGAAGGTAGATATATCAGTTAACTACCCACTCACTATATATAGCTTTGTACTAGAACAATAAAGATCATTCTGCGATAGCCCGTCTTTTACTCAACACTACATTTGGCGCAGTCTAATTCGAATTTACGCGAAAGTGGTAAAAGTGATTACGCCTAAGTACAATTAATTTTTTTTTCAAATTCAGTGTTCATATTAGGTTAGTGTTTATTAGGCAAATGAGAGGTTGGAGTGTACCAAAGGGGGCACTGAGGAAAAAAACTTAGAATTTTTTTAACTAAAATACTACGCCATAAGTAGTCTTCGGGATCCGGTGGGATGTGGGAGTATAAGGGTGGGGGAACCTCTACACGCACCGTGGGGACGTTGGCAATGTTGCAGTTCGATAGATAATAATAAGTAAGATAATAGATTGTAGGTTCGTGATATAGATTAGGCATGACCAAGATATGGAACGTTCTTGATAGTCATCTAGTATATAAGTTGTTACTGTTAAATAATAAATCAGACTAATTCCATCCTGTGTCTCATTATGGTGCCTATTGCCATACTGGCAAAGTGGTGACCCCGAGTGTCGTGAAGTGAAATGTGACGAGTTAAGGAAATTATTAAACCATGACTTCCTCACCGGGAAAATCGGGCTGCAGTCATGGGACAGCTCTGAACGAGGTAGCAAGATTGTCCAGCATTCCCGAGCTCTGGAGAGACCATCCTCGCTTGTGGTTCGCGCAGTTGGAGGCAATTTTGGCGACAAAGAGGCAAGACGACGAATTCATTTATAATGCGGTAATCGCCAGGCTATCAAAGGAGGAGATACAGAAAATTAGTGATCTCCTTATCTCTCCTCCACCGATGGGAAAATATCAAGCAATTAAGGACCGGCTAATCAATTGTTATGAAAAAACCGAGCAACATCGATTCCAAAAATTGTTCTTTGAGATGGATCTTGGTGATGAGACACCATCCCGACTTTTACGCAAGATGAAGGACCTCGGCGGAGGGAGAGTTTGTGACGAAATTATTAAATTTTTGTGGCTAAGACTGCTACCATCATCAGTCACTACCGTGCTTGCAGTCACGGAGGATATCGAGCTCGAGAAGATGGGTCAAATCGCTGACAAAATTTTATATAATACCAAAGTTACTAAGGTATCAGCAGCGAGCAAAAATATTGAAAACGCAGATAATACCGTACGTGTTTTGGCACAGTTAGCAGAAATGCGCTCGGAACTATGTGCAATTCAGCACGATCGGAGAGAATTTCAACGCAGCATTCAGCATAACAACAGTCGTCATCATTTTTTGCCGAGGTCAAGATCATGCAGTACGGAAAGGAAGCGGTTTTATTTCTATCGTGATAGATTTTCGAAGGAAGCTAAGAAATGTATTAAGCCGTGTGATTCGAGACGGTACTCTGGTACAGCAAAACTAATTGAAGTGCCGGCCAAGGCAGGACTCTGTGCTATTCACCCGTCAAACCGCCTCACTATTACCGACCGTAAAAGTGGTATGAGGTTTTTGATTGATACGGGAGCAAATATTTCAGTTGTATGTAAGCAGAGGCATTGTACGCCAGATGGAAAATATACACTATACGCTGCTAATGGTACAAAAATTAATACGTATGGTGAGAAAACTCTTACTCTGAACTTGGGACTACGAAGATGTTTTAAATGGACCTTTGTTATCGCCGATGTTAAGCAACCAATTATTGGAGCAGACTTTTTAGAACACTTTAAATTGTTAGTTGATATAGCTGGTCGGAAAATTATTGACAGAGTGACGGAGCTGACAATGCCCGCATCTTTGTGCAACTCGACGCAGCAGACAATTCGTACTATATATATGGAAATGAATCTACGCGTAAAACAATTATTGGAGAAATATGAGGACATTACAAAATCTACTTCTCTTCGCGCTGCTCCAAAACACAAGGTTGAGCATCATATTATTACTACGGGACCACCGGTATCGGCGCGAGCGAGGCCATTGCCTCCTGATAAATATCATATAGCTAAGAAGGAGTTTTCTACGATGATGGAGCTCGGCATTTGTCGCCCTTCGGACAGTCCGTGGGCTAGTCCTTTACATATGGTGAAGAAAAAGAATGGTGAGTGGCGACCGTGTGGAGACTATCGAATGCTCAATAAGGCAACTATACCTGACAAATACCCGCTACCAAGGTTAATTGATTTCACATACGTATTGGAAAATAAAAAGATTTTCACAAAAATTGATATTCGGAAGGCTTATCACTGCATTCCCGTCAAAGACGTTGAGAAAACTGCTATTATTACTCCTTTTGGATTATTTGAGTTTCCAAGGATGCCTTTTGGGTTACGCAACGCAGCTCAAACATTTCAACGATTTATGGATTCTATATTTAGAGATTTAGACTTTGTTTTCGTTTACGTTGATGATTGTTTACTGGCGGCAGAAAGTGAAGAGGACGGTTACCGGCAATTGGAAATAGTTTTCAAACGCTTCCATGAAAACGGGATAAATATTAATCTGGAAAAATGTGAATTTCTGAAGAGCGAAATAGATTTCTTAGGTTATCATATAACGAGCCAAGGAATACGCCCTACTGAAGAGAAAAGCAAGGCAATATTGGATTTTCCCAAACCGAAGACAATCAAGGAATTAAGAAGATTTTTGGGAATGATTAATTTTTATAGAAGTAATCTTCCGCAGGCCGCGCAATATCAAGGCGTTTTACATGCTTACCTACACGACTCGAAGAAAAATGACAACTCTCCTATTTCTTGGTCTGTGGAGGCAGAAAAAGCTTTTGAAAAATGCAAGGAAAGCATTATGGACGCAGTGTTGATAACACATCCTTCACAAAGGGCCTCGTTGGCTCTTATGACTGACGCAAGTTCTACATGTGTGGGAGCGGTACTTCAGCAAAAGTCTGGACGCAATTGGGAACCATTGGGATTTTTTTCAAAAAAGTTGAGTGAAACGCAACAAAGATATTCAACATTCGATAGAGAGTTACTCGGCATATATATGGCAGTCAAACATTTTCAGAGGTTAATCGAAGGAAGGGAGTTTACAATCTTTACGGATCATCGGCCTTTGACTTATGCATTTTCTAAGAAGCCTTCGGCAAACGATACACCTAGGCGGATACGGCAGTTAGATTATATTTCGCAGTACAGTACCGATATTCAACATATTAGCGGTCAGGATAACATTGTCGCGGATGCATTATCACGCTTGGAGCAGATAGACATGCCTTCACCAATTGATTATGCTGATTTAGCGAGAAGCCAGAATAACGATCAAGAATTAATACGGTTACGGGGCAACAAGAGTTTAAAATTTGAAAATATTCGGTATCCTGGTTCTACGAGGCGCATTGCCTGTGACACGTCTACAGGGAAATATCGTCCTTATTTACCGGAAAAATTTCGAAAGCAAGTTTACGATGCGATTCATGGGCTGAGTCACCCTGGGAAGCGGGCGACTAGAAAGTTGGTAACGCAGAGATATATATGGTCAGGTATGAATAAAGATATTAATAACTGGTGTAAGTTGTGCATAGATTGTCAGAAATCAAAAGTACAGCGCCATACTATATCACCAATCGGGAATTTCATGCCTGCGCAGCGTTTTGATCATATTCATGTTGACATAGTCGGATCTTTACCAGTGTGTCAGGGAAAGCGATACTTAATCACCATCATAGACCGATGTACTTCATGGCCTGAGGTGTTTCCTGTGGGTGATATCACGGCTGAGACGGTGGCGCGCACGTTGTATGAAGGATGGATAGTAAGATTTGGGACGCCTTCACGAGTGACGTCAGATCAAGGGATGCAATTTGAATCAAGAATTTTTGAGGCACTCACGCAATTTTTAGGAGCACATAGAATTAGGACGACACCTTATCACCCACAATCCAACGGAATGGTAGAGCGATTTCACAGGACCTTAAAGGCAGCGCTCATGGCGAGAAATTGTGGCGCTAATTGGTTGGGAGAGATTCCTTCAGTCTTACTTGGTTTACGAAATTGCTTACGCGAAGACACAGGATTTAGTGCGGCAGAGATGGTATATGGCACACCGATTAAACTGCCTGGAGATTTTTTTGGTTCATCGCAGCAATTTACGACATACGAGGACTTCATTGAAAATATACGAAAAAATATTGCGCATATGACGTCAGTGCCAAAACGTCAGAAACACAACCAGACAATATTTGTGCATCCTGAGCTTAAGGAGTGTACGCATGTATTTATTCGATGTGACAGGATTAGGAAAAGTTTGACGCCGCCTTATGAAGGGCCATATCCAGTTATAGGGAAGATGGATAAGACATTCATTATTAAGGTCAACGGTAAAGATAAAATTATTTCAATCGACAGATTAAAGCCTGCGTTCGTAATCAATGATGAATCTGTGAACGTGCCGACTACGGAAAAAAGCAAACACGAGCGCAGCACGTACGTCACGAGATCTGGAAGGGTTTCTAGGCCAGTGGTTCGATTCGGTTTTGACTAACGTAGGCAATCTGTAAGCTTTAACTGCAACAGAGTTTGGCTAATAGGTTCTTTTGATGATTTTTGTTTTGTTACTATTTTTGTAGTCTTTATTTATTAATTTTTTATGCAAGTTTGTAATATTGTTTTTTTCAAAGGGGGGAGTACTGTTGCAGTTCGATAGATAATAATAAGTAAGATAATAGATTGTAGGTTCGTGATATAGATTAGGCATGACCAAGATATGGAACGTTCTTGATAGTCATCTAGTATATAAGTTGTTACTGTTTAATAATAAATCAGACTAATTCCATCCTGTGTCTCATTATGGTGCCTATTGCCATACTGGCAGTCCAATTTAAGCACGACACAGCCACGGTTTTCTGCATCCTGCACGAACGCTCGAGTGGCGTGGATAGCAGCTTCACATCCCAACTGCGTTCCAAAACCCAACTGATGCGGCCTAAGATATTCGGCCATTTCTTCCTTGACAGCGCGACAAGCCAATTTAGCAACCAACCTCCGAAAGACACTACCAATGGCAATAGGTCTAACCCCCCCATCCTTTTTCCTTAATGCACAAAGTGACGCTCCATATAAGTATGGACATATATCCGCATTAAGTTTGCTATCGAGCAAAAAATTGGACAGCCTTGTTAAAGACGCCAACAAACGTGGCCCGTTGTCACCCGCCGAACAAGATGTCAGTTCTTTCAGGTGACCAGGGCGAATCCCATCCAGGCCTGCTGCCGAGCCACTATAAAAAGAATTAAGCGCCAGCGCCACCTCATCCAAAGTCGAAGACGCTGAATCAATAGAGGCATCCGGCGCCGGCGGGAAGTTAAGCGGCCTCGACGGACGCGGATGTTTCGCCTTCATAGCAGCCAGTGTTTCGGGATTCTGTTGTGCGAAAGAATCATCTGACGCCAGCAGACGGGCAGCCCCCCTCAGATCGCCGTCAAACACTTTTGATTCGATAACTGACCGACTCGAACGAGACCCAGAGACTCGGCCGGCACATCCACAGTCATCGCAGAGATGACTGATACCGGAGGACTCAATGTTCGCTTTCACCTTCGCTGTCACGTTACCAGGTGATTCTTTTAATGGTACCTTAAGCGCACTGAAAGCAAAGGTAAATAACAACACCAGTCCTCCACGCCATTGCACTCAACACACCTGTCAATAATTTCACACAGCCTACCTGCTGCTTGGCTTCTTGCACCCTTAGGAATATGCCTTAGAACTGGTGTCGACATTTTTAAAGTGGCCACCACATCCAAGGAGCAGGCCTGAGACCGTGAAGTAAGCCCATTACTGGCCATTTGCGAAACCGAAGGCAGTACTGTATGTGAATCCAAAGTTGGACCCACCGGTGACGTTACCGCAGGCAGGAGCGCCCCTTTGTGCATGCGACCAATATGGACTCTAAGACCATGGGCGCTGAAGGACCGAGACGACCCAGGGGAATTCGCGTTTCTCAAAAATCATCGAGCTATATAATATTTCCTCAAAGTCAAAAATTGATTTTTTGGTTGCTAATTGCGCAATAATGACCTATTCATTCAAATTTTTAAAAAATGTTTAGACACTTCAGGATTTAATCTAAAGTATTTTTGCTGTGAAAACACGATTAGTGAACATTTTCTCGATAACTTTTCTCGCCTTGGTCTCCATAAACACATTTTTCGTTGGTTCTCCGAAAATATGAGATGCTGACAGATGCTTTTCAAACAATTAGATAGCCAATTTTATAGTCTAATATATATCTCAAAATTGTATTTAAAAAATGAAAGGTTTTTGAGCAATAACTGATATATTAATTGGCGCTTACGTCACTTTTCTGAGCAGGTTTTCGACAAGCGTGTGCTCCGTCTCGTACTTAAATGCAAATCATTTATAGTCATCACGCTTACGCACTTTTCCTCTCGATCCGACAGCTCCCTGCAACAGGAAGTATTCCGTTTTTGGTATAGGCGCCGGTTACCATAGGCACACAGTCACACACCTCTTTGACCCAGAAGTTAGGGTCACTAACCACTGAGCCACCGAGGCTGTAAAGAGGTAAGTAAGTATTTTTTTACAGTAAAAAGACATTCAACTTCTTAATCGCTGACTTCACCTGAAAGCAGATCTCGGTAGAGATGGGCAGAGCAAGGTAGTCTGTAAGCCGATTACAAAAATGATACCTAAATTTGTTTATCAACAACGCGCGGCGGCGGTCGGCGGCGCGGCGCGCGGCGACGGCGCGTGGCGTGAGCGCCTCCCCCCTCGCCGCGCCGCCGCAGCGCTGCTCCAGGGCGGAGCGACGAACCTACTGTCGATGTCATCATAATATACCTATCTTTGTCACTCTTTATTCTTTCACGAGCTAATTCTTATTCACTCAGCTCCGGCGTGCCGCGACGACTGATCGTTTAGGTATAGAGCTGTGTTTAATTCCCAAATAATTTTTTTTTTTAAATTCTGAATAGGTTTGCGTTTGACCACATACTGCCTGTTGTTAAGCAGATATGCGGTCTAGGTTGTAGCACGCTTACCTAGAAGATACCTATTTACTCGGGATTTGAAGACGCCCACATTGTAAGTACTTTAAGTACTTTAACTGTAAGCCTCTTTACAGCCTGCGATTTGTACTGAGTAATTATTTGATTTTAGATATTAACATTATGTATACTTTTTAATGAATTTAATAATATTTTTGTCATGATTTTTTAAATGATACGGCATTTGTGTATCTTGTAAAAATAATAATATTAGTAAATGTGAAAAAAAAAAATGTTAAGTAAACCGGACGAGTATATTATGGATCAATATTATGCAATATTTTTTGTAATAGTATAAGGTTCCATTAATAACAATAAAGTTATCTTATCTTATCTTTAGCGGGAAGACAGACCCAGGCAAAGCGTTCCACATTCTGGCTGTTCGTATGAGGAATGAGGATTCGAAACGCTTGGTTCTAATGCGCGGAATGTCCACCATAAAAGGGTGGCGCTTTGGTCGCGTCTGTCTAGCCGTACGATAGAAGAAAGGGGCAGGTGGGACCAGATTGTGCAACTCCTGGGCGCACTCTCCGAAGTGGATCCGGTAAAAGGCCGATAAACACGCTACCTTACGTCGATGCTCGAGACTTTGCAGCTGCGACATAGTCAGAGTGTCGTTGTCGATCAGCCTCTTGGCTCGCCTCTCAATCGACTCCAGAGCCTCCAGTTGATATTTGGCGGAGCCATCCCAAAGGTGAGAGCAGTATTCCATGCACGACCTGACTTGTGCTTTATACAGACTAAGCAGTTGCTCAGGTGTGAAATACCGTCTCACCTTAGAGAGAACACCAAGTTTTTTGGAAGCTAATTGGGCCTTTGACTCTATGTAAGAGCCAAAGTTAAGAGTCGATGAGAGTGAAACGCCTAATAGTTCCAAGCTGTCAGTTACCGGAACGGAGACACCACGGAAAGCGGGAGACAATTGGAAGGGTCTCTTTTTGGCCGAAAACAGACAGGCTTGAGTCTTCGTGGCATTAAACTTGACCAGGTTAGCATCACCCCAGTCAGAAACCGCCTCCAGACTCAAGTTGAGCCGCTCGACCATAGCCTCTCTGTGAGACTCGATCTGTGGCCCGCTGGTTCTTGCATCGGATGTGTAGCTCTCCACGACTGTACTGTCATCTGCGTACCCAAAGATTCCGGGCTTTAGCAGATCGTTGATATGCAGTAGGAAGAGGGTCGCAGAGAGCACTGACCCCTGAGGAACCCCGGCATTGATAGCCATATGATCTGACGAGCAGCCATCTACGACCACTCGTATCGACCGATTCCTCAAGAAATCTGATATCCATGCGCAGAAATCAGCAGGCAGGTCGTAAGATGGAAGCTTGCCAATTAGGCTCTCATGCCAGACCCTGTCAAAAGCTTTGGAGATGTCCAAGGAGACAGCCAGCGCCTCCCCGTGCTTTTCGATGACCTCACTCCAGATGTGTGTGGCGTACGCCAGAAGGTCCCCAGTAGACCGGTTTCGGCGAAAGCCGTACTGATGGTCACTGAGTAGGTCATTCGCTTCCAGATACGCCAGGAGCCTGTTGTTAAGGACACGTTCCATACTCTTGCAAAGTATGGACGTGATCGAAATCGGTCTGTAATTGGCAGGGTCGGCACGGCTACCTTTTTTGGGTACAGGCTGCACGTTAGCAAGCTTCCAAGATTTGGGCACTTGACCTGTCTTCAGAGATAGGCGAAAGAGGCGAGTCAGCACAGGCGACAACTCAGGCGCACAAGTATTTAATACAATGGCCGGAATACCATCAGGGCCACTGGCCTTGTTCACATCAAGACTGCGGAGAACCTTGAGAACCTCCTTTTGCCGGATATGTATATCACTAATTAAAGAGCCACAATTTGGCAAAGTTGGAGGTCTCGCACTACCGGGGTCCAGACGCGAAGACTCAGCAAATTGAGATGCAAATAAATTTGCTTTCTCAACCGCGGTATGGGCCAGCGAACCATTGGGTTTCAGCAACGGAGGCAGTGAGGGGCGGCAGAAGTTCGCTTCAACCGATTTAGCTAGGGACCAGAATGCCTTACTACCCGCAGGGTAAGAAGCAAGCTTATTGCCTATTCGACTAATGTGATCAAAGCGAGCCCTACGCATAACCTTTTTACAGGACTTAGCAGCCCTATTGTATGCCTTCTTCCTCAGACGAATGTCCCTCGACTTACGGTTTCGAGCATCGGCCCAAGCCAGGTATGCCTGATGCTTTTGCGCTTCGGCGCGTCCACATTCAGGTCCAAACCAGGGCCGAGCTTTGCTAGACAGAGGCACGTCCGAAAATGGGATGAAGAATTCCACGGCGGTACGAAGCACATCTGTCACGGCATCCGCGCACGTAGAAGGATCATCGGAAAAGAAGCAAACAGACTGCCAAGGGTAAGATGCAAAGAAACACCGCATCTCATCCCAATCCGCTAACTTGTACCGCCACACTCGCCGTGACCCTTTGGGGCTGGGGTCTGATGGGGAGTAGACGGATACAGATTTCACCAGACAGTGGTCAGATGAACCTAACGGTGAGGAAATCGCCACTGAATAACGGTCTGGATCGGTGGTTAGCAGAAGGTCCAAGCAGAAGGCTGTGTGCGAGTCAACGTCAGGTACCCGTGTGGCGCCTTGAACCAGCTGGGTAAGATCTAGTGTCAAGGCAAGCTTGCGCGTCTCAAGCCCAGCATGGTTAGTGTCTAGGTATGGGTGTAGCCACTCCTTGTGGTGGCCATTAAAGTCCCCCAGGATCACTAATTGGGCCGAAGGGTAGCTGAGTTGAGCAGCATCCGCCGCCTCACTGAGGTATTCAGTGAGTCTGGTTGTCTCCTGGTCCCCGCTATGTGATCGGTATACACAAGCGTAGATAATTTTCTCTAGGCCAGTGTCCGCCAAAGCCCAGAGCACTGAGAAAGAGGGGTCTTCAAACCTACGAAGGCGCAGAAAGCAAATGTCATCCCGGGCGTACACGCATACACCCGCATGTGGTTTGAAACGGTGCTCCAGGGAATACCCTGGGTAGGAAAGATACGACACGTCGGATGGACCAGCAATCTGCGTCTCCGTGAGAAACAATAGGTGGGGTCGATCTGTCTCAAGATGATGATGGACAGGTGTGAGATTGGAGTGCAGGCCCCGAATATTGCACAGGTGCACTTTAAGTGAGAGGGAGTGCTGCCGCTGTGTACACGTTCTTTTGCTTCTACTGTTTCTCATGGTTATTTGCGGAGTAAAGTAGGTAGAAAGTCGGTAGTGGAACGAGACGTCACTCTGCAGATCCAGTGGTACAACGCACAAACCACACACATCCATGGTAGACTAGCCTGGAGACCGCGGGGACGCCCGAGCCCCCCCAAGGATGTCCATCGGGCCCTCTCGTCCGGTCGCCAACCGGCGCATCCCTGGGATTTTTCAACAGATGGCGGGGCAGCCTTTCATGAGTGGCTAGGTAGCTCACTACTTGGGCGCCCTACTATCTGCGGTCGGCCAGCGACAAACCGTGCCTCGGATCCCGCTGCCCTCCACGACTAGTCGGCCGATGCGGCAATCGATGCGTGCACCGTATTCGATCCACCAGAGGACGCTACTGTTCCGACCCGACTTTCAGATTGGCGTCACCAGACTTCGCGCCGGAACACGAGCTCAAGAGAGTCGTTTGGCGGCGCGGCTTAGTCTGGTGGGTGGTCTCTCGCCGCGGCTATAGCCTACCACCAGTATGGTTGCTGCCTGATTAGCACCACCCAGGACCACGTGTGGGGGACAAAAAAAATTAAAAGGGTTCCTACCCACGGCCGAAGGCAGCTCGGTCCCAGTTCTTTCAGAACATAATAATATTATGCCTACTTTTTGTTAGCGCCCTATCAATATAGGTAGGTAATAAGATAGTTACCTAGGTACCTAAACACAACAGAACTCCACACTACCTAAGCTACTTCAAGTTTCAAGCACCCATTACTAAATAATAAGATTATAGGCAATAACTGGGTAAAATAATAAATAAATAATATAATTATAATAATAACTGTCAATGATTTTCATCATCAGAATTTACAAATAAATCGAGTTCTGATAATACCTGTAGCAAGCATAATACCTCCTTTTAGACTAAGATTACCCTTAGGCTTCCTGGAGATACCGCACAACAAAATCGTTTTTTTTTCTCGTAGGCCATGAAGTGTGATTCACATATCAAAATCAATAAAATTATGAATGATTATTATTTTGTATTGCTACATTGATTAAGTATTTGATGCAGGGCCAGAAAAAATCCACACGCAGGAGTAGAAAACGATTCCAACATTTCTGCGTGTGTTGGAACAGAATCATCAGCATTGGGCGTTTGCGATACGTAAGATCTTTTCACATATGTTTTATATTCGTATAATTTAAACTATTATAAGTAAATGAAATAATACAAAACCTACCACAACTAAACAAAAGTGTAAATTTATTATTTGTTCCAAATAAAGAATTTAGTAAAAATTAATACTAAATTGTATTTATTCTATAGATTTCCAGACCAGTTCGCTGAACTTAAGAATGTGCCTTTGGTCACTAACTTTGAAATTCAGAGCTCCGCATCTCCAACACAAACTGGCACAGATTCACCCGTATTGAGCTACGAATATGATGCTGAGTAAGAAAACATTCGAAAATATTTAATTTATTTACTGTATCTTCAACTTTGTCTTTTGATATATTATTATTTTCAGGTTTGCAAATCAAATCATGAGTGTTGAAAATATAAAAATAAGCACATGTCCTCAAAAAATTCAAGACTCCGCAATTGCAACTTCGCGTGAAACGGATTCAATTTCGATTTGTAATGAATATAATGATTCTGGGTATGAAAAAAAAAGTGTATCAATTAATATTCTTACTAGATCTTACAATAATCAAATCATTCCAAATAGAATCAAAATTAATTTATTGGTAATAATTAACACACACATAGACACGTCAAACGGGGGTCAGTCAAAAACAAATATATTATTTCAGAATCGTGGTGTAAATGTAATGCTGCAAATTTAAAAATTACCTATTTAATATCTGTAATATCATAATATTCATAGTTCCCTACACATAATATACAATTACAAAACTCAGTAATTCGAAAAAGCAGAAGTGCGCGTGTGTTGTTAATTAATTTAGCATAAAAAAATATAAATCAAATCACGTATTTTTTTAGGTTTACAAATGGAGTCACTGACTCCCATCATATAGACATAAATACATGTTCTCAAGGGCGGAGTCCCACATCAACACAACGAAATGGAACGGAATCGCCCGTACTTTGTAACGGTTACGTTGTTGAGTAAGAGACAATTTTGATATGATTATTTTATTTTTCTTGCTGATAAAATACTGAATATAACACATTTTATGTCATTTTTAAGACTCTCTGACAAAAATCTATATACAGAAATTCCTCCCTCAAATGATAGGAGGATTGTCGATCTTCATTATTTCCTTCATTAGAAATCACTTGCTTCGAAATCTGTGCAACAAACTAAACTCATTAATAAACGATACTAATTATAAATTACAGGACCGAAAACATCTAAGTACGCAAAGAGTTTTAGC
Source organism: Hypomecis atomaria (assembly GCA_964007245.1). NCBI lineage: Eukaryota > Metazoa > Arthropoda > Insecta > Lepidoptera > Geometridae > Hypomecis > Hypomecis atomaria. The sequence continues at coordinate 32,262,046 of OZ023279.1, forward strand.
AATCCGAAAGGTTATTTGTTTGTCAATCAAACATCTGAAAAATACAACTGACACCCGTTCCAAACAAATAAATGATCTTTATGTGGCAATATCGAATTCCTATAACCATGCTTTCGGTTGTCACGCAGATTGTCAGGAGTTTTACTGTAAAAGCAGAAAAGATAGCGAAGACGTCACCAGAAAGCTAAAAGATACTGCTTTAGAAAATCAAATTAAATTGATAATTGGTCTCACTGCTGCCAACGCCCGTAGCCTAATTGAAGACGTTGATAGCAACCGTTGCGAACAATTCAACGCAATTATTGCTAAGTGTATTGGAGGTAAACGAGTAAACTTTTGTCTCCGCAGGTCATATCAGACTCGATGTGCTACTGCTGTGGTCTCATTTAACACAAAAAGACCACTATAAAAGCTGAAAAAATCTATTTTGGGTTGCAGCCCAAGGTCGAAGTCAAAGAAATTAGAGTTACGGAAAGCTAAAGCAGTCAAGGCCAAAGTTGGAAAAAAAAAGATAGTATTTTACCCAAAAAAAACAAAAACAAAAGATGAGAATTACGGCCAGAACTGCAACAAACCTGATCAGCCTATAGAAGAAATGGACCGACTAAAAAACACTTTTTTAAAAGACAGAAAAATCAGATGAAGAGCTAGTGAGAATCGAACGCGAAACGGTCCTTCAAAGTAATTCCAGTAAGTGGATGGAGATGCGAAGAGTGTTGTTGACTGCTTCCAATTTTGGAAAAATAGTAAACAAAAGGAGTACAACATCGAGTAGCATTGTGAATAGTTTACTCTACAAAAGAGATATATCGGAAGTAACGGCTGTCGAACACGGCAAAATGCACGAAAAAGCTGCTCTTTGCCAATTAGAGCAGCAAGAAAACATCAAAATAATACCGAATGGATTATTTGTAGATAAGAAAAATCCTTTCTTAGGAGCTACTCCCGACGGAGTTATAGATGAAAATAGGATAGTGGAGGTCAAATGCCCCATATCTTGTTTCAAAACGCCGCTTGAAGAAGCTGTGAGAAGTAAGAAAATAACATTTTGGAAGCTCATAAATGGAAATTATGAGGTAAACAAAAACCATCAATGGTTTTACCAGGTCCAGGGTCAATTAAACATTTCCGGTCGACAGCAATGTTTATTTGCTGTGTGGTGTGGACCAATTGAAAGCATGAAAGTAGAAATAATTGAAAGAGATCAAAAGCTGTGGGAAGAATACATGGTTCCAAGACTTACAAAATTCTACATGGAATCTATTTTGCCTGAATTCTTAGACTCACGAAAGGCAAGGAACATGCCCCTTAGAGAGGTCAACCCCAACAACACCAAAAAAATACCTAAAAAAAGAAAACAAAATTTGGTTTCGAATTCTCACAGAATACAAAAATTACAGGAATCGGCTGAATCGTAAATGTACTCTCAAGGACTTTCGTTAATATGTACTCGTAGCTTTAAAATCAGTGTTGTTGCGATAGTGATAGCCCATCAATAGTACCGTAATATTGTGTCTTTGAAAATCAGTTATAATTTATTATCGATAGTGCTATCGAATAAGAAGTATGTATTAGTAAATTACTACTGATACTTATTAGTTAAAATTAGGTATAGATGCATGAAATTAGCATATTATTATTGTTATCCATGATCCTGAAAAACATTAAAGATTCCCTCTGGAACGAATAAAAAATAATAAACTTTGTTTCACACGTTTAAAAAAAAAAGGAATAGAGAAATAGCCTGCAGGCTTTCCTGTTTCCTACGAGTTACATTCGAAAGTTTTTCAAAGTTGGAGTTATATATTGGTATCTTCTAAGTCTGCGTGCTTCATCTTCGACCGTAACGTCGCACAACACCAGGCGAGTTGGTGTTCAAGCGCGGACATATTCGCTTTAAAAAAATTGAACCACAGCAACAACAGAGGCACCGAAAGATCTTAGAGCCTTTGCGGAATCTACTAGTGTATAATCGTATTTATAAATTTCAGAATACGTTTTCGTCGTGAATGATTTTTTTTGACAACTGGAAATCAGAAAAATACTTATAATATTAATGAAATTAAATAATAATATATTTTTTCAATTATACCTACCAATAGATTTTTACTTCTCAATGTCTATTGAATATTTACATTGTTGCTCCGCCGGCAAACGCAGCGTGGAACAAGGAGGATCGACGATATAATCAAGATCAAGATCTCAAGAACACGCAGCTAGCTTAGCATGCGACTACGAAAAGAACTCTTTTCGACGTGTGAAAAAGTGTCAGATAGAGAAGAAGTAGTTTTAAGTTAGAGAGAAGAAGTAGGTAATTTGCCATAGCTCTGTCTGGTTTTGGCACGTGGGAAGAAATATTTCTTGGTGTGCATCCTAACCTGGTTGGATGCAAGCCGATTCCAACAGGTCTTGTTGGAAATCCATAGTGTCAAACTAAATGTAAGAAACATCTGATTTTTATTCGAATTCTGTGTTTTTCCCATGTTAAAGATGACAATAATAGATATGATAATAATAGCTTAGTACATCAGTTCTGTATCCCTTCTATATACCTACCTATGTGTTTTGTATCTAGCATTTTTTTCATAAATTCAGAGTTGACCTTATAGGTAGTAAAAGTTTGAAACATTTAATTAGTGTAGGTACACCTTTAGTAGGTAGTCAAAATATTAGTTTGATACAAATAAATGGGCGTATATGAGGGGGGGTCCGAGGGGTCCTGACCCCCCCCCCCCCCATTTGGCATTCGTTATTTTATAAGTATACACTTAGTAAAATAACGAATGCCAAATATCATCTCTGAAAATGTGACAAAAATTGGAGAATGAACCTTTCTTAGTCAGGTACCGCTTTGTTGCATTCCAACCCTAAAGTTTTTATAGTCGTGGTCTTTTGTTTTCGCCGGGTCTACGGTCAACATGTGCAACAGATTTAATGCAACAAAAAAAAAACTTATACAATTTTAAGTGACAAAAGAAACCCATTTTACGACTAGCATTCACCCGCGTGTTCATTGGCTTTTTGTGCCATCCCAAAATATTTTTTGGGATAGTAAAAGTAGCCTACGACACTCCGATCTTCAAAGTAGGTACGGTCATAGACGAACCATATTGGCACGGTACATCCATGCAAAAATCGATCAATCCTTTTCTCCGTTTTTAATGAAAAAGTAACAAACGTACAATGCTTTCGGATTTAAAAAATGATATAGTAAAGATTCCTAGCAGTTTTGTCACAAAAAAAGTTGATGTTTTCGAAAATAGATCGTTGGAAAGTGTTTCAGAACCAACAATGGCTTCAAAAAGGGAAAACACCTTTTAAGAACCGTCTTTGTTAAAAACCCACATTGATTCACAAACGTCAGAAGTACCTAGGTAATATTTTATTGGTCCAGCATTTATGCAATTAGGTAAAGTAGGGACACGATAATAGGTCACTTTTGACATTTCGTGTATGCAAAGAAAAATATACCTTACACTAAAGGAATAAAACTCATGAAAACAATATTGACGACGACCGATAATTGTTCTCGAAGACGGCTTGGAGTTTTATTCCTTTAGTGTAAGGTATATTTTTCTTTGCATACATGAACTGTCAAATGTGGCCTATTAAAATGACTCCACTTTAGGTCATAATTAGGCACATGCTTAGGTTCACCAAAATAAACTCATCAAGCCTGTTTTTTCGGATGTTTATGTGTTTCTATTCTACTTTAAGTCACCCTAGCGAACGAATAAAAATAATGTACTTAATGTGTGTAAAATTAAATAACATAAGTATAAATAATATAGAATTCATAAGAAATAGCAAGAGCTTCAATTAGCAAGACCAAATAATCTACTTAAGTACTAGAGTTTTGACCGACTAAACGGAGGAGGTACTCAATTCGACGGGTATGTTGTTTTGTTTTTTTATGTATAACCACGCATACCTTTTTACGTAGCGGTCTGATTTTAATAATGATTCTTTTTTTTTTTTTTTTTTAAAAGACGATCGGTACACTACGCGTGCAGTATAACAATGCGTTTAGGATGCTGCTGGGTCTGCCTTGGCGCTGCAGTGCATCGGGCATGTTCGCTGATGCTCGAGTGGATGGTTTTCATGCCATCATGCGCAAGCGAACTGCATCGCTGCTAAGCCGCATCCGGAGCAGCGCCAGCAGCATTCCTAGCGTTATAGCTGATCGTTTTGACTGCCCTTTTGTCAACCATGCAGTCCAGCAGCACACGCAAAGAAAAAAAGTCTTGTACCAAGAATATATTTATTGGTCAAGAATAATGTAGTTTCATATATGGGGAAAACAATATTTTCTTGAATAAAGCATTTTTTTGTTTTAGTTGATATGCTCAAATCCAGACTTAAATGTCTTAGGTAAAGAGAAAATATTGTCGATAGAAGAATCCTTCAATATCTTCATCCAAGAGGAAGCGGTTTTTTGGTCTTCAAGACGCGTCATTTTCTTAATAAAAGACAATCAACATTTTTGAAGCATACTTATTTTTATTTTTGGAGTCAGACAATGTATTTTTAATCCAAAGCGTCATTTTTCTTGTAACAAAAAATTCAATTTCTACTGTCAATAACCTAAAAGTCTTAAATGTTGATTTTTTTTTGTATTAAATTGAGACAATGAATTTTATTTTGAAGACAATCTTTGTTTCAAGTCAAAATTATGGTAATTATGTTGGAGACTGTTTTATCTCGTTGTAAGACAAGGGTTTTTCATTCAAAACTTGTAACAGCTTCTACCGAGAATTCCGTTTTTTGATCCAATTATAATATTCTCAACTTGTGAATGCTGAAGTTTTAAACAAAATAAAATTTCTCTCATTTCAATACTATTTAAGCTTTATTTCAATATTTCCCTTTACTCGCCTTAATTATTTTAAATCTTAAGTAGAGAGTACTATAGTTTCTGCACTAAGAATGTAGCTTCTTAAGATGAATTTATCATGTTCTTAATTCCAATAAGGAAAGGATTTCATACTAAAACCAGATCAGTTTCAGTTTAAATAGTGAAGTTTTCTTGCCCTAAGATTATTTTGTGTCAAGTGAAAAAGAAAAATACTTTTAATTTGAAAATGTATATTCTTGAGCAAAATGTATAATTATTGTCACTTTAAATAAGTAAAGGATTTCATACTAAAATCAAATAGGTTTCAGATTAAATAGTGACTTATTCTTGCCCTAAGACTTTTTAATGTCTAGTGACGAATAAAAATATTTTTAATTTGAAAATGCATATTCTTGACCCAAGTGTATAATTATGATCAATTGGAATAACCAAGATCTTCTGCCAAGAATAACTATTTCTTAGTTCGAATAATGCATTTTACTTGCCTGAAGAATATTTTGATTTCCAGTAAAGACTGTTAATATTTTTAAATTAAGAATGCATCTTCTTAAGGACTAAAATATAATTCTTAATTTGAGTAATTGGGGATTTCGGATTAAAACGAGATTGATCTTAAGTGAACCATTTTTGTGCGTTATTTAAAAAATATATTTACTTCTATCAAGCTTTTTGTGTCTTCAAGTAAGTATTTTGGAGGTTTGGAAAATAATTCTACTTCTTAGTTCAAAACCAATAATGTTCTTCATTGGAAAGTAGAAATTCTCAAAGCAACACCAGAATAATAGACAAAGGCTTATGCGGAAAGGTTCGTTCTAATCCGAAAGGATCTCATAGTACCAACAACCCCTAAATCACGAAAATCTATATTTTTCGTGATTTAAGCCTTGTAGGTACTTTGACACTCCTTAGGGTTAGAACAAACCTTTCCGCATAACCCTGTATGTATTATTCTGCTGATGTTTCGAAACTTTCTACTTCCCAATTTAGGAATTTATTATACGACAAATTATTATTTAAAATCTCCATCACAAATCAGAAAATAAGACTAACAACAGAATTATTAACACAATCGTTCTAAAACCCGAATTAAGTACACAGTGTATCAATCTCATTTTAACCCTGATTTTGAAATTAAATTAAGTTGATAACTTCAAGACATTTATTATAATTAAATAATATATTCAGTAAAATTATAATAAAGTTCGTACACACAATTATATGTCTAATCTAAACTTAAGAAATTTTTATCAAACAACACGTAGGGTATATAAAGCGTTTTTGTACCTTTAAGTATTTTGAAGATGTGGAATAATAATCCTACTTCTTAGTTAAAACTAATTATTTTCTTGATTAGTAAAAAGTGTCAAAGCAACACCAGAATAAAATATAACTATAGGGTTATGCGGAAAAGTAAGATCTAACTAAATTCGAAAGGGTCTCATAGTACCTACAACCCGGATTCGCGAAATTTTAACTGTTCCACACATTTCGTCAATTTTTGCAACTTTTTATAGAAACTAGTTTTTTTCGTGATTTGAGGTTGCAGGTACTATGAAACTATCGGATTAACAAACCTTTCCGCATAATCCTGTATTTTTTAACTTATGAGTATCAATTATACAGGGTTACTGGTAACTCACACACTATCTTTTAAAGGGGGCTTTAGTACTTCAAAACTTATGTGACCAACTTGAAATCGTGAAACAAAATCAGCTGTTTCATACATTTTTATGAACGCCATTGAACATGTTGCATGTAACAGCTGATTTTTTTTTCGCGATTTTAGGGTTAGTCCCATAGTAAAAGTTGTTCATCTAGATGTACTAAAGTCGCCCTAGAGAAGTTGTACGTGAGTTACCTGTAACCTTGTTTAAGTAAGATTGAATTTTAGTCTTTGCGCCATCTAGAAAGTTTCGTTTTGTTTTTCTAATATATATTTAAAAGTAAAAGTTTTGGATTTTTTTTAAATTAAGAAGGCCAGAAAATATCAACGATACTATAAAAACAAGGCGGCTGCCTGTACATGGATTAAGTATTAATATTTTCTTGCTTTTACACTTACTAGATGGCGTATTAATTTAATTATCCTGATCACTTACGACTACAAATACAGAAACAAACAAATGTTATGACTTACTCTAAAATTATAGTGACACAATCATTAAATTTCAACATAAAAGTATCTTCAAATTGGGGACATTTTTATTGTTATTAACATTTTATGTCAACATACATATGATTATTCACTACATGAATTTTCGTCGGCGTCAAACAACAACAATCATTAATGTAAACGAATTCTGTAACATGTGTATCAGAAACAAGATACGCCATGTAGTGTGAAGAATAACCAAGAGTTTCTAAAAGCGTACCGACAATAGCAACCTTTTTATCATATTTATTAATCAACACGTGTTTGATCTTGATCTTTCTCTGATCTTGATCTTTGAACACGGGAACATCTTCCGAAAATTCACGTAAAATTACATTCTTAAAAGCTATCATGTGACTCTTTCAATGATTTTTTTAATAAGCTAAATGGTTCAGATAGAATTAAGTTAGACACTAGTTCAACAATAGATTGTACAACTTTCTTGGGCAAAGTAGAAATATTATGTAGCTCAGTTATAAATGTTGTAACGGCATCGTTAAGTTTTGATACATATTCATTAAGATCTGAAGCTTCTTGACCCATATTACCATCGTGTTGTGGCTCCGTTGAGACTTTACAATAGGACTCAGATTCAGCGTGCCTTTCAGTATTCGCATCAAAACGTTCAGCTAAAACATTACTAGTGGCATTTTGTTTTTCAATTATGTTATGGTAAGATATAAAGTGCTTTTTTTAGTCACTTTTAGAATGATATAGCCTTGTACAGTTTGCTTCAGGACATGAATAATAATTTGTTATGTTATGGGCGTAGCGCAAATGTACAAAATAAGGTTGGAACTTTTCATAGACATTATCACACTTGTTACACTTCAACATATTGGAGAGCACTGTTGCTAATGTGTTTAGGAATAAAGGTTTAAGTGCATAGCAATAATGTCAGTCAAATGTATTTCAGTTAATCTCATATCAATATATGTTGAAATGTTTACAACAAAGACTTAAATCTTAGCCAAGGACAACATGTCGGAGATGTATGGCACTACCTTGTCATACTTTGTTTCAAAGCCGTAAACACATCTCTGAATCAGTAAGTATAAATGCGCAGCAGCTCTGGGGTAGCTGGCGTGGAGAGCGTGGTAGCTTTTGAATAATGTGTCAAATGCCTTTGTTGCACTCTCAAATCTATATTTCACCTTGTCAATAACCAAATAGTAATTAACTCCATGCGTCTGCGCTTCTTCACAGCGTATCAAAAATGGTTGCAATGTTTGCTTTTGACTAAGTGACTTCCTTTTTAATTCTTCTATTTTATTCTCGATGTCTCCAAAATTCTAAAAAAAAAAATAACTTATTATCTTTAACATCAAATTACTCCTTTAAAAGATACACCGAGGAACATTACAATAACTCTTTATTGGTACAATAATACATGTAAGAGGAAAAAATATCCAATAAATATAAATTATAAGTATCCATATTTGAATCGACATTAAAATGTATTTTATCAACCGACGCAACGAGGAGGTTTACAATTCTACGCGTAAATATATTTTTTGTTTTATTTATGACCTGAGTCGTCAGATTTCAAAAATTCTTTTTTTATTGGAAAGGCTGTATTATTGAAATTGGTTAACAAAAACGGCTAAGCCGATTTCGATAAAGTTGAAATGGGCAACTTTATCGAAATCGGCTTAGCCGTTTTTGAAAAATCAACAAAAATCTAAAGAATGGTATCGATTCGAGTGAATTGATGAATGATTGTAAGTATTGAAGTCTTAATTAAATAAATAAAGTTCATAAATATAAAGTAAATATACTTACATCAACATCAATAAAGAAATTTTCTATGCATTCCAACGTGGAGAATTTTGTTCGCTTGTCTAGTCTTCCTTTCGGAGGGATGAGGTGACAAAGCAGTTTCACTTGATGGGGAACTTTTTTGTCTGAAAAATTAAATAAATAAATATTACAAACTGAAACGTGGTCCCTCACTATAGGCCTCATGAGCAAGCTCAAATTAGCCCAATGAGCTATGTAAAGGGCTATGCTTGGAGTCTCTCCGCGAGATCGAATCAGAAATGACGAGATCCGTAGAAGAACCAAGGTTACCGACATAGCCCAGTGGATTAGCAAGTTGAAATAGCAGTGGGCAGGGCACATAGGGCGGAGGACGGATGACCGATACGGTCGAAAAGTTCTCGAGTGGAGACCACGTACCGGTAAGCGCAGCAAAGGACGTCCACCCACAAGGTGGACAGATGACCTCATTAAGACCGTAGGATTGCGTTGCATGCAAGCCGCTTCCAACCGGTCTTATTAGATCTAGAGGGGAGGCCTGTGTCCAGCAGTGGACTTCCAATGGCTGAAATGATGATGATGATAACTGAAATAGAAGTGACTATATGGGGCGCCGATTGAATATGTATACATCATCATCGGACACAGCGGTGTGTTGTCCTAGGTACCGTAATAATATGTCACTTACCGTCATCGGTTTCTTGCATTATACTTTCGTATAAAGTTCCCAAAGTGTCGTCTTTATTAGTGGTATCAAATCTCAAACTAATAATAGTATTGATAAATGGTTGCCACTTGGTGTAAAAATTTGTGGAATTCTCCTTTTGCTTTTGCTCAAAATCCAAGTTGATCTGAAATGAAATAATTTGTTAGAAATGTTTAATATGTTTAACCGAATTCAGTAACCATGTACTTAACTAAACTTAACTCACCAATGTGTATCCACGTGGGTCATTAAGTATGTTCCACTCTTCTAAAAATTCGGCTACACTTTTTTGATTCGAGTGTTCCCTTAAGGGATATGTTGCTATCCAATATTCAATGGCTTGAGCCCAAGGTTCCACATTATTTTTCAGGAAAGCAATTTTGTCTTCTTGTTTATCTGCAAAATACATCAAACAAAATTAATAGGTGTTGTTAATAAAATACTCAACATGTCTAAAGCAGAATTAAACAAACCTCACGTTAACTGTTGACCATGACTATGAATTAAGATGAACATGTCAGCCTGTGGTCGCACGCTTCACCTAAGACGAGCACTGTAGCAGTATTCTGTATATTTGCTTACCTTGGTATGGTATATGAGTAGATAACATTATTTTAACCCCTTCGGAGAAGCTGCGAACACGGAGCCAGCACAGACGCCATTGTTCAGAAACCTGTGGTTATATTATAATATTTGCATATTTAATTATAATAATTGCATATTATATACATATAATACGTATTAACGTATAAGGATTAATCTGGTCAACTACTTAGCGTCTATTCTATCTACAATGTCTAAAGTAATATACATAATATAATTGCATGCTAACAATGAATTCAATTTATAAAAAAAATTCAATTCAACCTTTCAATTTGTCAATGAATTTGCTTTTTTTTGCTTCCAAGTCATCTTTTACAGTCTTAATTTTTCTTTTCTCACCAGATTTGTGTAAGGTGTTTCTTATTTTGTCCACCAACTTTCCTCTTGCAAACAGTGGTTTTCCAGAAAAAGATTCATTTTTTTTTACAGGTGCAACAAAGTAAGTTCCACTGGATTCTTTCGGAAACAGGACTATTATTTTTCCAGTGATCAAGTTATACTCTTCATGAGTAATTTTGCTGAAATATGACAAATATCTATAATAATTATGTATAAAAAACATGAATTAATCTCTACATAATCATACAATATTTTTTTTAAATCATTTTATTGGTAATGTTTTATTACAGGTCTATTTCAAAAAAATATATTAAAGTACTACTACATGTACCATACATATACTTACTAGTTAACAATTCTAGTGAATATATGCCGCACAATTATATCGACTAACTGGTTTCTGTGCTTATTGGTGAGCGTGCTATGCGAGGCATAATATGCTATTATACTGTTTCCATGCGGTGATGTGCTTAAGAGAGTCTTTAAGTCAAAGTCTGGGAAAGGTGGTCTTATAGGTGAAAATAAATGTTCAATTGGAATGTCCTCTAAAATATCTAAATCATCATCCACTGTAGAGTTTGTTACTGTGGTTGCAGTATTTGTCTGAAATTTGTACAGAAAATGTAAGAAAATAATAAAATGAGTAATTTAATAGATAGTTCCGAGCTTTCATAAAAAAACTACTCAACTTGTAGTATTATTTTTTGTCAACAATCTATTTGGATAGTTTCAAAGGCAAAGGCTGGCTTTCCAGACTTAAAAAAATCGGCCATGTCGGACTAGCGCACGAAGTGCTCTGTACCATTATCTATACAACATTATACACTTTAAAGAATTAAATCTAAATGTATTATGTATGCATTAAGTATTAAGTACCAAAAGGCAGAGGGGTACGCTTTGCAGTGTCGACTCCTTTTGGTTAGGTACTTAAAGTATGTATGTATCGGGGCAAGCTCCGATACAACAATGACATACAAAATGAAAATTTCAACTGTCTAGCTATCATGGTTCATAAGATATAGCCTGGCGACAGACAGACGGACAGCAAAGTCTTAGCAATACGGCATAGGGTCGCGTTTTTACCGTTTGGATATTACATGGAACCCTAAAAAAATTGATACTTAAGAACCCATACCCCAATAACTTTTATAAGTACTAGGTACTTACTAAAGCTTAGTAGGTAAGTACTTACATGATCAATGAAGAATTCTTCAATTTTGGATTTCACCAGAATTCTGTGCCCAACTAATGGGCACAGTTCTTTTAGAAAATCGTCACTGAGGTGTTTTAATTGGTATTTCTGAATTTCATTTTCTGAAAGAAAAAGAACCATAATTATTGTCATAGTTGAAATGAAAGTTACTACCTACCTACTAACTTAGGTGAATACGTGCTATGTGCCACAATTCATTGAAACAATTATCGAAAACTGAAGCTGTTTAACTAGTCATTTTGTGATTTTAACCTACCTACCATGGTTAATTCTATAGGTAAGTACGTTTAACAGTATACCTACAGACGCCCACTTATGTCATAGGTACCTAAGCCCGACCTGACTTTCAAATATGAAAACTACTTAGTCTAAGTAACGTTATCGGTCCTGTAATACTTTGCCTCACAGCTGAGGGTGGGCCTTCGAGAGTGAACCAGGTGAAATAGATCATATAAACATACATAGGTACTTACCTTTAAATTTCTGAATGACCGACTCTGGTACTTTCCATTCGCGCAGCAAAACTTCTAATTCAGTTTCGTCGTCCATTTAAAAGTTAAAACCACGCTACACACTCGAAGCACAGGAAAAATTAAAGAAACTGCCGCAAGACGCCGTTGCACTTAGAAATTGAAACACTATTGATTTAATAGAATTGAAATTATTGCATTTCAGATCAACTTGGATTTTGAGCAAAAGCAAAAGGAGAATTCCACGTGGCACCTTGCGCACCGCAAGCAAGTGCGGGCGGGGTCGGAGTTCGGACTCGGATCGGAAGTATTCGGTAGCCAATAATATACGACCCAGATAATTTACAGCACAATATGGCACAGTATGGTAAATTGAGTAGGTATCGGGACATACTGCTCATTTAGACGATTACGCGGCCGCGTAATAACTGCTTTATCGTGTTTATTAAAATCTCATTTGAACTCATATGACACAATGTTCAGTTTTTCTGTAATCTTAATATTGTAGTTACTTCGCTGAAACTGACTTGCGTGCTAGTAGAACAATAATAAACAGTACACTGTAATTTAACATGTATTCGTTATTACTAGTAGTTTTCCAAACAGTAGACCTCGCGGGTACATTTGTATTTTTTGACGTGATAATGTCTAATAAATCGATCAATGATGTTAATATGTCGAGATATGAAGACTTAATTTGACTCAAACAACTGCGTTGCTAAGCATAGCGACACATTTACCGCCCGAATATCGTTGGTAGGTAAACAAGGAATCATTTATTTAAGTATTTCTTTATTTATTTGCATAAGAAAAATAACATTACAGTTATAACCATTGCGTTACTTATCTTATCGTTACTTATAATCTAAGCAAATAGGAATTCAAATATCTATAAATTCTAATAATCTAAACAATGTATAAAACTTATGAAATAGTCTAATCAATATAGTAACTTTGGTCTAAACAATATAAGAACTTTGGTCTAAGCTATATAGGAACACAAATATAATCTAAGCAATATAGGAAATCAAATAAAGAAATTCTAATAGTCTACACAATATAGGAATCAAATATAAATTCATAATCTAAACAATATATAAGCTTAAGAACTATCTACGTAATATAGGAAACACAATTATTGGAATTCCAATAACATAAACAATTTATAAACTTAGGAGATATTGTATATGCAGTCTAAGAACGCAATTTTTGAAATTCTAATAATTTAAGTTGTTTTTTAAATAGTTAAAGTTTAAGTAAAAATTTGCGCAATATGCATTGATGTTTTAGCACAGATTTTCACTAAAAACAAGCGAGTTATCCCTGTTACACTAGTTGCTAAAGTACGGTAAGACGTTGATAAGAGACAGAAATAGCAACATTATAAAATTTAATCGGACAAAACTTAGTTAGGGTGCCAGTTCATTGGATTGAAAATTTCCCCAAAATGTTACGATATCTTCTCAATGTCAGTGATACAAACCGATATTTAAAATAATCAACAGTTTAGTAATAACGAATGAATTTGAGTAATAATAAATAAAATATGATGTAATTATGAAAAAAATATTTAATACAAAAATCTTATTAATTTATCCGTCCAGTATTTATGCGTTCTTGATAATCAAAATAATTATGATATTTCTCGATAATCAAAATAATTATACTTAATCATCAAAAACGTGTCATGAGGCGTTATTAATGTACGGCAGGATATTCCGTAAAATAATTCAAAAGCATTGTATGAAGAATCTTCAACATTGTTTTGAAAATTGCAGTGATGTTTTTTTTTACTCTGGAACAGTCGGAGTAAATAATTACAAATGTAACAGGCAGGCTACTTGAATGTAGCAGCTAGCATAGCCATCGCATGGCCACGCCGCGCCGCCACCCGCATCCGAGTTCGCAAGCTCTTGCCACGCACCGCACGCACCCCGCAGGGCCCGCGTACAGTCTGTGTCACTCATACATACCCATACCACGCAGTGCGCATTTTCATCACGTACCACTTGATTAATTATAATCAAGAAGAAGTATAACTTCTTTGATAATTGTAGCCCAATATGTACAAAACTATACCTGCACTTCAATCTCCGGACAAAGATACCTGATGCCGTCTAGCTATAACAGAACTATGATTAAACTAAAAGTAACAAAACGTAACCTATTTAGGCCTGATTCTGCTTTTTGATTCATAACTATCAATAATTGTATTTTTTTGAAATGATTGTTATTATTATTACCTATTTAAAATCGCTTTAGACGGTAATGCCGGTACTCTAGGTACCGGATTTGTTATTATTATCTTTGTTTTCTTGTATTTTGGTATTGAATAAAGTTATATTATCACGGTGTATTTCGTCTACGGCTATTCTATAATATCAAAAAAGTAATTATTGATTAGTTGAAATCTCCCATAATTATGGAGAAACAAAGTCATGTTTCACCTGGCAACACCAACTGTAAAATTATTCATTTTTAAAATCATGATATTTTATGAGATAGTTTCAATTAACACGAATGGTGTAAAACGTATTTACCTGTGGAAAGAAATTCCGGAAGCTTCTTAAAGAAATTGGGAACGGGATTTGCAGGTTTTTACTACACATTTCCCCATGTTTACTTTTTAAAATAATATTTTGACACCTGATATGTTCCACCATTTTGTTTAATCGCAACTGCGGCCGGTCAGCGCGGGTCGCCGGCACCGGCCGGCGGTTGGATGTCGCCGTCATAGACACGAATCTTCAGTTCTCGTGTATGATTTTTCAATGAAATCGATGAACGTCGGCTGCATGCACACAAAAGTGTCCCATTACGCTCATTGTACGAATGCGCCGCATTTATCTCTCTTTTACTCGATTCATCGATGTTTTGTTATGACGTCGCGTTAAACTATCGACCGAAAACCGACTTCACAGACCTTTTTTTTGAGAATGAGAATAAAATTGTATTATTTTGTCGTTTACAATCAACGAATTAAAATAAAATACACCACAAGTACAATAGGTACAACTTTTATGGTCGGATCACAATTATTGGGCGGCAGGCTATACCGTGTCGTGAATTATCGTGTTGTACATTATAGATGGGTACCCCTTTCCTTGGCGGTTTTATTATTCCTAACAAATCAAGACACTCGATTTACATAGAAGAGCAATTATTCTTGGATGAAGAAACACAACTTTCAACTTCAAATAAGTACTTACCTAAGTACCTACCTATCTATACAGTGAAACCTAGGGTTAAACTAGCGTGATTCGAAGATGCTTTCATAAATATTATTATGAATACTTTCAAGTTTAAATAAGTACTTACCTATACAGTAAAACCTAGGGTAAACTAGTAGTTCTCCGAACAGCATACCTCGCGAAAACCAGCTTTTATAGAACATTTATTTTAATCGGAAGTATAAAATCGCATCAAAATCGGTGTAGCCCGGTTAAAAAATGTTTAGAAACCTCCCATTTATGCTTATTGCAAATAAATTAATAAAGTGCATTTTCAAGTAACTCACAAAGTTGCACATCCAAAAATATTTTCAATTCCAACAGGCTTAAGGTTCAATTTCGTGGCGCATCTCTCTCGAAGCAAATAGGCGACGAATTATTTGAAACCCTGTAGCTCGACACGCATTCGATCGATTTGGTTCATACTCACAGATCTTATTGATATTTGGATAATAAACGATCTTACCAAAACCTATCAAAATCGGCCGATAAATGGCACCACAGTTTTTCGTCTTTTTTGAGAGAAATGTCAAATCGAATCACCAAACAAATATCGCCGATGACAAAAAACATTCTAAAATTATAAAAAATCTGAGTAAGTACCAAATTTCATCAAGATTCGTTGAAAAATGGTACATTGTACAATCCAATTGTAACATCCAGCCAAATTACCGCACCGAATGCAAATCGGCCATCTCAATGATGCCAAAGCATAGACGCTTCGCTCGCTCGGTCAACTAGCATGATTCGAAGATGTTTTCTTGTCAGCCAACTTCCAAAAACGGAATAGAAATAATAGAAATGGAAGAGGTTCTCAAAATTATTCATCTGTATGTTTTTCTTTAAAAAAATGTTTGTTCCTATGTTACCTAAGTACCTATCTCTGTCATTTATTTTGTCGACCGATACACGGGGTTCTTTTTTCAATCTGGAGAGGAAAGTTGCGAAATGGACGCATACATAAAAATGTACTTAGGTAATTTAGGTAGGTACTTTGGTTCAGTAGTTGTGAAGTGACTGCACCCCCCGTGTCTATCGTTGGACAGTGTTTTTGAAATAAAGCTAAGGTATCATGAAACACTTTTTTATATATAGGTAAATCATTGATGTATCTATATAATAAATAAAAGAGGACCCAGGACCCACGCTACCCTGAAGGACTCCATACATTATATTTGTTTCATTAGATCTGAATATTTCTTCTCGTTTATCGTTTATGACTTAATCAACTTCAAAACATTACCATGTACCTATCTCATATGCCTCTAACTTTATTAAAAAAATTCTGTGGTCGACAGAGTCAAAAACTTGTGGCATACATGTCACAAAACACTGCACATATTGGACTAGATTTATCACAGAGATACCAGAGGGATAATGTGGTCGATCGAGAAAAGAAAGAAAGAGATGCAATAATTTAAGATGGCATGAGTTAGAAAGAAACATGAAAAATATCTCGATTGAGTCGCTAGTTGCCGTGTTTTTCTCTCAGTAGTGTCAAATTCCAATAGATATTCGACAGTTTTGACAGCGCCGAGCAAGATTTCCCATACATTTTTGTGGTTGAGAATTGCCTCAAGCGACAACAGCGCTATCTCTCTAGTTGTAATAGCTCTGTGAGATTTATCAACATAGTTTAAAAACTTCTTTCATAAAATCATAAACTGCCATATTAATAGACTTATTTTTTCTGAAATTTTTTTCAGTGCGATAGGCCTGTAGCATTCCATTTTTCCCTATTATCTTTTTTAAATAAAGGTTTGACAATAGTTGTTTTCAAAGCTTTTGGGTAAGTGCCAATTGTAATGCATAATCTTATTTAATTATATGACTGAGGGGTATACGTAATTGATCGGATATCTTATTTTGATGTGTTGAGTTTCTTACTCCAATAAAAACTTACTTCAACTAAACATTTATTTTCTTAGATCAAAACGTTTGCACGTTTTGTTTTGCATCACAATAATTCTCAATTGAACAATGTACTAATTATTGCTACAAAACAGATTAATCTTGGTAAAGAAAACATTGGAGTACTAGGTTTAAAATTATTGTGTTTCTTACTTTGATGTTTTGAAATTCTTTCTCCAATAAAAAACTTACTTCAACTAAACATTATTGTCTCAGATCAAAACGTTTGCACGTCTTGTTTTGAATCACAAGAATTCTTAGTTGAACAATCTACTAATTATTGCTACAAAACAGATTATTGTTGGTTAAATACATTGGAGTACTAGGTTTAAAATTATTTTGTTTCTCGCTTAGATGTTTTGAGTTTCTTACTCTAATAAAAACCTTACTGCAACTAAACATTTATTTTCTTAGATCAAAACGTTTGCACGTCTTGTTTTGAATCACAAGAATTCTCAGTTGAACAATCTACTTATTATTGCTACAAAACAGATTATTGTTGGTTAAATACATTGAAGCACTAGGTTTAAAATTATTGTGTTTCTTACTTTGATGTTTTGAAATTCTTTCTCCAATAAAAAACTTATTGCAACTAAACATTTATTTTCTTAGATCAAAACGTTTGCACGTCTTGTTTTGAATCACAAGAATTCTCAGTTGAACAATCTACTAATTATTGCTACAAAACAGATTATTATTGGTTAAATACATTGGAGTACTAGGTTTAAAATTATTTTGTTTCTCGCTTAGATGTTTTGAGTTTCTTACTCTAATAAAAACCTTACTGCAACTAAACATTTATATCTTAGATCAAAACGTTTGCACGTCTTGTTTTGGATCACACAAATTTTCAGTTGAACAATCTATTAATTATTGCTACAAAACAGATTATTGTTGGTTAAATACATTAGAGTACTAGGTTTAAAATTATTGTGTTTCTTACTTTGATGTTTTGAGATTTTTACTCCAATAAAAAACTTATTGCAACTAAACATTTATTTTCGTAGATCAAAACGTTTGCACATCTTGTTTTGAATCACACGAATTTTCAGTTGAACAATCTATTAATCATTGCTACAAAACAGATTATTCTTGGTTAAATACATTGGAGTACTAGGTTTAAAATTATTTTGTTTCTTACTTTGATGTTTGGAGTTACTCATTCCAATAAAAATATGTCTAGAATCAAACATTATTTTTTCTTAAAAAAAAACTTTCTTAGTTTCTGATTTTAAGAATAGTAAATTATTCAAATGAAGAATATAATTAGTTGTTTCAAACATATATTCTTGGGTTAAGAAGTCATAAGTTTTAGTTCAAGTAGAAGGTCAAAGTTATTGAATCAAAGATTAACAGTTCTTGATCACAAACATTATTCTCTTACATTAAAATAGGAAAACATCTTAATTGAAAAAAAATACATATTTTTCAGACAACACCCAGATATTTTTGAAGGAAGAATAATTGTTTTAGCTGTAGTAAATATAATGAGAATAATATTGTGTTTCGAGGAGAGTATCATGTTTGTCGTTCCAAGACATTATTGTTAAGTCAAGCATTTATTTACTTGATATTAAACAATATTCCTGAGAATAAAAATATTCTTGGTGCAAAAAAAATTTTGCGAGCATTTTTTTCCGTGCATGTAAATAAACACGTTTCAGCTCTGGTTTGATTGACATTTATAATATATGTTTAACAGTTATTTTTTTAGTGGGATCGACATTTTGCAGGATTTATATTATTTTTTAGAATTTAGAATAATAGATATTTTGTTTTGATTTGTATATCTTAAGTATTAATAATATGGACTTTGTCTGAAGTAAATAAATTAAATTAAATTAAATTTTATTCGAAAGTGAATACTTCGAAATTAGTCGAAATCGGCTGAGCCATTTTTGATAAATCAACAATAATGTGAAAAATGTTACATCGATCCGAGCGAAATATTGCAAATTCTGTACACGGTTAAAGTCGGTCATGGTATTTTTTTGCAAAAAATAATTATACAAAACAGTATTTCGACTGACAACACAAATAATGATAAACCCCTAGAGTAGTACTAGAACACCAGTAACTTTCTCACTGGCAATTTAGATAGGCTAAATAATTATGTTTTTTTATTAATATGAATATTTTATAGTCTTCCACGTCGACGGTCTTTTCAAGTTTTGTGGTATAAGTAGGTATAACACAGACTTAAAGACAAAAAGCTATTAATAAATGGCACAAATGTAAATAAAGTTTTTTTCATCAAAGAGAAAATTATAGGAACTAATTTTGGCAGATCAAGTATGCTACTTTGGCGCCGCACCTGCGCATCTTTCGAGAATTGAATTCTAATAAGATTCTAACCAGTTCGCCGAGAACGGAACTTATGTGCTTACTCCGTCATACACTTAGCAGCTAAAGCTATGTAAGAGAGGTACATAAACATACCTCCCACCATAGCATATTTTTTTTACTCCTCTTTTTCGGACATTAGAAAAAAAATTTGGACCCCCCCTTGCACGAGCTATATATACGTCCGTGAAATAATCATTTGGATTTTATGTTTTTTGCATTAGTAAACTACCACAGATCTACCTGGTAAATAATTATACCTTATTACACAAAATGATACCTATCCTCAAAGGATTAAAGCACATTTTTGAGTAACGTACTTACGAAATTACACATACAAAAGTAGCCCTATTGAAGTTAGCATAAGGTTCAATTCCTTGGTACATTTTTCATCCGCTCTGTGTGCCTCCCGATGATGTGAGCTGGATAATATTCGAGACGCCTCGCGGCGCGCGCGTCGCTCCGTCTGGCGGCAGCAGATTGCAACTTTCGTGCGCAAAGCGGAGCGATCTTTCGGAAACGCGAGCTCTTAAAGGCACGGAAACAGAACTCATCCTTAATTAAGTATGTTTATGTTAAAAAAAATAAAAAAAAACGATAAAATTATTGTCGCAATTATATAAAATAAACCTACCCAGAGACCTACTACTTATTAACGATTTGTTACCAAAAAAATATTAAAACAAAGTCAGAATAAATTAAATTATTTCAACTCACAGAAAACAACAATGTGCTCCAAAACATTAAAAAAAAACAGGAAAAATTAAATTATAAATTTAAAAAACAATAACAAAACAAAACATACATAATATAATAATAAAACATAATTTAAAAAACAATAACAATACATAATTAATTAAGTTTCACAGAAATTAAGCTACGTTCCGCACGTTCAGTACTTGGATGGGTGACCGCGGGTGGCATTTTTCCAACTGAGCGCTACCGTGGCTCGGAAGACACGTTAAATTGTAGGTCCCGGGTGTTTTAACCCCTTAGCTATGTCAGAGGCCTTCAGGCGGCCTAGAAACTCTGAATAATCTAAAGTCATAATTTGCCATCATGTGACAGTCCGCATCTATCCTGATATCTTTCTTTCATCTTTTTAGGGTTCCGGGTTTAGCTATGTCAGAGGCCTTCAGGCGGCCTAGAAACTCTGAATAATCTAAAGTCATAATTTGCCATCATGTGACAGTCCGCATCTATCCTGATATCTTTCTTTCATCTTTTTAGGGTTCCGTACCCAAAGGGTATAAACAGGACCCTATTACTAAGACTCCGCTGCCCATCTGTCCGTCTGTCTGTCTCCAGGCTGTATCTCATGAACCGTTATAGCTAGAAAGCTGAAATTTTCATAGTTGATGTATTTCTGTTGCCGCTATAACTACAAATACTAAAAATAGAATAAAAACATATTTGAGGGAGGCTTCCATATAACAAATCTAAATTTTTAGCCGTTTTTCGCTCGATAGAAATAATGGCAACAGGTAGATGCTTGAAATATTCACAGAATATTTAGCTGCCTGCTTACTTTAATAATAAATTTTAGATGAAATTAAAATAAATATTTAAGGGGGGCTTCCATACAGTACGGAACCCTTTGTGCGCGAGTCCGACTCGTACTTGGCAGATTATTTTTATTTAGATCCTGGTGGATGCGTTTTCTCTGTTCCACACCATAATTACCCCAGATTTTCAAAAAATCTATTTAGATGAATGAATAAAACTGTTAAGAAAGTGCAACTTAACAAATATAACAATCCACCAAGTGCGAACCGAACTCGCGCTCGAAAGAAAGCGAAAAACGGCAAAAAAATCAGGTTTGTGGTATGGGAATTTATATTTATTTTATTTTGTTTTTAGTACCTAAGTATTTGTTGTTATAGCGGCAACAGCATCTGTGAAAATTTCAGCTATCTATCATGGTCTATGAGATACAGCCTGGTGACAGACAGACAGACAGGCAGACAGACAGTCAGACAGACGGACAGCGGAGTCTTAGTAATAAGGTCCCATTTTTACCCTTTGGGTACGGAACCCTAAAAAAGCCAAAATCTTTAAAACCAGATCCAATTCAGAACTTCCATGAATATATTCGAAAACTATGGATTTGAAAATATAGAAATCCGCAGAAATATACAGAGCAACAGAAAATAATATATTTGTTTTTGTAGACCTGTGTTAATTAACCACGGTACCACTAGATGGCGTTATACCGTCTTAAAACGCGCAAACGCTTCGCTCATGTGTTATCGTATATTTAATAACTTCAACTATGCCAACAACTTATTTTTTATTACTGCGATGTATGTACAAAACCGAAAACATTTTTGAAAAAGTCACATCGGACTAATTTTAGTCTGAATTGGCTTAGTTATAATTTGAAAATTAAAATAGAATCTCATCTAAAACTAAATTCCTTTAGAATGTTGTAAGTATGTTCTTGTAGCTAAAATTTTAGGATTTTCTACAGAACTCTTGGCCCCCGTGTAGGTCTCAATTCTTTTGGTGGCGACACTTTGGCTCCCATTTCACATTTATGTTTTTGATGAGATATCATAACTTTTTGTTCAGAAATAGTTATTAGTTACATCATGATACATTTATCTCTGAAAAAGTTATCCAGTATTTATTATATTACTATTACAAATGGCATGGTTCATCTATCGAAAATCTCAGTGCCTCGCGACGCTACCGCCATTTGTTAGGAAAAATGTACAATTTGTTAATAGTACTAATTATCAATAATTTTCAGTTTTTAGATTTTTTCCTTTGTATACCTATGACCGATAGTCTACCTTGATGCCAAATAAATAAAAGTATCAAGTTTCGAGGTCATCTAGAAGTGGGTTAGGTTTTTGATCTATAAGTCAGTCAGTGAATCAGTCAATGAAACACGAAAAAAAAAATTGAAATTGTATCTACCTAGCCTTGCCGATAGCCAAAATAATTTAAATACGTTTTCCATAATAATTACACTATTAGTTGTTTTTTTCTGCCATCTACCGTAGAGTAGAAGAAGTACGTTTTACGTTACTGTCTGATGTTGAGTAGTAAAATTAATAATTGTTAAATGGGCCGAATTATAAAAGTAGGTGGATTTGAAGTTAGATACAAGCTTCGCAATATGCAATCTGGACTATTCAGACTTTGTGAAGCTCACATCGCTGATTGGGTATCGTGCAACTTGTAGCTAACTTAACATCCGCCGACTTGTACGAGTACTCGTATAATGACCCTGTTGCCTTTATCTTATTACGAATCTTTTTTAGTTATTTCTGACATCTATCGGCGATTAGCAGAACTAAATTTTAGGTAGTCGCTAAAATTTGTATCGAGTAGGAGAACTAAACTTTAAAATAGCGACGTCTAGCCGCAACCAAGTGAAGCATTACTTTGTTTTTTCATTTGGGATCTTCTCCTCCTGTATAACATAGGAGTCAGGAATCCAGCTTCGAGGCGAACCTCCTTACTGGGGCTGGACGCTACACCACACTGGGTGTAGGGCATTGTAAAGGGAGGGCGCGAGTACCCAATCCCGACCGCGAGGTCGGGCGGCATCTCTCAGCGCCCTCTCCCCGCCATTCTGGCAGACTATCGTCGGCCGTCTTGGCATTGTGGTTCTCAGATTCGGAGTCCTCACAACCTGCAACCGCCGGGTGCAGGCGGCATCTCCTCCTCTTCGAATGGGTGTCGACGTGACGCACGTCGATCCGGTGGCGTACCCGGTCAGGCGAACGCAGCTTCAAATGGTTGAACTCGGGAGTAAACTCGACCAAGTCCAACTGAAGCGCGGAGCAATGCTCTCTCAACCTGCCGGTCTTGTAGCGATGCGGAGATGGGGAGTGGGATCGCTGGCCCGGCTCAAGCGCGCCGCCGCGCGAGCCAGGCACCACGTCTCTAACTGCCCCTTTGGTAGGCGGTCGTCGAGCGATGTGTCGACGACGATGATCGAGCGGCGTCGAGCTCACGCGTAAGGCGGAGCGACGCCTACTCGGTAGGTCCCGTGGTGTGCCTCTAGGCACAGGTATGCAGTGAAGCGGCGCCGGGGGAGAGGCTCGACCCCGGCCGCCGAGGCAGGCCCGCGTAGTGGCGGAGCCCGAGGGGGGCCGCGCGTCGCATAAGCGACAGCAGCGGCACCAAGGCTGGACGTCGCGACGCTGGGCGTCGCGAGATGAGGGTCAGGTGATGGGGCGCGATGCGCAGGAAAGTCAGGTGGTTGTCAGGTCCGGTAGTGTGCGCCCCGATCAAAGTCGAGGGGCGCGAGGTCTTGATGGTGGTAAGCGGCCCGCATGAGCCCACTCGGTGAGGGGCACACGAGTTGGCGGAGCGGGTCGCGCCGCAGTCGCGTCGGGTCGTCGACTCATCAGGTCGCCGCGCGCGGCGTCGCCGGGCACCAACCGGGAGGCGGCGCGTCAGCGGGCCTGGCGCCAGCACGTCCCTGGTCACGTCTGCGGGGTTGTGGCCTGGACTACGTCGACAGGCCGCTGGAGTGTGCGTCGCTCGATATACGAGCGGCGCGGTGTGCTCGGGGCGCATTACGCGCACTCGCCGATGCGTCAGTCTAAGTCGGCAGGCGCCGTGTGCGCTTGGGCCGAAGAGGGTGGTTTGCTAGGCCGCCCTCTGGTCGTTTTCAGGTATTGTATCGGGGGAGGCGAACCTCGACCCCGATGGTGGCTTCAGATGCGGCGCGTCTCGGTGGTGTCGCCTCGTCCGCGGGCCGGTGGGTTTCCCGCCCGACGGCGTGCACTCCGTCAGGACATGGAGCCATGCAGCCCTCGGTCGAGGCAAGGCAGGCGATGGCGCGCCGGTGCGCCAGGCGAGCGACCGCTCGGGCCCGGCGCTGGTTGTCTTGTCAGGTGTGGATGGACAACGCGGAGCAAGCTCGACGCGTCGTTAAGTGGTAGCAGTGATGGAGGGACGCGATGCTCGTTCCGGGACAGGTCGCGCCCGGGCACAACAGCCGGCGGCGTAATCACGCCCCTCATAGGTTAATCCAGGGCGGCCGCGGCTAGGTCGACATTTGCGGGGCAAATGCCAGTTCAGCAGGCGGCCGCAAGCTGGCGCACGGTGCGCACGAATGCGCTCGGTGCATGGGTGCGGCAAGCCAGGGCGGCCCGCTCGACGTCGCTAGCAGACGGAGCGAGGCCGCGGTCGGCGGCGCGCACGTGGACGGCGTGTTTCTGTAGGCGCTCGATCGCTGCGGGGTGGGGGGGGGACCCGCAAGGGCCCGCACCCCCGCCCGTGGTCGCGGTTTACAGAAAGACTGTAGTCTCAAGCGCGTGTTGGGAGCCCGAGCTCTCGACCAAGCACGGCGAGACCATAAATTACTTTGTTCTTGTTACAGGTCGCGGCATATAAGTCTAGCGCTGAGCGAAGTGTGGAGGGGGTGGCTGCGCATGAGTTTAGTATGGCGCTCAACATGAGCAGCCACCCCTCCACAGTACCCTCAGCGCTAGACTTACGTGCCGCTACTTGTATTATAGGTACATATTAACCTTCCTCTTGAATCATACTCTATAATATCTACGCAACAAAATCCGTTGCGTAGTTTTATAGATAAAAGAATAGATAGGTAAACCTAGATGTGAGTTTTATTATATCATAAGCATAGGTACATAGGGACAGACAGACAGCGGGAAACGACTTTGTTTTATACTATGTAGTGATTCTAGTTTATTTTATTATTATGGAAACTGACGTAGTTTTCACACATTTTAATACTTTAAATAACGTAAATGCACTTACGTTCATTTTCATAGTTATTAGGTACCTACACATGACTATAGTTTCGATCGCATCCTTCGGCGATCTTTTTCAAGTTGAGGCAAGTACTAGTGCGCGGAGCCGTCTCGCAATGCACTAGACTTGAAAAAGATTGCCAGAGCTTCTTATTAGAGCTCTACAGAATCTCTACAGAGCCACAGTCCCTAAGTGAAAGTAGTAAAAAAATGTCCGAGCGCCGTCATACATACCGACTTAGATATTTACATTACATAATTCACAATGACCCGTTTTCTCGAATCTCAACGTTATGTCACCTAATTAGTGCTTGTAACCGAGCACTTTGGCATCGCGCGGCATTGTAAGTCGGCTTGCAATCGCCTTACGACTAACTAAAAAGCCTGCCCAGGGCAGGGTTTTCCCTCGGACACTTTTTCTGCACGATTGTGACTCTATAGATATTTGCTCGAAGGCAATAAACGAATAATATTTTAATGTTAAACGAATAATATTTTAATGTTAACGCTTCGTTGGACTTCCGGCCGACCCAAACATAAATGCCACTACAGCTGCCCGTATCGAGGATGTAGCACTCCTGGAAACAAAGCAATTCAAAGTTGTAATATCATAATTATTTTTCGCAAAAAATGGCAAAACTAACTTCCATCGTGTACAAAATTCGAATAGTTCGCTCGAATTGGTGTAAGCAATTATTACATTATTGTCGATATTTCAAAAATATCAAACTAAAAAAAATATTGTATCCTCCTCTTTTTGGAAGTTGTTTAAAAAATAAAGAAAAGCTTTTACTTGATCTCGTGATTATTTAAAAATACTCAATCATTTAAATAAATGATAAATGTAATACCATAGACTACTTAAGTGCAGCTGAATCTATGGTACGGCGCCGTGGTGGTCTAGTGGTAATGACACCCACCTTACAATCATGAGGTCGTGGGTTTAAATCCCGGTCCAGTACCAATGAATTCCTTGGAATTTATATACATAATTCCACATCACTGGCTTTTCGGCGAAGGAAAACATCGTGAGGCAACCTGCATACGTTGTAGAAGAAATTTGATGGCGTGTGTGAATCCACCAACCCACACTGGGTCAGCGTTGTGGATATGGCCCAATCACCCTTCGTCAGTAGGCCTACGTCCTGCAGTAGGCTATTAAAAAAGCTGGTACAGTACAGTATCTATTTTATGGTAATGGTAATACTTAGGTACTAACTTTTGCCCGCGGCTTCGCCCGCGTGTCTGTGATTTTTGTGCTATCCCATCGGACCGCGGACGGAACTTTTTTATTTCGGGAGGGATAAAAAGTTGTGTTCGAGTAAGGAAATGCATTGCAAAATATTGCGATAACATCACAACTTCGAAACGTGTAACAATTGAGTAAAATTAAACCATAACATCTCGTCCATCGACGGAGAAAGTTAATCCCGCGGGCTAACTTGACGCCAACGCCATCTAGTTTAAATTATAGTAAACTACTTAGATTAAAACCTTTGCTTTTAGAATTGATTTTTTTTAAAAAAAATTTTATTTTTTATTTACATTTTAATTACATATGAATTTACATTTACATTTATGAATTTTCATTTAGCTTATTTACAGTTTAGACAGTAACCTATGTCAATTTTCGACCTGTGCACTATATCTTTGACAAAAATCAAGTCGATCGGTTGCTCTGTTGCTGAATGCGTGAAAGAGGAACAAACCAACAAACACACGTTCGGATAATTGATCGAGCGAACAAAGTGAGAAAGATCTTCGTTTCAACACGGCGATTTTGCTTTCGCCTGTCCAGGTGTTCTTGGTTTTCGTATACAGGCCGCATTTTTCAACGGACCGCGACGAAACTTGGTACAGGGGCCTTACTGCGTAAGCGCTCTGACGTTCGGCTCCGCTTTTTCTCCTGCTCGCGCCAATTACTCACGCCACGAGAGCGAGCGAGAGGGAAAGCGAAGCCGAACGCCAGAGCGCTTACACAGTCAGGCCCCTGGTTCTATACATTAATATAATTTTTTTGACGTCGGTGATTTTTGATTGGGGTGATTTTTCCCTCTTTTAGGTTAATCTAGACAGGGTTATCTGCTTGCCCTGTACTAAGTCAAAAGAGGCTGATTAAGACCATCATTATGAATAACTTTTACTATGGGGCCAACTCAAAAATTACCAACACACAGAGTACCTAATCTTATTAAGATTTGCGAGCATGAACCAAATTGGCCAAGAGCGAGACGAGATATAGGCTTATTAAGAGATAGGGGTCACGAAATCTACTGTTCGGAGAGCTACTAGATTACAATAAAAATTATAAAAATATAACTTACTAAAAATACAAGCTTTTGATATCCTGGATATCATGTAGCAGCCTCGTGCTAGCCAAGACAAGTAAAACGAGCCCAAACACGACGGGTCTATCTTGTTTGGTACAGGAGTTCCTATGGCCACCTTCCGACTCCATCATCAGATCAGCTCCATGGTACCATATTATTGCATTGTCATGCGATATACATATGCGTGCAAAATTTCAGCTCAATCGGAAACCGGGAAGTTGGTCAAATGTAACTTGCAAGATGACACCCGAACTTATAAAACATACCTCCATACGAGTAGGTAGGTACAGTACATCCATTGCAAGTTAAATAAAAGCTCGTAAAATTAGTAAGGAAGTAAGTCTCTAAAAGATTGAGTATTGAAATTAAATACGTAGGTACCTTGGTATGAAGTAGTTCTTTTGTAAATGGTTTCGGTAGTTTTTTGATCTGCACAGAGCCTGAGGCGTCCGATATTTCTGCCAAAACCACTTCTTGAGTCGCTCCACGCTCGAATTCCTGGAAAAAGTACAAATAATATAAGTACTATATTAGGCCATTTGTTTATTTATTTATTTAAAAAAAAAGGAAAAATAACTTGTTCCATTTATCGCGTTCTGTAGCCAAATCCCGCCAACCTTCCCGGAAAGTGTCAAGATCGTCACGCCAGCGTCTTTTAGGCCTTCCTTGCTTTCGTCTGCCCTCCGGTACCCACTGTGTGACGATCCTGGCCCATCTCTCGGGGTGCATACGAACCACATGACCCGCCCAAGAACGCGATAAATGGAAGAAAGTGGGGGAGACCTTTGCCCAGAAGTGGGACAGCATAGGTTGAGAAAAAAAAAACTTGTTCACGTCTTTTATTTCACCCCATGAAAATTGCATACACGTTTATAAAGTCACTAGCGACCCGCCCCGGCTTCGCACAGGTGTATTGTACATATAAACCTTCCTCTCGAATCACTCTATCTATTTAAAAAAAACCGCATCAAAATCTGTTGCGTAGTTTTAAAGAAATAAGCGTACATGGGGACAGACAGTCAGGGAAGCGACTTTGTTTTATATCACTACAAATCATGTATTGCTCCACTTAAACAGGGTTATTTCTAATCAATTAGCATCCTTTTTTAGGGGCTAATTCTGTACATCAAAACTTACAACTTTTGTTCTGCGACTAAGAAATAACCCTGTATAATCGCTCGAATTCCTGTAAAAAGTAAACATATAGACGTGTGTATTATAGTAGCTATAAGATACCTACAAAAAATACCTATTGTGTAAAATATTGCACGCCCGAAAAGGGTAAGGTAAAATCACGATTTTTGTATGGGCGTTTTGTTTTGTTTTTTGTATGTAATTTTGTTGTTATAGCGGCAACAGAAATACATCATCTGTGTAAATTTCAACTGTGCAGCTATCACGGTTCATGAGATAAAGCCTGGTGACAGACAGACGGACAGACAGACAGCGGAGCCTTAGTAATAGGGTCCCGTGTTTACCCTTTGGGTAGGGAACCTTAAAAATTATTACCTCATCATCTCCTCCGTCTTCAGCATCAGCCACTGAGGCCTGGTCTCCGGAACCGAGAGCTTCAAAGAACTTCTCGTAGTCGCCATCGTGGGAGTCCGCATCTGTAGTATAAATACAAAATGTTTTATTTAGCAGAAGATTACAGCGATACGAAAAATCGGCCTAGTACGAGTAGGACTCGCGCACGCAGGGTTCCGTACTGTATGGGAGCCCCCCTCAAATATTAATTTTATTCCGTTTTTAGTATTTTTTGTTATAGCGGCAACAAAAATACATCATCTGTGAAAATTTCAGCTTTCTAGCTCTAACGGTTTATGAGATACAGCCTGGTGACAGACAGACGGACGGACAGACGGACAGCGTAGTCTTAGTAATAGGGTCCCGTTTTAACCCTTTGGGTACGGAACCCTAAAAAAAGAAATTAGGCATTTGGAAAACTTTCCATTCTCAACCACGGTAATGATATCTACAGTATTCCGTCTTCATACAAACGGTCGGAACGCGAATCATACATACGCGCCTCGGAGCGGGGTATGCTCTCGGTATACTAGTCAGTCGCGGCGCGCAGTAGTGATGAACGAACGTATGAATTTGTAACAAGTAAGCGTGTGATTTACGTTTTTAGGGTTCATCGTTTTACTACGGAATCCTAAAAACAACATCAAAAAACACATGTATTTTTTTATGGAACGCTTTCTTTTTCATTCACAACTTTTACGGAACCCGTACCCAAAGGGTAAAAACGGGACCCTATTACTAAGACTCCGCTGTCCGTCTATCTGTCTGTCTATCTGTCTGTTTGTCTGTCTGTCACCAGGCTGTATCTCATGAACCGCTATAGCTAGAAAGCTGAAATTTCACAGATGATGTATTTTTGTTGCCGCTCTAATAACAAATACTAAAAACAGAATAAAATAATATTTAAGGGGAGCTGCCATACAAAAAAAAATGTAAATATTTAGCCGTTTTTCGCTCGATATCAATAATGGTAACAGCTAGATGCTTGAAATATTCACATAATATTTAGCTCCATTAATTTAATAATAAATAATCAAACTAAAAAATTTAAGGGGGTTCCTATACAGTACGGAACCCTTCATGCGCGAGTCCGACTCATACTTGGCAGATTTTTTACATCTAATATATAAATTAGAAAGAAACTCAAGTAGGTAATGTGTAAGTAAATGAAATGAAAATACTGGAGGCGGGCAGCCCTAGCGCGGGATACGTTCCGCGTGCCCACGTGGCGCTGTAGGCATATATTTCAAGGCCAGGGCAGAGTCACAATACTGTTAGATACCATTATACTGTATATTTCACCCCTATTTCAGTTGGGAACTCGGTTCTTGAAGTCGTTGACTCGTACGTCTACCTAGGACAAGTGGTCCAGTTAGGTTAGGTTAGGTTAGGTTAGGTTAGATACCATTATACTGTATATTTCACCCCTATTTCAGTTGGGAACTCGGTTCTTGAAGTCGTTGACTCGTACGTCTACCTAGGACAAGTAGTCCAGTTAGGTAGGTCCGACTTCAAGAAAGAGGCCAATCGCCGAATCCAACTCGGCTGGGCAGCGTTCGGAAAATTGCGTAGCGTCTTCTCGTCCGACATACCTCAGTGCCTCAAGTCGAAAGTTTTCGACCAGTGTGTGTTGCCAGTGATGACTTATGGCACAGAAACGTGGTCTCTAACTATGGGCCTTATTGGTAAGCTTCAAGTAGCCCAACGAGCCATGGAGAGGGCTATGCTCGGAGTTTCTCTGCGAGATCGAATCAGGAATGAGGAGATCCGTAGAAGAACCAAGGTTACCGACATAGCCCAGCGGATTGGCAGGTTGAAGTGGCAATGGGCAGGGCACATAGCGCGGAGGACTGATGACCGATGGGGTCGAAAAGTCCTCGAGTGGAGACCACGTACCGGCAAGCGCAGCGTAGGACGTCCACCCACAAGGTGGACGGACGACCTCATAAAGACCGTAGGATCGCGCTGGATGGAAGCCGCTGCCAACCGGTCTTATTGGAGGTCTTTAGGGGAGGCCTATGTCCAGCAGTGGACGTCCGATGACTAAAAAAGAAGACTATTATACTGTGCATCAAGTGTTGACAACTCAATACCGTACTTACATTGCTTATGGGCCTAATCATACAAGTCGATGGATGTGAAGTTAGCTTCAAGCTAAGCGAAACCCAAGCCTCGCGTAGCTGTTATGAACTTCAGTCAGGATTGGATATTGCGCAGCTTGTAGCTAACTTCACATCCGCGAACTTGTATGATTCGGCCTTTTTTACGAGGGGGGAAATCTTCCCTATAAGAAGCAATAGTCTTACTTCCGCCAAGATATTGATGGCTCTACCTGTTTTGTTTGTTGTGACCAAAACGTGACCTAAATAATTTATTAACTTACCAAAAGTGACCAAAGGCGACCAACAGTAACCAAAAGTTACCAAAATATGAGCTATTTTCAGAAAGTGATAAATTCTTTGCCTTGGCTGACATCAGTAAACTAAGTAACTAACGTGACCTATGTGACCAAAAGTGACCAATAATAACCAACAGTAACCATCAATGATAAACTTCGACCAACTATAGCTAACTATGATCAACTATGACCAACAATGACTAAAAGTGACCAAAACTCGTCATTCTCACCAATAATCTCAACAACTGTGACCAAACTCACCAATAATCTCTATATGCGCTCTCCCGTTATGGTCCTGATCGCGCAATAGATTAGCGACAGTTATCGCCTTGTAGGCTACTCGTCATACTTATACACATACTCACCTACATAATATATATTTCACATATATTTATAATACTTTTATGAAACATAATATTTAACTACATTAATATAAACATAAAATATTATATACATAACACAAGACATTTATTCATATTATACATTATTTACACATACAGACAGACATA
The DNA here is from genome assembly GCA_964007245.1 of Hypomecis atomaria. Lineage (NCBI taxonomy): Eukaryota > Metazoa > Arthropoda > Insecta > Lepidoptera > Geometridae > Hypomecis > Hypomecis atomaria. The sequence continues at coordinate 32,294,128 of OZ023279.1, forward strand.
CTAAACCATTCCAAATTAATCTTATATATTTATTTACGTAATTATAAATTCATTCCGAACGATATTTATTTCATACTTTATATAAGGATTCGGAATCATTGGAAACGCGCGATTGACTTTCCAAGCGGCCACAGCATACCGCGTAGTTTCTACGGCAGCCTGGCGCTAGACCGGCTAGGAGCGAGCCTGCCGCGCCGACCTTCACGCGCCCTCTGCCGGCAGTCGAGAAACATCCACACTGAATTGCGCTCGCGCGCCGTCCGACTTATTCTACTTACCGATATTTGTTTACTACGAACTTTTATATTGTCACTCGTACTCCTTCTATCTTATAATATATGTGTATGGTGTGTTATACCTACGCGGTAATAATAAATACGGAACATTCTAATAGTGCAGTTGTTATTCGACGACGCAACATACCGCCGACCCACATACCTACACTGGTGAACCCTAAAGGACACGAAAATGAGTGACAGTGAACAAATTCAGGAACCATTAAACTGTGAGTCCGATTTTAAACCATATAATACTGCAAAATCGGAAAGTGAATCGGACAATATCACCACGCGCCGGTGCAGAAAAGTGCGCGTTTCCACTGCACCCATCCGGCACGTCACAGTGAAAGTGCCTCCGTTTTCGCCGGATGACCCAGAAATATGGTTCGCGCTCTTGGAAGGGCAATTTCACAACCATGGCATTACCGATGACGTCATAAAATTCAACAACATCATCACGCACCTGGATATGCAGCATGCTAAGGAGGTGAAAGACGTTATTATAAGCCCTCCTGCGAAAAATCAGTACCTCAGACTGAAGACGGAGCTGATACGGCGACTCACAGCATCACGTGAACGCAAGGTCAAGCAGTTGCTGACCCACGAACAGCTGGGAGACCGGAAGCCATCGCAGTTCCTGAGGCACCTCCAGGATCTGGCAGGACCGGATGTTCCGGACGAGTTTATCAAGTCCATATGGTGTAATCGTCTGCCCAGCAGTATCCAGACCGTGCTGGCATCACAGACTTCGCACAACCTGGAAGACCTGTCAAACCTGGCCGACCGCATCCTGGACATCACCTCCCCGCACAGCGTCGCAGCGACGTCCCCCAGCCCCGCACGCCCTCAGCCATCTAGCGAGATCGCGGAGCTGAAGAACATGGTGGAGCGTCTCGCTCTGAAGCTCGACGAACATACTCGCGCAGGATGCAGTTCCAACAGACCCAGACCGCAGCGCCGTCGTTCTTCGTCCGGCTCGAGACCCCGATCCCGCTCGAACTCCAGCTACTGACGATTCCCGGTGTGCTGGTACCACGCAAGGCACGGAAGCGACGCACGCAAGTGCATTAAGCCTTGCGACTTCAAGAAGTCGGAAAACTCCGTGGGCAGTCGCTAATGGCGGCTGACGATTGCCCAACTTCAACTGGTCGCCTCTTCGTGACGGACCGTGGCTCCAACACCCAGTTCCTCGTGGACACCGGCAGTGATCTCTGCGTGTACCCTCGATCTGCACTGCGGGAGCGACGGAACAAGACCGGCTATCAGCTGTGTGCAGCAAACGGGACCAGCATCGACACTTACGGCTACGTAGAACTGTGCCTGAATTTAGGCTTAAGGCGTAACTTTGCCTGGCGCTTTACTGTAGCAGACGTGACTAAAGCTATTATAGGTGTAGACTTTCTGAGCCACTTCAATTTGATTGTAGATTGTAGGAATCAGCGCTTAATAGATAATACCACTACATTAACGTCCAGTGCTTTTACGGCTCACACTGATGTATTTTCGGTTAAGACTTGGTCAGGCGACACGCGATATCATGCGATTCTCGGTAATTTCCCTGAGATTACCCGCCCTTCAGGCACTCCAATGATTCCGAAACACAACACTACACATCACATCAGAACAACACCGGGTCCTCCTATATCATGCACTCCCCGCCGACTAGCTCCGGACAAACTGAAAGTAGCTAAGCGGGAATTTGAACTCATGCTCAGTAGCGGCACAGCGCGACCTTCCGAGAGTCCATGGGCTTCCCCTCTGCACCTTGCGCCTAAAAAAGATAACGGCTGGAGACCTTGCGGTGACTACCGCATGCTCAATGCACGTACCATCCCAGACCGTTATCCGATTAGGCATATCCACGACTTCGCGCACAGCATATCTGGCTGTAGGGTCTTCTCAACAATAGACCTTGTTAAGGCCTATAATCAGATACCTGTGCACGAAGACGACATTCCGAAGACCGCTATTTCGACCTCATTTGGCCTGTATGAATTCCCATACATGACCTTTGGATTGCGAAATGCCGGTCAGACCTTCCAGCGTTTTGTGGATGAGTTGACGAGAGGCCTCGACTTCTGCTTCTGCTATCTGGACGACTTTCTGGTCTTCTCGAAAACAGAAGCGGAACACGAAGCTCATCTCCATCAACTCTTCACACGCATGAAGGAATACGGCATTTTGCTCAACACTTCAAAGTGTGTCTTCGGAGCCAGCGAAGTATCTTTTCTAGGGTATCGAATCTCATCTTCCGGCACGAAACCCTTAGATACAAAGGTCGAAGCTATCAGGAACTTCCCCCCGCCCAAAACAGTGAAAGAGCTCAGACGCTTCTTAGGGATGCTTAACTTTTATCGGCGTTTTCTACCAAACGCAGCTAAAATTCAAGCACCCCTACACGCATTCCTAACCGGCTCAGTTAAAGCGTCCCACCCAGTCCATCTTTCTGGCGATGCACTCTCTGCCTTTGACCAGTGTAAACAGAATCTGGCCAATGCTGCACTACTTGCACACCCAGATTGCCAAGCCAAACTCGCCCTCGTAACGGACGCATCTGACCTGGCAATGGGCGCAGTACTGCAACAGCTGGTTGACGGCGTATGGCAACCACTCGCATTCTTTTCGCGTAAGCTTAGTCCAGCGCAACAAAAGTACTCGCCATACGACCGTGAACTTTTAGCCATATACGACAGTATTAGGTACTTTCGCCACATGTTGGAGGCTCGACATTTTGTGGTATATACCGACCACAAGCCCCTCAGTTTCGCTTTTAGTGAGCGAAAGGCAAACTGCTCTCCACGTCAATTTCGGCACCTTGATTACATCTCGCAATTCACGACTGACATACGTCACATATCTGGTAGCGACAACGTTGTCGCCGATACGCTATCCAGAATCGAGGAATTGCAGATGCCAATTGACTGGAGCTTACTGGCTAACTCACAAGCCTCTGACCCTGAAATGGCACAGCTTCTTGGTGGTGAATCTTCACTCCGCCTCGAAAAGTTAAAATTGCCAAACTGCCAAACTGAGCTCTATTGTGACGTAAGCCTGGCTTCACCAAGACCTTTCGTGACCAAACCGTTTCGAAAACAAGTTTTTGACAGCCTTCATAACTTGAGCCACCCAGGCGCAAAAGCTTCGGCTAAATTAGTTGCTGAGCGTTTTATTTGGCCTGGGGCGCGCAAAGACTGTCACGAGTGGTCACGAAAATGCTTGGCATGCCAGCGAGCTAAAGTGAGTCGACATGTGTCATCACCATTGGGCACTTTCGACTTACCTCGCTCTCGATTTGCTTACGTCCATATAGATATTATAGGTCCGATGCCACAGTCTCAAGGCCATAAATACTGCCTTACTGCGGTTGACCGATTTACACGATGGCCGGAGGTCACGCCAATGCCAGATATGACAGCTGAAACTGTTGGCAAGGCGCTGGTATCATGGATATCCAGATTTGGATGTCCACTCGATATCGTGACCGACCGCGGGGCCCAGTTTGAATCCGCGCTTTTCCAATTCCTTGGAAAAATGGCTGGATTCAAACACCGCAGAACAACCGCGTACCATCCAGCGTGTAATGGCTTAGTGGAAAGATTTCACCGTCAACTTAAGGCAGCAATAATGTGCCATGCTGACAGCAACTGGGTAGACACCTTACCCTTAGTGCTCCTTGGCATCAGAAGCTCATTTAAAGAGGACCTACAAGCTTCTTCGGCGGAATTGGTGTATGGCGAGACGTTACGTCTTCCGGGAGAATTTTTCCAACCCACAATCGAAGATAGTACCGATATTTCGGACTTCGCGACTCGTCTACGCCGCTTCGCTGCGAAGCTTCAACCTCAGCCCGCTTCTCGGCACAACAAAAACAAAATCTTTATCTTCAAAGATTTGTCCAACTCGAGCCACGTCTTTTTACGCGACGATGCAGTGAGAGGTGCATTAAAACCTCCCTACACCGGCCCATACGAAGTTCTCGAGAGGGGGGATAAAATTTTCAAAATTTTGCTTAAGGGCAAAGAAGCAACTGTCTCAATTGACCGGCTCAAACCAGCCTACTTTTTGACAGACCCCGCTCCTTCCCATACTCCTACCCCCACTACTACTACTCCATCCCCACCACATCCTAGGCCTTTACGGCAACCGGATATTCCAGCACCAGTACCTATCCCAGTTCCAGTCCCAGTCCCAGCTCAGGGCACAAAGAAGACGCGTTCTGGTCGTACGGTCCGTTTTCCCGATTTTTATCGACCGTAGTCACGGTCTGGAGGGGAGTGATGTAGGCTACTCGTCATACTTATACACATACTCACCTACATAATATATATTTCACATATATTTATAATACTTTTATGAAACATAATATTTAACTACATTAATATAAACATAAAATATTATATACATAACACAAGACATTTATTCATATTATACATTATTTACACATACAGACAGACATACTAAACCATTCCAAATTAATCTTATATATTTATTTACGTAATTATAAATTCATTCCGAACGATATTTATTTCATACTTTATATAAGGATTCGGAATCATTGGAAACGCGCGATTGACTTTCCAAGCGGCCACAGCATACCGCGTAGTTTCTACGGCAGCCTGGCGCTAGACCGGCTAGGAGCGAGCCTGCCGCGCCGACCTTCACGCGCCCTCTGCCGGCAGTCGAGAAACATCCACACTGAATTGCGCTCGCGCGCCGTCCGACTTATTCTACTTACCGATATTTGTTTACTACGAACTTTTATATTGTCACTCGTACTCCTTCTATCTTATAATATATGTGTATGGTGTGTTATACCTACGCGGTAATAATAAATACGGAACATTCTAATAGTGCAGTTGTTATTCGACGACGCAACCTACCGCCGACCCACACCACATACTACAGCCTTAAGTCGTTCGACGCCCTTCGCCTTAACACCCACGTATACGTAGATGGTGTGGTCTACGTCCAGCAGGGAGCAGTCGCCTTGGTTCAGCGAAGATATGGATGGGTCCACCTGTAATTGACAAATAAAGAAATAGGTATACAGGGTACTCGCCAAGACGAATCAAACGAGCCGAAACTCGATAGGATTGCGTCGTTTCATTACAGAGTTCCTATAACCACCTTCCAGCTCCATCATCAGACCCTGGTTACCATTGAAAGACAAACTACTCGCCAAGACCATTCAAGGAACCCAAACTCGATGAGATTGTGTCGTTTCATTGCTAAGTTCCTTTGGCCACCTTCCAGCTCCATCATCAGATCAGCACGCCATGTCATCACGAGTATTGCATTGTCATGCGATTTACACATGTATGCAAAATTTCAGCTCAATCGTTAACCGGGAAGTGGATCAAATTTAACTTGCAAGATTTGATTACAGACCGACAGACAGACAACGGGACAGGTGAAACTAAATAAAAGCTTGTAATTATCGCCGAAAATGACATAATCGACTTCAACCGTGTACAGAATTCTAATAGTTTGCAAAAATCGATGTACCTACTTATCTATCATAAATGTAGTAATTTTTACATTTGATTTTTGATGATTTTACAAAAACTGCTCAGCCGATTTTAATTTTTAATGGGTCCCATTACATCGGGATATTTTTAATGGACCCCATTACCCTTTCGAACGAAAAAATATTTTTTAAAAACGGTTTCCAATCAACATCGATGAACATAAACAAAAAAAATTACAGACGAACATAGTACCTTCTCCTTTTTGGAAACCGGTAAAACATAGTGAAAACCGCATTGCAATCTGTATTTTAGCAGATCTGGTGGTCTAGTCGTAGTGACACCCACATAACAATCGTGTGGTCGTGGGTTCAAATCCCGGTCCCGTACCAATGAGTTCTTTGCAATTTATGCACGGAATTTCACACCACTGGCTTTTCGGTGAAGGAAAACATCGTGAGACAACCTGCATACGTCCGTAGAAGGAATTCGATGGCGTATATGAATCCACCAACCCGCGCTGAGCTAGTAGGTACCATGGCCCAGTCATCATCGCGGGTAGACCTGCGTCCTGCAGTGGACTACATATTAATAAAATTATTAAAAAACTTTTTTTAATTAAACGGTGTTATGTACTTAAAGCTAAAAAATAATAACTCAAAATCGTGGGGCCTTTGCCTGGAAGATTTCGTTGTGTATGACTGCCTCGGTGGCTCAGTGGTTAGTGACCTCTAGATTTTTTCAAAATACAATCATCATCATCATCCTGCCCTTATCCCAGTAGGTGGGGTCGGCACAGCACGTCTCTTTTCGCAACTTCACTCTACAATGTCTTTATTTTTTCAAAATACAATTCAATAATATAGTATAATTAACAAAACTACCTTAAGGGTTAACTACTGGGTCAGAGGCGTGGGTCCGATCCCCACCCAGGGCAAATATTTATGTGATGAACATAGGTGTTTGCTCTGTGTCTGGGTGTTATTTAGGTACTATCTATATAAGTATGTATTTAAACATTATATGTAGTACATCAGTCTCTGATAGCCATATCACAAGCTTTGCTTAGTTTGAGGTCAGAGGGCGTGTCTAAGATGTCTCCAAATATTTATTTATTATTTCATTATGTACTTTGCGCCCCTCGATTTTATTTTTTATTTAATATTTTTACCCACGACGGTAGCCTTAGTCCAAGTTTGCCCAATACACAAACTGTAGTGAGTCTGGAGTAAACACGAAACGCCATGTTCGTGGTATTTTTCTTACCACGAGTGTCTCTAAACACAAACAGTCTAGACATGAAAACGATCAGTTTCATGACAAGAATGAAAATGAATAAACTTCATGTTTCTCTTTCACACATCGGGGAATAATAAGAGATAGGGATATACAGCGCCATTTTCAAGCATTTGACATTTGTCCCACAGTTTAAACTTGAAAACTAAAAAGTATTGGCGGGAAAGCGAAACATTATAAATCATCATTTTGCATAATTTTTACGAAGACTTGTAATTATCGCAGCATGAATGAATTTTCATTAGTAATTTAGCTATATTCGCATTATTTTACGATAAAGAATGGAATTTTACAAGTAATAGAGCGTTATTCACATTATGTTACGAAAAAATATTAATTATTCTCAAATAATCGTTGGCAAATGTGCTGTCAAGCACATTTTCCACCTTCTTTTTTTTTGTTTTTCTGAGAGATGACACTGTCACTGTCAAGTCACAATCTTTTGCGAAAAGGTTAAATAGTAGACAAATGACACAAAATTAGGGAAATATAACGAATAATAATATTGTCAGGAAAATAATTCATACTTATATTACCTACTATAGGTTTATTACATTACTAAATTACTACTTATACGCTATAAAAAAAAGTTTATCTCATATTTTAGTTTTAAAGTCAGAATTATTTGAATTGCCAGAGTAGTGATGCTCTCATATAAAAAAACACTTCTTGGCCATTGCCACAAAAGGATAATGATGATATAAAGAGTGGGGATGAAGTACTTCTTTTAACTGCACATCGTGTGGGTTGATGTTAAACAGTGTTTCTAAAAGTAAAACTAGATTCACGAAGGTGAGGTTGTCAGAATTACTATGGATACACACATACCTAATTATTATACGGAATGGGAATAGGACACGAGTAAGATGGGAATTGAAATGGAAAAATAAAATAAAATAGTGCGTGGGGTCCCTCCGCGCGGAAGAAGTGAATCTTCGTTTAACGCAATAGTGCTTTCATACTCCCTCCGTGGTAGCGTTAAACTTTTAACGCAATCTTATTGGAAGTCGCATTAGAAGTTTCACTTCAATATTTATTTAATCGACATTGTCGAAAACAACACAAATTAGGGAAAATTTTAATTTGATCTTGGTATCCGACATAAGCCAAGGACAGTGTTACCAGATTTACAAATTAATTTGTATTTATACAGAATTTAAGTTTGTTTCACATATGACAGATTTGACCTCATCTGTTTACAGAATCTTGGGATCAGACTTAGTCTATAATAAAATTAAAAAGTGATATTCGATTTACACTTTTTATTAGTACCTACTGATAGGCACTAGATTGTCTAATCGTTGCAACATTACGTAACGTACAACGTGTCTACTTGAGAATTATTAGTAAGTTATTCAATTGTAAATACTGTGATCATACCTCTACTGCAAAACTCTCCAGTGAAATATAAAATCCTGTCAAGTCAGCTAAAAAGCCGCGGATTTCACAACGTTTTAATCAGTACTGGTTGGAAGAGAAAAACTTTAAATCATGGTTTCAAGGAAGACTAAAGGGAGAAGAATATGCATATACTAAGCGCCACACAAGTCGGCGGATGCGAAGTTATGCGCAAAACGCAGCGCAAAAGCCGAAATGTAGGTGTATGTAGTATGCGCGGGAGCCAGACAGAAGAGACGCCCCGCCGGGGCACACCCGCCCGCTAACCTCATGCCTCCCACGCGCTCCCACGCCCGTGCTCAACACTACACCATGAGGCGTCGGCATTTTGCACACAAGCGCAATAATTAGCGAATCACGGCGAAGTGTCATCTGCTGCTAACTTCTCATCCGGTGACTTATGTGGCGCTTAGTATACCTACTGTAAGTTTTGTTTACCTAATTTTGCTATTGAGGTCGATGGTAAAAATGACCGTATGCGGAATATAAAGACAGTTAAGTACCTAGCACCTCTTGCGCTCAAACTTTTCTTTAATTTTAAGCTATTGCATAGCTTCTATCGCGGGCCTTGAGCGCGGGGACCGAATCCAGAAATTCTGTAACGAAAAAACCTCACGCTCCCCACTCCGACGGGCAAGAAGGTGTGGCTTGAAGGCCGTGCATCGTCTAACGTCGTTTCAGTTCGGCAGTCTTCGACACGGCGTTGTGTGCGATTAGACGTATTGTACGACTCTACGAAACTCGCACGAATCGAGACGAGCTGCTCCGAAATCGGACGAATACATAAGCAGCTGTTTATGAGAAAGTATGTAGGTGTATAGGTATGCTATGCAATAGCTTTACCGCGGCAGTCCCCGAGTGCCACACGTCTTTTTTTCATCTACGACCTATTGTTTCCTATTAACTTAGAGTTAATTTTTTATTAAAGTATCTCATACAGATTTTATAAAAAATTTTAGACTCTTCAACCGTTTTCTGGCTCGGCATCTGGCAACACTGGGCCAGGAAAAAATCAAAACAAAACCTACATAATTATGTATTTCAATTTCATTCCTACATTTATTGTTAACTATTTTCAATTTTTCATCGAATTTGCAATTCTGCAATACATAATTAGGTACCTAAAGTGCCCGGGAATCTAAGAATTTAAGAGTAAGATCAACAAGAATAGACACAGAAGGAATTTCGTACATGCAATTGAGTGACTATTATAGGCTGCATTGTTGATAAAAAATATTTATTGTTATCAAATTATTAGGCTTACCCCCAAGGTAAGAATCAAAGCTTTATCGGTTTTTACATACATCTTCCAATCAAAGGTTCTCCGGCAAGTGCAATGTAGGCCGTCCACAGAGTAGGTAGACTGATGAATAATTAAGGCTGCAGGAATGGGCTGGATGCAAGCCGCTTCTTACCAGCTTATTGGAAATAAATAGAGGAGGCCTATGTCCAGCAGTGGATTTTCTTTGGCTGATAATGATGATGCTTCTTAAAGCCATTAATTGATTTCACTGCTTAATCCAAAACAAAAATTAGGTTAGTTTAACTGGCCCTAATACCTAGGGCTTAGGATCAGATTATTAGATCTCAATTTAAATTTTTTTGCCTACATTCACATCAATGAGAAATGTAGAACATAATGTTAACATGAATTGTTTCTTTTGCAGCTGTAAAGATGATGTAAAAAACAACCAAGTAGCTACCGAGTTACAATAGGAAGCAACACAACAGCACAGCGTACTGGAAGCTTAGATAAGCTATAGTGAGCAGATTGCTTGAATACGAATAAAAATACATGTTCAGCGCGCGGAAACCTTTTTTTTTTTTACCAGGGGAAATCTTTTATAGATACCACCGCACCTCGAGGGCAGGCGGGTGGTTATGTGGGAGTCCTGCCGACTGGACAGTATACCCACCAAAACCCCTGGGTGTTCCGCCACTGCGCTTGGTGTCGGGGCTACGGGCACGCTTGCGCACTCCTCCGCGGCACCCGACAGCGCTGGCCCAACTCGGGCCCCACCACGGAGCTTCGGCTCCCGCCAGAATAACGACGTGCCGAACACCAGACACATCGTCATCCACCACCTGGGACCAACCAGCACTGGGCGTCAGACAGCACCCGTGTCCGACAGCCCTGGTCCTGATGCAACGGGTCAATTAAAGTGGCCCCGCGCCTGCCACTACGGCTGCAGAGGATAGAGAGAACGGCCGTCGCGATACCGACACTCCTCTTCCCCCGCAGCCCCACCGCCTCCGCCAACACGTTGGCGGCACCCGTTAGGGCCGCTGGCAGGACGGATAGGCAGCGGCCTTCTCGCCGCCCGTCCATCCCGTCGCCGCCCCCGCCTCGATGGGCTCGGCCGCGGCATCGCGACAAGCGCGACACCGCAGTCCACCTCAGTCGGCAAGCCGACCTACTGGCCAGCCTCCGCACGGGCTTGTCTGGGCCCAAGACCCGGAGAGGCCGGCCCCACCTCGGGTTCCTCTTCGTTCACCAGGCTGGGAAGACCTGGCTACTAAGCCCCCCCGCCACGACAAGGCGGGAACCCACTCGGGGGGGCGCACGGAAACCTGCCTGATTGTTGCTGTTTTCTTACTATACTTACTATATCTGTTGCATAATTTACAATTTTTATTTTATAAATCATTACAACAATTCACTTAGTAATGTATGAGTTTTCATTTTAATAAAATATAATATTCAAATTAAAAGATGCAAATAACTGTTGTGTATTCTTAGTTAGCTTCCCACACCAAACAGTAAATAACTTATGTCTACATTAAGGGATGAATTATATTAGACCAGGCCGGGCTCGGACAGGCCATGTCTACGACTCATTGTAGTATAAACAGTGTAATGTTGCAAACGGGGAAGCCGTTTGCAGCACCACAAGTTAAGAGAGGATTAGAGGACCCGTAATGTGGCAAGCGGGGGAGCCGGTTGCCACACCACAAGTTACGAGACTTCAGAGAACCTAACCAAAGAGTCCTGCCTAGTGGATAGGATTCCTAACGGTTCGGAGAGAGGAGATTAAAATAGAAAACTAACCTTAGTATTTACACATTTATTTACACTAGACACACACTGCACTTATAGTCTAGTAAGTCTTCAAGAAGCGGAGAGAGAGAGAGAGAATTTTGAAGGAGTCCTTGGAATGTTAGCCAATTTCATATAATACTTATGTATGCAACGTCTCACATTAGTGACCCGTCCACAGCCTGTGCCCGGTCTAATATAAATCATCCCTAATAACTGCTTGTCTTTTGCTCATACAAGAACTATTGTTATGATTCTTATGATACAGACTACCGAAAAAATCCTATGCTATGCTTTAATAATGTTTATTTCCCTACATTCATAAGTTTGAATTTATGCAGTGCATTCACACAATTTTCATATGTTTAAAAGTAATACAATTTTTAAGCAGAAGCAGAGATATTTTAAATAAAATTATAGTACTCGTAGCTAGTTCAGGCATGATAGATACACAGGTACCTAAATTTTGTAATTTCAAGAAATTGGAGAGTTATTGCATATGTGTGTGATTTCCATTGGATACATACATATTATTCTCAAGAGCACCGAATTCTTTTCATGTTGTTACACTTAGCATTGTAGAAAACACATGGGAGTAGATTTAGCAGAAGATTTGTATTTTAAACTCCGGAATGGCACTGGCATTCACTTGTCTCTTGAGCTTTTGGCTGGTGCAGCTTCATAAATGTTATTGTTTGAGCTTCATTCTAGCAAAACTGTTTACTTCCTTGACTTACACAGGTACTCGTACTTGTTGAGCGTTGTAATTTACGATACTATTTTCCTTGTTGACAAGCTTGGTGTCCATCAATATAACCCAAGGGGAGGTTTGTTGAGGTACCCAATCCAATTCTTACTTAGTAAGTCTACTGCATTAGGTAAACGCTGATTTTCTTTCTTTGGACCCGTATAGTATTGACTTGTAAACATAAGTATATTTTTACATTTTAACAAAGTTGTTTGCGCAGTTTTAGGTTTTGCGATGAATCTTGCGACAAAATATAGCCTACGAAATACATTTAGGCTACACAACACAATTTCTTGAAGAAATAATGTACACTCTCACCTAACATTTGTCAGTGAGTTTGAAAACAGCAAACTTAAAGTTAATTGTTTTAAACCTTTGAGGAAATATTACTACGAATATAGCTCGATGTTTTAAACACGGTTGGTAAATTGTCAAAGTGCACACTCGTACTGCCGTTTGATACAAAAAGATACGCGCTTTTTTGCGTATGAATGAATGAAACAGCAAAACATCATGTAAACTGCCGTTTTGTAAACCTAAACTACCAAATGTCTTCACGACTAGTTCTTGCTCGTTTCCGCTAGGGGCGCTGTGCAAAAATGTATGGAGCCACACTCAAACGCGAAAGTTTGAGTATACTATGCAAAACTTGGACTAAAGCCTCGGAACGGATATAATTATGCGTTTGGGGGACGGTATATATGCGTTTGGGGTCAGAGGATGTTGGTGCAAACCTATGTTGCCATTTTCTCCAAAACTACTTATCTGATTTTAATGCAGTTTTTAGTTATTATTAGCTTTCAGTCTGCTTTTAGGACATAAAACCGTTTATTTGAAAAAAGTTTATTATCAATTTCATCTGTGACTTTTTAGTATTTATTTTGTTACAAAAAACTCTGTTCTACATGAAAAGCCCTTTCGTCTGATACTCATATTGAAGGGGTTGAGTAAAAATGTGATCCGTCATGTGGCGGCGTATTTTTATTTTTTTTATTTGCAAGGTGACTCTGTCGAAAGTGTTCTTAGATAGGTTCTTCGAGCAAATATCTACAAAGACATTTGCCCCGAATGAAATTAGAAAAAAAATGTCCGAGCGCCGTCATACATACCGACTTAGATATTTACATTAAATAATTCACAATGACCCGTTTTTTCGAATGTCGACGTTATTTGTCACCTAATAAGTGGCGGCAGCCATCTTGTATTTACGCCAATAGACGTAAATGCAAGATGGCCACCGCCACAATTTTTTTGTATTCATCATTCTGAATACAAAAGATTTTATTGTCATCGGAACTAAGGGCGTGTATCAAATATCATGTCAATCTGTCCACGGGAAGAGGGTCAAATTTCAATTACAAGATTTGAAAAATGGGCAAACTTTTCAAGGTCAGTGTGAATAGGTAGGTATCTTCTAGGTCTGCGTGCTTCATCTTCGACCTCAATGTCGCTTACCATCAGGCGAGTTGGTAGTCAAGAGCGGATTTATTCGCGATAAAAAAAAGGTGAAGTTAAATAAAACCGTTTAATAATCTGCCAAGTACGAGTCGGACTCGTGCACGAAGGGTTCCGTACTGTATGGGAGCCCCCCTTAAATATTTATTTTATTTTAATTATTTATTTAATTTCATTTATTCATGCTTCCATACAGTACAAGATGTTAATAACAAAGTTTAGGTACAAAGTTCAGTGTGGAGCCTGTCGGGCACTGCATATTCGAGTGAGAGTGGTCACTTATGTCAATAATATAGGTTACAAAACATTGAATTTAACAAGACTATAAATTATAAAAAAATCTTCAGAATAAAAATCACTCACTTTCGACTCAAAATCTTAACAATATCGGATTAATTTATATTTATATTTCCATACACATCGAGCGAAAAACGGCTAAAAATTCAAGTTCGTTGTATGGGAGCCGCCCCCCTTAAATGTAAATTTTATTTGGTTTTTAGTATTTGTTGTTATAGCGGCAACAGAAATACATCATTTGTGAAAATTTCAGCTTTCTAGCGGTTCATAAGATACAGCCTGGTGACAGACAGACGGACATACGGTCAGCGGAGTCTTAGTAATAGGGTCCCGTTTTTACCCTTTGGGTACGGAACCCTAAAAACGGGCAAGTGAAGTTAAATAAAACCATGTAAAAAGGCTGATACAGTACAGTACGAGTATGTTTTATACCCATGTATGGTGAAGTGAATACCTGCTTGACGCGGACATTCCTCCTACCCTTGATCTGTAACAGCCGTTTCTCGGCGCCAGGGTTTATGGTGACGTGGTGGAAGCCTGAAGCATGGCCGCCGTCCATGTACCGGATAGCTGGAAAAATAAAATAAATACTTACCTCTAGCGTAATAGATTCCTACCTTATATCACAAAAGAGCTAATAACTGAAACAATTGAAACGTGTTAAAAAAAACTTATCCTTCGAGCAAATATCTATAGAGTCACAATCGTGCAAAAAATGTCCTGACGCTAGTTTAACATTTTTATATAACATATTTGCTCGTAAAGTGGCTGTAATTACACCAATTTCAATATCGAAATGTATTTCATTACGCACTTGATCTTTATTGTAATGTAAAACGCACGCCGCCACCGACTGCAGAACTCTGTGGTCTCGTTTCTCCTACTCAAGAGAGTGAGAGACATTACGGCACTTGTGCGGTACCTAATGTAATGTAAAACGCACGATGCTTCGACTGATGCACGACTGTATGGCCAGCACTGGAAGTGAGATGTTCCTGCAGTGGTTCGCGTGCTGCTACCAGCTGGCGGCGCAAGTCAGTTTTATTAATTTTCTCGCAAATACGAGTATGTTATAAAACGTCGTATGACATACGTGCGCTTTGAAAATTACAGCCTCTGCTTTCTTATAGCCCTCGCCTACGGCTCAGGCTTCCAATATCGCCTCGCCTGTAATTTTCAACTTACCGCACTTATATCATAATGTACTATTACCCATGCCAAAAAGAGCACGCCACTAAATAATTTATCACTTCAAAAACAGAATCAAAATCGGTTTATCCGTTCGGTAGCTACGATGTCACAGACAGACTTACACACTTATACACACCGTTGTTATTGTTAGTGTTACGAGCTACGAGCCAGATATCCAAATTTATCCAAAGCACGAACGCCAAATAGTCTAATTTGACGCACAGTACACTTTGGATATATCTCATAGATACTATCAGATAACTATTTTATTTATTTATTTTATTTGGAAAACATACAGTGTTATCAAGCTAAATTACTAATAGGTACCTTAAATAACTGTTCACTACTAACAAGTTTTCGCATGTACTTAGAAGTCTTGTTGATGAAGAGTGCTTGTTCATTAGCTCTAATCAGTGCAACAGTAAACAAAATTTTCAATACGGTATACAGTTATGTTAAGTTGAAAGTGATTATAAATTACAAACAGAGTCGAACCAATCAAAAGCAATCTTAGCTTTAATTTTAGATATACCTACGTGTATTAAACAAGTCAAATTCAGGAAAGTCAATAAGATTAGGTGATCTACTAAAGAATGAATTCTGCCTGTAACTCGTATAATTTTGATGACTTTGAAGGCTAATAGGATGTCGGAAGGACCTTGAGGGAACTCTCAGATTTATCATGGAGAGAAGTTGAGTCAATCTGGTTTTGCGCTATTTTAGTAAAAAAGGTAATGTCTGCTATTCCACGCCTCTCACAGAGAGGAAGTATATAATGTCTACGACATCTCGATTCATAATTGATGTCACGTTTTTTGCACTTAAATTGTAGGAATCGCAAGAAGCTTCTTTGTATCGTTTCTAGTCTGTTGATGTATACGTTATATTGTGGGTTCCAAATACGATGCTTTAGCGACTTTAATAATTCAATTATCACTTCTAAAACATGTTAAAGACCGAAAGTATTTTCGTTATACACAATCGACAGTTTTCGCTTCGATAATAAATTTCGTGCTGCTACATTGATTACATTGTAGTCGTCAGTGAAAACACTCTCCGGTAAAAAACCTTTAGCACCACGGCAATAAGTTTTGGTGAATGAATGAATGAAATTGTTAACACAAAATACAGAAAAATACACAGAAAGGAAAAATGAAGTAACTTAAAACTAGTGCAACAAAGGGCGGCCTTATTGCTTACAGCAATCTCTTCCAGGCCTCTGGTGGTAGCCAGTAAAATACCTACTTAAGTATTAAAGTATTAACTGACGCCATAAATGTTAGAAGAGCATTTACTGATACGTACCAGACAAGTCGAAAACAGTACCTACTTAGAACTGAAATCAAAACCTTTGATAAAATTTTGGCTTTTATCGCTATCATCACTACTTACAGAGTATTAAACAAAGTCGCTTCACGCTGTGTCCTTATGTATGCTTATATCTTTAAAACCACGCAACGGATTTTGATTTTCGATTCGTGGTTCTTCTCCTCCTTCTGTAAGTTGGAGTCAGGTACCAGCGTCAGGGTTACCCCTCTTGCTGGGGCTGGACGCCCTGGGACTCTGCCCAGGGGGCAATGTAGGGGGTGGTCTGTAACTCTTCCCCCTCTAACGGTACGGTGTGAAACGTCCGTACCGCGTTGGTCATTATGACTTCGTTGGCCTTCTATCGGCTTAGTTGGCCAGTCTGGGCATATGGTGGATCCTCATCTTAGTGGCTGCCTACATTCCCTCCTCTTCAATCTCCTCTTCTTCCTCTGCATCGGCCAACAGGAGGTCTCTAGGGAGGGCTCGCCAGGTACGTACGTCTGGAGGTCGAGTGTGAAGCGGAGCGATGTTGTTCAGATGGGGGTGTGGTCCGTTGTCTGCGCGGTCAAACATGCCGCGCGACAGTCGGACAACGAACTCCCCCACTGTCTCGATTTTAAGGTCACGTCACGGGCGATGCGGTCGTTTCGTACGTACCGGCCGGCTCCCGTGATTATGCGCAAGGTGGTGCTCTGCACTGTCTGGAGCCTCTTCTTCCTTGCGGCCGAGCAGAGGGCGTACCATGCCGGCGCAGCATAAGTCAGCCTCGTTCTGACGTAGGTTTTATAGATAGACAACTTGGTCTTGAACGACAGCCTCGATCTGAGTACTGGCATTAATAGAGCTCGAGCAGCCTTCGCCTGATTCACGGCATGTGAGGTCTGCGAGCTCATCTTCAAATCGGAATCAATGAGGACGCCCAGGTACTTGATCTTCTTTTCCCACTTGACGTCCTGTCCTCGAAGCTGAAGCGGAGGCGGTATGTCGGACTTACGTGCGCTGCCGGTCACAAGGGCGGCTGTTTTCCCCACGTTGACGGCTACGCGCCACTTGTCCAGCCATTCCGGCAGGATATTAAGGACTCTCTGGATCCTGCCTGCGGCAATGGTCGCTTTCTTGGACGACGCGATGTATGCGCTGTCTTCTGCGAAGAGGGCTAGGGTGACTTCCCTTTCACCTGGGATTGGGTCTGCTAGGACCGGTATGTCATCCGTGTAGGCAGCATAGTAGGCGGGTGACGCACAGCTCCCCTGTGGTACTCCGGCTTCAATCCTTCTGTATCCGGAGTCGACGTTCTCGACGGACACGAAGAATCGGCGGTCAGCAAGGGAGGAGGGCGTCGTGGTGTGCATCAGCTTGAAGATGAGGCCCTCGTGCCACACCCTGTCAAAGGCCTTTTCGACGTCTAGGAACACGGCGACGGACCGTCTCCCCACATTGAGCTCGTCTGTGAGATAATGTATTACTCTGGTTAGCTGGAGCGTTGTCGAGTGCTGCATGCGGAATCCGAATTGCTCATCCCGGGGCTTCAGATGGGGACGCATTCTCCGCAGCAGCAGCCGCTCAAAGTCACCCCCCACTACCACCCCCCCCCCCCCCCCGGCGAAGCGTAGTTTTTTTTAAATTAATTTTTAAAATTTATGAAATTTTAACGGTTAAACTATAGCCGCCCGGTAACCGCGGGGAGGGGTGAAGGGGGAAGGGTTGGGGGGAGGGGGGAAGCCCCTCCCTGCAACTCCCCCCAGCCGCAGGCCCTTAGTTTTTGAGTAGTATGTACTTATGTTTTTGTTTTTAGTACTTAACCTCACTTTCGGCTATATCAGAATTTTTAACCTGTTTTTTGTTTCACACCTAATTTATCAAGGCAGTTTACTTCTGGCACTTCGCCGGCCGCTGCCGCGGCACGCTCGCTTCGCTCGCTCGGCTCGTGCGTTGTTTGTCATGTTCTAACCTAACCTAACCTATTTTTTGTTTCACACCTAATCTATCAAGGCAGTTTACTTCTGGCACTTCGCCGGCCGCTGCCGCGGCACGCACGCTTCGCTCGCTCGGCTCGTGCGTTGTTTGTCATGTTCTAACCTAACCTATTTTTTGTTTCACACCTAATCTATCAAGGCAGTTTACTTCTGGCACTTCGCCGGCCGCTGCCGCGGCACGCTCGCTTCGCTCGCTCGGCTCGTGCGTTGTTTGTCATGTTCTAACCTAACCTAACCTATTTTTATTAACTAAATATACTTCGGCGCAACTCCGGCAGCCAGAATGCATAGGAACGATTGAAAAACACCCCCGTGACTCCCCCATAGTGTCGCAATCCTTAGGTTTGTGCTCCTCGTTTTAATACCCAACCCTTTTCTTCACCTAGATATCGCTCTAATTGTCATGACATGCCATGTGATATGTAATCAGTGAACCTAGCGAATTAACAGATACAGTCCACTTAATATATTGACGCCATAAAGCCTTCGGGTGCATAACGCTTCCCGCCAACGAACGGTCAATGTTAAATACTTGGCCGCTTCATCCTTTTTTTGGTCCCTCTCACTGGATTATATCAAAGTATCATTTTGTCGTGTCATTCCTCGATTTCTATACGAGATTATCTTAGATTTCATTGTTAAAACCCGCCTCGTAACAATTATTAAGTTGCGAAGTCTACCTTCAACTCATTGAACTAAAATACATCATTGCTTCAACTATAAAAATGTTCGACACGTAGTTAATTCTTTACCACTTATTCCGCTCCAACCTTATAAGTGTTTGCCTTTAGAGATATTTATTATTTTCCCCGCCTTTTAGGCATATACATTTACAAGTGTTATTATACTGACATACTTATTTATAACATAACATAATTATCAATCCCGCGCTTATAAAAATATCGTAACATATTTTTTTTAAATGTAGGTATTTACATATTTGTTAGTTAGCTAACATTCCCGCTTATTTAACCGCTCACCGTAGTGTTTCGACGCTACACCTACATACCTATATACAATACGCTATAGTTTGTTACGTTTTAATAATTTATAATGTCCCACGAAGCGAAGATAGCTGCTCGATGCAGTACGAAAATTCCGCGTTAAACTGTTCTGGAAGCGAAGCGAAATGCGCTGTATGAACGAATTAATACTGTTTATAACCAAGCTAAATGTTTGGATGTTCAGGATTCGGCGCAAGCCAGAGAATTGTTTCTGAGTTCTTGTGCAACGATAGAAGATATACGCACTAGTTTCCACGAGGTTATCGATAGCTATAATGAAGCACTTCTCGAGTTTGACCCTGAAGCTACTCCTTCGTATCAAGGTTATGCCTCCTTCGAAGGTCTATATTGCTATATCAAGCAGATTATTTTGAAGGTCAAACATTCTGAAGGTCTGAGCATTCCACTTGGCCCGCAAAAGCAAAACCTAAACTTCCAAATATTGAATTGATGTTTTTTGATGGTGATATAAAAAACTGGCCATTATTTTATGCTAGTTTTAATGCCACAGTGCACCAAAACTCATCGTTAACGTACGCAGATAAATTATATTATTTAATAGGTAAACTATCATCGACCGCCCAGTCTTCATTTGCTGGTATCATTCCCAGTGCCGAAAATTACGAAGTGATTTATCAAACTCTTCTCGATAAATTTCAAGATGTCAGATTGTTAGGTTCTAAGTACTTAGATGAGGCCCTCAGTCTTAAATTAAATGGTTCTCCGTCTACGACTAACTACCAATTATTTATCGACAAGTTTGTTGTCGCTATTAGCTCGCTCAAAACGTTAAAAATTAATGATCTGTTGGATTTTGTATTGCTGCATATAGCTACGCAGAAGTTTGATACAGAAACTAAGCGTGCCTTTGAAATGTACTCTCGTGATAAAAGGTTACCTACTCTCGACGAATTTATCGAATTCATTAAAAAACAGTGTCGAATCTTTGAGAGTACGCAATCTTCCGCAGGTAATAATAGTACGAAGTACAGTTCTAAGCCTCCTGCTAGAACTAACCGCCAGCCAAATCCACATTCATATGTTACATGTTCGGCTTCTGATAAATGTTCACTGTGTAATTATGCGTCTCATGATCACTACTTTAAATGTACCGCATTTGAAAAACTTTCACCTACTGAACGGTTTAAGTTTATAAAAAATAATAACGCGTGTGTGAACTGCACCAGTCGCACACATAAATCCGTTAAGTACCTAATTGTTCATCAAAATCGAAATGTCGCATTTGTTCTCAGCGACACCATTCAATGTTACATTAACCGCGCTCCGAACCCGCTACCCCGTCTTTGACAACCGCGCATCCATCCGCTACGCCGCGGGCGCCTGTCCCTACCGCGATCGAGCCGCAGTTATCGCAACGCAGCGATCTATCGCTATGCACGACATCCATCGCTGCTTCGCTTTCCGCGCGCACTGAGTCATCGGCCGATAAGCAGCAGTCGGTATCTACCTGTACAACGGTGCTGCTAGCTACCGCTCAGGCGATGTTTACGATGCAAAAAACAGACCGCGAATTGTTCGTTGTTTATTGGAGTGCATCTCAAAGTAATTTCGTAACTTATGAATGTTGCGTGCGTCTTGGATTATCAAACAGTGTGATACCTTCACGTACGGTTGTTAGAGGAATAGGAGGTACAGAAAACCCAGTTAAGGGTTCTGTACAATTTAAAATATGTTCACAATTTAATTCGAACATTAATTTTGATTTAGACACGCTTGTAATCGACCGCATAAGCGATACTCTGCCGTCGGTCGTAGTCGATAAGGCTGCGTTTACACACCTCGAATCACTATAAATTATTATATATTCTTTGTCACTACCGCTCGCCGACAAAGATTTCGCGACTCCCGGACCGATCGATTGCTTGGTCGGAGCATCGGCATCCTCACATCTGCTGTTACCCGGAGTGGTGCATAGCACTCATAAGGATATACCACCCGCGATTCAGACTGTGTTAGGTTTTGTGATTATGGGTTCCGCGCCTACATTGAATACCGTTTACAATAGTTTATCAACTGTATGTTGTTCTGTTGTCCATGACTCGATGGACACGCTCTTCAAGCGATTTTGGGAACTTGAAGATATAACCGCGCCGCCCGCTCTAAGTCCGAATGACCTTGAGTGTGAGGAGTTGTTCCGCGCTACCACCGTTCGTGATGACAGTGGTAGGTATGTCGTCGCATTACCGTTTCGTGACGACGTATATTTATTAGGCGATTCATACGCTGCCGCTCTTAGACGACTTAAATGTTTAGAACGAAAGCTAGATGCATCGTTAAAAATCCGCGCCGCTTATAATGACGTAATACGTGATTACATAAATAAGGGCTACCTAAGTCCTGTAGATTTAAATACTGATGACGTCACTCGACCTTCATATACGATTCCACATCACGGTGTGGTACGTGAAGACAAAACGTCGACCAAGCTTCGCTGCGTTTTGGACGCCAGCTGCAAGTCTTCTTCTGGTCATTCGCTTAACGACCTTCTCCACGCTGGTGCTAACATACAAGGTGACTTGTTTAGCATCCTTATACATTACCGCTTATTTAAAATAACGTTATCCGCTGATTGTCGTCAGATGTTTCTGCAAATTGGAGTACGCGAACGTGATCGTAGGTTATTAGAGTTTGCAGAGAATAAATTAATATGCACCGTTCAAGATGTTCATTTCTCCCGCGATAAAGTTAGTGTAACTAAAGATGAACAATGTTCACCTGCTTTAAACAAGCTAAGACCTTTTCTCGATGGTCACGGTCTTATCCGTGTCGGAGGTCGCTTGTCGAATTCCACTGAGGAATACACACTTAAGCATCCCTCAGTCTTACCGCGCCGCGATCACGTCGTTGAGTTGATTGTTGATCACTATCACCGCAAGCACTTGCATGCTGGACCAGAGCTTCTCATGTCTTTGTTAAGGCACAGATTCTGGATCCTTGCTGCAAGACGCATTATACGCCATCGCATTTACAAATGCAACGTGTGCTTTAAATCTAAACCGCGTCCGTTATGTCCGCTGATGGCCGATTTGCCTAGTCATCGCGTTAACCAGGTGGACAAAGGTTACTCGCATGTGGGCGTCGATTATGCAGGCCCCCTGAGATACACTCCCAGTCGCGCCCGGGGGGTAAAGAGCCGCAAAAGAGCGGCTTGGTTGTGCATTTTCACGTGCCTTACCACGCGTGCAACACACATTGAAATTGCGACAGATTTAAGCACTCTGAGTTTCATTAATGCGTTTAAACGCTTTCTTTCTAGACGCGGACCCGTTCAGTGGGTATATAGTGACAATACAACCTGTTACTTAGGAGCACGATCATATCTCCGCGACTTATACAAATTTTTAGATGAATTACGCCCACATTTAGAAGTAGTGTTTGCCGAAAATCGTATCGAATGGAAATTCATCCAGCCCTCTTCTCCGCACTGGGGAGGTTGTTGGGAAAGTATGGTGAAGATCATTAAAACTCACTTGTTTAAGGCCATCGGACAACAAACCGTATCCTATGAAGAGCTTCTCACGGTCCTTACGCAGATAGAAGCTCTTGTTAATTCGCGCCCTCTGGTGCGAAACGGCAATAGTAGTGACCTCGCAGAGCCCTAATTGTCATGACATGCCATGAGATATGTAATCAGTGATCCTAGCGAATTAACAGATACAGTCCACTTAATATATTGTTACGCAGTAGGCCGCGCGCGGTACGACGGCTAGTTGTTTACACCTAATCGCGAGATTTATGGTTTTATGACTCGGGCGGCACTGGCCTTTGTGTCGCGTCTATTGTTTGTTAGATTTTTTGTGGTGTTTTCGTAATGGTTGGGAACAATAGGGTTTCTCGAACTTTACACTTGTTTACTTTGTCAGTCACAATGGCGCCGAATATTCTACGGATTTCTAGAGAACCCTTATTCCGATATAAATAGGGCGATGGTTTTCGTTCGTGGCAGTTATCGCGTTTATCCCGAAGCGAAAGCATCTCGTGTTCAAGTGCAGTACCAGTGATTGTAAAGTGACTAGTTGTGTGAATATTCGTGCCAGTGTGAAGTGTTGTGCGAACCAGTTTTGTCGTGTGTACTGTGATTTTGTGCAATAAAGTGCAAAGTGAATAATCGGCGTTTTAACTGATTATCCAAGAACCCATCTCGTAACATTTGGTGTCAGAAGGGTGGATAATTGAAAATGCCGGTAACACCATACGACGAAGAGACGCCACGTACACGGAGTCAGCGCCGACAGGAGGAAGCAGCGCGCCGACTAGAGGAGCAGGAGCGCCGCCAGGAGGAGGTTGACCAGCGACGCTTCGGAAATAATTCGTTGTTAATGGAAGGCAGCGAGTCCGAGGCAACCAACGACGACTCCAGGCACTCGGAAGCACCTGCTGTGGCACCTGCAACGGCACCAGCGGTTCCTGCGGCATTTGATATGGCGGCATTGATGTCAATGATGCAGTCTATGACTCGTCAGCTAGAAGACAAATTAGACCGCAACAGAGAAGAACAGGCCCGCCACAACGAGAACCATATTCGCCAGCTGGAAGAGAAATTGGACCGCAACAGAGAACAGGCTCGCCAGCTTGAAGAAAAATTGGACCGCAACAAAGAAGAGCTGCTATCAAGCCTGCAGACGACTTTGGGTAACGAGATAAAAGAGGTCAAGGATACGGTCGACCAGCACGACGCCAGCATAAAGGAGCACGAATCCCGTATTGTTGAAGCGGAAGCACAAATCGCCGATGTGAGGAAAGCCCTCAACGTTATCAAGTCTGGAGGCGGAACCGCTGCATCTACAACCTTCTCACAGAAGATCAAAGTGACGCCTTTTGACGGGACATCATCATGGTCAGCCTACAAAATTCAATTTGACGCCGCTGTTAAAACCAATGGATGGGACAAAGACCAAGCCATGAACGACATCTATGAGCACATTAGAGAGCATGGCCAGCAAGCATCTGAAAGAATGAAGACTCGATACGACAGAAGGGCTAACAATCCTTGGTTCGAGGAAGGCTCGATGGTATGGCTGCACAATCCCATACGCAGCAAAGGAAAGTCTCCAAAGCTACAAGCCAAATGGGATGGACCGTACCGAGTGGTGACCAAGATCAACGACGTGACGTTCCGCATACAGAAAGGACCTCGAGGTGCCCCCAAAATAGTTCACGTGGATCGATTGGCGCGATATCACGGATGCAACGATGCTCGGGACGAGCATGTCTTGGGAGGAGGTGGTGTTACGCAGTAGGCCGCGCGCGGTACGACGGCTAGTTGTTTACACCTAATCGCGAGATTTATGGTTTTATGACTCGGGCGGCACTGGCCTTTGTGTCGCGTCTATTGTTTGTTAGATTTTTTGTGGTGTTTTCGTAATGGTTGGGAACAATAGGGTTTCTCGAACTTTACACTTGTTTACTTTGTCAGTCACAATGGCGCCGAATATTCTACGGATTTCTAGAGAACCCTTATTCCGATATAAATAGGGCGATGGTTTTCGTTCGTGGCAGTTATCGCGTTTATCCCGAAGCGAAAGCATCTCGTGTTCAAGTGCAGTACCAGTGATTGTAAAGTGACTAGTTGTGTGAATATTCGTGCCAGTGTGAAGTGTTGTGCGAACCAGTTTTGTCGTGTGTACTGTGATTTTGTGCAATAAAGTGCAAAGTGAATAATCGGCGTTTTAACTGATTATCCAAGAACCCATCTCGTAACAATATTGACGCCATAAAGCCTTCGGGTGCATAACGCTTCCCGCCAACGAACGGTCAATGTTAAATACTTGGCAGCTTCAGTGGGCAAACGACCGCTTTAGCTTGGGTCAGGTGGCGATTGAGGCTGTACAGATCGGTCTTGTATTCCTCGCATTGGTCTATCTTGTTGTCCCAAGCGGTGCCTCTCCAGGCCTTTACCTCTTCTGACAGCCTCTCTGCGATGGCGTTCAACTCCCTTTTGGTCCTTGGGCAGCGAGTTCGGGCCCATCGCTGCCTAAGCTCACGCTTGTATCCACGCATCGCTTTAAGGTGCCTAGGGAGTTCTTCACGCCATCCGGTCTGTGGGAGTATGGTGGTCGCCTCTTCTAAGGCTGCGGCTATCCCCTCAGTCAGTTTGGTCGCGCAATCTTCCACCTCTTCTGCTTCAGACAGTTTACCGACTTGAAGGGACAGCATCCTCGGTTGGTAGCGGAGCCAGTCGATTCCCCTCCTGGGTGGTCTGGGTTCTCTGGTCGTCATATCTCCTCCGACAGTAATCAGAAGGGGGAGGTGCTGCTCGTCGAGGTCATACAGGACCTCGACGGAGATTGCTACCTCCAGGCCCTTATGTACAACGACATCAAGTACGTCCGCCTGATGTCTCGGGTTGTTTGGGATGTTTGTGGGCGTGTTAGGGCCTATGACAGTCAGTTTATTTTCCTCGGCAATCCTGAACATCTTTTTCCCCGATGGAGATATCAGGCGGGACCCCCACGCCAGGTGCTTGGCGTTCAAATCGGCTGCCAATAGGGTGGGATATTTGCCATCAAAGATATTTCTGAAGTCCTGGGCATTCACAATCGTCTCTTGTGGGGGCCTGTAGCCGGCATAGATGTTGGTTTCCCTGCCGGCCACTCTGGTTCGGACCCCCACAGTCCTCGTCGGCTCAAAGTCAAGATGCTCCAGTTCTTCGTGGATGATGTTTCTTCTCACCAGTACCGTCCCCCTATAGGCCGAGCCTTTTGGAGATACTTCGTCCCGGCGGTACGTGGCGTAATTGGTGATTTCTTATCCAAGCAATTGACACTAAAAACATGACATTTTGTTACAATTTACGGGGTGAAAATAATTTTCTCCCGGAACGTAAATATTACAAAAAAAAGGACCTAATGAAAATTTACTCAATGCTCTACAGAAGACGCGAAAACAGTGGTTATTGAAAACAATAAATAACAAACGAATCTTTGCTTTTTTACCGATTTCCAAAAAGGAGGAGTTTCTAAGTTCGTGTGTTATGTATTGCTTTTTTGTGTATGTTCATCGATAATTTCGCCAGTTGTGAACCGAATCGAAAAATTGATTATTTTATTCGAAAGGTTGGTCCCATGGTGATCCCATTTAAATTTCACAGAAATTGCCTGAGCCGTTTTTGATAAATCAACAACAATGTAAACAATTCGAGCGAAATATTCGAACTTTGTACACGATGGAAGGCGGTTTTGCCATTTTTTGCGAAAAGTTATTATATGTACTTATCTGTCTTTAATTCTTTAATTAGTTTTTTTTAATTCTTTAATGTTGAGTCTCTGATACTTGAATAAATGAATATTTAATTTAATTTAATTGAAAATCTTCAACAATTATGTCAAACTGAAACTAGGTAAATTATTTTTCGCAAAAATGGCACCACCCACTGCCATCTAACATCTATCTACATTATTGTTGATTAATCAAAAAAGACTCAACTGATATCACAAAAAAATTAAAAAATACTACCTAATAGTCGTATTTTTTCTTCCGTTCTGTTCTGTCCCCCGGGGGATCCGGGGGTCAGACTGAAATAATCCAGAAAGAGTATCCATTCGAAATAAAAATAAATTTTAAAACTGTTCACAATTGGTGAAAATATCGATGATATACACTAAACTAAAATAAATATATTTTTAAGGCGAATAAGACCGCGCTTGACCTCCAACTCCCCTGATGGTAAGCGACGTTGTGATCGAAGATGAAGCACGCAAACCTAGAAGATACCTATTCACTCTGACCTTGAAAAGCTATAGATTATATCTCTTAGGAAATAAGAAAGCAGGAAGACTGTTCCATTCCCTGGCGGTACGAATCGAAATGTTGATTCAAACCGCTTCGTAAGTATCGAAGGAAAATCGACAGTGTATACGAGCATAGTACCTCCTACTTTTTGGAAGTCGTTAAAAAATAGATAAACTTCTAGTTACAAGTGGCTATGAAATACTAGCCTAGACTAAAGTAGATTATCTACAAGATAGAAATACTTAACTTACCTAATTCACATCAAGTTGCGTGTGACGACCTTGGCCGCCGGGCCCGCCGGACAATCAATAGCATTCATGGTTTGAGTGCCAAACATACTGTACTAACTAACTACATAGCTATAGGCAGGATCACACAAGTCGGTGGATATGAAGTTATACCCGTACCGTGTATGTACATAAAAGCCATCTGCATTTTCACCAAGGATCACCCTGTTTATTTCAAAAACGTAATGAAATCATAAAGCGTCAAAAAAGAACTAAATTCACAAACCTATTATATCTCCTCAAACATTAAAAATCATTAAATTCACAAACCTATTATGTCTCCTGCCAGAAAAGACATAAACAAGGGAAATGTTTATAATATGTGTATTTCAATATAAATAATCATGTGCCTAATGAAATAAAATTGTTGGACGGGATTAAATTTAAGAAAACTAATTACTGACTGGCTATAAATAATCGGCCAAGTACGAGTCGGACTCGCGCACGGAGGGTTCCGTACTGTATGGGCCCCCCTTAAATATTTATTTTGTTTTCAGTATTTGTTGTTATAGCGGCAACAGAAATACATCATCTGTGAAAATTTCAGCTGCCTAGCTATCATGGTTCATGAGACACAGCCCGGTGACAGACAGACAGACAGACGGACAGACGGACATCGAAGTCTTAGTAATAGGGTCCCGTTTTTCCCTTTGGGTACGGAACCCTAAATACTGTTTTTGTAGTGTTAAGGAATATCAGGATTTAAATAAATAACAAGTGATTTAACTACGAGTATATTCATGAACTAATAATATTTGCGCGCCTGCTTGCAGACTTAATGCAATGTAGATGTAAGACCAACCATCATTGTATTATACACTAGCTGACCCGGTGAACTTCATTTCACCATCTGTCAAGTATCAACTGTCAATGAGAACTTTCACATGCAGGAACATTTTGTATGAGAAAATTAAATTCAGGTTTTTATTATTTTTCTCGCAACGTTTGCAAATTATCTAACCGTTTAAACCTTCCCATAACTTCTACAAATATTTCAAGATCAAAATTAGCCAAATCGGTTCAGCCGTTCTCAAGTTTTAGCGAGACTAACAACCACGATTCATTTTTATATATATAGATAGACTAGCTGACCCGGTGAACTTCATCTCACCAACTGTCAATGACAACTTTTACATCTAGGAACATTTTGTATGAGAAATTGAAATTAATATTTTTATTGCAACTTTTTTAAATTTTCATACCGTTTAAAAATTCCTTAGCTTCTATCGATATTTCAAAATCAAAATCAGCCGCATCGGTTCAGCCGTTCTCGAGTTTTAGCGAGACTAACGATTCATTTTTAACCCCCGACGCAAAAGAGGGGTGTTATAAGTTTGACGTGTCTGTTTGTCTGTCTGTGTGTCCGTCTGTCTGTGGCATCATAGCGCCCGAACCACTGAACCGATTTCAGTTTAGTTTTTTTTGGATGAAAGGAGACTTAATCGAGAGTGTTCTTAGCTATGTTTTATAAAAATCGATTTAGCCGTTTAAGAGTTATGGTGGGTTAAAGTGGGGATGGAAGAATATATCGTACTTTGTGTCGGGGGTTTTTTAAATTTTAAATTTAAGTTTTATTAGATATAAGAAGAAGATAGATAGATAGATAGATTTGTATTCTTAGCAAATACCTAAACGATTTGATTGATTGATTCATTGATACAAGCTGCGCAATATCCAATCCTTACTGAAGCTCTAAAGCCGTGGTGGTCTAGTGGTAATGACACCCGCCTTACAATCGTAAGATCGTGGCTTCAAATCCCGGTCCCGTACCAATGAATTCCTTGGAATTTATGTACTTACGGAATTTCACTCCACTGGCTTTTCGGTGAAAGAAAACATCGTGAGGCAACCTGCATACGTCCGTAGAAGAAATTTGAAGGCGTATGTGAATCACACAGCGTGGTGGATATGGCTCAATCAGCCTTCGTGGGTAGGCCTACGTCCAGTAGTGGACTATTAAAAAGGCTGGTACAACACAGTACTGAAGCTCATGCTTTCCGCAATCTGGGCTAACATCACAGCTGTCGAGTTGTATGATTCTGTCTATCCTGATCCTTACATAGTATTAAATAAAGTCATTTTTGCATCCGCGCGACCTTGGTGGCGCACGCGTCTGGATTGCAGCGCGTAGTGCGTTGCGCTTGTATTGAAAATATGGCTTCGGCTAAATCGTGTGATAATTGTAAACTCGTAGTTTCAGAAGTTCTTGCTTTTATACAAAATAAGCTAGAAGTGATGGACGAATTAAGCTTGGTGCGGATTTGTTCCAGTTCTTTCACTGAGCAAGATATCGTGGACGCAAAAAACTTGCTGTTTGATTGCGTTAACTCGGCAAAGTGTAAAGTGCATCGAAAAAAAGATGGGAAGACACAACGCGATTTAGAAGACATAATGAAGCTATTCAAGGAAACAGAACCAGATGAATTTCCGATTTTTGTTGCAAAAAATCTGAACAAGCTACCCCCTATTTGTTGGGATCATGTAGATGTTACTAGACTTTTAAAAGACGTTATGATCATCCAAAAGGACATATTGTGTATGAAACAGACTTTTGTAACTACAGAGGAGTTAAATCATATCAAAAACGATTTGACTAATTTAAAAAATGCTTCGATTGTTAACAACTATGATATGAATATAAACACAGTGAGGGGTAGTTCGAAGTTGCAAACCATTGACAGCTTTGATAGCGGCCCTATAGGCTTGCTATGCCTACCAGATCATCAGGAAAACTCATCTCCTATAAAGGCAGTTTCAACTCGGAAGACAGTGCTGCAATCGAACTCAAGAACATCCCGGTCCGTGTGCGGTTCGCCGCCACCTGCTGTGAGCGAGCCAGTAGGTAAACAAGCGAGAGTACCTACGCAGTGCGCTCGGCCCCCCGGTGAGTCAGCGAGCGATAACGCTGAGAACAATAGCCTGCGTACAGCTGATGTTGTCCAGCCACTAATAAAGGAAAAGTCGTATGCTCAAACAGCAAATGATGGAGGTGATTTCGTGGACAGAAGGGATGAAGATTGGATAACGGTACAACGTAAAAGGCTAAGAAATAAATTTATAAGCTCAAAAGGACAAGGATCTACAGATTTTGCTGGAAATTTTAAGGCAGCTGATATAAAAATACCGTTATTTATAAATAATGTTGACAAAATGGCCACCTGTGATGACATAAGAAAATATGTTTTACAGAAAACACAAATTGATGTGACTTTAGAAAGAATTAAGACGAAGACACAGAGGGACTATAACTCTACAAGGTGTTGATACCGAGAGCTAAGTTATCTATATTTATGGATGCGCGACTTTGGCCAGACGGAGTTACGTTTAGGCGGTTCGTGAATTTTAGGCGTAGCGATACTGCTACAGGTAGCGGAACCACGTAACTATTTTTATGATGGATAGCAACTTGTTGTGCGAGTTAATTACATTTAATTGTAAAAATGTGAAGCGGTCAGCTGGTGACATTAATAACTTATGTAGCTCGGCATCTATTATAGCCCTTCAAGAAACATGGCTTTTGCCTCAGGATATACCTTTTCTTGGTACTATACATGACGATTTTGAGTACTTTGGAAAATCATCAATGAACTTATCCGAAAAATTAATAAAAGGCCGCTTGTATGGAGGAGTTGCACTACTGTGGAGAAAAAACCTGTTTCAGTCGGTCAAGGTCATCGAGTGCGATAACGTGCGAATAGCGGCGGTTAGGTTCGAGCTGCAAAACATCTTTTATAGTGATGAGCGTTTATATGCCGTGGCAATGTGCTGATCATTTCGTTGAATTCACGGAGTGCTTAAGTGAAATCAGTGCTATTATTGAAAATGCGCAAGTCGAGTCGGTTTACCTTCTTGGTGATTATAACTCAAATCCTAATGAAATGTTTTTCAATGAGTTAATGAGTTTTTGTGCGGAACAGGAGTGGTTTTGTGCCGATATAGATATACTTGGTATTAATTCTGGAGCATATACGTTTGTTAGTGACGCGCACGGGTCCCGGCGGTGGTTGGACCACTGCATAGTGACGCGAGCAGCTCGAGATTCGGTGAGAGATGTTAAAGTGCTATGTCGTGGTGTGCTGTGGTCTGATCACTATCCCGTAGCGATTTATTGTAATTTAGAAATTGTTAGACCTAGAACTATGGTATGTAATCGAAAACATGATAAAGTGCTCTGGGGGGAACGTAATAACTTACAAACAAAAGACTATTATGAATACTGCAATAAAAAACTCAGAGACATTGATTTTCCGCCAGAATTTTCTTTGTGTGCGGACTACTTATGTTGTGATGACACGCATAGATGCGTCATTGACTCATTGTGTAATAATATTGTTAATACTCTTAGAGAGGGTGCTATTTTGACTTACAAATCTGCTGAGAGGAGACCTAAAAGTAAGTCTTATGTTCTGGGCTGGAATAAACATGTCAGGGAGGCTCATAGGGATGCCAGACACAAATTGAACCTCTGGTTTTGGCATGGAAAACCACCTAATGGTGCCATTTACCATAGTATGTGTGAGAGTCGAAAAGTTTTCAAAAGTAAATTAAAATGGTGTCAAAAACATCAGCACCAAATTAAAATGGACATAATCGCTGAACATAGATCCTCTAAAAACTTTTCAAAGTTCTGGAAGAGTACAAATAAGGTTAATTTGAAGCCTGGCCTCCCTGTGAGTATTGAGGGGGTCACCGACCCTAGAGATATCGCTAACTTATTTAAAGACTCATTTAAAATTAAGTCACCATTAGGAAAGCCTGCGCGGCGAGTGCTCAATACTGAAGGCGGAGTGGTTACTGAGTGCAAAGTTCGATTCTCAGCGGGGCAGGTGAGAGATGTACTGCGAGATATGACCAGAGGTAAATCGACGGGCCATGACGGACTCAGTGTTGAGCACTTGCAGTGTGCTGGAGTCCATCTGCCGAGAGTCTTAGCTATGTTTTATTCTTTGTGTGTTTCGCATTCGTATCTCCCTTCAGAGCTTATGAGAACGATTGTTGTGCCAATAATCAAGAATAGAACTGGGGACATCGCGGATAAGAGTAATTATAGGCCAATTTCCTTGGCTACCATCATTGCAAAAGTTCTAGACCGATTGCTAGACAAGCAATTGGAAGAAAACATAAAATTGCATGATGGTCAGTTTGGGTTCAGACCTAAGCTATCAACGGAGAGTGCTATATTCAGTCTCAAGCACATTGTAAGATACTATGTCGAGAGGAAAACGCCGGTTTATGCATGTTTTCTTGATATTTCGAGGGCTTTTGACACGGTGTCTTACGATGTGCTTTGGTCCAAGTTACGGAACACGACTCTGCCAGAGGAGACATGTTCTGTTCTCGAGTATTGGTATAACAATCAGACTAATTGTGTAAAATGGGCGGGAGAGCTTTCTGATGCATACAGGCTGGATTGCGGAGTAAGGCAGGGGGGATTAAGCTCTCCAAAGCTTTTTAACCTGTATGTAAACGAGCTAATAGAGGGCCTTAGCAGTATGCAGACTGGCTGCTCGATTAACGGAGTCTGCGTCAATAATCTGAGCTATGCTGACGATATGGTACTGCTGGCGCCATCTGTGAGTTCTCTCAGAAAGCTTATAAGTTTTTGTGAAGCGTACGCCGAGAGACATGGCTTACGTTATACTCGTAATGTTAAGAAGAGCGAATATATGATTTTTTCTAAAGGCGGCAAAGGACCTGATACTGTGCCCCCCTTGAAACTGAACGACTCTCCTCTCAGCAGAGTCAAACAATTTAAATATTTAGGACACATTCTTTGTGAGGATTTGAGGGATGAGGCAGATATGGACAGGGAGCACAGGGCGCTGACGGTGAGAGCGAATATGCTGTCTAGAAGATTTGCTTCCTGCTCTAACGAGGTTAAAATCACACTCTTCAAGGCTTATTGCCAATCGTTCTATGGAAGTAGCTTGTGGACAGCATACACTCAAAAATCTCTTGGCGTCCTGCGCGTCCAATATAACAACGCTTTCAGAGTGCTGATGCGGCTTCCACCGTTTTGCAGCGCGTCATCTATGTTTGCAGAGGCACGCACTGATGGCTTCGCAGCTATCATGCGCAAAAAAATTGCCTCGCTGTTGAGTAGGACGCGAGCGAGCGGCAACAGCATTCTGATAGCTATCACAGACAACTTCAGCTGTCCTATCTTGCTTCACCACATAAAGGTGCTGTTACAATAAATAAGTGTGACATGTCAAATTTGATTTAATAATTTGTGTGTGACATGCCCAATTTAGTGTATTAATTTAATTTGATTTATGTTTTTAATTTAATTTTATAATCTATTTGTAATTTGAATTTGAATGTGATATGGATCTTTTGTGTCTGAAAATAAATTTTTGATTGATTGATTGAAAGTCGCTATTTTTGTCTGTTTGTTTGTCTGTATGCTTAAATCTTTAAAACTACGCAACGGATTTTGATGCGGGTTTTTTTAATGGATAGAGTGATTCAAGAGGAAGGTTTATATGTATAATACACCTGTGCGAAGCCAGGGCAGGTCGTCTAGTAAAATATATATAAGGCCGAATCATACAACTTGGCGGCTATGACGTATGCTTCAAGTCAACAGACAGTTGAAATTTTCACAGATGATGTATTTCTGTTGCCGCTATAACAACAAATACTAAAAACAGAAATAAAATAAATGTACAAGGTGGGCTCCCATACAACATACCTGAATTTCGTAATGAATAATGACATTAATAACAAAAACATCAAAATTTTATAGATTAGTTAGATAGAAGTAGCAACGTAAAAAGTATTCTCTCTGCTGTTTTTCGCTTTGATCCAGAAGCTAGGGTCACTACCCAAGTAACAAAATCTGGTTCAGTGGTTCGGGCGCTATGATGCCACAGACAGACAGACAAACAGACACGTCAAACTTATAACACCCCTCTTTTGCGTCGGGGGTTAATAAGGCCCTTTACACACGAGGCGTAAGCGTAGTAGTATCGTATAAGCGTATCGTTACGACGCAACGCGTACGAGACGAGTATTGTTCCACACACGGATCGTCGCGTACACGTATCGTTTTGTAAGATCTCAGTTGAAATCATGGCTTTATATTGGCGTTATATAAAATCAGTTTATTTTAGACGACATTTCTGCCTAAGCTTTATTTATTATTAATAATGATGATGATGTATGGGCGTCAAAATTGGCAAGGGGAAAGTATGCCTTTGGGAGTTGCCTACCTTGAATTTATCTCGTCCAGTGGGCGCAGTCGCGTAAGGTATGTTCATAAAGTTGAAGACGCCCCCCTGCGGGTCCCGGTGCCCCCGCACGGGCCCCTGCTGCGTCTGCACCACCACCGACTCCTGCGCCCGCGCAGACACCACCAACGCAAGCACTCCCAACAACGCCTTCATTGTCGTCGTAATAGCCTACTCACATTAATTTATCGAAACTATTATACATAGATATGTACTCATTTTGATTTAAATAGCTACAACCTATCGCAGTAATCATTTGAACTAGATAATTACCTGTTATTAGTAAAGATAATGCGAATGTCGCCGAATCGCTACCATTTCACGCGATAGGCGTACTCGCCTATAACTAACAACGACGTCATCCGATATTCGCTGAATAGGTAGGTATTACTTTAACCACCTAGACAAAATTCTTCAGGCATAGGGCCTATAGAATTTTGTTGGATTTTTATACTAGGAGCATGCTAAATGAATGAGAAAATTTTAACGAAGGTTTTGAGTTCATGACTTCATGTATAATTTTAAAGTAGGTCTTTTATCTAATAGGTATAATATGTTTATCGTAATGAAAAAGACAGAGCTATATTTTAGTAAGTCATTAAACTTCACATGTTTATCTACAGACTAGTCTTTCAAATAATAATTGCTAATCACACATCATACCTATTCCCAATTTCCCATGGTGCTTGGTGGTGAGCTTGGTGATATGGTTTGAAAGGATTTGTCACAAATAATGCGTTCGGTTGCGGTCTGCGGTTAGGTCAAATTAAACGTAGCCGCAATAACAACAAATTATAAAAATAAAAAATAAAATATTTAAGTGGGGGTTGGTTGTTATAACTCAGTAATTGTCAGTTCAAAAACGCGCCGCTAGTGGCGCTGTACATTTCTTCATACAAATTACAGCATGCTTACGCGCTCGCCGTAGAGCGCGTCATGTTTACGACAAAACTCACACTCAGCATACCTACAGCAAAGAATATATAATAATACTACGTACAGTTCGCACCAAAAAGTTCATTAGTCATCATGAGTTTACGAAAACTAATTTCACGACCATGAATCGACATTAGGCGCCATCGTAATTTTAACAGCAATTTAGAATTTTCCTGTTTCTTTTTCACTATCTTACCTAGGCATTTGATAGAGAGAGAACGCTACTATTTTTAGATATCTATCTATCTATCAGCCGTAGGACGTCCACTGCTGAACATAGGCCTTCCCCATGGATTTCCAATAAGGTCGGTTGGAAGTGGTCTGCATCCAGCGCGTTCCTGCGATTTTTATATCGTCAGTCCACCTAGTTGGTGGACGTCCTACGCTGCGCTTGCTGGTGCGTGGTCTCCATTCGAGAACTTTACGGCCCCATCGGCCATCCGTTCTTCGAACTCTGTGTCCTGCCCATTGCCACTTTAATTTGCCACTTTAACGATAGCGCCTTTAAAATTGGGCCTATTACCCACTTATAACGAAGTAAACAGTACAAACCAAAAAATGGTTACGATGCGTCTATATAATAATTAAACCAAAAACTAATGTGAAAATCATACGTGGTGACGTGGTGTATTTTTGGTAGTTTTCGTATACTCAGGATGAGTAGTGATGTTTATTACGACAAAAAAATCCAAGATAATTTGAATTTCGCGCGCTGATAGTCGTTTTAATAATAATATTATGATACTTTGGATGCCAAAATTATGAAAAAAAAAACTGCCAAGTATGAGTCGGACTCGCGCAGGAAGGGTTACATCAAAGAAAATTATATTACATACCTACTGTTTGGGAGCCCCCTTAAATATTTATTTTGTTTCAATTTTATTATTTATTATTAAAGTAGGCAGCTAAATATTTTGTGAATATTTCAAGTGTACCTAGATACTTGAACCATTGAACTTGACCAACTTGTTACCATTATTGATATCGAGCGAAATACGGCTAAAAATTTAGACTTTTTGTATGGGAGCCCCCCTTAAATATTATTAATATTCTGATTTTATTTGTTGTTATAGCGGCAACAGAAATACATCATCTGTGAAAATTTCAGCTTTCTAGCTATAGCGGTTCATGAGATACAGCTTGGAGACAGACAGACGGACAGCAGAGGGAAGACTGCTGTCCGTTTTCAAAAGCATTTAACAAATATAGTACTCGACCAAAATTATAATTAGACGTGAAATTTAATGAAGTAATTTAATTTTTTCTCTTTTACTCATCCTCCTCACCAAAAAAGAAACAGATCAACAAGCTGAGTATAGGCCGAATCTTACGAACTGCACGTTGGTACATTGTCGAGACTTCTGTAGCAATATATCCAGCATTGCTACAGTATCCCGGCAATGTGCCGATGTGTCGACCATACCCAAAAGTTATAGTGAGAATAATTATAAGTACTTATTAGGTACTGAAAAAAAGAAAATGTTTGGAGGGATTCCAAGATTGATTTGGGGAATTGGGGGGAAACTAAGACAGTCATCTGGTAGCACTGCTTCCATTTATGCAGCGTTGCCAACTTAACGGATTTCCCGTTAAATCTAGCGGATTTGGGTACGTTGAAAACGGGAAACATCGTTGGCGACGATATTTTCCCGCCCCGTCGGTGCCATGTTCCCGTCCCGTCCGTGTCTCCGTGACATATGCGCTTCCATATACATTTTGTATGGAACGATATTTCTTAAATTTCCCGTTCCGTCCCGTCCCGTCACGTATGCAGCGGCCTTTCTATCTAACGGCTGACGCACAGAAGAGAGAAGGAAATAGAAAGGCGATGTGGAGGGGAGGTTTGTCGCCACCATTGGGGTGCTGTTTGTAATGACATGGCATTATTACTATGACGATAAAGTTGTAAATAAAAGCTCTGCCTAGGAGACGTTTGAAGTTTGTCCACCACCTTTGTGAAATCAAATTTGACATTTGATCAGCAGTTCAAGTGTCATTTGTGTCTAGATTACATAGCAGTTTCTATGGATTTGCGACGCCATGTTTGTGGAATCGTGCATCACAACTTTTTTACTTTATGTCACTTCTACTGTTTTTCCTTATTCTGAGGTCGCCACGTACATGAGTTATAACTCAAGTTACGTGAAATCGTGACATTTACTGTCTCAGTCGTTCAAGTGATTTCAGAGGTAATTTTTGCCAAAAAAATGCCGGTTTACGCTATTATAACGTGTCGAATACAAAGCAAAGACTTTAGTTTACAAAAAGGAGGAATATCCTTTCACTGGTAAGTCTAAATTGTGGGCATTTTTAAATTTAAATGATTTATTTTACTGCCTAGATTTTCGTTGATAGTGGTTGCAAACATTTTATCGACATCGATAAATTTCGCTAGTAAGTTAATATTTCGCAATTCGAAATTTATTGTTATTAAGTATCTGAATATTTTGATTTAATAAAATATTTGTGATTGTGGTGTAATTTATATTAATAATTGTATTTGCATCACACTTTAACTATTATGTTCCTTATGAATAAAAGTTATCATGTCCAATATATATACATATAAATATATAGATTGAACGCGAAGCCGACTGCCGTTGCATGTTTTGCTTTGATCTTTGATTCATTGATACATTGTATCTTCATTGCAGCTTTCCAGCCGATCCTCTGACGAAGAGTAAATGGATCGAGGCTACAGGACGGCAAGACTGCATTCCTACAAACGTTCCATTTACACGTGGTTCTTAATTAACATGTTTTTATAGTTATACATGTATATTATCTCGACATATAAAATGCTTAGATCTGAATGACTGACTGACGGATCCACGCACAGCCTAAACCGCTTCAATAAGCGGTCAGGAGAGACTTGAAATTCGGAGCGTGAATTCTTTTTATGAAGTAGGCGTCTGATAAGAATAATTTACCGAAATTCTAACCAGGAAAATACAGACGTGAAAAATTAGAGCTAAATTTGTGTGAAACAACGTGATTTTTGGTTCATTTACTTTAGATTTTGCATTAACATTCTGTAATAGAATTGATGGAAGATGTGTTTCGTGTTTTATTGAAATATGAAAGTTATTTTGGGGTTGATTTTCTTCGAAGTTGATATCAATACTCTTTAGTGTTTTTGAATTAAATTACTTTTTATTTTGATGCGTGTTTGAAAATTAAATCCGATTTTATTTAAGTAATCGGCCTATTGTCAGTAAAGGTTAACCTTTTCTGAAGGTCCTTATACCATTGTATAGTTCCAATTAACAAAATAGCAATGTATGTCTAGGTATAAGGGTTCCTTGTTATGAGGTATGGAACACTACTTAAAGATATTTATAAATGTTGACTTATAATAAGGGACGCTAAAATAGAATGTTTCGAGAAAACGTGTATACGAACCACCCCGAATAATCTCACCCGTTAGCACAAGCACGCGCTCTTACTCGCCCACGTAACCATTTACGTCTACGTTCAGCTACATAATCCAATGAATTAATTATATTATCGAGCTCCAAACTAGAAAAATATGATTGTAATTATTCTTCTCCTTATAAATATTGGCATCGCATGGAATATGCATTTGCCAGTGTCAAGTGTAAGTTCTATTATGATGTTATGATAACTAATATTGTCACATGTAATTCAGTTGTGTTCACATGTATAGTTCACATGTTTAGTTTAAGCTTGTTTTGTATTTACGATGTGAAAATAAAGTTATTTTTTATTGTATTGTAATCATGGTGTAATTTAATAAAATATTTGTACTATGATAATATTCACTATGAAAAATAGTTAAGTACAGTCGTGGCCAGCACAAAATATCTAAATACAATTGATTAGCCAACAATGGAATTTAGGCGACTTCCACCGTGTACGAAATCCAAATAGTTCGCAGGAATTGATTTGGCATCCATGTAGTACCTATATTAGAACTGATAGAAACACAAGTTTTATAAATTAATACAATACGGCACGTTGACATGATTTTTCAGTGTTAATTCCAAAAATTCCTAAATAGTAATAAAACTGCACAATCATTTTCATCAATTATATACTATATATGTCCAGTTACATTATCCATAAATTAACAATACGTATAAAATCACATTATCGATAAAATTAAACTGCACAATTCATGTCGCCCATCACTAGCTAAATGCCAAAAAACAACTGTGATACCATTATCAAATTCGAGATTGGCCCATTATTTTTTTTTTTGGCTTGACATGTACCACTCATTTGCCATTGTTATGTAACATTAATAAAATAAAGTGAATTTAATAACTTTAACACGGCATTTAAATTATGACCAAATTAATGTTATGGGTCTTAGGTACCTTGGTGATGTGACAGAAAGTATACTACGCTCTATTCTAAAGGAAAAAAAAAATCTCCGATGCTAGTGAAAATTGCACAGTTATTGTGCAGATATTTTACAGTGGTAATACACACTTGGCGACAGCGGTTTTCATAGAAAATTTGTATGGATTTCCTTTCTAATCTAGTTCTGCTGTTCTGTGGGCTGACGGGATATTTAACGGAAATAAAAACTACCATATTTTCATACAAAAATGTCAATTGCATTATTCAAATGGTAAGGTAACTCGTAATTAAAGTTGATACTGTACTGATTACTGTATACATCGACGTGTCCAAGTGTTCTTATTATGTGTTCCTACGGAAATAAATGTTTTTGACTTGACTTGATACTGAAAAAGCGCGGTAAATTTGAGAAATATCAGCTTGCTAGCCCCATACTTAGAAGGAATAACGTGTTTCTTTTTCAGTTGGGAGCCTCAGATGGTATGCCAAGCTGATATTTTTTTTAATTTGCCGCGATTTTAGAAATTTGACGGATTTTTGACGGAATTACACAACTAAATCGACGGATTTCAAAAAATCTTGTTGGCAACACTGCATTTATGTTTTTCTGTGTTGGGAGTTTTGGCGGGAACGCGAGAAAATCATGTCGCCGCATTGAATTATTTTCTAAAACTTGTGTTTCTATCAGTATTAATAGTGCAAAAGTTGTGGTATTTCATTTATTAATAGCTGAAATACGAGCATGAGTGTAGGCAAGTAGTAGAATGTGGTAAAACATGTCTTTTCGTGTTGTCTTCAAAACTCCATCGAAGCTTCTAGTAAACTCACCACAGCTTTACTAAGAAGAAGAAAAGTCAAAGAAAATATAGAATCAAAGAATACGTAAGACTAGGCGGTATGGCCTTAAAGGCTTTAGCCTGCCCAAAAGTGGGCGAATAATTTAAAAAAAAAATTTTTTTCTGTGTTGGTTTTGTTTGTTGCATTTCCTATTTCAATATTTGCAATTGCGTCGTGCGGCGTCGCATTTTTTTCGCTCAGTCGTTGAGGGAGAAAAAAGAATTGTAAATATTGGGTTGCTTGCTCGTATGTAGCTACACAATAACGGTAGCAACCACCTTGTTCGTTTTGTTGTGAAAGTGAATATTCCTGAATAAACATGGAATCGTGCCGGCAGTGGTTGGCGCTATTATTGTTGTTGTTTGGAACCGTAAAAGTGACCTCTCTTCCGTATGATGGTAAGTTTCTTCTACAACTTTGAGCTCCACAACAAGTCTAACTTTATATTCTCCTATTGCACGGTTATCGTATCAGTTGTATCAGGATAATTATGTCGCAGTGTTGTACCTTTTCCGAGGGTGATTCAAATGATATGATGATGATGAGTGCACATGAATATACGTCGAGTCATACAACTTGGCGGTTGTGATGTTAGCTACAAGCTGCCTATAACCCAATCCTGATTGAACCCAATAGAATAGAATAGAATATCATTTATTGTCATAGTATATCATTTATACATTCTTACTTAATAAAATAAAAAATATATATAAATGGTTCTACCATGGACTCGTCATAACAATTACAGTATGTAGGTAGTTTTATTTACTCTTACGAGTATGTACCCTCACAAAAAGAAAAAAATATAGCTTGGATTACATCTGACAATGACAACAGCAATAAAATATAAACCAAAATATAAGTTTAAACTTCCATAATTGCCTCATTAGACAATAGATTTGATAATAATTTACTTGTTAACTTTTAGGAATTGTCTTACATTCATAACAAATATGTAAGTAGAATGTTACATTAATTAACTATGACTGCCTCGGTGGCTCAGTGGTTAGTGACCCTGACTTCTGGATCAAAGAGGCGTGGGTTCGATCCCCACCCAGGGCAAACATTTGTGTGATGAACGCAGGTGTTTGCTCTGTGTCTGGGTGTTATTTAGGTACTATCTATATAAGTATGTATTTAAAATATGTATATGTAGTATATCAGTCTCTGGCAGCCATATCACAAGCTATGCTTAGTTTGGGGTCAGAGACCGTGTGTAAGATGTCCCCTAATATTTATTTATTTATTTATATAAAATAAAATCAAAATGACTCAGCTGTACAAAGGCATCGTTAAATTATCATCACAATAAATTAATAGTAATCAAATTCAGTCCGTCAAATACGGGTATGCATTAATTATAATTAATTTTAGAAATTTTAATAAATAAAAATAATTAAATTTAAAAATGTCAGCTGTAAAGGTGCTTCGTCAATCAATAAGTTTATAACAGTAGAATAATCAAATAAATTTAAATCAAATAATATTAAAATTAAATTGGAAAAATTATAAAATAAACAATAGTAATAAAGTACCTACCTAAGGAGTAATTTAGCTGTAAAGGGGCTACATTCATAATTCTCCTAGTCAAAAAACAAATAATAGTAATATACCTGACGGACAAACAAAAACTATTAATATTAACAGAACACATAACATATTTATACTACCTATATTGAGTCTATTTAAAACAATAAACAATGCTGCGGATAACCCAATCCTCGAGTAGCTGTTAAATGAGCTTCAATCTATATGTAGCTTGTAACATCACAGCCGCTAAGCTTATGATTGCACCTATACTTATATTTTGATAAACAAACTCAATCAGGCAGTCAGTTTTCAAAAAAGAAATGCCTATGGCATTCTCCGTTCTTTAAAGCATATCCATGCAGAAAATCAAGTAGATGTCTCCATTGCTGTATGAAAATGTAAAAAACAACCACACTTTCAGATTTATATCTTTAGTATAGGCCGCACCACACAAGTTGACGGAAATTAAGTTAGCTACAAGCTGCGCAATATCCAATCAATGCGTGGCTTTGTGTGAGCTTCAGTCAGGATTTGATATTGCACAGCTTGTAGCTAACTTCATTTCAGCCAACTTGGGTGGCGCAGCCTATAAAGATTTTGGGGACTTTATAACATTAGAGGACTTATAACTTTAGTTAGTGAGTATGTGAGGTTCTTCGAACCAACAAAATTCTCAACAGGTTGATATAAATCTATTTGTTTCAGTCCACTGGCTAGTAGGCCCCACAACGATAGAACGGGACATCCCATCTTCAAAACAAGCTGTGGATGTATACTGTTATACTGGAACTTCCAAGAATTTGCTTGCTTTATGGCAAACAGTTAAAGTAAGTTAAAAAAAATACCTCATTCCTCATACTATCTCATTCGCTATATCCAAATCAGTAATTCATCTATTTTAGGCGCTTAAGAGATTATCAAGCGTTCAAAATAAATGAATTACCATCAAATTATATTAGTTGTGCAGTACAACAAGTCACATCATGTAAAAAGAATGCTGGAGCTTCAAGCTGCTCACAAGGAAATTTAACTCTTATTGCGCAGTCACAGACACAATTTGTAGTGTTGCCAACTAATGAAGGGGCCATTATGATATTTTTTTCAAAGTTTCCCTACACAATGGAAGTAGTATATTACAATACAATACAACATTTTTATTAATAACACCATTGTTACTTGTCAAATTAATTATATGATTACTTCAATTATATTACGAGTAACTATCAATTATACAATTCTTCAATTATTGTTACACTACATAAAATAGGATACCTACAATTGGTACCTACAATTATTATTATATGAGTATACAGACACTTATACAGACAATTAAAATTAATATTTCATACTATGGTACTTTACGTACATATGAGAACTTTGTGATCTGTGGCAATGGCGGTGGGTAGATATCCTAGCTTCCATACAAA
The DNA here is from genome assembly GCA_964007245.1 of Hypomecis atomaria. Taxonomy (NCBI): domain Eukaryota; kingdom Metazoa; phylum Arthropoda; class Insecta; order Lepidoptera; family Geometridae; genus Hypomecis; species Hypomecis atomaria. The sequence continues at coordinate 32,337,908 of OZ023279.1, forward strand.
AATGTTCAAACCCCTTTTATTGGCAATTCATCTATTTTGGACTTTTATTGCCGCAGCTTGGCACTCCAGTATTCTTTTTTTGTGACGTTTACCGGTGATCCCTTTAGAGGTTAACATCAAGATATCCAAATGTTTATCCCCTGATGCTTTTTAGTGTGGCAATGCTAGCAGCATACTGAGATTGTACACAGGTACTGATGTATTGATTGCAGATTTGATCATTTTCTAACCTTTTAAGCTTCTTATTTATTTATTGTAACGAGTTTATTATTTAAACAATTTTATTTATTTATTGGAAAAGGACATTTTGGACAATTTAAGTACTAAACATAATTATATGTGAGAATCTACATTACAGTTCTACAAAGTTACTTGATTATAAATTTATTTTGCTAAATGTACCTATTAATTGACAAGCACATTACAGTAATTGTTATCCAACAAAAACATTTTCATGTGAAATGAAGCCAAATCACAGTTCCCACTATCAAAAAGTTGTCAGATCTCACGTAAAGCCAAGCTTCTAACTCTACACGCCTTACTCTACAAGTTCTTACTCCACAAACTGTACAGCTTAGTCAATATATGTGACTTGGCCGTTTCGTTACAACAAGAACTGTTTGTATAACAGTATTAATGAATTAATCTTCACTTTACGCCCATGCGCAGTTAGCGAAACAGCCAAGCTGCATATATTGACTAAGGTGTTAGAGTTTGTGAAGTAAGGACTTGTAGAGTAAGGCGTGTAGAGTTAGAAGCTTGGCTTTACGTCAGATCTGACAACTTTTTGATAGTGGGAACTGTGACTTGGCTTCATTTCACATGAAAATGTTCAAAATGAAATTTTCATCCCCCAATCTTAGGGGTTGGGGGCTGATTTATTAAAAATCCTGAAATACATGTTTTATTATTTCTAACAGGGAGTCTTTATATCAATTTTTAGACTTATACCATAAAAATTTGTGGAAGTCTCATACAAGCTTTCATCCCCTATTATATAGGGTTGGGGGGTTTTAAAGTTTTAGATTTTTTCCTTTGTTTATGCCTGATAGTCTACCTTGATGCCAAATATCAAGTTTCTAGGTCATCTGGAAGTGGGTTAGGTTTTTGATCTATAAGTCAGTGAGTGAATCAGTCAATGAAACCCCGGTTTTTAAACATTAATATTTTATTAACCGTCAGAGCAAAGTTAATGAAATGTTGTATTGTAGATAAGCTAAAGAGCTTTAATAAATATGCTAAATTTCATATGTATAGGTTAAATAGTTTTCGAGTTATGATGGGGTCAAAAGTGGCTCTAAATCATTCGTGTTATATTACATACGTCGCGTCGCCAGTTCTTTTTTTTTTGACTTGGCTGGACACGCTTCCGCGTGTCTAGATTATTATTAACTTTGTAATAAGACATTTACTTGACAATTTTTATCTTATCACATTTATTTTTATTGACATTTATAGTATATAAGTAATGGTATAATTGACAAAGTAAATGATGCTTATTTTTGTAATTTTTGTTATTTTTAAGGTTCCGTACCTCAAAAGAAAAAACTGGAATTCTTATAAGATCACTTAGTTGTTTGTTGTCCTAGGCAATGTATGTGGAAGGTTTTTCAGGCTATTATAAAACGTAACCCAACCTAACAACCTACCAAAAATGAGGTGTTTTATATAAGTGGAAGATTTACAAGATTTTTTAAAATTTCTATTTCATTTGGTACTTATTATTAGGGTCGGGAAATGTATTTTAGTCAGCATTTAAATTGTTCCCTTCTTCTATTTCAGTTCCACATTAAGATTCGCAGTGATGAGTTCCGTCCGTATGTTGGCTCAGACCCTGCAGAAGTGTACAAAGAGTACACGGAAGACAGCTATGGGTGGTCGGTCGTCAACCCATTCACTAAAAAACCTACCAAAAGCATATCCGTCAATCTTTTCAACACTACTTGTTTGGCTGTCAATACAAAAGAGAGACACAGTATTGAGCTACAAGTTCAGAGTAAGTACCCATTGAAAGTATTTTGCTCTGAAGTCGTAACCATAAAAAGTTGGTAAAAGACCCAATTTGAACACTTGTATATGAAAACATAAAACCTTTTCATATTGACAGTAAAATTACAATATCTTAGCGCGTGTTGCGTACTGCGTGGCTACGCGGTGCTGCAGATATACCATATACCTTGACATAGGCTGAATCATACTAGTCGTTGGATGTGAAGTTAGCTACAAGCTGCATAATATTCAATCCTGACTAAAGCTCACATAAAGCTGCGCGTTGATTGTGTTTCACGCAGCTTGTAGCTAACTTCACATCCGCCGACTTGTATGATTCGGTCTATATTATATCCATTGCAGAAACTCCTGCAGTTAGACTGAGCTGATATTTTATAATCTATATAAGTTAAATATGTACCTACCTAATAATAATAAAACGTTTATTTCAAGTTACTAAGACTCTTACATAAAAATCACACATTATTGGCAGGTAGTCACTTTGCATTACGATAAAATTAAAATAAGATCATTACAATTAAATTATAAAATTAAAATGTCATGAGGTTAATCGAAATTATAAAACTAAAATATCCTCTCACGAGCTCTACAAGGAGTGTGCATTCTGCAACCGTGAGCAATGTAGGGACAATCTAATCTATCAGCGAGTGCGAGCAGCATGCTGTTAGGACTCCCCCGCGCCCGCCGCACCAGCGAAGCACATCTCTTGCGAATTATGGCGTAAAAACAGTCGACGCGCGCCTCCGCAAACATTGCAGATGCACTACAATATCGAGGGAGTCCCACCAGCATCCGAAACGCATTATTAAACTGGACACGGAGGGCACTGTATGCCCTTTGTGTGTAGTTAGCCCACAGGCTGCACGTGTAAAACGTAGTACAGTAGGCTCTAAAAAGAGTAATTTTAACGTTAGTGGAGCATCGTGCGAACCTGCGGACCACCATGTTGGCTCTGACTGCCAGCGCCCTCCGTTCCCGCTCGATGTCAGTGTCGTCCTCCAGAGAGGGTGTCAATAGATGTCCAAGATACTTGAATTGCTGAACTTGTTCCAGCGGAGTACCACTGAGTTTTATAGGTGGGACTTCTGTCACTTTCCTAGTTCCACCCTGGAAAACCATACACTGACTTTTCTTAACATTGTATTTCAACCCGTGACCCATCGCATAACTCTCACAAATGTCAAGCAATTTACGCAGACCACAAACCGAGGCGCTCAGGAGCACCATATCGTCTGCGTAGCTTATGTTATTAAAACAAACGTCATCTATGTGGCAACCGATATGTTGATCACTAAGCGCCTCAATTAGTCCATTTATGTACAGGTTGTACATGCTCGGCGAGGTCAAACCGCCTTGCCTCACTCCGCACTGCATCCTGTACGGGTCCGATAGCGTTCCCGCCCACTTTACACTGTTCTGTTGATTCTCGTACCAATACCTAAAGATGTTGATTAATTCATTAGGTACCTGTAATGCTCTCATTTTCTCCCAGAGTATATCATATGATACCATGTCAAATGCTTTGGATATATCGAGGAAACAAGCATAAACAGGTGTTTTCCTTTTTGTGTAATATTTGACAGCATCCTCAAACACAATATCGCAGTTTCTGTAGACAGCCCGGGTCGAAAACCGTGCTGATTGTCATGTAACTTCAAGTATTTATTTAATTGCGAGTTAAGAATGCCGTCAAATATTTTTGCAATGATTGTTGCTAATGAGATTGGGCGATAATTCGCAATATATGACAAATCTCCAGTTTTGTTTTTTACGACAGGTACGACGTTGGTTAACATCAGATCATTCGGTAGGTATGAGTGCGATATGCACAAGTTGTACAACAAAGCTAACACTCTGCATATATGAGGCCCCGCATGTTGTATATGTTCTATGCTTAAACCATCACGACCCGGAGATTTGCCTTTTGATATATCTTTAATCGCCTTGCGTACGTCACTAGCCATGATTCTAGTTTTCACACATTCACCACTCTCTGTAACTCTAATAAGTTTCCTAATTTAAAATGTAGCATTGTGTGAGTATTACCTTCCCGTCTGGCAAAGAGCCTGGATCCTACGACACAGGTCACCCTAGTGTGGGATCTAGTGCACTATGAATGTTAATTTAAGTTTGTATATTGTAAAGGAATTTTGGTTTTGATAACAAACATTTAAACCTTCCTCTTGAATCACTATCTATTAAAAAAACCGCATCAAAATTCTTTGTGTAGTTTTAAAGAAATAAGAATACATGGACAGACAGCGGGAAGCGATTTTTTTATACTATGTAGTGATATTATTATATTATGATTTCCAGGGGTGGACATCTGGCGAGTCCTGCTGATGTTCGTGGGGATAGCGCTGATATTCTCCTCTCGCTCGCTCAGCGGGAACCCGCTGTTCTTCTATCTCTGTGGGGTGCTAATAGGAGTGTTTGCTTCCTTCATGGTGCTGGTGTACTATGTCAGCAAACTATTACCCAAGGTAGGATGAACATTTTGATAATAGCAAATAGAATAATTATTTAATCATACTTTTCAAGGTCAGAGTGAATAGGTATCTTCTAGGTCTGCGTACTTCATCTTCGATCACAACGTCGCTTACCATCAGGCGAGTTGGTGGTCAATCCAGCACTGTCGCGACAAAACAAAATTTTTCGCAAAAAATCGCAACACCGACTTCTACCGAGTACAGAATTCGAATAATTTGCACGAATCGAAGTGATTCATGTAAATTTTTGCTAAATTATCAAAAACGACTTTTGTCAAAACTAAAAAAAATAGTTCTTTCATAGAAAAATATCGTTAATCCGCGACAAAATGTATGGAACAGCTGTTTTTTTTTGAGTTTTGACAAAAATCGCAGGACAAAAGTTGTTAGTTTTGACATACAAAATAAGCCCCTAAAAGGATGCTAATCACCACGCTCTCTTTTCACTAACGTCTTAATATTAGCTTCACCAAGCCCTCTTTTCACTAAAATCTGAATATTAGCTTCACCAAGCCCTCTTTTCACTAAAATCTGAATATTAGCTTCACCAAGCCCTCTTTTCACTAAAATCAGAATGTTAGCTTCACCAAGCTCTCTTTTCACTAAAATCAGAATATTAGCTTCACCAAGCTCTCTTTTCACTAAAATCAGAATATTAGCTTCACCAAGCTCTCTTTTCACTAAAATCAGAATGTTAGCTTCACCAAGCTCTCTTTTCACTAAAATCAGAATATTAGCTTCACCAAGCTCTCTTTTCACTAAAATCAGAATGTTAGCTTGTAGCGTAGCTGCTAACAATACTTATTTCTTTCTCGTTGCACGACACTTAAACATCACAATCATTCGTTTTATGCACTTTTGGACTTTACTTAATAAACAAATCGAAAACATTAAATAGCAAATGAAATTGCAAATGCAGTGACTTTGAAGTTAGCAAGTAATGAGACAGTAAAAGTGACAGTTGGTTTGACGCTGTCATGTATGGACTGCTGGTCGCTGTCATGTATGGACTGCTTGTCGCTGTCATTGTTCGGACTGATCCGTAAAGAAAAAAAAAAGAAATTATTTGTGTCTGTATTTTTCATAACCTTGTGGGGAGAATGGAACGTAAATAAGTATGTTTTGTTTACAAGGCGTAGTAGATTAAGTGCGGTGACGTCATAAGTGGATGCGTGATTCGAAACGGTTGAAAGGTGACAAGTGAGTTAGCAAATTTTCATTGGCAATTGCGAAGGGCTTTTTCTGGAGACTTCGTTGAAGAATGTGGTGCTCCGGACATCCATCTGCATTAGGGCGGAAGCGTTTAAAAAGAGGCGATTGAGGTTAGTCAGTTGATTTAGTGATTCGCTCGTCAATTTGATCTGAATTTTGATTCGCTGGGAAACATTTTTTTGATCTTGGAATCATCCCGGTGAAAAATACGAGTGATACTTATTTGCCGTCTGGTTTGTCCATAGCCTCTTCCCGCGACCCGATTGATCTTCCCGCTACCCGATTGATCTTCCCGCGACCCGATTGATCTTCCCGCGACCCGATTAATTCCCCGACGGACCCCGCGCTGATGATTCCGGACTCCTGATTTTTGCACACGTCATTTTGGTTGTATCGACGGGCTAGCCTGGTGGCGTACCTGCCAGCTTACACCTGTTTCCACTTGCGGATTTCATCCTGCGAGCATGCCTGCCACGGATCCACAAGTAATACCTATTTAGTTTTTTTTACATAACCCAGGGCCACATGGTCACTTTGGTATGAATATTAAGTTCACCCTCTTCTACAAATTTCCACGATTGAAGCCTTCTGGACAGAGTTTAGACGTATGAGACATTCCTCGTTTTCACTGTATGATCCATGCTTTAGTGAACATAAGTAGACTTTATTTTTATCCACGGACTAAACGACTAGCTACCGTTTTGTTCGCTTGATTGTAATTAATGTTAGAAATCACATTAGTTTGTACTTTATGCAATATCGCAGACGGTATATGCACAGTCTCTAATAATTAAGTTAATTACCCACCACATTGTTAGAAGTTTGGTTTAATTAGGTTCGCTTTAATTTAAGTATTGAAAATATAGCAATAAGTAATGATAAACTTTACAACGGTTAAGTTTGTGTAATTTTAAGCCCGTTGGCATTAAGACCCTTCTGGTCACCACCGAGTAAACTTACCCGCTTTAGATTTAAGATAATGTAAATTCAAAGAGTTAAGGTCATTACAAATAAATTTGTTGTGATTTAAATTACGAAACAAAATCTTTTAATTTTGTCCTCACTCAACAACTCACAGGTAGATAATAATACGGTCTTTGGGAACAGAGGTTCTTTGTTCTTATCGACTTAGTTTATCCAGGTAACATTTTGTTTATTTGTCAAGTAACTGCGACACCACACCTTCGAAGGTGTTGTATCATTTGTCCCCTTTAGTATCATTAGTCCCTTTTTGTATCATTTGTCCCTTTGCTCTAACTGGTAACGTTTTACATCACTACTGCACCCCTTTTAAATCCCAACATTTAATTCTTTTTTTAAATTAATTTTTTTATATCACGTTACAAGCTTCACCAAGCTCTCTTTTCACTAAAATCAGAATATTAGCTTCACCAAGCCTTCTTTTCACCAAAATCAGAATATTAGCTTCACCAAGCCCTCTTTTCACTAAAATCAGAATGTTAGCTTCACCAAGCTCTCTTTTCACTAAAATCAGAATATTAGCTTCACCAAGCCCTCTTTTCACTAAAATCAGAATGTTAGCTTCACCAAGCTCTCTTTTCACTAAAATCAGAATATTAGCTTCACCAAGCTCTCTTTTCACTAAAATCAGAATGTTAGCTTCACCAAGCTCTCTTTTCACTAAAATCAGAATTTTACTTCACCAAGCCCTCTTTTCACTAAAATCAGAATATTAGCTTCACCAAGCCCTCTTTTCACTAAAATCAGAATATTAGCTTCACCAAGCCCTCCTTTCACTAAAATCAGAATGTTAGCTTCACCAAGCTCTCTTTTCACTAAAATCGGAATATTAGCTTCACCAAGCCCTCTTTTCACTAAAATCAGAATAATGCTTCACCAAGCCCTCTTTTCACCAAAATCAGAATATTAGCTTCACCAAGCCCTCTTTTCACTAAAATCAGAATGTTAGCTTCACCAAGCTCTCTTTTCACTAAAATCGGAATATTAGCTTCACCAAGCCCTCTTTTCACTAAAATCAGAATAATGCTTCACCAAGTCTTCTTTATCCTAAAATTCCCACTATTAATTCCAGAAAACCCTCGCATACGGCATCCTCATCGGCGGCTGGACGTTCGGAGTGTACCTGTTCCAGCAGATGTGGGAGAATGTGCGCTCCATCGTGCAGCAGTACCAGACCTACGCCTTCTGGTACACCCTGGTGGTCAGCGGGGTCAGCTTCCTGGTGTGCTACCGGATTGGACCACCCATGAACCAGCGCAGTAAAGGTCTGGTCATGTGGATGTTGCCGGTCAGTATAAACTGGTGACTCTTCCAGCGACTATTGTATAAAATCCATGTGGACTCTGCACAGCAGATCAGTGTATACTGAGGGCTTCTTAGTTCACTACTGTGTAGCAAGGGCAAGTGTAGAATCTAAAAAATTAAGCTAAAAACCATCATCACAATCTCATCAACTTGCCAACAGAACTGCATTAAAATCGATTCATTCATTTGGGAGCGACGATTATACAGATAGACATAGCGGTTAGTCTGAGATTACACGTAAACGGAACGACTGTAGTTACCGTCAGTGTGGACATTTTTGTACAGAATCCCTAGCGGAAACTGGAAGAACGAACAAAAATGCAAGCCACACGAAAATAGTAATAGTTTTTGTTTCCTATACAAACTCAAGCCTGGAGTACTAGAGTAGTATGGTCTACCAGTTTGAAGGCTAGAGGCATCAAACGCAAGACAGGTAGAGACCGTACCAAATATGGTATGACGATAATGTGAAAGTTGCTGGCAAGCTTGGTCCAAAATTGCGAAGATTGGAAATAGTTGGAGGAAGCTTTTACGCTACTGGCGGTCCTTATATTATAGATGATTAATACTATATTTTTGTAAATTTTGTAATTCGTTTTCAAGGAAAATAAAAGCTTATTTTCAAGTTTAGGGTTCCGTACCCAAAGGGTAAAAACGGGACCCTATTACTAAAACTCTGCTGTCCGTTTGTTCGTCTGTCACCTGACTGTATCTCATGAACGGTGATAGCTAGAACGTTGAATTTTTCACAGATAATGTATTTCTGTTGCCGCTATAACATCAAATACTAAAAACAGAAAAAGATAAATATTTAAGGGGGCTCTCATACAACAAACCTGATTTTTTAGCCGTTTTTCGATCGATATCAATAAAGGTGACAGGTAGATGCTTGAAATATTCACCGACTATTTAACTGCATATTTAATTCAATAATTAATTATTAAATTAAAATAAAAAAATATCTCCCTCCCATACAGTACAGAACCCTTCGTGCGCGAGTTCGACTTGTACTTGGCCGATTATATTAATTATTATGCTTAAAATAATAGTATAGGGTGGCTAGTGTTGTTATTGAAAGCCCTTTGGTAGTTTCATGATTGTCTTTATTGCTTCATACTTATAAAACATTCAATCTTAACATAGGCGACGTAACTTATCGTTAAACTAAGAACACCCTACAAGAGGAGTGAAGGGGACTGCGGGGCTATCGCCCTTCATAACCTCCCTAACTGAGTAAAACAAGGACTGCGGGGCCATCGCTTGCGTTTCCTCCCTACACGTACTTCCGAAGGCTGCGTGGCTACCGAACGGAAGCAGTGCTCAGCACAGAGTGGACTGCGGGGCTATCGCACTCTGCGCCGTCTGGCTATCGACTGGTTGATGCAGCGGCGGAAGGCGCCTTATATAGCGAGGCGGCCGTGTACCGATGCTTGGTTGTGTGCGTGCGTCTTCGTAGTGTGAACTCGTGGTAGCTAAGTTGCTGCATTTGTTAAGAGTGGTAAAATGTTGCATTGTTATAATAGTGTTATTTGTTTGCAGAGTATCGGCGTGCTGATGATATTCTTCAGCAGCGAGTACCAGGAGGCGGCGGCTGCAGTCATCCTTGTCTCGCTCCTCGCGCGCTACTTCCTCATCTCGCTCTCGCGCAGGATACAGGGCTACTGGTATATATATCCATTATTCACTTTGGTACCCTTGAGTTCTCCTTTGCTACTTTCAAATGCGTGCCGCTTTAAATGTAAATGTACTCGCGCTACAAAATACCAGCCATTAAACGCCGACATCTACCTCGGTGGCTCAATGGTTAGTGACCCTGACTTCTGAGTCAAAGAGGCGTGGGTTCGATCCCCACCCAGGGCAAATATTTATGTGATGAACATAAGTGTTTGCTCTGTGTCTGGGTGTTATTTAGGTACTATCTATATAAGTATGTATTTAAAAATAAGTATATGTAGTTTATCAGTCTCTGGCAGCCATATCACAAGCTTTGCTTAGTTTGGGGTCAGAGGCCGTGTGTAAGATGTCCCCATATTTATTTATTTATCAATAATAGTGAGCCCTAAACTAACTCTTCTTCAGAATCAGAATCATTTATTGACGTATCGAGCTTAATACTATAATTAAAAATATAAAATCTGTATAATAATACATTAGGCCCAATTTAAGAGGCGCCATCGTAATCAAAATAGCGAGTTAGAGTAGCCCTGTTTCTTTTTCACTATATGCATTTGATAGAGAGAACACTATTTTACTTTGCTATTAAATTTAAGATGGCGCCTGTTAAATTGTGTCTATAGTACTGCCAACAATAGATCTCGTCATTCAACAAATAAGATACATCATTATTGCGTACAACATTGAAACGAGTATAAATATTGAAAACCATTCATTAAAAAATAATTAATAATTCAATAAGATGTATAAAAAATTTAAATAATGTCAAATTCTTAGATTTAAAGAGTTATTTTTGTGATAAACGTTTCAAAAATACGTCGCGAATGCAGGAAAGGAAACTGCATCTTAGGGTTTATGTTTTTTTTTAATGTTTATCACAAAAAAAAGTCTTTGAGATAAACCTAGTGTGGGATGCACTATAAAGTTAAAATCATTTAATTCATAGATTCTTCTATTCAGCCATAGTACGTTCACTGCTGGACATAGGCTTTCTCCATAGACTGCCAGTAAAAACGGTTGGAAGCATTGTATCCAGCGCGATCTTACGGTCATCTGTCCACCTTATAGGCGGACGTCCTACGCTGCGCTTGCTGGTACACTCGAGAACTTTCCGAACCCATCGTTTATCAGTCTTACGTGCTATGTGCTTTGCCTATAGCCACGTTAACTTGCCCATCTGCTGGGCTGTGTTGATAACTTTGGTTCTTCTAGATATTAATTTGCATCCAATGATGGTTTCTCCTCGTTTCCAAACTATCTACATCACTAAGTATAAAACAAAGTCGCTTCCCGCTGTCTGTCCCAACGTATGCTTATCTTTAAAACTACACAACGGATTTTGATGCGTTTTTTTTAATATACAGGGTTATTTCTAATCAATTAGCACCCTTTTAGGGGCTTATTGTGTACATCAAAACTAACAACTTTTGTTCTGCGACTTTTGTCAAAACTCAAAAAAAATTTTGTTGTTCCATAGAAAACTATCGTTCACCTGCGACAAAATGTATGGAACAGTTGATTTTTTTTCGAGTTATAGAGTATAGAGTGATTCATGAGAAAGGTTTATATATATAATACACCTGTGCGAAGCCGGGGCGGGTTGCTAGTAGATAATAATATTTAAAGTTGTTCAGAATATCTCCCCCACGCTCTCTGAAAAACACACTGTAAAGCTGCACAAGTCCCCGCTCCTCTTTGTCGCTGACATTTGAATGAATGCGCAATGACTCGTTTCATGTTTACCAATAAGTTTGAATCAATCCATACTGTTTTTAATCATGATTAATAAATCATAATCCTATTTCCAGGCGACGTAAGTTCCCACCAAAACAGAAGCTACTATCAAACGAGGAGTACTACGAGCAGGGCGCGCGGGAAACCAAGCAGGCGCTGGAAAACCTCAGGAAATACTGCTCCGGCCCCGACTGCGCGCAGTGGAGCATCATGTTTAAACTCAACGACTCCAAACGGTAAGCTTAACTCAACCACTCCAAACGGTAAGCTAAACTTAACCACTCCAAACGGTAAGCTAAACTTAATCACTCCAAACGGTAAGCTAAACTTAATCACTCCAAACGGTAAGCTAAACTTAACCACTCCAAGCGGTAAAGTAAACTTAACCATTCCAAACGGTAAGCTAAACTCAACCATTCCAAATATTAAACTAAACTCAACCACTCCAAACGGAAAGTTAAACTCAAGCATCACAAACGGTAAGCTAAACTTGACCACTCCAAACGTTAAGCTAAACTCAACCACTCGAAACGGTAATCGAAATTCAACCACTCCAAACGGTAAGCTAAACTTAACCACTCCAAATGGTGAGTTAAAATTAAAACCAAATACAGAAAAGATCTATAGTCCGTTGCAGTAATCTGTTGTGTAAAAATGGAACTCAGTTATCGTCAAGAAATGTTTCAGCCGTAAAAAAATCGCTTATTTTAACAATCCGAGGAATCGACAATCCAATCAAAACCCCGCTAACCTAAAAGTATGAAAACAATTTTGAATGAGAACCTTGCAGTACTGCAAGACAACCAAAAGCTGCAATTCATAAGTTGTTCAACTAGCTTCCGTATCCGCAATAATCTGGAGTGCAAGAAACTCTGCGGAACCCATTTACCAGCTAGAATTAATGAATAGCGATCACGAGACATCGTCTCGTTTACATTTTATTATGATCAGTACAAAAAGTACGAAAATACTTACAATTTACATGCAGTTAGCTTTGCAATTTTTATAAAATTTCTATGTGACTCGCATGTTTAAATATTTTACAATCTATAGTACAATATCCTCTCTCAGTTCAGGCACATAATAAATAATTAGCCCCCGTTAGGAAACCTTGGTATGGTATATAATTTAATCAACTGTTACATTCAAAAGTATTGAATTTTGTATTCATTCGTGAATACAATAATCCCAAACTTGCACACCGTCGGCGTCGTGGTGCATCCCGCAAATAATGAGTAGGTCGATTTAAAATTGACCATCAATTGAATAAGTACATATACTGGTATATCCCGAACATTACTCTTCTTAGCACTATTATTTGATATGCTTTCATTTCACATGTTTAGAGCTAAGCTGGCTTTACCTATTGAATTTTATTCTGGAATATTTGAAAAGATATATATAAGCCAAGCCAAGGTAACTTTAAAGAATAAGTCAGTGCCTATAAGACCCTGTTAGGTGTTAGATATCTCTTTCGCTCATTTCCCGTATTTTAGAACATCAAACTTTTACTATGGGACTAACTGTACGCGAAAGAGATGGCATGTCATGTTAAGGCTGTCCCTAATGAACGTTTCTGTACAACTATAAACGATTGACGATTTTCAAGCTCAAAGAATCGACTGACGTAGTCAGTAACATAATTTGGGAAATTAAAGAACATTACTGATTCTGTTAATTTCGGTTATCTGCTTACCTTGTAATAAGCCATAAGGAAGCGATTAAAACCATCATTATTAAAAACTTTTATAATGGGACTCGAGAAAAAAATCAGCTGTTCCATACAAAACTGCAAATTGGAATCGACAAAATGTATGAAACAGCTGATTTTTTTTTCTCGAATTCCGGGTTGTCCCCATAGTAATAGTTGTTCAAAAAAGATTAAAAATCTATGTATGAAGAAAAGTATGAAAATTGGTCAAGTGCAAGTCGATTTGCCTGTCTAAACCAGACTTAAAAATGTTTACACGAAATCTTCTGGTGATAACCAGTGTCGATTACAGCTTTTTAGTTCGTCTCTTGATTAACCGTTATACGTTATTAGTGATTATAATATTATTAATTATTATGTATGTTTTTAGAGATATGCTGTTTTTATGGGTTATTACAATGTTTTTACGTGTGTTGGTTTTTTTTTCCACCATTTATGAACTTATAATATACTCGTACTAGCGATCCGCCCCGGCTTCGCACAGGTGTATTATACGTATAAACCTTCCCCTTGAATCACTCTATCAATTTAAAAAAAACCGCATCAAAATCAGTTGCGTAGTTTTAAAGATATAAGCATACATATGGGGACAGACAGCGGGAAGCGACTTTGTTTTATACTACGTAGTGATAGTGAAGACAAGTAGTGCTTGAGCCAGTGGCGTGCACACAGTTTTAAGACAGGGTAGGCAGAAAATTTTGCTCACCGAAAACACGTTGGTTTTGGTTCGTCGTCTTGTCGATTGATAATTATCAACATTATAATGTAGGTAATTGCCAAATGCCAGCTCAAATATCCATAGATTGACTGCTTTTATAGACATATCAATTTACGGATATTCGAAGTGGCCTTTCGGCGCGTTTGTTAGATGTTTTGTAATGTTTTGTAACCGATGTCGTTCCAGACGGTTTTATTATTTGAAAATAGTAGACAAACGAAACAAAATAACCGATTACTGTGTATGCAACCTGTCAGCCAATGATATGAATCATATTGTTTTTTATTGAATTTACGACTGACTTTACCTTTAATTTGTATTAATTGCAAATCCGGTGTAGCACGACCTATCTCGATAACTAGTTTTTTTTCCCGAAAGATAGTTTTGAAAACGCATCATTTTTTATTTTCTCAATAGACACACCATCTGAACAACTTTCACAGACAATATTATCCATTTTTCACTCTATTAACAACTTTAAAATCCTAAATATCTGATAGCGTAGTCAAAAACACAATACACATTAAACAATATGGCGACTATTGACTATTGAAATTAGTAGTAAAAAGGGGAAATATAATACAACAAAAAATGATGGCCATCTAAATGTATAAAATTCAATGAAACAATGTTACTAAAATATTTGCATTGCATAGCAAACTTTCTTTCGGAAATGTTCGGTACGAGTCGTAATTGTTCGTGTTAGTTAAGCAAAAAGACACTGTCTTTTCATGCAGTTGTGTGCGTGATTTTTGTCATTGTATGTCAGCAAAGCCCACGTAGCTATAGGAACGCACACACATTCAATCCGCATGACCACGACTTACCACGAGAGCACACATACAAAACATTAAGAGATCCATAGTTTGTGTCTTTGCCGTGGCAAGGGCGGGTGGCGCTCGTGCAGCGCGAATCGGTGAATGCGAAATCACCTGTCGATTTTATCTTAATGATACCACCGGCACTCGATAGGTGGAGCTGATTTATGATTTAAGTTTTTTATGTTATTTTGTTTATTGATAAAATAATATGAGATCTATTATTAGAACTAGGGTAGGCAGTGTCTTTCTGTCTTTATGAAGCGTCCGCCACTGGCTTGAGCATTTGTATATGTTGAATTGAATTTATTTATTTTATGATATACAAAGCATACTTACAAACTAAGTATATACCTACCCTGTAAGCAAAATACATTCGTTAATAGGTACATGATGTAAGACTAATTTTTTGAAAGACTTAAGTAATATTTGACTAATTCAACATAGTGATATTCTTGTCTTATATTATGTCTATTATATTATATATTATTATATATATTTGGAATACCGGCTCCATTTTATTCTTAGTTATTTTAATTACGCAATGGATTTTGATATAATTTTCCCTATTAGAACAGGAAAAACCTCGTCAAAAATCAATTTATTTTTAATTATACTGTTAATCGTAAATGAGCTTGTCGCCATCGCAACAAATGTCGACTGACGACTACGGAGTGCGGTGAATTCATAAAATGTATGAAAAATATTTTAACCACTAATATTTTCATAAAACTCGAATGAGCAGCATTCGGAAAGCTTGACGAGTGACGTGCTCAAAGATCGAAACATGCCACAATGTCTGAAAACTTGATACTTAGTCCGGGATCCCACCGCAAGAACACCCCGCTCATAGCGTACACGGTTCAAAACAATGTTTTACGTAATTATATGAATAGGAGGATATAGTTAAACAGGGTTGCCTTGTTTTGCCAAAAGTTTTGCGGCAACACCTGGATGACACTAGCACAGGACAGGGATAATTGGCGTAAGAGGGAGGAGGCTTATGCTCTGCAGTGGGCCGAAATGAATTGATGATGATGATGAATATTTTTCATGTTTAATCTATAATTATATCTTTTTTGTGTCGAGACGCTCGTTTACGATGATACTGAGCCGTCACGTCCACTGCTGGACATAGGCCTCTTCCATTTTCAAAGATCATAGAACAGCGGCCGTATTGTGTTTGCGTTTTGTCGTTCGGCTTCGCTTTTCCTCCAGCGCCCTCTCGTGGCACAAGTCACACAAAAAGCGAAACCGAACGTCAGTACGCGTATGTCACTTCTACTGTCATTCATTATTCTGAGCTGATGTCCAATGTCTTAAGCCGCCGACTGACCTGCAACATACGTAACGTAACGTTACGACGAAATGTTACAGGTCAGTACAGCGAGCCGATCCTCTCGCTGCGAGCGCCGCGTGCTCCACCCGGTTGTCGGTATTTTCGCGAATCCCTTTGAGTGTTACGTTGATTACCAATGGCGGAGCGCAGTCGAGCACTATGCTCGCCATGAGCAAGGGTACAGGCCATTCAGGTAATGCCATAACGTAACACGCTCGCTCTGAATGTTACGTTACGGCCAAATGCTCATGTCAGTCGCCAGCTTTACAGTTTACCTGTGGCGAATCTACATATAATTTACTATTATTTTATAATATTTCATCAGGCGAGATGTGGTCAAACGCTAAACAATACTTAACGCTAGTAAAATATCAAATAAATAAAGAAACAAATAAACACAATACTTAATTACATTTTGCTTTGCAAATAAATTTTACATAACGCACCACACCTTTTAACAGTAGGTAAAATTGTAAACATTGCAAGCGCCGCGGCGACGAGCCGCGCGCGCCCCCTACCTCGATCCGCGGAACCGGTTAGCCTGCCGGCCGGCGACGCTCGCGCGCCACGCGCGAGAGAAAATAGTGAAGTCAAGTCGACGCACTCGAGGCGACACCTATCGGTTCTATTTATAATTAACATTGCTCGCGCTTTAACATAACATTTAAAATTGTATAATCTCGTCACCAAAGATTGTAAGCGAATTTGTACCTTACAATAAACCTTCGTAGCAAACCGCCTTCTGCATTTTTATTAAAGTGGTGAAGGTCGTGTGATAGCAGCGAAGCCGTTCGTGCACTGATCCACCCAGTTCGTACACTACGGGATTTTACGGACGTTCGACTGGGACACGGACGGCGAAGTGCGACACCATCATCATCATCATCACGGCCATCGCCATATACCCCTCAGAATAATGAAACACAGGTTTACCCCTATGACTGTATCTCGTAAATCGATGTCGATTATAAAATAACAGCTGCTTCACCCGACAGGTTCGGCAGCTTCGTGGAGGGCAATTCACACCTGAGCGACGACGAGGTCCTGGACTATGAACCGTACGCCTTCTCGGTTGACAGAAGCGTCATCAAGCCTTCCGCCACCTCCTCGAGACATTCACTCGAGATATCCGACCATGATGGCTCGGAGACTGACGATGACTGGTGGTGATTGATGACTGGTGTCGGGGGCTGATGGTGAAAAATGGAGCAAACGTACATGTTTTTTAAGTATTTTCTGAATGATTGTAAAAATAATTGCTAATGGTTTCAATAATTCAGATCCACGTCTCATGGTGAATGATGCGAAGACTTATGATGAATGAGGTGACTTTAATATATAAAGCATTTTTATTTTTATCATATTGTCATTGTATAGAAACTCCTCACTTGGTATTTGTACATGATATTGTTTTCAATTTTCGCCATATTTACAATTATAAAAATAAGTCAGTAGTTTTCATTGACTTCAGACATAATATAAAACCAGATTTTTTGCAATTTCATAATTGAACCTAAAGATATCATTCTGCCCTCTAAGTCATATCTACCCGTGTAAATATGGCGAAAACGAAAAAGCAACTTGTATGCAATTCAAACACATGATTATAACTTGATTTTAATGCATTGTTTGGTAGATATATAGTATAGTATAGGTATACAGGGTTATTTCTATTCAATTAGCATCCTCTTAGGGGCTTATTCTGTACGTCAAAACTAACAACTTTTGGTCTGCGACTTTTGTCAAAACTCAAAAAAAAAATTGAGTCTGTCAAAAGACGCAGAACAAAAGTTGTTAGTTTTGATGTACATAATAAGCCCCTAAAAGGATGCTAATTGATTAGAAATAACCCTGTATATTTCATGAATTCACGATAAATATTGCGATTTTCTTCTTTATCTTGCCGTCACAGAAAAAAATGTTTATTTAATTTTTTTACTAGTGCCAAATGTGGATAGTAAAAAGGCATAATGAAGTGCTGCCAAAAAATGGTTATTGTAATATTGCTCAAACGTTTGTGTCGTATGCAGAGAGTGGAATCTTAAGTATTATTAAGGCAAAATAGGATTATACAAGACTAAAATCTATTTTTTTCTTCCACCTCCTTTATTAAACGTGGTAGGGTCATAGATTAATTATAGTATTCTATATTATGATATTATATATTGAATACTATAATTAATATATGGTAGAGTATATGGGTCTTTCACTATGGGCCTTATTAGTAAGCTTCAAGTAGCCCAACGAGCCATGGAGAGAGGGCTATGCTCGGAGTTTCTCTGCGAGATCGAATCAGAAATGAGGAGATCCGTAGAAGAACCAAGGTTACCGACATAGCCCAACGGATTGGCAGGTTGAAGTGGCAATGGGCAGGGCACATAGCACGGAGGACCGATGACCGATGCGGTCGAAAAGTGCGGTCGAGTGGAGACCACGTACCGGCAAGCGCAGCGTAGGACGTCCACCTACAAGGTGGACGGACGACCTCATTAAGACCGCAGGATCGCGCTAGATGCAGGCCGCTACCAACCGGTCTTATTGGAGATCTTTAGGGGAGGCCTATGTCCAGCAGTGGACGTCCTATGGCTGAAAAGGAAAAAAAAAGGAAGGGTATATGGCCTATATCCCATTACCCTGGCTGCAGCTCACGGAGTCTAAAAACAATGGATACGCACTTGTATAGGTCAAATCATATAACTTGGCGGATGTGATGTCAGCTACAAACTGCGGATAATAATATTCGCGCAGCTGTTAAGTGAGCTTTAGTCAGGATTGGGCTATCAACAGCTTGTACGAGTAGCTTGGCTATACTAATAGTTCCTTTTAAATTACCGGTTCAGTTCTCGTTCGCCGGTCGAAAGCAGGAAAAAACTTAGATTCAACAGCCTTGTGTCCGCGCTTCATCTAGACGCTTGAGAATTTTTAGAAGAAGCTTTTTAATAGAAAGAAGGATGCAAAGACTCGACCTGTCAAAACATTTTTTTTTTTTTTTGCAATCATGGAACAAAACATATTTTCTAATTATTATAATATGTGCTTCATAAAAATATAGTATTTTTTGCTGTTTTCATATCACTAATTAAAATTAGACCACCAGAAAAATTACAATGTGATTTTTATCTAAATCCCCTACCAGAGCTTGTGTGGCCAAATATTTTAAAACTTCATTAAAAACGAACTTGTACATATCAGAACAGAAGAAGCGTCATAAATTACTCTGACGAACATAACATTTTTAGAAATGAACTTGGGAGAAAATGATTGTATTCGTATACAACAGGTATTCGTATGTATCAGCTGCCGACATCCTTCTTTAAGTCCTATTGCACACGTTATATAGGCATTACATCTCCTTGCTGCAGTTAAAGCTGCGTACAGGGAGATTTAACTCCTATTAACTGGGCAATAGAAGTTAATTTCCTAGTGCCCAGCGTTATTTTTACGTGATACGACCTGTACGGGTATTATACAATTTATTTTTGTTTGGAGGGGATTTGATAATATATCTATTTATTCTGAACTGAACTTAATTTTCTTTAGATTCCTCTCTCTGATCATAGTTTTAATGTATTATAACGCGTATCATTTTGATCTCTTTGAACTGTTTTTCATTTTCATTATGTTTTTTAAATGGTATCTGCTCAGACCAAATAAAATAATCTGCCAAGTACGAGTCGGACTCGCCCACGAAGGGTTCCGTACTGTATGGGAGCCAGTGTTGCCAGCGAGAAATTTTGGACTGCCGTGTTTGGCAGAGAAAATTGCCGTGTCTTTAAGGAAAATATATTTTTGGCGGCCGTAGCAAATAAAATAACGATTTGTTGTTAACTTTTTTATTTATTATAATATACAAAAGAAAGGTATATTTTTTTAATCATTGCGATAAAAATAATCTTAAAAATCAACAGAAACTAATAAAAAAACAAATAAACAAAAAAATTATCCATATAAATTGCGAACACTTTGCACATAATCGTCTTCATTTTTGGTCAAGTCGTATTTTTTTTTGTCTTTGATTTTCCGCAACATATTTTCACTAGGAAAAAAGTTTTTGCAGTCACCTTTGCCATAGTGTCGGACACATTCTTTAGTCAATAACAATCCGTTCACCGTAGATGTTATTAATTTGTTCCTTTTATTTGTTTTTATGTTATTGACTTCACTAAAAAGTCTTTCACAATCAGAATTTGAATGTGGCAGTGATAAAACTGACAATACAAATTTTGCCAGATGCTTACAATCGGTTGTAGACATAATATTGTGCCAGAACTCATCTGTTTTCATCTGGCTCTCTTCTAATTCCGAAAGTTTATTAATGTCGGGAAGCATCCGCCACTCATCGTCCACAACTTGAATTTGGTCATCGTTGTTTAAAATCCGCGGCAGCTCTGTCACTATGGGTAGAAGGGACGGTAATTGTTGCCTAGTAGTCGTTTTGACAGCTTCTTCAGGGGACAGGTATTTCAGCAATGGTAGAAGTCTATTATTGAAATCATATCTTTTGGTTATTTGAACACAACTTGTCACAAGAAATGACTTGGTTTTTTCACGAAATTCTGTGAGCTTTTCTCTGTTATTTCTAACTTCTTCTTTTTCCATTTCTTTCATTATTTTCACGCCTAGATAAACACTGGGAATGTGAAATTGGGGATCGTCAGGATTAATTTGATGCAGGGGTGTTTGGTTTACGTGATCTCTATCCATGAATGTGTATAAAAGATCTTTGTACGTTATTCTCATTTGGTCATCTAATTCTGTAATTTTAGGATCTTTGCTTTGAAAATATTCATTTAATTTAATAAATTTTGGCAGCACCCATTGCAAAAATAAAAAATACATGTAAGTAAATGGGTCGTAGAGGTCACGGTGAATCATTTCTGCTGTTACAATTCGTTCTTCAAACCATTTAGCGGTGAAAAATAACTCTCGTATTGTTCAAGAATTCTTTCCACGACGGTCAAGAGAGAAAGCCATCGTGTTTGTGCTGGATATAGCATTTTATGAATTTTTGCTTCCATAAAAACTTGATATTCGACTAATTCTGCTTGACGTTTTGCACTGTTTCTAAAAAACCCATAAATGTTGCGCGCAAGATCTTCGCAACGACGGGGCAACATTTTACAGGCTTCGCTGGCGCATAGATGCAAGGAATGACATAAACATTTCAAAATCGTAATTCCTGGGAAATTTTGCAGTAGACGACTGGCAACACTATTATGTGGCCCCATCATAACGTTGCATCCATCAGATGCAAATCCAATTAAATTTTCTAATGGAATATATTTTTGTTCAAAGCTTTCTATTATGGTTTGGTATGAACATTCTGCAGTAGCGCCGCGTGAAGCTGCTTCGTAATCATTGCCTTCGCCAAAAATTGGTGCTAAACTCCAAAGCGACGTGACGACGAGTCCAACCTGTTTATCATAAAACTTCACAAGGATACACATTGTTTTAATTGTACCTATATCGGTAGATTCATCTATCAGGATACTAAACTTTTCAGTTTTAATTTTGTCAGCTAGATCTTCTTTGTGACTCTCCAATAACATTTTTTATAATAGCGGTACATTTGGATCGTTTTAGTTTAATCTCGCCAGCAATTCGAGAATCCGGGAAACATTCTTTCAAAAGATCTGTTAAATGATCCATAGCTAAAAATGAAATATTATGTTCTGCCACAAATGCACACAATTTTAACTCAGCCGCCGCTACATTTCTGTCGCTTGATGTAGAAGGTTTAGAAAAAAATCTTTTCAAATCTTGGGCAGTTGATTTTACATTCTTCGCCTTTTTGTGTTGAGTACTTGTAATATGACGACGTAAAGTGCTTAATTCGCACGACAGTTTGACATCACATAATTTTTTCAAGCAGCTTTATAAATATTATCCGGAACTGGTACTATCCATTCTTTAAACAGTTCATCTTTTTCCCATTCTTGTCTGTATTTCTGCGCATAATGTTTTCTAGACACTTTCTTTTTGGGTGTACTCGGCCCTTCGTCACTTTCAGAGTCCATAATTAACAAAAACGGCTGAAAATTGTACTAATCACAAATTATTAGGATAGTTACGCTTGATCCAAAAGTATGGGTACGAACTACGAAGTAGCCACAGGAATCCATCAAGTATGAAATGACATTGACAACCAAGCTAAATTATAATGGCAGCGGATAAAAAAGGAATCATTCAAATTCAATACAATAACAGGACACTAGCGCCACCCGCAACTGCTTAACTGGCTTAACTAAATGTCTATGGTCATTTTTAATTTTTAATTTCTGGCTTTGGCATTTGGTGAATTAGGTAAATTGCAAATTGCCGTAGATTTTGCTACGGCAATACATTTGTTGCCGTAGACCGTAGATTATTCATAAATATCGTGCAATTTCCGTAGAACACGGCAATTGCCGTAGCAATGGCAACGCTGATGGGAGCCCCGCTTAAATATTTATTTTATTTTAATTATTTATTATTAAAGTAAGCATGCAGTTAAATATTCTGTGAATGTTTCAAGCATCTATCTGTTACCATTATTGATATCGAGCGAAAAACTGCTAAAAATTTAGATGTTTTGTGTGGGAGCCCCCCCTTAAATATTATTTTTATTCTATTTTTAGATTAATTTATTTCACAGAAGATAATTTTTTTATTTCACAGAAAAATCATACAAAGATTTGTTGTTATTATTATTGTTTTGTTGTTATAGCGGCAACAAAAATACATCATCTGTGAAAATTTCAGCTTTCTAGCTATAGCGGTTCATGAGATACAGCCTGGAGACAGACAGACGGACGGACGGACAGCAGAGTCTTAGTAATCGGGTCCCGTTTTTACCCTTTGGGTACGGAACCCTAAAAATCAAGACAGAACGTCGTGAACAGACAAGTGAGGCCGGTGTTTTATACATGTGTGTGGCGAGTGCGTCGGTGTTGCGCTGCCATAGTTCGACTGACGAGCCAAGGCTTAGTTTCGTTGTACGAGCATGTGTGTGTAATTGTGTCTGAATACGGCGAGGCGTAATTTTGCCGGCCTCACTGGTTTTTGTTTACAACATTCTGTCTTGAATTTTTTATTTGGTCTGAGCCCAGCACATAATTTTTCACTGTACTTAACATCTTCTAACAACAATATTAAGTACATCTTTTGTTTAACCAGTTTCTGTGTTCATAATGTATTGTGTATTATTTTAGGTTATTGTCTCATGCTAACGCTAGTCGTATTTTTATTTTATAAGCTTTGATAACATAAGATTTTGTACGATCTTCGATGATTTTTTTTTTCTAGTTATTCCCTTTGTTGTGTTAATTTGTCTTGAAAATACTTTGAAACAAATCGAAGTGTATTTGATTCATTTACGATACATAAAATGCGTTTTTGTGACAAACAACTACGCTAGTGCGATAAATACCGATGTTTCTTTAGACGACATATTCTAGGTCAGACCTGAAATCAGCTGTTCTTCAGTTATTTGATTTTCGACAAAACTTTTTATGGAATAGTTGTTTTTTCGAGATTTCGGGATTGGTCTCATAGTAAAAGTTGGTCATAACGATGAGTACAGTGATATCCTAGAACAGGGACAAACTACACACCTTCGAGGGCCAATAACATTTACAAGCTGAAAGGCAGAAGAAAATGCCACTTTTGCTCACACATTCTCGAAACGCACGCTGAATGTTCGTTCGTTGTTGGCATTTGGAACTGTTAATTTTGCCATCAGTAGGCTACCCGAACGCACCTTAAATGTATGTACATATATCGTAGTGTCACTTTGGTAACGGATAAGGAAGTTTGTGATATTTTTAAATGTCGGCAGAGGAAAGTTATAAATCCTATTAAAAATATTATTTGTTGGACTTTCCTGGGACTGGTTTTTATTCCCGTTAAATATCCCGTCAGCCGTTAGAAAGATCTTTTCCCGTTCTCAACGTACCTAAATTTGCTTGATATGACGGGAAAGAGTCAACTCACTCTATAAAACAAAATATTTCGTCGTCAAAATATATCGTGAATTCTCCAGTAGTAAAATATAGCTTTCACTTTTAAATGATGCCAATGCGAATAGAATGTTGCAAAAATAATGATAAATAAATTATACCAAATATGATTAGAAAAAAAAAATGTTATCGAAACAATTGCCTAAAACTGTTTTCTGCATCGCGGGCCTCATGAAAACAAGCTGTGGGCCGTTGTTCGGACAGCTCTGTCCTAGAATATGTCTGTCGTCTAAATTATAGGCTGATTCATACAACTTGGCGGGTGTGACGTTATAGTCCGGCAATCTCGTGCGCGACCGTCCCGCGGGGTGACAGGCGGCGGCGGGGACGAGGTAGTAGTAACTACTCGTCATTCTAGCATTCTTTCACATCCCCGCTACACCACCCGCTACCCGCTGACATCTTGGGTACCTCGTCCCCGCCACCGTCTGTCACCCCGCGGGACGGTCGCGCATGAGATTGCCGGACTATACGTACAAGCAATTTCTGTCTGAAGCTCACTTAACAGCTGCGCGAAGGTTGGCCGCCAACTTGTATGATTCGGCCTATAACGTACATTGTAGTTAGAAATGACTAAGGACTGAATAGATTGAGAAATAAAAAAAAGTATACTTGTTAGTAATGTACTTTAATTAATGCATTTAGTATAAATATGAATATATTGTATAAACTACAACAAAACTACACTACTATTACACAAAAAGCATTGGATCATCCTCAGATCTTTGAAGGTCTAAAGATAATCCAAATGCTGTCGCCCACTGCCAGTTGGCAGCGTGCCCAGCATGCTGGCGCATTGCCACGCTGAATGGCAATGCTTATGCGTTGAGCCAAATAAACACCAGCATTTTGGTCACGCGTCGCGTCCACCAGACGCTCAGAAAGACTTTTGAAAATGATATGAGCTCCCGGCCCCCACGGACCCAATGTCTCAACTTGTATAAATAACATCACAACACTACATGTATAGCACCTTAATTGTTTTAATTCAAATGAATCTGTAACATTTCTAATTTTTAGTGATTTTAATATTTTGTTATAATTTTTATTTCTTATTAATTTTATGAACTGATTGTTACTGTTTGTCAAGAAATCGGAATAAATGCCACCATTGAAATACTAAAATTGACCCGCGTGAACTTGTAAACCTTCTAAACCTTTTAGTGGTTATTATTTCGAGTTATTTTTACACATTTTTTTTTAAAATGTTATAAAAAATACTTTCATTGCAAGACTTTTACAGTGCTCTATAATGCTGTCTTTTAATCATTGAATATGTTTGAAAAAATAAGTTAAGGATTTTTTTGCCAAACAGTAAATTGTAATTGTCGTTGCCAACCATACCTAAGTTGCTACAAATAAATGGCCGACCTCTTTAAGTGCACTTATGTATGTTAGGTATATTATACTAGGCAAGGGAGGAAAAATCCTCCATAATGTGTGGCATAAATAATATTAATAAAGGAATATTTTGAACAAATCATTTTGTTTTACATTTACATAATCATTTTATTACAGGCGGAATCGAACTTAATAGCGTTTGTGAAGTAAGCTATAGGACGCGCCACACAAGTCGGCGGATGTGAAGTTAGCTACAAGCTGCGCAATAGCCAATCCTGACTGAAGCTCACATAAAGACGCACGCTGATTGGATATTGCGCAGTCATATAAATTTGATTATTCGCCTTGTGTTCACACACGTCATTAAGGTTGATTCGGCCGAAGTATATGTACGACATATCGAAAAGATGAGAACCGATATTTGTTTAGTTTTTTAAACATACAATAACATTGACGTATTTTTATAAATTTCTCGATATTTTAGGATAAGACACTGCATAAACTCTACAAGCACAATAACTTAAAATAAAATACTTAATTAGATAATACTATCAGAGTTAGTCTACGTCATCGTTTATGGATTAGTAGACTTGATCAGTATCGATAACAACTAAAGTTAAAATAAAGCATTTATATTAGAATTTAGTACATTATAGCAGTGAACGCTTAAAACAGTCGTAGATATATTAAAGCTAAGCCGAATTTTGGTCAAAACTAAGAGTAAACATATTTTTGTGTAATCGTTGATACTACACTAGTATTATAATATATTACATACACTCGTAGTCACTAATAAGTAACATCATAATTATTATAAGGTGGGTGGACCATGGAAGGCCACTCTAACGAGTAAACGCTTTTTATTCGTTTATTAACTGGATAAATGAAAAAAACAAATTATCAAATAATACTTTGTTTTATTGTGTACCATAAAAATCACTTTTTTTTAACCTAGCTTTAATCAGTATTCATTAAACTTAAGTTTTGTTAAGCTCTTCCAAATGGCCTTGCAAGGAACACGGCTCCAAACAAGGCCAATATTATACATCAGTCGTTCAACTTAAAAATAGAGTTGTAACAATTAATATATTCGCTTTTCCTAAAACTACATAATAAGCTCTTTCATTTAAGCAAAACATTAAATGCTCAATATGTTTTTATCATTTATAAAAAACTCAACGAACATTACTTGAACACCATCGTATAACTAAGAATATATTCATGGAAATTATTTGAAAACAGTAGTAATGAGTATTATATTGACATCAAATAACTTGCCAACGCGTATTATAATGAAATTAAAAACTTTTTTTTTTTACCTCAAATGGCCTTCTTATGGGTCCGTTCTTTGTAAGGCCAAAATGTTCCTAAGAAGGCCAAACTAAAAATTATCAATGACTTGTCTATTCAATATGAGTTATAAAGTTTAATAACTCTTATAAATAAAAATATTATAAATATAAAACATTGTTTTAACTGTAACGGTACGTATTTATAACTAAAAAGTAACTGTTCATATGTTCATGGTTTGTACATGTTCTTTGTAAGGCCCATGTACCCTAGCAAGGCCAACTGTCAAATTTTTGATTGGCCTTATAAGGAACCACCGGCTTTCCTAGGAACACTACCAATATTTTAACTTAAATCGAGGCAAAACTATTTTTTTTTTCTTTAGTACCATAAACATATCCTTATACGACAATTCACAGTAAAAAAATATGAAATAATAATAGGTTATCTAACTAAAAACTTACGTTTTGCTGTGCGCGCGAATTACAATTGTAACGTCGACGACCGAAGTCTACGAAGCGTGAGATCGCACTGCCACAATAGCGGCGCGAGCGACTCGCCGCTGCCTCTGTGGCCTTGAGTTTGATGGATCTTTATGTATAGCCGAAGGAATATGTACCTAAATAAGGAATAAGGAATATATGTAAGGAATATGTATTTACCTAAAGTACTGTCATCTGCTCAATGTCTCCTGTACGCCGACGACCTTAAACTCTTTCTCGAAATAAAATCACACAGAGACTGTCTACGCTTACAGGATGACATCAATAACATTTATGAGTGGAGCGTGAAAAATAAGATGTCATTTAATTTTAGTAAGTGCAATGTTATGACGTTTGACCGGAAAAAGAACCCAATACATTTTAATTATTGCCTGGACACAACCGCCATACATAGAGCTAACCTTGTAAAGGACTTGGGGGTCACTTTCGACCGTGGTCTGACTTTCCACGATCACGTGTCTGACCTCGCCAAAGAATCTTACCGACGCCTTGGGTTCGTGCTTCGAAACGCGAAAGATTTTGAGAATCCACAGGTATTAAAAACCCTTTATGATTCCTTGGTCAGAAGCAAGCTAGAGTCAAGCGCATGTGTTTGGAACCCGCATCATGTCACGTACACGCGATTGCTCGAAAAAGTGCAAAAGGCCTTCCTAAGGACACTTTATAAAAAGCAGTACGGATACTATCCTTTTATGTACCCCACTAAGTTTTTGCTTGGGCATCTCGGATATAATTCGCTAGAAGTGAGAAGGACACTGGAACAACTCACTGTCTGCCTTAAAGTGCTGAGGGGCTTAGTAGACTCTATTGAGCTACATGATTTATTGTGCGTGATGTTTGTGCCAGATAGACCCGGGGTCCCTGTGAACAGGCGCGGCCGACTGCCTAATTTATTTCACGTGGAACATTGTCGCACCATGGCACGCTCTATGTCACCTTTAGTACGCGCTCGCAAACATTTCAATGCGCTCCTGGCCGCCAATACTGAATTCGATATTATTTTTGACAACTGGAAAACTGTAATAACTATTTTTAGAACATATTGTGAAAATCTAATTGATCAATGGGACAATAGTAATCGTGCAAACAGCACTATTGAAATTTTTGAGCTGCATGACTCATAGATTGACATTTGGAATAATATGACAATAATTTATTTATTTTATTACTTTGACATTACGATTTAATTCCTGACATTTTGTTTTTTTTTTCTATTTTACTGTATTCTTATCTTAATTTTTGACTGTATACTTATAATTTTGTGAGATAAATGTAAATGTATATTGTATTCGTTTTTATCTCAATAAAAATAATTTGAATTTGAATTTGAATATGTGTTTACATGTCAATAACTACGACTTTTTGATAGTAGGCCTTCAAAGGAGCGTGGCCTTCCATGGTCCACCCACCTTACTAGTAGTTACTGGTCACGTTATTATACCAAACTAGTTCCTTGCACAATGAGTAAAAAATGAATAGCGCACTGTAAAGGCAGTGGAAAGCAGCGTGAATACGCTACGGCGCCTTATCCTACCCAATCCCGACGGAAGCTCACTTAACAGCTGCGGGAGGTTTGGGTTATTGGCAGCTTGTAACTAACATCACAGCCGCACGGAAGCTTGATTCTGCCTATGTTATTGATTTTACAGGATTCGATTACACTTACTACCTTCGCACACGTCGTCGTATCGTAATACGCGCGCACGACGAGAGCAATACGAGCGCGTCCATGGTCAAACAAGTCCGCACACGGAGCGGTGCTGCAGCGTATCGTAGGAGATATTTTTGTCATTACGACAGGCGCAGGCGTAAATAAAATCGGCCAAGTGCGAGTCGGACTCGCGCGCGAAGGGTTCCGTACCGTATGGGAGCCCCATTCCTCTTGCCGTTATTAATAGCGAGCGAAAAGCTCCTAAAAATAAATCACGTTTGTTGTATGGGATTTCTTTTATTCTATTTTTAGTATTTGTTATAGCGGCAACAGAAATACATCATTTGTGAAAATTTCAGCTGCCTAGCTATCACGGTTTATGAGATACAGCCCGGTGACAGACAGACAGACGGATATTGAAGTCTTAGTAATAGGGTCCCGTTTTTACCCTTTGGGCACGGAACCCTAAAAAGTAACTGTTGATTCATTTCTTTACTAATTTG
Organism: Hypomecis atomaria; assembly: GCA_964007245.1. NCBI lineage: Eukaryota > Metazoa > Arthropoda > Insecta > Lepidoptera > Geometridae > Hypomecis > Hypomecis atomaria. The sequence goes on from OZ023279.1 coordinate 32,367,184, forward strand.
ACTGAATTTAAATTTTTGTAACTTCTTACGACTTTTAATTTCAATATGAATGATACAGTGATTGAATTCGTGAAATTGGTTGAATCGTTGCCTTGTCTATATTATCATGTATTGAGTAATCATTATGGAAAAATGTAACAGATAAAGCTTAGGCAGAAATGTCGTCTAAAATAAACTGATTTTATATAACGCCAATATAAAGCCATGATTTCAACTGAGATCTTACAAAACGATACGTGTACGCGACGATCCGTGTGTGGAACAATACTCGTCTCGTACGCGTTGCGTCGTAACGATACGCTTATACGATACTACTACGCTTACGCCTCGTGTGTAAAGGGCCTTATTAACCCCCGACGCAAAAGAGGGGTGTTATAAGTTTGACGTGTCTGTTTGTCTGTCTGTCTGTGGCATCATAGCGCCCGAACCACTGAACCGATTTCAGTTTAGTTTTTTTTGGATGAAAGGAGACTTAGTCGAGAGTGTTCTTAGCTATGTTTTATAAAAATCGATTGAGCCGTTTAAGTGTTATGGTGGATTAAAGTGGGGATGGAAGAACCAAAATTCTACAAATGTGCCCAAAATGTGTCGGGGGTTTTTTAAATTTAAGTTTTTACCCTTTGGGTAAGAAACCCTAAAAATCAACAATGACTGTTAGAAATAGACAATACATAGCTTCTCATGTTGTTTCTGTTATTTTGTAATTGAGTTTCTTTTTAACCCCCGACGAAAAAGAGGGGTGTTATAAGTTTGACGTGTCTGTTTGTCTGTCTGTCTGTCTGTCTGTCTGTGGCATCATAGCGCCCGAACCACTGAACCGATTTCAGTTTAGTTTTTTTTGGATGAAAGGAGACTTAATCGAGAGTGTTCTTAGCTATGTTTTATAAAAATCGATTGAGCCGTTTTAGAGTTATGGTGGGTTAAAGTGGGGATGGAAGAACCAAAATTCTACAAATGAGCCCAAAAAGTGTCGGGGGTTTTTTAAATTTTAAATTTAAGTTTTTACCCTTTGGGGAAACCCTAAAAATCAACAATGACTGTTAGAAATAGACAATAGTTTCTCATGTTGTTTCTGTTATTTTGTAATTGAGTTTCTTTTTAAGTCAAGGATCTGCGATAATAGGTGCTAACGCTCCTAGATCCTCGACGGCGTGATCATATTAATAAGTCCCATGTTGCGTTCACTGCGTTATGGCACGTGAAGTAGTGGCCGGCCAACAACTTGAACAAAACGGTAAAAGCTAGTTTAAGTACGGATTTTTATACCACTGTCTTTTCGGTGAAGAAATAGTTCAAGTAGTTAGCCTGTGTGTAAGTAGTCCTTGAAAAGCGTTAAGCGGCGCGGCTCGCTTTCTTGGACTTGTCGAGCGTCTGTGGCGGCGGTGGGGGCTTGGCCGACATGTGCCGGCTGTACAACCTGACAAATAGAAATACTATTTTACTACCTTCAAACGATACAATAAACTCCATTTTAAAGGTAGCTAGATGAGACCTGTAAAAGTTGCTAAGAAACGTGATTAGGACGAATCATACAAATAAGCGGATATCTATAATTAATGTGACATGTAACAATGGTGTTATTAATAAAAATATTGTATTGTATCAAGTTAGCTACGAGCTGCGCAATGTCCAATCCTGACTGAAGCTCACATAAAGCTGCACGTTGATTGGATATTGCGCAGCTTGTAGCTAACTTCACATCTGCCAACTTGTATGATTCGGCCTACAGTTTACATAATTATACAGGGTTATCCATGACTGGTTTAATAATCCGGAAGGGGGTGATAAACACCATCATTATGAACAACTAAAGGTGTTCGTTATATTTGTTAGCAGTTAAAATTCACTGCTAGCAATATTTAGCATATTCAGCCTGCTAATTTTTCATACCACGACCTGCTATAATATTTTTCACCTGTTTTATTTCGCTCGCCACTCGCCCGCCTGTTGCCGTCCGCCACGCAACATAGCTTAGCTGGCACTAACGAACGATAATTATTCATACCGATTACCGCGAGTCCGCGACCTGCTATAATATTTTTCGCCACTGCCAGCGCCACGCACACATACATAGCTGGCACTCACCCATCTAGCTTAGTTTTCAAATATTATACACTAGAGTGCGATCGATAGTGTTGTACTTGTATGTAATAAGAGACTCGAGTCTTGGAGTCTTTTTAAATAGAACTTGAGCTGTTTTTGAAGACTCGAGTTTGTGTCGTTTACGTGACTTGGAGTCTTTTGTAAAAAGATTTTAATGTCAAAAAGGACTCAAAGACTGAGTCCTCAAAATCCATAGCTGTAGTTTGAAGTAAATAAAATAGCAATGAATAAATTATTGATTTATTACGTACTAAGCAACCATTATTTTAGTCGGATGATGACTCGGATTCATATTCTAACGACTCGAGTCCTAGTCCTCGAAAAACAACTCAAGTCTCGAATGAGTTTTATGCAACAGTATTTGAGTCAACACCAATCTAAGTCGTTCCTCTGAACATCAACATATGTCGCTAGATGATAACGCATGACCTGAATTGAAAATAATATCAACCTTATTACAATGCCATAGTGTATTCGCTAAAATTTGGAATACGGAACGGACCTGCTAAAAATATTGTAGCAGATAAAATAATAGGCGACTTTATTTTCACATATTCAATATACTCGGTTTTGCGATTTTAGCTGTTGGGAACACCTTTATGAACAACCTTTAACTATGGAGCCAACCTGGAATTCGAAAAAAAAATCAGCTGTTTCATACACTTTGTCGATTCCGAGTTGCAATTTTGTATAGAACAGCTGATTTTATTTCTCGAATCTTGAGTTAGCCCCATAGTAAAACTTTTTATAATGGTGATCTTAATCACCGCCATTTTGGCTTAGTACAGGGACTTACAGGGTGAGCAGATAAGCGTCATAGCGCGTCGCTCTGTAGCTAGTGTTGTCCCGTTCTCGCGGCGCGCAGGGTTGCCAGGTTTGTGCCGCCACCACTCGATTCCGGGAATCCGTTGTAATACAGGCCTTAGGTAATAAGTGTGAGCCCGTAGTGACTTACACTTTGTAAGTCTCGGAGCGCAGGTAGTCAGCAGTTGCCTTCCAGCTGCCAGGCCTAGCGTACCAACAAACACTTACACTTTGTATGTCTCGGAGCGCAGGTAGTCGAGCACGTGCGAGGGCCCGAGCTTGAGCTGGTCCTCGATGGGCGGCACCCAGAAGTTGCCTTCCAGCCGCAGCACCGACTTGTTCCCCGCCAGGTCTAGCGTGCCTGCGCCAATAACACACGCTATTCAAGTGAAACTTATAATGCGAAAGGTTGCGTTAAATGTTTAATTCAATTATTCAATACTTAAATTAAAGCTCTTTCAAACCATATCCCCTATGACGAGTCCATACGTTATGTGTGCGACTGAAAACCTCATACGAGTACAGCAAACTTTGCATAAAACACAAAAATGATGCAATAATGTTTGTTACACGACTCTGACTTATATTATTGTCAGAGGAAGACCTGACGAACATACAAAAAAAAATGTTTAATTCTACCATGGAGGGGGTATGAAAGCACTATTGCGTCGAAGTTTCACTACATCCGCGCGGAGGGACCCCACTTGCATTTTTAAAGGCCGCTGCATACGTAACGAGATAATACCTCGGACGGGACGTGAACGGGAACGGGACGTGGCTGCCTCTTTCGAGACGGGAACGTGTTTTTAATGCATACGTACCGTAACAGTGATTCGGATCTAACTGTTGTGAAGAAGAAAAGGTGGATTTTTAATTTCGAAAATTGGCTTTAATTGCTATTGTTCTAGATGACGAAGTAGTTACAAACGTCCAACACTACGTTTCTCTCCGTAACGAACGGAGTGACCGTGCATACGTAGCGGAAACACGGACGGGACGGGGCACGTGCGGGGCGGGACGTGCTAAACATCGTTGGCGACGATATTTTTCCCGCCCTGTCAGTGCCACGTTCCCGTCCCGTCCGTGTCTCCGTGACATATGCGCTTCCATTTGTATGAAACGATATTTCTAAAATTTCCCGTTCCGTCCCGTCCGTGAAAAAACCCGTCACGTATGCAGCGGCCTTTATTCTAAGGAATCCTTGCTTAATGGCAGCTTCAAATTAATGGCGTGAATTCACGGCACCTATCGAGCCTTCCACATTCACGGGATATATCGACCGTTCGCGAACCTTTTGTCCTTGTATAAAGAGGATCTTTCAAAGACTTTGTACAGTAATCCTAAACAAAGCGTTAAAATATGATAAACAAATACGCAGATAAAAAAGGCTATTTAATGATTAATTATTTTGTGATTTCATATTGTCTAATTTGATTTTTGTTTAAGACCACCATCACGCCGCCAATTTTACAAGCAATTGACAAGTTTTCATATTTCACAAGGCTATGAAATTCCAAAATCATTTCGAGATATCGGGACGCTGATCATTGTGCTTATTTTTTCCAAATTTTTAATGCAGTAACTGCTAAGATATTTAATAAAACTCTCACCCAAGCCGTTTCGGGATTTATACTAAAAGTTCAGTTGCCTATGATAATGTCAAAAACACAAAATTACATGGTGATTGTTATTAAAGAAAATAACAGGAGAATCATTTTCTAAAACGAATAAAACAAATATTTTTAAATACTGTACAAGGATGGCCTAAGCTCCTATTATTTATGCATTATCTCCTTTAAATCCTTTTTATTCTAGTGTGGTACTTGTGGAAGTATAGCATAGTTACCGATTTTAAGCCGTGATGGTTTAGTGGTAGTGACACCCGCCTTACAATCGTGAGGTCGTGGGTTCAAATCTCGGTCCCGTACCAGTGAGTTTTTTGTAATTTATAAACGGAATTTACCACCACTAACTTTTCGGTGAAGGAAAACATCGTGAGTAATCCTGCATAAATATGTCCGTAGAAGAAATTCGATGGCGTATGTGAATTTACCAACCCGCATTGGGCCAGCGTGGTGGATATGGCCCAATCTCCCTTCATGGGTAGCCTTATATTAACGCCGTGGGAGGCCTACGTCCTGCAGTGGACAATTAATAAGGTGTCAACTGCGTTTCTCGACACGCGTATTATGCGTATGCGTATGGCTTCCGTAGATGGTGACGATGATTATGATCATGATAAAAATCAATTTTGATGATGTCGTTAGATGGTAAACTGCTAGAATAACATATTTGGCTAGAAACTTGTTTCTGAGGTCAATGACCTTTGAGCTATGAGCAAATAAAAAAAAAACCAATTATCTTTTATAACTCAACTCTGTGCACTTAGCACAGTGTTCAAAATAATTTTGAGAGATAGTTTTCAAAATAGTTTTTTATATATATATAGTCTATAAACTCAAGAAGTTTGAGGATTCTATAAGTAATTAAAATTGAGATCTATACTTAAACTATGTAACGATGTATCGTCACATTTAAAAAAATACTATATGTGACGGGTTCAACGTGCCCAATATGCCCCGGCTTTAATCCTTACCCCTGTCAAATGTAGGTAGATTTTTTCTTGATAATAATTTGTAAATTTCTTTTTCTATTGTGAACTCCGTCTGGTTGTGGCCTTTCACGCTCACGCCCATTAGGGCTGACATGGAACTTTCTTCCTACGGGAATACCGCAACCAGAGGAGTCACCCACCGGTTGACCACCACCGCTTGAACTGGACGTCATTTCCAGGGTCCGAGATTTGGGGGAATTCATCTTCCAAGTTTTGGGGACAGGACATTCCGGTACTACACCCTCTCCGACGGCACGACCCTAGAGGACGTTTTCCTTAGTTCCCGCTCTGGACTCCGGCGGCGCCACTACCGCATTCTTCCGCCGCGTCGGTTCCCGTTAGGAACAAGGGAAGTGCTCGCCTATAACTGCCTAGTGGCCGCGTAACGGTACGAGTACATGGTGATGATCCGGGCAATTGTCTAAACCCGCAAATAAATTTGTTAAACGTACCACCTTCTTTTAAGTAGGTGGCCCCGTTACAACTATCATAAAACCAATTTTCATACAATTTGGTTGATAAATGTGAAGTTATTATGCGGACGGACACAACAAAGTTATAAGGGTTCCTCGTTTAACTACGGAACTCTAAAAAGACCGGTGCAGTACCGATTTCAGGCGGCAGCACGACGAGCCTGTTCCCTTGCAGGTGAAGCTCCCGGAGCCGCGCCAGCTGGCCCAACTCGCGCGGCACTTCGATCAGGTCGTTCTCACGCATCGACAGCTGCAATACAACATAATATGTTATTATTATTAGCCAGGTATTTATTTATCATCTTAATTGTAAAGTTTTTTGCAATATACAACAAAAAATATATATATATTATAAATAATCGGCCAAGTACGAGTCGGACTCGCGCACGGAGGGTTTCGTACTGTATGGGAGCCCCCCTTAAATATCTATTTTATTTTAATTTTATTATTTATTATCGAAGTGAATATAAAACTAAATATTCTGTGAAAATTTCAAGCATCTACCTGTTACCATTATTGATATAAAGCGAAAAACGTCTAAAAATCAGGTTTGTTGTATGGGAGCCCCCCTTAAATATTTATTTTATTTTCCTTTTAGTATTGTTGTTATAGCGGCAACAGAAATACATCATCTGTGAAAATTTCAGCTGCCTAGCTGTCATGGTTCATGAGATACAGCCTGGTGACAGACAGACAGACGGACAGACGGACATCGAAGTCTTAGTAATAGCACAGCCCGGACACTCCGCGATTTTTCATACGAAATCTGCTGTCTTACGCACACTACACAGTACTTACTCACAGACAACACACATACGCACGGTCGCTACACGCGCATTTGTGTGCGGAACGTCTATGGCTGTCAGCGATCACCACATCGTGACGTCATGCCGCGTGAGTGAGACAGTTGCGTACATAATTTGCTAAAATGAATATTAATCTAGTGCTTAAAATAGTATAACAATTACTTAATTTGGAAGCATATTAACAAAAAGTAACCGATCTACTTCTTTTGTAAGATAATATCAAGAGGAAGTTACCAAATAATGTAAAATAAGTTCCTATTATTTATCCTTAGGGAAACATTAAAATTTCTTGTTTTGTTACGTATCATTGATATTCAACCATACACAGTGCAAGTGTTCCCTATTGTCACAGTCTAGGTAGTTTTTATTAGAAAATCCGCCGGCCAGTGCAGCCCGCGCGCAGAGTGCACGATGCGGTACGTAGACGCGGGGTGGAAGTGAGGAAGACTCAAACGGGTGGGGGGTAACGAGTGGCCGTTCTATACGTAGTATTATTATATATTCTTTGGTAATAGGGTCCCGTTTTTCCCTTTGGGTACGGAACCCTAAAAACTTAAAAACTAGAGTGCCGCCGGCAGCGGGGCAGGGCCCAAGCTACCGGTGGTAGGGGCTACAGTGAGAGGAACCTCCTGACGACGCGCGCCGTGTCCAGGATGACTGCCTTCTGTATTTGACCCTTGACCCAACCGTCTAGCGAGAGCCTCTTAAGATGGTGGTCGAGACTCTTCGCTATTAAGCCGTTTACCGACACGACTATCGGGACAACGATCGTCGAGTCCACATCCCACATGGCGGTACCCTCGTTTATTATTATCATTGTTATAAGCCAAATCAAACCCGATCCTGACTAAAGGTCACGTAACAGCTGCGCGAGAATTGGTTTTCGCGCAGTTTGGAGCTAATTTCACAGCCGTCAACAAATTTGACTCGGCCTAAATCAGCTTGTATACTGAGCGCCACACAAATCGGCGGATGGAAGTTATGCGCAGAACGCTGCGCAAAAGCCGCGATATAGGTATGCGCGGGAGCCAGAGAGACCCGCGCCGGGGCACGCCCGCCCGCCAACCTCATGCCTCCCGCGCGCCCCCTATGCATTGTGCACACATGCGCAATAATTAGCGAATCACGGCGAAGTGTCAACTTCTCATCCGCCGACTTGTGTGGCGCTTAGTATACCATCCCACTGCAGAGTAAAAGCCTTCTCTTCCTTCATATCTTGTGCAAACCTCTTCCCTCAAAAGTCCATAATCAGTGAGCCATCCATAGAAAAGGGAGGATGACTAAATAAATATAATTAGTCCGTCAGATTAATAAAAAAAAATATTACACACATATTTTTTCTTTTGTCAATAAAACAAAAATTAATGAAGATATAGCCCGTTTAAGTTCCGCGTGACGTCGCGAGTGCAATACAAAGTACAGACTACGTCGCACTAGTGACGTCACGAGCCCCCACTCTCAAACTTTGACAAGGTTTATCTTTGTCATTTATTGTTTGATCGACGAAAGAAAAAATACGTGTCTAATATTTATTGATAGTCTCTCGTTTTTTACAATTAATCGTATACATACTTCAAGCAAAATATCTATAGTCACAATCGTGCAAAAAGTGTCCGAGCGAAAACTCTGCCCAAGCTACGTAGTGCGCAGGCTTTTTAGTTAGTCGTAAGGCAATTGCAAGCCGACTACAACGCCGCGCGATGCCAAAGTGGTCGGTTACAAGCACTTACTCGTATTAGGTGACATAACTTCGACATTCGAGAAAACGGGTCATTGTATTTAAGTCGATATGTATGACGGCGCTCAGACATTTTTTACTACTTTCACTTATGGACTGTGTCTCTGTAGATATTCGCTCGAAGTATACATAGCAAAGATCACAGGTACTCATAATATACAGAGGAAAATGAATATTAGGAAAAATGGACCAAAAAAGTCAACTAACTCACAATTTGCAAATTCTTCAAATTCCCAATTTCTGGCGGCAAGAATTCGAAGTCATTGTCGCCCAGATACAAGGCTCGGAGGCTTTCTGAAAAAATTAACATTATCATAGAGTACATTTATACTAGTAGTTCTCAGAACAGTAGACTTCGCAATGCATCTCTTTAGCTGAATCTTCAGAAGTCTATAAAATATCTCGACTCGATCTTAGAACAATTTGGTTCATACTTGCAAATAAATCATATCACAGTGGATATGGCTCCACTTTTCGTGGGTAAGCCTATGTCTTGCAGTGGATTATTAAAAAGGCTTGTACAGTACAGAACAATATCCTTACTAATATTATTAATCCGAAAGTGTGTTTGTTGGTTTTTTCCTCTTTAACACAGTAACAGAGAAATGGATTGACTTGATTTTTGGCATGGACTTAGTTTGAAAGACAGAAAGTGACATGGGCTACTTTTTATCCCAGAAAAATAAAAGGTTCCCATGGGATAGCACAAAAATTCAAATACCACGCGATGCCGCGGGCAAAAGCTAGTAATTTTATAAACTGTATTCCAGGGGTGGACATATGGCGAGTCCTGCTGATGTTCGTGGGGATAGCGCTGATATTCTCCTCTCGCTCGCTCAGCGGGAACCCGCTGTTTTTCTATCTCTGTGGGGTGCTCGTCATTATTCCTTATTTATGACATTTTTTTTTTTAATTTTTTTGGATTGCAATACAACTCAAGTGGATACTCACCCATAATAAAGAAGTTTCCAGGCAAGGTCTTCTCATTCAGGTTGTTGTATGTGAGGTCCAGTATTTCGAGCACGGGGAACACCCCAAACCCTCGAGGTAGTCAGTACAGGCGGTTGAGGGATACATTGAGGATGCGTAGCTTTGGCAGCGATGATAGGGACACGGGGAGTTCCTGGATATAGACGTTAAAATTGATACTAATTTTACTTGTAACAATATAAAGTTACTACAAAAAGGTGTATACCTTTTTGAAAAACTACAAAGCTAAAAGATTCAGGCCATAACTATGAACAACTTTTACTATAGGGTCAGATTTTGAATAATTATTGCACTGTATTATGGCTCAAAAAAGAACTGTCCGAGGTACTTAGAAGTGCACCCCCCAATAGCGGATACTCTTCAAACCACCAACATTTCATAAATTATCATCCAAGCCACTGGGGCAGTTGGCCCAGAGCCAGACTCCATTACTGGAGCTGGGCTGGCTCGGATAGACGGTGGAGGGGGAAATGCACAAAACACCCTATGCGGGACGTCCAGGATTTGACACCTCCGCACTGAATAAGAACAATATGAATGGTGTCAGACCTGAATGTGGTTGTTGGCAAGGTTCAGGATCTCCAAGTTAGTGAGGTTGGCGAGTGCGGCTGGCACCGTCGAGATCTTGTTGTGGCTCAGTGATAGCCGGGTGATGTTAATTAATGTAACTGAAAAATAATACAAAGTATTACATGTACATTAATACTTATTGGAAATTAAAAATCAACTTTACAACAGTTTCACTAAATTCTTTTTTTGATTTCCTTTATTACATTATTTGTCACAAAATTGCTCTATTTTCCTTCTAGCAGAGTAGCTGGTAGGTAAGCGCTTTTATAATGATGATGTCATGACTTGAATTATTCTCAACTTATGAACTATTTAATGTATTTAAAAAAAAAATTGAATGTTTTATTGCAGTACCTACTGTCAGGTATTTTAAAAGCAGCTTATGAAACAACAGATAGGTATATCTTAAGCACAATCAAAAAAGCTAACTAAACTGTAACAGATGTTCACTTTATTGGAATTAAACGAACGCTTCTGTGGTTAACATGCAAGAAGCGGGGATTTATCGATGTTCTATTGTTTTGTTTTGTCTTGTAACTGGCTGTAGAAAGAAAAATACAACAAGAAAGTAATGAAAACAAACTTGAACCAAACAGGTTATACAAAGAGTACTGTATATACGGAGATAGAGACGTCGCTTGCGATTTCGTTGATAGTAGCGCCGTCTGCTGTTAAAATTAATCAACTTTTCATTTCTAAGTATAACTATATCTATATGAAACATTCAATTTAGCTAGCTATAATGTAGCTAGGTATCTACATATATCTACCTATATGCCTATGTATCGTAGGTTGTTTCAACTTATTTTTTGTATATTTCAGTTATAAAAATGAAACTACATCTTCGCATTAACTTTTTATTTCTTTATTGTACATTTATAAACACTTGTAGCAGAGATTTTATTAAGATCACTTTTTCCGTCCAACATTTTGTTTGTCTTTACTCGGTGTCGGTGTCCTTATAGTCGCAAGTCAGGTCAAACGGGTGAGATGAGAGATGATCAGTGTCCTTATTCAAAAGCAAAGTTGTATTATATTCACAATTTATCACTTCCACACACATTGAAACCGAAGAAAATTAAATCAAACAGTATCTCCACAGAAAAGAACAACTTTTTTTGCAGCCAAAGCAATGTTGCCAGTTATAGTTTTCAAAGAGCCGTAGGCCGGTATTCTTAGACATCACATTAGGGAAGACTTTCATGTCATAATTTTGCTCTTCAAATGAGAAGTCACGTATATAGTAACTTACAAACAACTTCAAGAATAATGAATAACTTTTATTATGGGACCAACCCCGAATTCACAAAAAAACTGTTGTTACAAATTACAAACATTTTGTCGAAACTCAATGAACTTTTAGTATGGAATAGCTGATTTTTTTCGCGCTTTCGATAATAGTCCCATAGTAAAAGTTGTTCATCTTGCTGTACAATAGTCACCTTTTTGAGGTTGTGCATGAATTACCAGTAACCTTGTATAAATCGACTAGCTATAAAAATATTTTTACTTCCGGGTACCTAGTTATCGCTATATTTCAGTGATAATAATTTCCGCTAATATACTCTAGAAGTGGGACATATTCTAGGATATTGTTGCACTCGTCATTATATCCAACTTTTACTATGAGGCCAATCTCGAAATTACATCAAAAATAGATTATCTGCAAAGTCGGCTCACGGACGATATTTTTATGTGATAACGTCATGTGCGTCACAAGCCGAACGCTTAAGTAGATCGTGCCCCTCTATCGCTTGTTTCACGCTCTCACCTGCACGCTTGGCTCAGGCACAACGTGACATTTTTTTGGTGCGTGTAGCCGGCTTCTATCGATTTATAAGACACTAGACGAAGATGTGACCCGCCCTGGCTTCGCACAGGTGTATTATACATATAAACCTTCCTCTTGAATCACTCTATCCATTAAAAAAAACCGCATCAAAATCCGTTGCGTAGTTTTAAAGATTTAAGCATACAGACAAACAAACAGACAAAAATAGCGACTTTATTTTATACTATGTAAGGATTATCACGTCAAAAAATCATCTTCGCACGTTTTAATTTTCCGTACATTGAAATCGAAAATATTATATTTATACTGAGTTGTGAAAGGGCTCCAATTTAATTTTAATTACGCATCACGTAACGAAAAAGGCTGAAAAGCACTGTTCTAGATCAATGACAAAAAGGTACGAATGTCTGAATTCCGTAGATAAATGGTGTAGCATGCTGATGCTGGTATCAATTAGCTGAATCAGTGTTGACATCCTATATTACCAAAAAATGCTTAAAACTTAGGTGCCACCACAGAAATAACTTTGATAACGTTATTTATTGGCACCTAGCAATGTCATAATAATATGAATAAAACTAATGAATGAATGAAAGTAAGAGACTAATTTAAGATACATGTTAACCTGATTAAAAGTAGTAAATACAATAATTAATTGTTCTCATATAATTTCGTTTTAGTTCATTAGTATTATATGGTTTGCGTGTATTTTACTACGCACTCAACTTTTATTGCAACAATGCATGGAATTAAGAAACATTTAACCACAATTCAGTTTTTTACCACAAATTAAGGAAAACCATTTCTTGCTGAAAACACTGTTGTTACAGTACCAGTTACGTTCTGATCCACGAAGAATAGTATCTTAAGAAAAATACATTTAGGTGTTTCCTAATTTTTAAGTTTTTAAAAATATATTTTGATCGATAACTATTAGATATTTTTTTTATCTTATAATATTGTGATTAGGTCGATTTTGGTAGAATCAAGATGTGATAGAATACCATCTAACGATGAATGCAAACAACTTCCGACGTATAATTCGACTAAATTATATATTGTTCAAATCACTCCGTTAGCTCCTAATGAAGTAACGTTCTTAATCTAGTCGACTTATACAAGGTACATTTTGTTCTAAGCTTTACGACCATGAGGTTATACCAGCTCCAAAAAAGGTTTAAAACAAGTTAGGTATCGATACTTACACACCTTACACAATCCAGGGATCTCGTCAAGGCTCGTTATGCCTTTATCCACCAAATCTATTTCAGGATTACCAATTTCCTTGGCTTCTTCTACGACTTTTTTGGCTTTCGACATCTTTGCTGTGTTTGGAATACAGGAAACTGGAGGTTGATGACTCATATCAACTGTCAAACACAGCTGTTGTTTTTCCACGCCTAAATTAGGGATGAGCTTCATGAAGAGAATCGATTCCGAGTTACGAATATTCGTTAAAGTATGTAATGCATAATAATCCTCTTGCATCGAGCTTAGACCTTTAATAAAATTACTTGTATTGGTGTGATTGTTTTTGTAAACTCATGTAAAAAAAAAAATTGTAATAGCGATGTGACGAAATATCATTAAGCGAAATACAATAAATTTTTTAATTTGTTTAGGTTTGTACATATAGCATAGTAGTTGTAATATATAGTTAAGTTTATGAAATGTTTTATAAGTTTTGCCTGAAATAAACTCAGCGAAATACATAATACTAAATACTTACCTAGGGTGCGTTCCAAAACAGGCAATATTTACTCGGTAAAGGGTGAAATTCGCTCGATGCTGGTTCCAAAACGCAACGGTGAATTTTACTCCAGTGTTTTGGAACGCCTGCGACAGAGTGAAATTCCACCTGACAGTTGAAAAATTCACCCTGGTAAAATCAGAGTTGAATTTCACTCGGCTGTCAAAACTGACGCGAAGAGAGAAGTTATTTGAAAACAAGTGGTTGATGAAAAATTAATTTAAATTCGTGATTAATTCCAATCCACACCAAACTAGCTGTTCTGCAACGGCAAAATATTATATGCATTTTAGATAAAGATGAAACAAGTTATTACATAAAAGTTGATGCTGTTGTTAATTAAAGATCTTTTTTGAACCTATATCCTCGATCGGCGCGCGAAATTTAAATTCTCTTCAACTAGAAATTATCAGCGTAGTACAGTTTTGTGTACAGACTGATAACTATTTCGGTTTTTTATGTATGTACTACGTCAAAACTACTAATTGTCACACCAATGAGTCTTCATATTCGTAAACTTAACATGAGTACAGTCCGTTCACAGGTACTTCTCCTGTGACACCCGTCACTATGTCTCTTTCTAACCTGTGAAAGTGTGTAATGACTAGACAGAGACAGTGACAAATATCAGAGGCAAAACCACTGTGAACATACTGTAATATATCTCCACATGACATAAAACCTAAGAAAAATTAAATTTCGCGCGCCGATTGAGGCAACTGCAGGTGCTACCACCATTGGGACGGTGTTTGAAATGACGTGGCATTATTGCTATGAACATAAGGTTCAAAATAAAAGCCCTACCTAGGAGACGTTTGAAGTTTGTCCACCATATTTGTGAAATCAAATTTGACATTTGACCAGCAGTTCAAGTGTCATTTGTGTCTAGATTACATAACAGTTTCTATAGATTTTCGACGCCATGTTTGTGGAATCATGCATCATAACTTTTTTACTTTATGTCACTTCTACTGTTTTTCCTTATTCTGAGGCTACCACAGCTTTTGTGCGATTTAAACGTACGACAGATCGAAAAGTAACATTATTCTAGAAAAAAGACGTTATCCATAATAAGTACCTATTTACAGAACAATTTTTACTGTAAATATATACCATTTGAGGAAATGATGACCCACATAATTAAAAACAAAAAATCAACCATGTCAAAAAAGTAACGGTAAGGAAACAAAAGGAATATTTATTGCATAAATGGTAGCACTTAGGCAACTCTTTTTAGCTAAGATCGTTCCAAAACATAATTCACTCCGTGCGATTTTCACCCGCTTGAGCCTAGTTCCGAAACCAAAATTCATCCGGTAAAATTCACTCGACAAACAGCTAAATGTTTTGGAACGCAGCCCTAAAACATCGAGATAAGGCAAGCGAAGTAAGTAGGTACTCCCCTATCCCTGGCGCCTATTTTCACAAGGACAGCGCGCGAAATTCAACTTTTCTTGGGTTTTTTAACTGTACTGTAGATAAACTGCTCGTTGTAAGTGTAAAAAACGGCCATGAATCTTAGAGCAAGTATACTTCACTTTGCACATAAATGAATAGATATAGGCCGACCGCCGGAGCAGAGATCTGCTCCGCGTACCACCACTGGTAACATCTCCTCCCGCTCCCTCGATACGCGCGTTAATATCGTTTAAAAAAGACCTTTGGACAAGTGGCAAAATAAATATAATTTTGATCTTTCTCCATGCACTCATTTATTTAAAAAAAAACTGTTTTTCAAGTTTAGGTCAAGGCAGTGTTGCCGTTCGGTGTGGTACAGTTTTTGGCAGTGGGCTTAATACTTATACCATAGATGAATTATGGGTCTCGTTCCGCTAGACGAGCGAGACCCATAATTCATCTATGCATTAAACTTTATAATTTCTTTAATTGGAATTTAATAATTCAATTTTATCACTAACCGGGATATAGGTACCTACCTCTATTTTAAGGTTGCGTCACAGAGATTCCAAAGTATCTCTGTGGATTGCGTAGTAGAAATACAGGTATGGTAACACATTTCACTATGGGGCCAACCCGAAATTTAAAAAAAAGTATCTGTTTCATACATTTTATCCATATCGAGTTGTAATTTTGTACGGAATAAGCCCTATAGTAAATTAAAGTTGTTCATAATAATGGTCTTCATCACTCCCTTTATGCCGGGGCTAAACATAATTATTGGCCATGTTGGCTAGAAATTACAACAGTCTTGGTTCCAACACACTGTGTGTGATCTTGGACAGGTATTGATCGTTCAATAAAGTAAGTTCGTATAGGCCGGGTGGCTAGCCCTGGTGTCAGAGTTTTTAGGCCGCCTGAAGGCCTCTGACATGGCTAAACGGTTAAAACAACCGGGGCCAACAATTTAACGTGTCATACGAGCCACGGTAGCGCTCAGTTGGAAAATGCCACCTGATAAATCGTTCAATATCAGTCCAAGACTGATCCACACAATGGTGTGTTGGAACCAAGACTACAATTTATAGCCAATGTGTGGTATCGTGCTAGGACGCGCACGGCGAACAAAGTGAGACGGCGAGGGGACGAGGGAAGCGCGTCTTCGTGTGGTGAAATTAACAATAAAAATTCATATAAAATTATCAAGCCAACTTTTTAGGCTCTTTCGTGCATTCGCCCCACAAGCTATTCGGCCCGCGGGGCGAATCAACGAAGCCTCTTTTTGAATGCCCTCTTTCGCCCCGTGGGGCGAATCGCCGAGAACGATAAAAGAAGAGGCCGTTTCGGTCCACGTTGATAAAGATCAATTTCCCGCATCAGTATTACGTATTTCATATGGTACAGCCACGCATAAAATTACATGAGATAAAATAAAAATCCCACTACAAGTAATCAACAGATATGCAACGCTATAAAAAACTAAACAAGAAAAACAAACTACCAAAAACTTACTGTATTGATATAACAGACATTATGGCTTAAGTTAAATTGAATATTGTTTGGTAGTAGGCGGGGCCCATTTGCAAACTATAAATTGTAAGAAAATTAACAGGTGTGGGACATGGTAACTATGTAACATTTTCGATATTCATTTAATTCATAAAAAAAATATTACACGTCATTACACAATGAATAGATTAAAAATTGCAGTAAAGTAGGTACATTGATAACAAATAAATATTCACATTAACTACCTACTACATCATTATGTTTACAACTACATATTATAATTAAAATGTCAAGAAAAATACAATTAAAATAAATTACACCAATGAAGTATGGCATTGTAATGAATGAAAACATTAATAAAACATGTCTTAAAAAAATACAAAAATAACAAAAACATTACATCATTGTAAATTAATCAAATTGATAGAAATAATTCTTAACCATTACATGTTTCACTAATTGTAAACATTTAAACATATCGAAATCATGAAATGCTTCCTCGATAAGCCAGCGTTTCAGGCGGGCTTTGAAAGAACCTATGCTAGAACCGTTCCGTACTGCAGCACTGACTGCACGGTCGCGAAATAGCAACATCGGACCACTTCCGAGATAATATGGTTATTTTCCCAAATCTCTTGTGATTGTATTAGCTAGGACTAAAGGGTAGTTCTAACATTTCGAGCAAATCACATGTTCGAAGAAAAAATAACATGTATCAACAGCTAAATGAAATCTAAATATTTATGGTGTGTTACGTATATGGGACTATAGGTATACTTTGCATCTTTATTTTTTTATATTAATTTAGTATTAAATTTGTTAAAAAATATTAACTTGCCAAAAATTCATTACCACCGTCGTTCATAACCTAAACGTATAGATTTGAGAGCAAATAACTAATCTATTAGATGTACCGCATCAATTTCATTCTCATATTTAGTTGAAATACTTATTTAGGAAGAAAACTGACGCTTTAAACTGGCATTAAATTTGGTATTTACTATCAAAGCAAAGCAAAATATTTTTGTACAAAAAAATTCATTACCATAAATTCTTTATGGTTCTTCATCAATAAACAATTGCATTTTTGTTCATACACCCCCATAGGACTCATAGAATGATGCCCTTGATATAATGCAATTGTTTTTTTTTTCCATTAACTACTTTTCTACTTAAATGTTCAGATAAAAAAGTGAATCGCGGGGCGAATCAACGAAGCCTCTTTTTGAAGGCCCTCTTTCGCCCCGCACTGTTTGGAGCGGGGCGAAAGAGGGCATTCAAAAAGAGGCTTCGTTGATTCGCCCCGCGGACCGAACAGCTTGTGGGGCGAACCCACGAAAGAGCCTTTTAACTGTTTCATGTGATTTTGTGATTTGCCAATACTTTAGCTACTACAACATACATATTTTAAAAATGCTACTTAAAAAAACTAGTCAAGATATAAGATCTTCGTTCCAAACAGAGGTGACTGTATTTTTTTCCGATCGAGCGAAGTTATTCCTTGTACCTACGTATCAAATATTGGTTTGTCAACAGAAGATTTACTATTATATATTATTTTTAATCAATTAGCATCCTTTCAGGGGCTTATTCTGTACATCAAAACTAACTACTTATATATCAGCTGTAGGTACCTACATCATTGCGGTTCCATACATTTTGTCGAGGGTGAACGATATTTTTCAATGGAACCACAACTTTTTTTTGAGAATTAATAAATAGATAAATAAAATAAAAACCATTTATTGCAGGCACAGAGACCCAGAGTTACAAAAAATTGTTGAGTAAAATCATATAAAATAAAATGTTACACCTGTATAAGGGGTGTACCGTCCAGTCTTATAAATAGTTACATAAAATTATACCGCACAATAGTGCCGAGTCGATATATATAAAAGTCGTAGAGTCAAGTTGTTAGTTTTGATGTACAGAATAAGCCCCTAAAAGGATGCTAATTAACTAGAAATAACCCTGTATATGCTCCAGAAAAAGATATCTCTTTTTATTTAAAAAATGTTGACATTTTATACACGACCATCCCTTAAGCTTAGTACAGCGCGAACAGATTACCCGCCAAATAGTTTGATTCTGTATATACTTGAGGATATATCCGGATAATTAATAAATAAAACAATTCAATAATACACTTTATTTACAACAACATCAAGATCACTTCTTTTTCTTCTTGTTCTCGCCTTTGAACTTGAGTTTGTTCTTGATCTTCTCCTTCCTTATCCGCTCCTTGACGATCTGCTGCTTGTTCTTGAACTCTTTGCCCTTAGCTTCGGCCGCGTTCTTGGCGACGCGCTCGTTGTGCCTCACCCAGTGCGGGCGGAACTCGGACACTGGGGACAAACAACACTATTTCAATAATCGGCCAAGTACGAGATGGACTCGCGCACGGAGGGTTCCGTACTGTATGGGAGCCCCCCTTCAATATTTATTTCATTTTTTTTAACAGAGGTGTATTATACATATCAATCTTCCTCTTGAATTGAAACATTCTATCTATTAAACAAACCGCATCAAAATCCGTTGCGTAGTTTTAAAGATATAAGCCTAATTACTACAGACAGCGGAGAAAGACTTTGTTTTATACTATGTAGTGATGCATGTATAGGCCGCGCCACACAAGTTGGCGGATGTGAAGTTAGCAACAAGCTGCGCAATAGCCAATCAACGTGCGGCTTTATGTGAGCTTCAGTCAGGATTGAATATTGCGCAGCTTGTACAAGTAGCGGCACGTAAGTCTAGCGCTGAGGGTACTGTGGAGGGGATGGCTGCGCATGATGACCGTCATACTAAGCTCATGCGCAGCCACCCCCTCCACACTTCGCTCAGCGCTAGACTTATATGCCGCGACCTGTACCAAGATAATTTAATCACTACGTTTAGCTTGTAGCTCACTTTACATCCGCCAACTTGTGTGGCGCGGCCTATAATATACCACTAGACTAGATCTAGTGGTAGTGACACCCGCCTTACGATGAAGTCGTGGGTTCAAATCACGGTCCTGTACCAATGAGTTCTTTGGCATTTATGTACGGAATTTCACTCCACTGGCTTTTTGGTGAAGGACAACATCGTGAGGCAACCTGCATATGTCCGTAGAAGAAATTCGATAGCGTATGTGAATCTACCAACCCGCACTGGGCCAGCGTGGTGGATATGGCCCAATCACCCTTCGTGAGTAAGCCTACGTCCTGCAGTGGAATATTTAAAAAGGGCTGGCACAGCACAGGACAGCATATAATATAAGACCTTTTGGTGCCTATGCTATCAGAATTCCGATTTTAAGTATGTTGTGAGGTACGGAACCCTAAAAAACATACAGATGAATTGAAAACCTTTTCTTTTTCGGTTAGATATAAATCGTATTTCATTCATGTTTGAAAGTTTTAAAATTAAATTACAAATACGCTAGGCGTCATCTGTCGGACAATAGCGGAATCTTTTATTTTTAATTTACTTCTCAACACAAGATGTCACTAATTTAAAAATTTATTTAGTTTTTTAACAAAATGTATATTTCATACTACTTACTAAAATAAAATTAAATACTGTCAATCAAAAATCGCTGACCATAATATACGAGTACATATATAACTAGCGACCCGCCCCGGCTTTGCACAGGTGTATTATTATACATATAAAACTTTCTCTTGAATCACTCTATCTATTAAAATAAACCGCATCAAAATCCGTTGCGTAGTTTTAAAGATATAAGCATACATGGGGACAGACAGCGGGAAGCGATTTTGGTTTTATACTGATATATAAATAAACATTTTTATTATGTTTAAAACATGTGTCGACGATATTCGTTCAAAATGAGACCTAAACAAATTCTACAACCGGACAGACAAACACAAACTCGTGTGAGCACAGACCTCACCTCGCTTCGTTCAATTAGAGGCAAAATTACATCGAGATTCCCAAAAGTAATCTAACAGTAAAAGTAAACAATACGATTCGATGAAAACCACAGTGGAACAAAACATTTCTAAGTACCTACTACCTACCTACAACACAAGTACAATCTACCGCTAAATAATACAGTAGTAGTGTGCAATAGTGAATAAGAAATGGCTAGACTTGACAACTTTAGGTCGAAAGTCCAGTTACTTGACATGCAATTAGTATTTTTATTTAGACCAGGCGAACTTCGTTTCACGGAATATCTTTATAAATTATAGCCTATGTGTTGTTTTGATGTATATGCATTACTATTGCAAAGTTAAATCTCAATCCGTTCAGTAGTTTTTGAGTGAAAAAAGAGTAAACACCCATGTATACAAACTTTCGCGTTTATAATAATTATCAGTAGGCAGGTCCATGTGGCGCCATCTCTTATGCAGTAGCTGATACTACAACAACGTAACTAAAGAGGTTCATGAAGATGTTGAAAGGTTGTGTAATGTGTATTTTCCTGTAAATTTTAACTTTTTGTATCTATACCTACGGCTTCCCACAAGATAGTTTTAATTTTACGGGATAGTAGCCTACGACACGACCTTTCTTCTTTCTTTCTTTATGGCAAATTAGATAACTGTCACTTTTTCACACGTCGAAATAAGTTCTTTTCGTCGCTTTTCGTGGTCGCATGCTTTATAGCCATATCTATGAAGTAAATCCTTTGCACAGTTGCTGCGTGAAAGAGTAACAAACACTGTGGGATGTGGTGGGTGGTTTATTGATACGAGTATCGTCGTAAGGCTAAATAAGCAGCCTTCATTTTCCCAAGGGATTTTATTATAAATTCTTGTTATTTAAATGTTTTGGTTTTACCTCTGTTATCAAAAGTGGTCCAAGAATCCTAAAACTTCATCCTAGTTGTACACCGAAACTATTCTGGTGACGCCCTCAGTATCAGAGGTAGTATTGTACATAGTTGACCTACAACTCGCTAGTAACGCCTTCCAAATAACAAGAGCAATACACACGAACGTCACAAACACTCCCTGTAAGTTTTAGTTTGGATCTATAGGACATCTGCTATTGGACATATGCCTCCCTAATTGTCCAGTAGAACCAATTTTAAACCGCTAGCTTTTGCCCAACAAGTAAGATCAGGTCAAAATGGTTCGGTATGTTAACTTCGGAGCTACTGGACATGACAGGATTCCCTTTGGTATAGGCTGAATCAAACTTGATGGCGTCTGTGAAGACAAGGCCAGTCAATGCACAGCAGCAATATACTCATGCCAGCGGCGCCAGGAGAGGGAATGTGCGCCGCGCTGCACACACGCCATAAAGTTTGATTCGGCTTATAAAGATGTGTACAAACTAGATGATAAGATGGAATTACATACCGTGGTTCAATGGAGACCCTCACACAGCATCTCAGCACAGCATGCCGCACATCGGTGCAGTGACGACATACAGGTACGGCACAGCAGTACAGCATCCTTCACACAGCACGAGCTCCGTAGCTAGAAACAATGATAACATGTAGTAGACGATAATAACTTTAGGTTTAGATCATACTACATATCCTACTATCCTACGAATATTTTAAACGCGAAAGTTTGTATATGTATGGATGTTTGGTTTATTCCTCTTTCACGCAAAAAAGTACTGAACAGATTGAGATGAAACTTTGCAATAGTAATGCTGTAACAATCCCTAGCCTAGCCTGCCTTTTTAACCTTATTTATAAACCTAAGAAGAGAACAAACATTTCAAGAAACCTGTGTAAATTAAAATATCAGATAAAATGATTTAAGATGCTTGATTTGCTTTCAATGAATCCTAGCTTTATGTCAAACTAGCTATGCGTCCTGATTCCACTTGATTGTGAACAAATTAAGTATAAATTGAACCTCATTAAAGAAATATTTTAAAATATTAAGTATGCATTACATTTTGATACAGAAATTCAATAAGATCTCAGCTTACTAATTGCATTGATAAATATCAAGAAATACAAAAAACGTAACTATGAACCTCTCAGTTTCAGGGTAGAATTATACTCCTAACGCCATCTGTTTGATAAAAGAAAGTCTACATTTTGATACTAGTTTTCTGCAGTGTGATTCCTAATTTATTTATCTCATTTATTTACCTATTTATCTGTTAGTTTGGCCAGTGTTCGTCTAGTGGTTGACCCTGAGTTAGACCGCAT
The DNA here is from genome assembly GCA_964007245.1 of Hypomecis atomaria. Lineage (NCBI taxonomy): Eukaryota > Metazoa > Arthropoda > Insecta > Lepidoptera > Geometridae > Hypomecis > Hypomecis atomaria. The sequence continues at coordinate 32,389,855 of OZ023279.1, forward strand.
AAACCCTAGGCAAAGGTGATTCGAAATACCTATCTGCATAATAGATTACCGAAGTTCAGAATGAAAACCCTATGTTTTACCTATTTTGAGTTTCTATGAACCTGAAAGTATATTACTAATCTCAGAGTGAAATGAAATACCTACCTAACTAATGGCTCAAACTAAGTATATAGAAATAGTGATTCTAGCTAGAGCTTCTGTTTTATTTGGAGTTTATTTAAAATATTTTTGAATTACATAAATAAGCTTCAATGAAGCTAGGTATAACATTTTTTTAGGGTTCCGTACCCAAAGGGAAAATCGGGACCCTATTACTAAGACTTCGATGTCCGTCTGTCTGTCTGTCTGTCACCGGGCTGTATCTCATGAACTATGATAGCTAGGCAGCTGAAATTTTCACAGATAACGTATTTCTGTTGCCGCTATAACAACAAATACTAAAAATAAAATAAATATTTAAGGGGGGCTCTCATACAACAAACCAGGATATTTTAGACGTTTTTCGCTCTATATTAATAATGGTAACAGGTAGATGCTTTATTTTCACAGAATATTTAGTTTTATATTCACTTCGATAATCTACATATCTACATCTATATATATATATATATATATGAATCGTGGTTGTTAGTCTCGCTAAAACTTGAGAACGGTTAGATCGATTGGGCTAATTTAGGTCTTGAAATATCTGTTGAAGCTTAGAGAAGGTTTAAAAGGTGAGAAAATATAAAAATGTAGTGAGCAATATAATAAAAACATGAATTTAATTTTCCCATACAAAATGTTCCATTGACAGATGGTGAGATGAAGATCACCGGGTCAGCTAGTAAATAATAAAATTAAAATAAAATAAATATTTATGGGGGGCTCCCATACAGTACGGAACCCTCCGTGCGCGAGTCCGACTCGTACTTGGCCGATTATTTAATAGTCCACTGCAGAACTTAAGCCTACCCACGAAGGGTAATTGGGCCACATCTACCACGCTGGCCCTGTCCGGGTTGGTGGGTTCACATAAGCCATCGAATTCCTTCTACGGATGTACGCAGGTTGCCTCACGAAGTTTTCCTTCACTGAAAAGCCAGTGGTGTTAGATTCCACGACCACGACTTCTCTTCATCGCCTTGTGCGCAGCTTCAATTCTAGCGCTCTTTTTACGTGACGCCACATCTACGAGTACCTACCTCACTGAATGGATGGACAACGGGATTATTAAATCCTCTACGCAATGAAGACCATGAACTGATAAACGCTGAGGACAGTAAGAGACGTCTACCGTCATAGTGGAATGATAATCTGACCAAGACAGCAGATTCCAACCAATCTTATTAAAAATTCATATGGGAGGTGTATGTTGAATGGACATCCTGAGGTTGATAAATAAATAAATATTAGAGGACATCTTACACACGGTCTCTGACCCCAAAATAAGCAAGCTTGTGATATACTCGTAGCTGCCAGAGACTGATACCTACACTACATATTATACAAATTTTAAATACATACTTATATAGATAATACCTAAATAACACCCAGACACAGAACAGACACCTATGTTCATCACACATATATTTGCCCTGGGTGGGGATCAAACCCACGCCTCTTTGACCTCTTTGAGTCAGGGTAACTAAGCACTGAGCCATCGAGGCAGTCAAATACTTATGATGAAAATATTTAACTGTAGGTAATCTTTTTCATTGCTTGTAGAACACCAGAATTCACAGCGCTCGTAGTTTCAAAAGGTGTATTTAAGTTGAGCAACGTTCTGCACAGTCAGTCTACGGACAGTGCTTTGCAAGTGAGCTTTACCATGGCTCGGATGACACACTATATTGTGGTTCCTGTCTGATTTAACCGTTTAGCGAACTCAGAAGCCTTCAAGCGTCTTAGAATTTGACATCAGAGGCAACCCGGCCTATAAAAACTTACTTCTTAACCGACTTCCAAAAAGGAGGAAGTTCTATGTTCGTCTGTATGTATTTTTTTGTGTATGTTCATCGATAATTTCGCCAATTGTGAACCGAATCAAAAAATTCTTTAGTTCGAAATTAGTTCGAAAGGGTAGGTATACTCCCGAGGTGGTCCCATTTAAAATTTACAGAAAAATCAACAATAATGTAAACAATTCAAGTGAAATATTTGAATTTTATACACGATGGAACGCGGTTTTACATTTCTTTTTGAAAAATACTTACAGCAGAAAGTTTCAGCAGCAGTGTGTTTCAGCAGCTGCCTCCGCGCCAGGTGTCGCTTCCGAGGCTGTCACCAGCTCCTCGGTGGAAGCCCTCGAGTCTCCAAACTCGATTTCATCCGACCTGAAACATTTCAACAAATAGGTACCTACCGTAAGAATTCTGAACAAATTCAATGAAAGTTTTATGATTGACTTATTATTTTGTTGACTATTTCAAATGATGACATCTATACCTACATTTGAGAGATTTGCTTGAAATAAGTTCTTATTGGCAAGGCTTACGCTTGGTGTTAGAGTTTTTAGGCAGTTTTTCAACAGTAAGATATTTAGAACCAGAATTTCTGGTTGTAAGTTCAAATCCCGTGTAAGTACCTAAGTGAATATAAAACTAAATATTCTGTGAAAATTTCAAGCATCTACCTGTTACCATTATTAATATAGAGCGAAAAACGTCTAAAAAATCAGGTTTCTTGTATGGGAGCCCCCCTTAAATATTTATTTTCTTTTCTTTTTAGTATTTATTGTTAAAGCGGCAACAGAAATACATATAACGAAATCAAAGACGAAACACTCAGAGTGGTAGTTAATCCTTTTATTTTTCAAGCAATAATGAGGTCTGCTGGCTGGCTGGCTGGCATTTATACACGTCCCCTCTCAGACAAGCGGCAGGGCAGAGCTACGCGAGGCATCGCGCGAGGGGGCGTGTCGGCTGGCTGGCATGCTATTGGCTGCGGCGTCGGTCATTTCTGAACCGTATTGACTTCCGCCGCGTAATGTACATCATCTGTGAAAATTTCAGCTGCCTAGCTATCATGGTTCATGAGATACAGCCCGGTGACAGACAGACAGACGGACATCGAAGTCTTAGTAATAGGGTCCCGTTTTTCCCTGCGGGTACGGAACCCTAAAAAAATCGATTTGCCATTTCTTGGAGCGCACGGCATTTCTGTCATAACTAGCTGCCCATCCCGGCTTCACCCTAGTACGATTGGCTGAAAAAGACCAATAGTAAGGATCCCTTTTTTTGACCGACAAACTGAACCAGAGGAGGTACTCAATTCGACACGTATATTTTTTTTAATGCATATTTAACCACGCATTTTTTTTTTCATAGTATTCCGATTTCAATAATTCTTTCTTTTTATTGGAAAGAATTTACTTCGAAATTGATTCCATTAAAATTTTATTGAAATCGGCTGAGCCATTTTTGATAAATCAACAATACCTAGTGTGAAAAATGCTACATCGATCTGTGCGAAATATTCGCGAACTCTGTACACGGGTGAAGTCAGTCATGCTATTTTTTGCAAAAAATAAATATTTAAATATAATATAGCATATATTCACCGGGAATAGTGTAGCTTTCCAACAGTGAAAGAATATTTGAAATCGGTTCCAAGTAGGTAGTTTTGGAGCCTATTCGATGCAAACAAACAATCAAATCTTTCCTCCTTTAATATTGGTACATTGAAGAATCATACACATATTTAACATCATTGTATTGGTATAGATTAGTTCCACCAATAAGTTTGATTCTATCTATTGTTAGCCGCATAATCGACTCTCCGAGTCGATTGGTATCGGCACATCCCTAACGCGCGCCAAGGGAGGGCACAACACTAGCGACGCTACGGACTTGGACAGGAACGCTGCCGTCCGATAACTATAATGCCGCTAACCCCAAAAACCAAAATTCGAGAAAAGCGCGGGAGAAGTTAAAATCACTGCTGTTCAAAAACCATTTTACCGATTTTAAATGTTAAAATATCATAAAATAGGAAATTTTAAGGGCTTTAAGACGGTTTTAAATTAAAACCAAAATATTTAGCATATTTTGAGATAATGCTATAAAACTGATTGCAGTTAGTATTCATTGCATAAATTGATAACAAAAGCCACAGCTATAACGCCATTAGGACAACCCTAGCGGCATTCTAGTGATTGGTTTTGCATAAATTTTAGGAACTTGTAAAGCACTAGAAATATTGTTTTTGTTCCCAATCTATATTGCCGTTTTTATTTTATTGCTAAGTTTTTTATTTTTAGCTTATCGTATAATGCAAAACTAAAATGCGGTTAACGTAATTTAATTGCAATTTAGTCTAAGAAAATACGTAAAACTTTCATACGTTTAAATTTCTATTTATTTTATCAGCAGTTACTACACTTTAATGCAGCTAAACACTAAACCATCTATCTTATCGGCAATTTAGCGATGTATATGTTACATCATGATTGAAAAAATACAACAAAATGCATCTAAAGTGAAAATTTTACTAAAGGTATTTAGTTAATTTCAGGTTGATTACTGATTATTTAAATGAAATAATAAATAACAGGTCATAATTTTAAATGAGCATTTAATCATTTATTTTTTTTACTTAAAAAATAGTTATTATAAATGAGATCTTTTTGGGAAATTTATTACACTCACAAAATATAGTTTAACTCTGGACAAGTATTTAGTAAGTCCATGGTTTAACATAACGATCAAATATCTCGGTCCTTTAAAACGACAAAGTCAAAGTGTGAACTTAAAAGAAAGAAAGACATGTCGAATAAATGTTTAGAAAAACTTTTAAACTTTACAATAATACAAATGAAAATAAAATACAAGCTATCACTTGTAACGTAACAAAAATATAAACTTTCCATAATAATAAATTGTAAGGGCACTTCACAAATAAGACTATTCCAAACTTTAAAACATGAATAATTATAAACTCTATTACTCCCAAACTCTTAATTAATTCTAATTTGTATCTTCTTAAAAATCAGTCACAATAAGTGTTCTCAAATGAAAAACTTTTATACTTAACTAATAAACGTATCTGTAATAGGAACATTTTTAATCAACAAATAGGTAACAATCAAATTTTTTTAATAAGTGTGGAGAGTGCAAGGTGGTTTTGTATTCATTTCTATAGTCAAAAATTGCACCATGTTTTTTGAAGTCGTATGGCCGGGAAAATATAGATTTTATGTCAGTCTTTTTAATATTTGGTGATCTTGTTTTGTGTAATATAATATCCTTTCTTGTATACATGTTCTGAAAAAAAAAAACATTTAACCATTAAACCAACCATAACAAAACAATCGACCTAAGGTGATTGTTATTTTATGTTAATATTATTTTCATTAAAAAATCAATTCACAGTTCACATTATTTGTAAGTTAATTTACTCAGGGACGTTTCATTAAATCACTACAAATTTATAAAAGTATGTATGAAGACAGTATCTACAGTTATGGAGAGTTTATGTATGATAAACCCAAGCGTCCTGTCACCGATCAGTAGGCTGGCACATCCGTACGCAACGTAAAGGTAGCCATACACGTAACGATATACTTGCGCAAGTTTAGATTGCATTGCTATATCCTGTAGCTAGCATTTCAGTAGCCTAAACTAAATAATAGCATTCTAGTCTAAACTTGCGCAAGTATATCTTTACGTGTATGGCTACCAAGTAAAAGCTTTTCAATCTCTCTCCGGCTAAAACCTAAGCGTTTTACTTAATTACATGTTTTTGTCCGATAAAAATGTCTAATAAAATAATATGTGATAGAAGACCCAATTCGTAAGAAAAAACAAAGGTTGTAATATAGATTTTGTATCACGTTTTGATCGTACAGTACGGTCATTCCCTGCCACCCGCGCTCGGTTACCTCACAGTTACTGGTTGGCAAGGACGCGACGACGCGGTGCGCAGAGTGGAGGTCACGTAAAATATTCAAATATTAAAAATTGGTTGCCTGTAAAGTCGGTATACGGGCGAAAGTTTTACGTGACAACGACTTTGAGACGAATGAGACGAATGAGAGCGAGTGAGAGGCACGTAAGTGCCTCTCACTCATTGTGAGCGCATAACGTGAGCGGAGCGTAACGCAGTTTCTTGAAGTGTCACCCGGCAAACCAATTTATAAGACGTTGTCACGTCAACAGATAATTTACAAATACTTTTGTAATGGGCGTGTGTTGTGCTGTGTTTAAAGTGTTTTACAGTTATTTTTAAAGTGTTTTATGTTTTAGTAGAAAACCAACATACAATAGGTACTTATGTTTAGTATTTCATTTACCCTATCGGTTTAAGACCTAAACCTATCAGATCACACTGAAAACAACACAATATCTATATCAACAAAAAATCATATTTTCAACTTAGGTACGTAACGTTTTGGTGGCCTGAATTTCCTTACAAAAATTTAGTTACTTCGTTTATACTGATTCAAAATAGGAAACTATTGTAAAAAACGAGCTTAGATACCCACCTTACAGCACAATATGATTCTTATTTCTTCCTAATTCGCGCAATAAGTTTGTTTTGAGTCATTGAGGTCATCGAACTTGAACGCGCGGCGTTTTCTGCGCATGCAACCCTAGCATTTCTTATCTCACTTACACAAGCATGGTACGCGTTCACCTACACGAGCTTAGATTGTGTGCGTAGGAAGTGTAGGAACGCGTTTGTTCGCCAGTGACCGAGGTAGTTTGTTAGGTAGGTAGTTTTTTCGCCAGTGACGTATGACTAAAACCGATGTAAACTGATCTCCAACTGCAGTAGTTGCAGTATTGAGGCGAATACCATTTTAAACCGAACATTCGACATCCCAGAAACGGAACACAACGCGCTCAGCCACCAACACTTACGAATTGAATTGAGATGGCAAATATTTATTTTATTGTCCTAGGTAATTTTAAAAACGTCTTTTAAAAGAAATTTTACTAGCTTAAGATTTAGTTTTTCAAAATAAAATGGGCAGTAAAACTTACGTAGCATGTAGATGTGATTTGGCGCCAAATAACTTCCCGCGTAAGCGCACTTCGGTCACCTCTGCTGATGCGTGACACGTCCGTCTCGTCTAGACTCCTGCGCCAAACTGCGATCGGATTCGCACACTCCGCGACCGTTGAATGAACGAGAGTTTATAACCGCATTTTAGCTAAGTAATGTGGGATAGTCGCGTTTTAGTCTTGACTAAGTGTAAAATTATTTCAGTTTTTATTTTAATTTGCCGTCATAATCCCTTTAATAATTGCAAAGTAATGATAAAAAAATTCGAATTAAAATGCTAAAATGCCGCTATTGCATTTTAACTACATTATTGCTTAGTGTTTTCACTTAACGGCATTAAAGCTTTGGATTGTTTTATATTAATGAAAAATATAACACAGCTATAACGAGTTTAAAGTACTTTAACCTCATTATTGTTAGTGAAAACAAAGTAACGGCAATGTAGTCATGCAAATGCTTGCTAAAATTGGTTTTAATCGCGTTTTAGCCATGCATTTACTATTTACTGCATTTTAGCATTGTTTACATTCAAAATTTAGGCATAAAACGGCATTTTTCTTTTCATTATCTCGAAAACTATTATAGATAGAAAAATACGGGTAAAATCAGTCGATAGAACTTTTTTTTCTGATTCAGAATATATTAAAAAGTCGAAATTGACAAAGTGTGGGTTAGCGGCATTATAGCTATCGGACGGCAGAACGAGCAATGGCGCGCATTAGTATCTTTTGTAATATTGATAACGATTGGATTAAAAGTGTAATTGGTGCTATACCAGACTTTATAATACGCCCACGATCGACCACTAACAAAATAAGGGAAATCAGGCGCATCCTTTATTACTATCTATATCGGCTTATCTTATAGTTCATCAAAAATAGTAGTAGAGACGCCATTAAGTTTAATTCGGCTAAATATTATAAAGCACAGATCATCAAACAAAAGTAACGGTACAGTAACTATGAAAGTAACTTGCACGAAAAGTGGCAACACTTTTCTTTGGACTCGTCTGGACTAGTGGCGCCCCGCCCCGACTCAGCGGGGTCTCCTCCGGGCGGCCATTTTGTCACTTCTGGCTCCAGCCAATAGCACGCGGTATATAATGTAGGTATCAGCGTCACACCACCACTAAAAAGCCAGCCGCCAGCCTGAAAGCCGTGGCGCCTCCATCGCTTAGCTCCTTAGTTCTGTTCCGTAGTCATTAGTTCCTGAATTCTACCGTCGGACTTTAGTAGTGTGCAGTTCTCGGAATCGGCGGCACAAGGGAAGTGGAAACTGCGGCCTTTCGGCGAGACACAAAGGCGCCGCACGCCGAATATCTAGTTTTGCTAGAAATTCAGGCTGAATTGAACCTTACCTCTTACGTAATAGAAAATAAGTGCTTTAGTTGTCGGCTAAATAGCAAAGGCACCGGTACCAGTATTGTTATATACCTATTCTTTGCCGGTACGGCGGCGGCGGTGGGTGCAGGTGGTACTTATCTGAGTCTGGAAAAGCCACGCGGAATTGAACCTTACCAATCTGGAAATAGAAGCTATGAAGTTCCTAGGTACCTACCTATTTTGCTGTGATTCCAATTTCGTTTTGGTTGAAGACATCTTCAATACCTGGCTACTACCAGTTGGTACCTACCTAATCATAGGTAGGTAGGTAGGTACAATGAGTCAATGACCTAGATTAGACCATTGCGTCATTCAGCACCTGGACGTGACAGGGCGTCCACTGCCTAGGTAACCAGCATTGAACTATCATTGGTAACCAGGTTCCTACCTTGCCTAATCCTTTAGGCAATTGCCTAGTGTGCTGTGCTATGGTCCCGGTATCTCCAAACAAGGTATTTTAGGTACCTACCTACAATGATGTTAAATATGTCGAGATATGAAGACTCAATTTGACTCAAACAACTGCGTTGCTAAGCATGGCGACACATTTACCGCCCGAATATCGTTGGTAGGTAAACAAGGAATCATATATCTATCCCTGTTACACTAGTTGCTAAAGTACGGTAAGACGTTGATAAGAGACAGAAATAGCAACATAATCGGACAAAACTTAGTTAGGGTGCCAGTTCATTGGATTGAAAATTTCCCCAAAATGTTACGATATCTTCTCAATGTCAGTGATACAAACCGATATTTAAAATAATCAACAGTTTAGTAATAACGAATGAATTTGAGTAATAATTAATAAAATATGATGTAATTATGAAAAAAAATATTTAATACAAAAATCTTATTAATTTATCCGTCCAGTATTTATGCGTTCTTGATAATCAAAATAATTATGACTATAATAATACTTAATCATCAAAACCGTGTCATAAGGCGTTATTAATGTGTGGCAGGATATTCCGTAAAATAATTCAAAAGCATTGTATGAAGAATCTTCAACATTGTTTTGAAAATTGCAGTGATTTTTTTTTTACTCTGGAACAGTCGGAGTAAATAATTACAAATGTAACAGGCAGGCTACTAGAATGTAGCAGCTAGCATAGCCATCGCATGGCCACGCCGCGCCGCCACCCGCATCCGAGTTCGCAAGCTCTTGCCACGCACCGCACGCACCCCGCAGGGCCCGCGTACAGTCTGTGTCACTCATACATACCCATACCACGCAGTGCGCGTTTTCATCACGTAAGCAGAAGTATTAACTTCTTTGATAATTGTAGCCCAATATGTACAAAACTATACCTGCACTTCAATCTCCGGACAAAGATACCTGATGCCGTCTAGCTATAACAGAACTATGATTAAACTAAAAGTAACAAAACGTAACCTATTTAGGCCTGATTCTGCTTTTTGATTCATAACTATCAATAATTGTATTTATTTTTAATGATTGTTATTATTATTACGTATTTAAAATCGCTTTAGACGGTAATGCCGCCTATTAATCTAGGTACCGGATTTGTTATTATTATCTTTGTTTTCTTATATTTTGGTATTGAATAAAGTTATATTATCACGGTGTATTTCGTCTACGGGTATTCTATAATATCAAAAAAGTAATTATTGATTAGTTGAAATCTCCCATAATTATGGAGAAACAAAGTCATGTTTCACCTGGCAGCACCAACTGTAAAATTATTCATTTTTAAAATCATGATATTTTATGAGATAGTTTCAATTAATACGAATGGTGTAAAACGTATTTACCTGTGGAAAGAAATTCCGGAAGCTTCTTGAAGAAATTGGGAACGGGATTTGCAGGTTTTTACTACCCATTTCCCCATGTTTACTTTTTAAAATAATATTTTGACGCCTGATAAGGTAGGGCAGGCTGAGAAGGCCCACTTTTTTACAAAATCAAATAAGTCTTAATTTTATCATCTCAACACAATAAAAACGTGTTTATGAAACCCTTCGTTCTCTTACTAATATTCAAATAAATATATTTTTTAAGTTGTGTAGATAATTTGCATGTTTTTTACCTTTCTTAAAAACCCTTCTTTTGGGCCTTACTAAACGTGGCATGTCTAATAAGGCCCTGACAATAATATAATTATTTATCACGAAAATAAGAACTTGAGATTTAAAATTTACAAAAATATGTAAATTGCAATATTTTTCGACTTGGACAAAAGTGAATCCTAACTGATATCAACAATAGTTCATAAGAAAAAAAAATATTTCTGCTAGGTAGCAAAACAGCCCGTACTCAACTACTCAGCCCTTTTTTACTTTTTACGGGAATGATTTTGATACAGTATATGTTTTTTTAAAGTTAATGTAATGTTTAGGAATTTAATTTCAAGATTTTTTAAAAATAAATACTTCCATACTTTGGGCCTTGATAGACAAAACTGGGTTAAAAGGCCCAGCTATATGGTTAGAAGGCCCAAATTATTGGTAGGAAAGCCATTAGAGGGCTTTTTACCAATAATTTGGACCTGGGATTTATGATATGCAAGGAATGAGGAACGGAGACGATAACATCTTACAAAGGATGATTAAAAAAATATATAGAGTATAAAGACATTTTTTATATTAAATATTTAAGGGCCTTGCCAGGCTAGAATAGGATTGCAAGGCCCAATCAAGCCTTGTAAGGCCCAAAATAGTAACTACTTGGGCCTTCCAAAACGACTTGGGCTTTGAAACCCAAACTAACCATTTTCGTAATAAATTTGATAAAAAAATCACAATCTAAAAGTAAATAGTGTTAGGTAATGATTAAATAAACACTTTAAACTAATCATCTGCTTAAAAATCTTGGGATAAACAACAGAAAACTTACTTTTTGTGTCCGAGAAAAATAGCAAAATAGGTGACGGCGTCCGAGCTCGGCGAGAAAAGTGGCGGCACTGACAAAATGGCGGCCGCCAGCGGAACGCTGCAGGCGCATTCTGCGTTCCTATTGGTCCGTTACTCACGTGACTAGAGACCAGTGCGCTATGAATGTATTTAATGTGTTTTTTGAAACTTGGGCCTTACAACACAGCGGGCCTTCTCAGTCGGCACTACCTTATGTTCCACCATTTTGTTTAATCGCAACTGCGGCCGGTCGGCGCGGGTCGCCGCCGGCCCCGGCCGGCGGTTGGCTGTCGCCGTCATAGACACGAATCTTCAGTTCTCGTGTATGATTCTTCAATGCCTACCTACAGTTAGCGGCACGTACTTATGTCTAGCGCTGACGTAGTGTGGACTGTAGTGCGGAGGGGATGGCTGCGCATGGTGACTGGTAGATACTATTACCATGGCAACAGTGGCGGACGCTTCATAAAGACAGAAAGACACTGCCTACCCTAGTTCTGATAATAGATCTAATAATATTTTATCAATGAACAAAATAACATAAAAACTTAAATCATAAATCAGCTCCACCTATCGAGTGTCGGCGGTATCAATAAGATATTCGATCACCGATTCGCGCTGCACGAGCGCCACCCGCCCTTGCCACGGCAAAGACACAAACTATGGATCTCTTAAAGTTTTGTATGTGTGCTCTCGTGGTAAGTCGTGGTCATGCGGATTTAATGTGTGTGCGTTCCTATAGCTACGTGGGCTTTGCTGACACACAATGACAAAAATCACGCACACAACTGCATGAAAAGCCAGTGTCTTTTTGCTCTAACACGAACAATTACGACTCGTACCGAACATTTCCAAAAGAAAGTTTGCTATAAGTACGATGCAAATATTTTAGGAATTATTATTAATTGAATTTGTATTGTGTTTGTGACTACGCTATCAGAAATTTAGGATTTTAACGTTGTAGAGTGAAAAATGGATAATATTGTCTGTGAAAGTTGTTCAGATGGTGTGTGTATTGAGAAAATAAAATATGATGCGTTTTCAAAACTATCTCTTGGTGAAAAAAACAAGTTATCGAGATAAGTCGTGCTACACTGGATTTGCAATTACCTAATACAAATTAAAGGTAACGTCAGTCGTAAATTCAATAAAAAACAATATGATTCATATCATTGGCTGACAGTTTGCATACACAGTAATCGGTTATTTTGTTTCGTTTGTCTACTATTTTCAAATAATAAAACCGTCTGGAACGACATCGGTTACGCTGATATTCGTAATTTTCCTACCGCCGCGAGAATACATGAACATTCTGAAAAACACTTAGAAGCTTCCCTTAAATATCACACCTTTGGAAAAAATCGAATAGAGACGCGTTTAAACTCTCAGATACAAATCGACATCGATAGACATAACGCGAAAGTCGATCGGAACCGAAATATTTTTCAGCGACTTATTGACATTGTTTGCTTTTTGGGGAAACAAGAGCTTACAAAACATCAAACAAACGCGCCGAAAGGCCACTTCGAATATAAATTGATATGTCTATAAAATCAGTCAATCTATGGATATTTGAGCTGGCATTTGGCAATTACCTACATTATCAATCGACAAGACGACGAACCAAAACCAACGTGTTTTTGGTGAGTAAAATTTTCTGCCTACCCTGTCTTAAAACTGTGTGCACGCCACTGCATGGCAATACTAAACCCATGCGCAGCCATCTCCTCCACACTTCTCTCAGCGCTACACATATGCCCCGACCTGTAGGTACCTAGTTACCTACCTATGTTAGAGTAGGTAAGTAGGTACCTAGGTACTCAAAGTAGCACTGTTGGGTGACGACTGACGACCCCGATTCGGTTATGGTTTCTTGACTTGACTTCTCGTATTGGTCAGATTTCATAAATGTTTCTTTTTTTCGTGGAATTTATAATTTGTTTATTTTAAACCGACTTCCAAAATGGAGGAGGTTCTATGTTCGTGTGTAAGGTCAATGTGGGTAAGACCGGCATACTTTTCTAAAGTTTGAGTTTGACTGTATATATTGAAGAAGATATTCATTGCAGATCGACTTGTGTGCTCGGATATGATAGAAAATTTACTTGACTATCTATAACATAATAAACATAGAAAAAAGTGCCATAATCTTTGGAAATACGGTCGTTTTTAAAAAACTGGGCCTGTAGACGGTCTTTCCGTGCAGTGTGAGGCAAGTCCGTCCAGTAGTGAATAATCGTGATACTAACTATAAATCTTAAGCCTAAAAGCATGAAAACAGTTTTAAACGGAAAACCGAAAGAGCCATTTTAATATACACTATTAAACCTTGTGAATAAAGCTGAAATTGCAAAGATATGACGCTTTATATTTTTTTAAGGCAAGGCATATTTTTTGTGTCAGAGGTTCTAAACATTTTTTTATAATTATAAAATAATTAAACATCAATTATAAAATCAAATATATTTATTGTTCACAAGAAACTTAATGCAAAAAAAGAGATCACTTTACTCAGTCTCCAATTAGTTTTCAGAATTAGTTTTCAGAACTTAGTCTTAGAGTTTCACAATATTAATTTTACCTTAACCTAATCAAAATTAGCATTGCGTAGTAGCTCTAATTCTCTAAATATAGTTCAATTAATAAAATAATAATAATAGACTAAAATATAAAAACCATCAGAATGCAATACAAAAATATTCTATGGTGAGATACGATTCGCATAAAATACAATCTGTCATAAAGGTTGACAATATCTGGAATAAGGGCAAGACGGACGGACTTCCCTTTCATAGGTAGACGGTCTTGCCCAACTATTTAATTTTAAGGTTAGAAATTTCACACCGGTATAAATACGAAACTAAAACGATATTCCTTAATTCAATCCCACTTATATGTTAATTAAACATTAAACTACTTACGTGATCAGCGAAACTGTCAAAATTAGTCCAATTTACCACTTTAGTAAAAAAAAGATCAATTACTGCACACCGCCGTCTAACTCGCAAAATAGTGAAAAAAAATGGCGGCCTCACATATTCTAAACAAGTGATGCTAGCGACATCTATGCTATTTAGATCGGACCACGATAAATACTGTTTTATCAACAAAGACTCATGGCGCGCGCTTTTCAAAAACAGAAGTTATTGCCACTAGACGGTCTTTTATCCTAGACGGTCTTACCTACATTGACCTTATGTATTTTTTTTGTGTATATTCTTCGATAATTTCGCCAATTGTGAACCGAATCGATAAATTCTTTTTTAATTCGAAAGGGTATACTCCCGAGGTGGTCCCAATTTTACAGAAATCGGCTGAGTCGTTTTTGAAAAAACTAACAATAATGTAAGCAATTCGAGCGAAATATCCGAATTTTGTACACGATGAACATCGATAATTTCGCCAAAAATTGTGAACCGAATCGAAAAATTCTTTTTTGGTTCGAACGGGTATACCCCAAGGCGATCCCATTTAAATTTTACAGAAATCGGCTCAGCCGTTTTTGATAAATCAACAATAATGTAAATAAACAATTCGAGCGAAATAAAACGGGACTCACTCACGTGTACGTAAGTATCTAGACACGCGGCAGCGTGTCCAGCCAAAGTGTTCTACAGAAAACTGGCGACGCAGCGGCCGTGTGTAATATTACACGAACCATTTGGAGCTACTTTTGACCCCCTCACAACTCAAAAACTATTTAGCCTACATACATGAAATTTGGCACAATTACTAAAGTCTTTTAGCTTATCAAGAATCCAAAATTTCATAAATTTTGCTCAGTCAGTTATTGATATATTAACGTCTAAAAACTCGTGTTTCATTGACTGATTCACTTATTAACTTATACTTAGATCAAAAACCTAACCCACTTCCAGATGACCTAGAATCTTGATATTTGGCACCAAGGTAGACTATCGGGCATAAATAAAGGAAAATATCTAATAACTGAAAATTATTGATAATTAGTACTATTAACAAAGTAATTGTAAAATTTACCTAGCCAATCCAAGTCGCGAGGCACTGAGATTTTCGATAGATGAACCATGCCATTTGTGATAGTAATATAATAAATACTAGATAACTTTTTCAGATATAAGTGTACTATGATAATCATGATGTAACTAATTATTATTTCTGAACGAAAAGTTATGATATCTCATCAAAAACATAAATGTGAAATGGGAGCCAAAGTTTCTTGCGAGTGAGCTCGAAGAGTCAACACGTCCTGAAGATGCCTCGTTTAGAGGCGAAACACGTGTCGAATAGAGTACAGTAAGAATAGGGGTGCTATTTATTGACTAAGTATTTTTTCAATTATTTTATACCATTTTTTATAAATAAATTATATTTGTAATTTTAACATATTAATTAAATATTATTTTCAGGTTTACTACATTTTTTAAACAGATCACTAATCACTATTTTTGTTACAGGTTTAATTATTTTTTATTATTTTAAACGGATTAATTAAAATTTTGTTTCAGGTTCATTCATATTTTGTAAACATACCTAAGCCTAACTTTTCTAGCCTGACCTAACCTTAGCCTAACCATAGTCGAACCATGATACAGTTTGATGATTAATTATCTACTAATTTTGTTTGTGATTTAATTTGGATTTTGAATAGTACCCTTAACTTATATGACTACGACAGAGCGGAAATACACTAAATATTTATTCAAAACAAGAATTTGAAGATGAACTTCCGCAAAGTAACGCCTGATTCAATAAACTATGATCTTGTAGCTTAAACTTTAGGATTTTTTACAGAACACTTGGCCCCCGTGTTAGACCTCAATTTTTTTGGTGGCGACACTTTGGCTCCCATTTCACATTTATGTTTTTGATGAGATAGTCATAACACGACTATAGTTTCGGTCGCGTTCGGCGACCTTTCACAAGTTGGCGAGTGCTAGCACGCGGATTCGTCTCGCAATGCACTGCATTAAATGAGTGCATTGCGAGTCAGCTTTTTGTGGGAAAAATATAGATATAGGCCGAATCATACAAGTCGGCGAATGTGAAGTTAGCTACAAATTGCGAAATATCCAATCCTCACTGAAGCTCACATAAAGATGCGCGTTGATTGGGTAGCTAATTTCACGTCCGCCGACTTGTATGATTCAGCCTATAGATCTATAGACTTTGGGTAACCGCTAATTACATTAGTAGTTCTCCGAACAGTTGACCTCGCGGGCGCATCTCTAACTGAATAAATATTTTTTGCAAAAAATCGCGACACCGACTTCCACCGGTACAGAATTCGATTAATTTACACGAATCGATGTGACATCCATGTACATTATTGTTGATTTATCAAAATCGGATTAGCCGATTTCGATAAAATTTAAACAGAAATACCTCGGAAGTATTTCCTTTCAGACTAAACAAGATTTTTTAAGATCGGTTCACAATTGTCGATAATATCGACGAACATACACAAAAAAAATACATAGATAGGTACAGATGAACATAGAAGAACCTCCTCCTTTTTGGAAGTCGGTTAAAAACCACATCAAAATTGATAAATTTGTTTATCATTATATCTGATATAATATTTGATATTATGTATAACATAATATCTCGTATGTATCGTTAGTATTATTATATAATCATTTATATTCTTTGGTATCGTCAAATGTAGAGATACACTGGTCAAAAACTTACAACAGCCCCTTTTTATTCGCCGAGGGTGAAATACTTATTATAGTAACCATAAAAATAATCCAACACGATATACTTACACAAAAAGTTGAAAAGTTCTCTAGTGGAGACCACGTACCACCTAGCAAAGTGTAAGACGACCAACCAAAAGGTGAGATGACCTCATCAAGACCTCAGGATCACGCTTGATGCAAGCCGTTTCTAACCGGTCTTACTGAAGATCTATAGGGGAGGCCTATGTCTAGCAGCTGACGGCCTATGGCTGAACCGACGAACGACGAAAGCTATTTAGTTTTATTGTAAAGTTCCTAAGGCCACTTTCCGGCTTCATCATCAGAACAGCTCTATCTATGGTTCCATAATTATCATTGATTTTTTATGAAGATTATAGCAGTAAGTATTAACATTTAAAATTGATTCAGCGTTTCAGTAATTCAAACACCCTACAAATAGACAAGAACACAGACAGAGTTGTTGGAGCCCTACACATTTTACAGAATTACTCTTGAACGAAGTAATTGTACATAGAAGTCACTGTTCGCCGATTATCTGTTCAGAGAAAAAATTTTTAGCCGATACTTTTTTTTACCGATAGCACGGTTCGCCGAAAGAATGTGTGATATATTAAATGTTTCACCGATGGCATGGTTCGCCGAAAGAACCTTTAATATTTTAAATGTTTCAAGGATACCACGATTTGCAGATGAGGGTTTTCGCTTAAACCTCCACTGAAAACTTAAACACAGTTTCGTTACTAGTACGGACGCCAGCCAGTCATAATACAAACAAGAATTTGTACTGTACTGTACTGTACTGTACCAGCCTTTTTGATAGTCCACTGCAGGACGTAGGCCTACCCACGAAGAGTGATTGGGCTATTATCCACCACGCTGACCCAGTGCGGGTTGGTGGATGCACATACGCCATCGAATTTCATCCGCATTGAACGATGTTTTCCTTCACCGATAAAGCCAATGGTGTGAAATTCCGTACATAAATTCCAAGGAATTCATTACGGGACCGGCATTTGAACCCACGACCTCACGATTGTAAGGCGAGTGTCATTACCACTAGACCACCACGGATAACACAAGAATTTGTAACGTGTCATTAATTTCTAAGCGTAAAAATATTTACGTATTTTCAAATTATTGTATATAGTCTGACCGTTTAACTGAGTCCTCGCCTGCGCGGTACAGAGGCGCGGGGGTAGACGACAAAGGGGACTGAGACAGGTGCGACCGTCGTCTACCCCCGCGCCTCTGTACCGCGCAGGCGAGGACTCAGTTAAACGGTCAGACTATAGTTTGTAAACTTTTAGTTCAATGAAGCATTATTTATTTATTATTACTGCGTGATTTCTTTTATCGATAGAAAATATTGCAGAATGCACTAATTTTACATGCATTCATTTGCTTTTGTGTTTTTTCTTCTCTTCCGTATCTGCCACGTCGAATTTGTGCACGACGGCTGCATCCTCTTTTATACTAATGTTTAGAAAACTCTTTTGGCTAGCATTCTAAATTCAAAAAGTTGTGTGCAATTCCTCCTTCACTATTTTAATTTGACATTGTGAAACAAAAATACAACAAAATAAGTTGTCAAGTGCGTTTCGAGACACGCGTATGATAGGGTTTCGTAGATGGTGACGTTGAATAATTATGATGATGTTAAAAAACAATTTTATACCACACTCACTCGGAAAGTGTCTTATTACTCGTTCATAAACGGGTTACAAAGTTCGTAATTTTTCCCTCAAAAATGTGTGGCGGGATAATTTATATGGAATTTCATTACTGCTCTCCGAAGCAGGGTTGGAAAGTTGTATGAAAATCCATTACTGCCCGGCTAGCTTTCTTTTGTGTTTTAGCAGCGAACATAAAAAAAATACAAACTTCAAACCTCAAAAAGTTTTTGTATGAAATAATTATAAAAAAGGCGGGAAACATATAAGCCTGAAATCTCAAAAAGGTTTAATATCAAATAATTAGAGAAAAGAGTCCGATTTTTTTTTGTTTTCTATTTTTTATGAAATGAGGATGGCAACCTTATTCTGCAATGCGAAAAAAAAGAGCGGCAATTTAGTGTAGTTAAATTGTCGTCATGGCTATCGTTTTCGAGGTTTTTGGGGGTGAAGATTTCGAAAATGGCATTCATTTTGAAATTAAAGATGGCGGTTGTCACTTTTTTGAAAAAGTCATCATGGGTATCGTTTTCGAGGTTTTTGGAGGTATAGATTTCAAACTGGCGTCCATTTTGAAATTAAAGATAGCGGATGTCACTTTTTTGAAAAAGTCGTCATGGGTATCGTTTTCGAGATTTTTGGGGGTATAGATTTCAAACTGGCGTCCATTTTGAAATTAAAGATAGCGGACGTCACTTTTTTGAAAAAGAAGACAAAAAAAAGAAGACACAAAGAAGTTATACAGGTTCCTAGTTTTAGTGCGGAACCCTAAAAATTTCGAAAATTCCATTGAAATCCTCTCGCAGCAACAAATTATATTCGTGAAGTTGAAAAATGAGTTCTTGCAATTTAGTTAAATCGAAGCGAGGCGCCAGTATTCTTATTGTGGAAGGGATTTGTTTGCCGGCGCCGGTGCCGCACGTGAATCACGCGCACTACCGCCGTCCTAATTCACTTTCACTATTCTTTCCAAACGCACTGCACGATGAATTTGATACGGTAATGGATCAGCAGTAGCCGTCGTACGGTAGTGCTGCCTGCTCAATGAGGTTACTTGCTGTGGAGGTTTGTAATCATCATCACTATCACTACATAGTATAAAACAAAGTCGCTTCCGCTGTCCCCATGTCCCCATGCAGCGACCTTAAAGATAGACACCTAATCATTCAAAATGAAATGTCGCCGACCAATATCAACCAATCATAGAGAAATCCACCAATCCATACTTAGTCTTCAATAAACTGGCGTTGCGGTCGCGTCTCAAAGCAACGAGGTAAATATGGTGAACTGCGCCATTTTATCTTGCCGAAATTACACGGTTTCAAAAGAAAAACGAAAAGCACTGTCACATACTACCGGTAAGTAATAAATATCTTTGTGATTTACAAGCAAAATAAATAAAATTAAATCATTTGAAAATGTAAACAGAGTGGAAAATTTCTCTATGGTCAGTTAGGAATGTCGGATAATGTCTGTATGAGATCGAATAATGACTCGTCAAATCGATTAACTTTAAGGTCAAAATTGATTTTGACCCGGGCGGCCGGCGATGTAAGTAAAGGAATAAAGTCGCAAGGTCAATGTTGGTCGAACTACTGGTTTTAGATCGATTTAACAATATGAAGCAATTCTTAAACACAACGAAGCGGATCGATTTGTGTTTCACGTGATGTGTTCATATTTTAACCGATTAGCAAAAAGGAGAAGGTTCTATGTTCGTCTGTATGTATTCTTTTTAGGTTCACGAATCAAATAAGGTTTTTTTTATTTCTGGAAGAGAAGCGATCGAATTTATCGGTACTTAAGGCTGCCAGCTGTTATTTAATACTAGTGTTATGGACTTTTTGTCGATAACTTCTGGAATTAACGATATAACGTATTTATATTACATAAGTCCATCGATTAAAAATAATCAAGATGTGAATAGATTAATCGAAATTTCATTGCCAGTCCAACTTAACATCTGATAAATCATGACGTCATGCTATACTCGAATAAATTTAGGAATCGATTCTTTTCATCATGTATTTTGAAATCCCTATTTCAAAGTTATTTCAGTGTTGCCACAAGATATTTTTGTAATTTCCCTATACATTTTGTTTAGATTTCCTAAAGATCCAGTTTGGGCCGATCGATGGATAAAAGTAGTTCGCCAAAGTAAAATAAATTATTTTTGGAAACGACAATTTGTTCTGCGCATTTCCGCATCAAAGATAAATGTTTAACGAAAAGATCAAGCGCTCAAAGAATCAAGCGCAAAAGATCCAACCAACACTTTTGACGTGACAACGTCTTATAAATTGGTTTGCCGGGTGACACTTCAAGAAACTGCGTTACGCTCCGCTCACACTTTTCTCGAACTACCCCCTACTTAAGATTTAATCAGTTATTGTCAATAATAATTACTAACACCTAAGTAGCCTAAGTAGTCTCGACACGGCACCCGTGCGAGGTGGTAGTGTTGTTTACGTATCGTACACGTTCTGTTATCTGCGACAGCGGGTCGCCGGCGTAGGTACCTAACTTATCGTTAGGCTACCGGGCGGCCACGCAGCCGGTCTTAGGGCCGATATGGCTGCGACTACGCCTGCAAAGATGAGTTCGAGGACGAACAGCGTATGCTTAAGCGAGAACGAAATGCTATCAGATGATGAGCAATTGAAGGAGGCGATAAATCAAATGGAGAATGACGGAGATAATGTGCGGCCAGAGAAAAGAAAAGGAGAGGTGTTTGTTGACGTTTGGAGTGAGGTGACGTCGAAAGGAAAAAAACGTAAAAGCGATATAGACAAGGTTGAGATATATCTATCGTGCAGCGAGCAACAATTACCGAAAGCATTTGCTTTGGCTAAGCTACTCAAAGATAATGAGATCACGGATATTGAAAGAATCAAATATGTCAATCCATTTAAAGTACGCCTCGATTTTAAAAACCTACTGAGCGCTCAGAAATTAGAAAAGTGCAAATCAATATCTGACAAAGGTTGGCGCACTCAAATGGCAATGGAAAAAAGCTTGTCGTATGGCGTTATACGGGACGTAGATCTGGATATGACGGAGGAACAGATAGCAAGTAGGATATCGTCTACTGGTACCGAGTTGGTATCTGTCTTCCGACTCAATCGACGAAGCGAATCGAATACAGGGTGGTCGCGGAGTGAGTCGGTGAGGTTATGCTTTAAAGGGGACTACTTGCCAGCATATGTACACGTCGATGGTCTAAGAATACGTGTTGACCCGTATGTGTTTCCAGTGTCGCAGTGCTCATTGTGTTGGCAATTAGGTCACACTAGCAAGAAATGCCCGTCGCCAAATAAAATAGTGTGCCCGAAATGCGGAGCCAACCACGAAAACTGTACGACGACATCTTTTAAATGTGTGAACTGTAGCGGTGCGCATATGGCTATGTATAAAGGTTGTCCAGCTTTCATAAAAGAAAAGAAGTTGCGAGATATAATGGCCGAGTCCAATTGTACCTACAGGAAGGCGCTCACTATTTATGCCGTTTCTTGCAATAAAAGGCGCCCGGAGATGACTCATACCTCATTCAAGGTTACACCAACGCCCGCTTCAATGACAGCTTTCCCCCCGCTCGGACGACGTGAACATTCTACGCCACTATGGTCACAAGAAGTACCTACGTATGCCGATGTTATACAGACAGAGGCCGAAATACACGTGCAGCCGGAGAAAACACGATCTACACGACTGACCGAGAAAAAACAGAGGCACCGCACCGAAACCAACGTATTTGAGTTTGGTTTAACGTCAGATCTCGACTCTCATGAAACGGTTAAACAAAATGTACCGAAAGCACAGAGGGAAAAAGAGATTACTTTTAACGAATTATTAAATCGGCTAAAAGAGATTATTTTTATGAGGAATGTGGCGCTGTCAGAAAAGGTGAAAGCTGGTTTTAAGTGTTGTGTTGAGTGGTTGATTCTTGTGGCTGTAGAGAACTTCGCTGACTGGCCGGTATTAAAAACTATACTCGATTTGTTTATGAGCGGCCAATATGGCCGTTAATCATAAATCTGTTAAGTTAACTCTTCTGCAGTGGAATGCGCAAAGTATTAGGAACAAGCTTTCTGATTTTGAAAATATTCTAATTCGGGAGAAAGTCCACATTGCAGTAGTTTGCGAAATGTGGGTGATAGCGAGTATGCAACTTAATGTACATAATTATAATATTTATCGCCGTGATAGAGACGACCCGTACGGGGGAGTCGCTATTTTCGTACATAAAACAGTTCAGTCACAGCTACACGATGTCCAATCGTCTAATCTCGGTATCGAAATGATCGGTGTTAAAGTTTTTAACTGCAGTGAGATCGAATACGTTATAGGTGTGTATTGTCCGTCTTCGGTAAGGACTACTCAACACGATTGGGACAACGTTTTCTCATTAGCCAATAGCAAAACGGTGATCTTAGGCGATTTCAACGCGCATCATGTCACGTGGTCAACTAAAAACGACACACGAGGCTCGCTTATCTACGACACAATACTAGAAAAAAGTTTCGTATCATTAAATACAGGTAAATACACTCGAGTTAAGTTAGTCAATAATCGACTACAACAAACAGCGCCAGATATCTCCTTTGTTTCTTCCAACTTATCATTAATACTTGATTGGGACACAATCAATGAAACACTCGGAAGTGACCACCTCATGATTAAGATGACAACTATTTTTAATACGACATCACAGAATATTTTACGGCGAAATTTTAAGAAAGCGGAGTGGAATAGCTATAGAGACTACCTGGAAATGTTATTTAATAATTTTGACCGATCTCAAAATCTACAAAACGACTATAATATGTTTTTAGAATATCTCAACAAAGCAGCAAAATTACACATTCCTTTTATACGGTATAATTCAGATCCCAGTAGTAAATTTACATCCAAACCTTATTGGAATGTAGAATTATCTAAGTCAGTTGCAGAGCGTCGATTGGCTTTTACTAAATTTAGACGTAATCCGACTCCAGACAATTTAAGTATTTACGATGAGAAAAGAATAAATTCACAAAAACAGTTACGTGACGCTAAAAATAAGTCATGGCAGGGACTGTGTAATTCCATAGATGGTAATATAACACAAAGCGAGATGTGGCAAAAGATGCGGTGGTTCAAGGGACGTAGATGTGCTAGACAATATGTAAATAGTGATAAGGCCTATTCTTTACTCCGTAATTTATGTCCAGATTATGTAGCACCATCCGACCCAGTTTTTGTGTCAAAAAATGCAAAATTAGAAGCTCCGATTTCCATACAAGAACTAGAACGATGTATCCGTCCTAAGGACACCTCACCCGGCTGTGACAACATTTCTTATTCCATGATAAAATACCTCCCGGACAATGGTAAACGCGTGCTCTTATCTCTCTATAATGACTTTTATTCGAACGGCTTTGTACCCAAACAGTGGCGTGATATTGCAGTTACGCCTATACCTAAACCAGGACGCGATCCTACAGATGCGTCGTCACTCAGACCCATTTCCATGATATCTTGTTTATGTAAAGTGTTTCATAGTATTTTGACTAATAGAATAGAGTGGTTTATGGAAAAAAATAACTTATTTTCTCCTCATACAACGGGATTTAGAAAATGTCGATCTACGCTAGATAATTTGGTTAGTTTAATTACCGATATACAAATCGGATTTTCCGAGAACTGTTCGATTATCGCGTGTTTTTTGGACATAAACAATGCCTATAATAATGTAGATGTAAAGGCATTAACACAAATTATGGACCAGATGGGGGCTGGTGCCATGATATGTAAATATTTTTGGAGTTTTTTAAAAGAAAGAAATCTAAAAATTTTAATAGGTGATTCATATATATGTCGCACTACCGGGCGCGGACTTGCACAAGGTGATCCAAGCGCTCCCATATTATTCAATATAAGCACTATAAAAATATGTAAATACATCATAAACAACAACATCAGTATGTCACAGTATGCTGATGACTTTGTTTTATATTCAGTGTGCAGAAACTTAGACAAAGGTGCAGAATATTTACAGCGTTCCCTTGATCATTTGACTAAAATGCTTACAGAAATAGGTTTAGAAATTTCATCATCCAAAAGTAAAGTTTGCATATTCAAAAGGGGCTATAAAAGTCTGACCGAAAGTAGCTTGAACTTAACGTTAAATAATGAACCATTACAAAAAATTGATTCTGTGAGATATCTGGGTATGTGGCTAGATCGATCATTGAAATGGGGCAAACATACTGAAGAACTTGTTAAAAAATGTTCAAAAGCCATAAATATGTTTAAAGTTCTAACTGGACCAGGTTGGGGAGTTCATCCAGACCACTTGAGACGTTTATACATATCTATAATTCGCTCAAAAATAGATTACGGCAGTTTCCTTTACGACAATGGACCCAAAAATAGTGTAGCAAAACTAGATAAGTTGCAAAACCAATGCTTACGAGTTATCGGTGGTTTTATAAGGACCACGTCTGTACATGTGATGGAAAGTGAACTTCACCTTCAGCCCCTTGGTATACGTAGATATTACTTGGCGGGCAAGTTTTGGCTTAAGATAAAATCCATAAAAAATAACAAAATTTCATTAGCACTAAATCATTTATCAGAATTATGCAAGAACGATGCCTATTGGAGACGTAAAACAAAACCTACACTAGTTATTATTGGTGAGCTGCTTAATACTTATCCTGTATATTCATCCACTCAATTAGAACGTTATATGCTAGACACGTGGGTAAGCAATGTGGACCTAACGGGTGTAATTAAAACTAATATAGACAATGTTAAAAAAGCGAAACATCAATATAAATGCAATGATTTAAAACTAATGTGTGACCTCTATGTCCACCATAATTATCCTGATTATCACCACATTTATACTGACGGTTCGCAAGAAAGGAACGAGTCCGGACTAGCTGTTTACGACCCACAAAATAGAATTTCTAAAAAATTTAAAATCAATGTTAAAATTTCCATTATGTATGTTGAACTATTAGCGATTGCGCAAGCTATATCTCATATTAAATCATTAGAATCTGGCAACTACGTAATACTGACGGACTCCAAGAGTGCCCTACAGCACCTCGCTCGCTGCACCTCGAATTTTCGAGGAGCACCGATAGCGTATGAGATCTTGGATTCCCTCAGCAAGATACAGAACAAAAATGTTATTTTACAATGGGTGCCGTCTCACGTAGGCATAAGTGGAAACGAAGAAGTAGACCGCCTAGCTAAAGAAGCTGTCACAGATGGTGAGCTATTAAACTTTGTACCCTACTTTAGCGACCTCATTCCAATTGTTCGCGCCCAGTGTAGGAATATGTGGAAAGAATACTTTGATGAGAGGTCACGAAGCAAGGGTATTTGGTATAGAACCGTCCAACCCGACCTTTCCCGTTCACCCTGGTTCGTTGGAGTAGATATGCACCGAATCGAATTCGTAACCGCTTTTAGACTTCGTTCCGGTCACATTCCGCTGAACAGTTTTGCGCATCTCATGGGTAAGATTGAAACTCCTATATGTTCCGAGTGTATGGTGGTTGAAGATGTCACCCACATACTGGCGGAGTGTGTCCGGAATGGACCTGAGAGGGATTTATTTCTACTCGAAAATGATTTAGATACCCACAACCTAGGGCTGTATAACAGTATTTTGACCGATCCATCGTCACGACGAGCCAGGGTACTATACAAAATAGTTAAACTAGGAATTAAGCGTAGTGTAAGATATCTATAAGTGTAAAATGTAAATAGTGCGTCGAGGGTGGCATTATCCTGCGGATAAAACCCTCTATAAATAAATAAAGATTAAAAAAAAAAAAAAAAAAGTAGCCTAAGTAAGTTATGGAACAAATAAAATTATTATTGACGTGACAACGTCTTATAAATTGGTTTGCCGGGTGACACTTCAAGAAACTGCGTTACGCTCCGCTCACACTTCACACAATGAGAGCGAGTGAGAGGCACGTAAGTGCCTCTCACTCGCTCTCATTCGTCTCATTCGTCTCAAAGTCGTTGTCACGTAAAACTTTCGCCCGTATACCGACTTTACAGGCAACCAATTTTTTTTTTCGAAAATGTCGTTCCGTTCTTTATTTATTGCTGAGACTCGACATAGCATTGTTGTTAACATACGCTTTGTTTTTAGTCATGTGACTTCTTTTTAATAATTCTATTTGTAAATATTTCCCCTACAAAATTGGGTAATCACTTTTGAAGTGGTAAGTTCACTCAAAAGTTGTCTATGGTACAAAATGTATTTTTCACATTTCCAAGTCTTGGTTTGTATGAAGAGGCTCCTTCTGTGCCCTGTGTAATAGGGCCTATTCTGTGTCCCCATGTTATATCTTTAAAACTACACAACGGATTTTGATGCGGTTTTTTTCAATAGATAGAGTAATTCAAGAGGAAGGTTCGTGTGTATAAGCGAAGCCAGAGCGGGTCGCTAGTAATAATAATAAATAAAACGTTTACTGTTCCAAAAAAAAGTTAACATAACAAGTTCAGCACTAGTTCTGGACGGTTTGCTAAGTTGGCCATAAGCGAACAAATGATAATTATTAGATAACTATTGTAGGTACCTATAGATATCGTTATAATCGCTTTGGTTGTAAAAATAATAGTTATTACAACTAAAGCATCTGAAACGGGCAATAGTACCTTTATTAACTACAACAAAACTACACTACTATTACATAATAAGCATTGGATCATCCTCAGACCTTTGAAGGTCTAAAGATAATCCAAATGCTCAAGCCCACTGCCAGTTGGCAGCGTGCCCAGCATGCTGACAGCATTGCCACGCTGAATGAAGCTATTATTATAAAATGTTACTAAAACGAAAATAAAAGATTATGAGATTAAAAGAGTAACAGTGTGAAAATATCGTTATGATTTATATAAAAAAAAGCAAAAGAAGGTTTTGCTTCTTGCTTGTTTATTATGAGGGTTACCGCTAATTCAGAAAGACAAAACTCTCAATAATTACTTGAACATACCAGTGTGGTTCGTAAGCGAAGAATTATATCTATCTTTTTATGGTAGAGCATAGGAGTTTAGTAAACTCCTGTTAATATCATGCCAAAATGGGGAATATACTATAATAATACTTAATACTGCCTCTGCCTCTTTTTGGACGCTCTAACGTTGTCAGCTAATCATATCTATCTGTAGAAATCTTCAACTCATTAAGTATTCTTTTCAAGGGTTTGTAGCCCAAAAACTGTGTCTTAGCTCCGTGTCCATAAATCAAATTTAAGATATTTATTTCGCCTAAATAACACATGTTTCACCAGGAACAACTGGTAATCCAATATTAAAATAAATAGAATCATCATCGCCAACTTTTGATAAACCACTCCTAGAATAGATGAATGAATGGATGCGATTGGCAAAAAACCGAAGTAAATATAATACGCATGGAAAATTGGATTCTGAATTTCTCTACTGAAAGTAACAATGAATTCAAAGACATCACACTTAAAGTCTAGAATACAATAATGTACAAACGGTTCTGTACGTAGAGGACATTTTTCTTCCTAAAGTTCAAGCCGTTTTATTATGATGGGCATACCCATTATGCATTGTTGTGAACTCTGCTTTCTAGCCGAAGTATAAGACAATTTTTTATAAATATTTATCCCAAATGCAGTGAAAGTATAGATATGAGAGACACATACCTTCTCTTTTAAAACCGGAGTGAAATTGATAGCACTAAAATAATAGTAATCTTATACAAGACTTGAAAGATCACAATGTTAAACACGTTAATGAATAAAATGCCATTGTTATTGACATTGATGCACCATTCCCAAACTTAAGTAAACGACAGTAAAACGATACCTGAGACTTATTTATTTTATTATGTGAAAAAAGAAACGATTTTATGTACAACAAGCTACAATAAACCAAAGACAATAATAGTCCTCATTTACCATCACGCCAAATGGATGACATCCATTCCATGTTACGAGTTTACGACTTCGTCGTTAGAAATGGCGACTTTTCGCTGCTATAGCGAGCGCTTTAGCGTCAAAAATAGTTTAGCAACTTATCTGATTACCTTCAAACTAAATTATCTTTATGTTCTTAGTATTTCTGGCTACCTATATATTCAAACAATGTTTCGGTAAAAAATGAAGTCTAAACTTAAATACACTAAATTGGCAACATTAGCCACATTCATTTGGATGTCATCCATTTGGCCTGATGGTGAATGAGGCCTATAAGCAATAAGATTGAAACATACGAGTCTACTGACGGCATCCCGTAAGACCCTGTAATTTATTCGGGTTATAACTTAAACTATAATCATGCAAAAAATCGTTGTTGCAAAACTGTTGCTAATGATAATTAGCACGTGAACTAGACATTCAATTCCAAAGTCATCTTTACGAAAGTCAAGGTTGGTCCAACAGGAAGTACTAATGAGAAGTCCAACCTTTCAGCCATTAGGCAAGTAGTTCCCAGAGCATGACCTCAACGATTCTTCTAATCTTTCTAATGACTATTGTCAATGGTCTTGAAGCTTAAAGTTCCTTATGGCCGTAATAACTCCAAGCATTCTCTTGTAATGAGCATTCTTGAGAATGATACGTTATGATTAGGTACTAGTGGCTTGAGTACCTATGTTTGAAATCTGGAGCTCTTTAGGGGAGAGACAAACCGCCTTACCACAAAATATTTAAACACTGTTTAAATCTGTAATTTGTACTGTCAAACATTGTATAAAGCGTGCGTAAATCTTTTGTGGTAAGACGGAAATTGTTTGAAGCTTAGAGTATTTATATTTATTCTCTAAGGTTTGAAGCATTTTAGTAGATTTTAAATCAGGTTCGAAAATTTTCAGCTATTTTGAAAACGTTTTGTAACGTAACTTTTTGTGTAGGGGTAAGCAGATAATGTTATTGTCTACTAGCTGTCCACCCCGTCCTCGCCCGGGTAAGGATTCCTATTTTTTTTTAAATATAATATAGCCTATGTCACCCAGGGATAGTGTAGCTTCCCAAAAGTGAAAGAATTTTTCAAATCTGTTCAGTAGTTTCGTAGCCTATTCAATGCAAACAAACAATCAAATCTTTCCTCTTTATAATATTGGTATAGATGTACGGCTCTCTCCAAATCGCAGTTGAGATTTAAAATATTATTCTTCTTAGCGTTAAATAATTTTAGAAATACACCATCAGGATCCCTTAAAATTCTCCCTAGACCTATTTACGTGAGGCTACACAGGATATCGTTGGGTAAACATTACAGTCTCATTGGTTCAGTTAAGTGTTACTAGATAGGTACTTACCTATTTCCCCCCCGAGTGGGTTCCCGCCTTGTCGTGGCGGGGGGGCTTAGTAGCCAGGTCTCGCCAGCCTGGTGAACCAAGAGGAACCCGAGGTGGGGCCGGCCTCTCCGGGTCTTGGGCCTCGACAAGCCCGTGCGGAGGCTGGCCAGTAGGTCGCTAGTCGACTGAGGTGGACTGCGGTGTCGCGCTCGTCGCGATACCGCGGCCGAGCCCATCGAGGCGGGGGCGGCGACGGGATGGACGGACGGCGAGTGTCTATCACCGCTGTCTATCCGTCCTGCCAGCGGCCCTAACGGGTGCCGCCAACGTGTTGGCGGAGGCGGTGGGGCTGCAGGGGAAGAGGAGTGTCGGTATCGCGACGGCCGTTCTCCCTATCCTCTGCAGCCGTAGTGGCAGGCGCGGGGCCACTTTAATTGACCCGTTGCATTGGGACCAGGGCTGTCGGACACGGGTGCTGTCTGACGCCCAGTGCTGGTTGGTCCCAGGTGGTGGATGACGATGTGTCTGGTGTTCGGCACATCGTCATTCTGGCGGGAGCCGAAGCTCCGTGGTGGGGCCCAAGTTGGGCCAGCGCTGTCGGGTGCCGCGGAGGAGTGCGCAAGCGTGCCCGTAGCCCCGACACCAGGCGCAGTGGTGGAACCCCCAGGGGTTTTGGTGGGTACACTGTCCAGTCGGCAGGACTCCCACATAACCACCCGCCTGCCCTCGAGGTGTGGTGGTATCTATAAAAGATTTCCCCTGGTAAAAAAAAAAAAATAAAAAAAAAAAAAAAAAAAAAAAAAAGGTACTTACCTATTTTCCCATGTGAACATTTATACCGAATTCTTCGTCTGCTGAACCATCATGACTGCAAGTCTATCAGCAATTACGTTCTATTATAATCAAGTACAGACCACTAAGTAGTGGTTGACAATCAAGATGAACCACTTCGTTCATTGTTACCAAATTGATGTTTTCGTCACGACAATGAGATTGCAATGGAGGATGTTGCGTGTAGTTAATTCAATCTGGATTACGATCTTCATCGTGACACAACTCGTTAATAAAAAGCTTTTGTGTCGTCGCCGTGTTGACGACCTCTGGACTGCTATTCTTATGACCTCGAATGGAAACTTCTGATAGCTACTTAAACGTGTGTGGTATTGTAGCTGCAATCGTGAGTGTTCGTGAGGTTTTGCGGACGATCTTATTGTTCTCCTAAAGCGAAGCTATTAATAATATTGAAGGAAATAATTTAGCTCAGTTGCAATTCGTGAAAAATGAGAACAGCGGGGCAATTCTGTCAACCGATCTCGTTACCAAGGTGACACGTTCTTGAACCTGTCTCGTTTTTCTGACAGTTTTAAGCTGTCGGATCTGTCAGAAAAACGAGCGGGGTTCAAGAACGTATCACTACAGTAAAGAGATCGGCTAACAGAATTGCCCCGCAGTATGTTTAAAAGCGACGAGGATTTATAAGTTATATATTTATTTTTTGCTATAGAAATTGCGAAGTGTATGGTAAAAAATTATGCAAAGTATTATAATGTGTATTTTTGAAGATAACGTTTAATTTTTGCTAACACTGTTATAGGTATAGGTCTGGCTTCGTCATGTCTGTATCATTTATTTGTTCCCTAAGGTTCAAGGTTATAAATAGGCTAAGCAATGTTTTGAGGATAATTATGAGAAAACCCTGTGAATACTCGTAAGTGTACCACATAAGCTAAAAAAAGTAAGTAATATCGTATAGGCCAGTTGGCTAGCCCAGAGTAGTTTAAAATCTTAACCCATTTTTAAATTAATTTATTAGATTTACAAATAAAATTATAGAGGTACAAAAGAGTTTCCAAAACACCAACCGGAAAAGTAACAGGAAACCCTTTGAAATATCGTCCATAATCTCATAACTCGAGCCTCGAGTAAGGTCACGAATCGCTTGGATTGGTTTCCGCAAAAACTGGGTGTATTGTTTCATGCGCAAGCGCAGCCGATTCGGCACACCGACGCCGGTCAGTTTACACACAGTTTTATTCGTTGTTTATTCCTAGTTCCGTACCCAAAGGGTAAAAACGGGACCCTATTACTAAGACTCCGATGTCCGTCTGTCCGTCTGTCTGTCTATCTCCACGCTGTATCTCATGAACCGTTACAGCTAAAAAGCTGAAATTTTCACAGATGATGTAGTGCTATTTCTGTTGCCGCTATAACAACAAATACTAAAAATAGAATAAAATTAATATTAAGGGGGGCTCACTTACAACAAACCTAATTTTTAGCCGTTTTTCGCTCGAGATTTATAATGGTAACAGGTAGATGCTTGAATTTTTTACAGAATAATTAGTTGTATATTCACTTAATAATAATAAAATTAAAATAAAATAAATATTTAAGGGGGGCTCGCATACAGTACGGAACCCGCCGTGCGCGAGTCCGACTCGTGCTTGGCCGATTTTAATTTTTAACGCGAATAAGTCCGCGCTTAACCACCAACTCGCTTGATGGTAAGCGACGTTCTGGTTGAAGTTGAAGCACGCAGACTTAGAAGAAACCTATTCACTCTTATTTTGAAAAGCTTTAGATTACATCTCTTAGGAAACAAGAAAGCAGGAAGACTGTTCCATTCCTCGGCGGTACGGGTCAGAAATGTTGAGTCAAACCGCTTCGTACGTATAGAAGGAAAATCGGCAGTGTAGTGGTTCAAGACAAGTAGTTGTTTGCTAGATTAACTGATTCCATCATGATGCTGAATTCAATTCTATGTTGTAGAGCCATTCTTGCCATAATTATACAAAGTTATAAGTAAGTTAAATCGTACAGCCCTGGTGTCAGAGTTTTTAAGCCACCTGAAAGGGCAAAGGTGAATTCAAGTTATTAACAACTTTTATGTAAGAAACGCTACTTTGACTTTTTACTAATTTTACTAAATGAAGTGATTCTAAAGCTTTTCAAGGTCAGAGTGAATAGGTATCTTCTAGGTCTGCGTACTTCATCTTCGACCACAACGTCGCTTACCATCAGGCGAGTTGGTGGTCAAACGCGGACTTATTTGGGTTAAATAAAAAAAAAAATGATTACCCGCTAGTATCCTTTCTTACTGATATTAAAAATTCCGATAGTGTTTGTTAGTTTTTACTCATTTATGCAGCAACAGAGCAATGGATTGATTTGATTCTTGTCGTGGACATGGATAGTATTATATGTAGTTCATAGGTCGGAATAGTACAAAAGTCAAAATATCATACGGGCGAAGCTTTGTTGGCGAGGCTTTGTTTTCTTTTATTTTTAGACTTATTTTGTGTGACAAAAGACACCTTTGATAAGTTGAAAAGTATTTGGAAAACCACTTTTGGATTGGTCGGTCAGTGCCAAGTAAAAAATAAAATTGGCCAAGAGACTTCAGTAAAAGTTAAATAAACTCAGTAGCAGTAAATAAATGTCCCTTTTAAAATAGCACTTTGTCAACATAGAAAAAGCTCCATTTACACCCATTAACTTTCTTCACACCGACAAATTACCCGAGAAGTAATTTCGCTCTAGATAATTACGGTGTGACAGATGACAGTTAAAGTGCAGTAACTCGTGTTCAAACTGTAAGCTTGATCATGGCTTTGCTACCAAGTTATTCTTGCGGTTAGATGGAGGAATTACTGGCAGATTTGCTAAGCTCGGTCTTAGAACATTTATTAGTTTATTCATTTCGTTAGCTTTATAAATATGTTGGTCAAGTAGAAGTCGTGGATTAATGATGACGGTTATTGATGATGCAGGAAGATTGTCTTTGATTGCAAATTAATTGGTTTGTTATTGCCTTATAGCGGTGCTTTGTAATAAATAACACTTAGGTACCTACTTAATTAACTTTATTGTGTAGTTATTAATTAATCAGCTTGCAGTGGCAATATTGCCAGTGAGAAGACTCTTTTGCAATAGTATATCAATGTGCAATATAGTTTCATAGTGCAATAATACCTATGAGTATCCGAACTTTTGAATTTTGGAAATCGTTAATCTGATAAATGAAAAAAATTCAAGTAGGTAAATAAACAAAATATAAAAAAAAAAACAAAATGCGAATGACTATGTCCAGCGTTGGACAATGTAGAGAGATCCTCCTCAGAGATCCTAGGAGTTATTGATGATAATGATCAAAATGGTAGTAGAAAATATTGAAAAATTTTAGACTGCACTTTTCACAAAAACATTTACAAAGAAAGAAAAACATTTATTACAGAGCAATGAATTTGTTCCAGATTGTTTGCAGAAAAGGATTATCGTGAAATTTTATGTGAAACTAGTTGGATTATAACAGCGGGCACCAAACTCGGCTACGCCGGTCTCTTGGTGGCCCTTTTCAAGTTGATTACCATGAGCAGAATTTGCGCTTTCTTGGACTTATCATACTAATTAATATCAAAACTTGAGCTATAATATGATTGAAATAATTGTACATCTTGAAAACTTTGAGAAAAAAAACAAAGCATCAAATTAATTTTAGAAATTTATATAAACAAACAAAATTCCTGTTGTTCCTCAAACACAAAAATAAAAAAACATAAACGTAGACACGACGACAGGTAATCATAATTTTGGAAGAAGAACTAAACTAATACAATTTCCACAAATTCTATGAAGTAAATGCGAGGTAGAGTCACGTTTCCGCAATAATTAGTAATGTTATATTACTTTTAGTGCGTAACACTCGACTGTTTCTCATGATTCTTGTAAGAAATGTCATAATTATTGAGGTTGGCTTGACTAATGAGGCTTTCGAGGAAAATACTAAAAGCATGGGAGAATTGACAAGTAATGTAATCACTGCATGTTTTGTTTAGTGGATAAATGATCAAGTAGACCGTTTACTGAAAAGCAACCAGTATGAAAATCAGTACTTAAATAGCTACTCGTGAAAATAATTCTAGTCGGAGTTTCTTGAAACGTCTTTCAAGTCAAAATTGTACTTACTTATAAGCATACGCAATTATTAGAATTACTATGGGACCACCCCTGGCGTCATAAAAAATCAGTTCCAATCATTTTATTGGAATCAATTAACTTTTTATTTGGGAATTATTATGAGCAATATACGTATTTTAAACATATATTTGTCTAGCAAACATACACTTATTATAACAATGGATAATAAATATATGTTTTACGGTATAAAACGCATATTTTTCATTTTTACAGAAGGGACTAACAATAATAATAGTAAAGTTGAAGTCATGAAGGTGAACTTGCGAAACTTACACTAACTACGTTTGCGCAATGCTAACATGATAATAACACTGAATGCCGCCAACAAACCAACTCGGAAACTGGATGTTGAATTCCATTGTTTCAATAATTTACTAAATTATGTCAGGAAAACTAGCTATAGACCGAATCATACAAGTCGGCGGACGTGAAGTTAGCTACAAGCTGCGCAATATCCAATAAACCCGCAGATTTATGTGAGCTTCAGTTAGAATTGGATATTGCGCAGCTTGTAGCTAACTTCACATCTGCCGACTTGTATGATTCGGACTATACATTAGTTTATAAAATTAAAGAGCCTTAATTCAGAAGGATAGAGAAACCTTCAACCTTCTTGACATAACTTGACTTTTTGAGGTACAAAACCCTAAAAAGGTAAAAACAAAGAACAAAAATGGTTAACGATATAAGAAACGTTTTAGAGAAAACGCAGAGGTTTAGAATTGAAACCTGTCGTGATCCATCTATTCTCACAAAACGATGAACAGAAAATATTAAAACATCCATCCACATATCATGAATATTCATGAAGTACAACAGTCTGTAACATTAGATAATTTTCTAGATCTAAAAACAGTGCGCTGCTTAATTGCGCTGCGGGATTGAGCACATCATTGGCACAGAAGGAATAATACATACTCGTAGCACAAGTACTAAAACCAAGCATGGAAGTAAAGCATGTAAGCAATTTATTTACTCTAAGAAAACCAACGAACACAAAATCTCGCAAATAGATTACACTATATACGCGCTTGGCCATTCAAAGCAGTAATTAACTCGGGAAAGTAGAGAAACCGATGTTTTCCGCGATAGTGTTTAATGGGGGGCTCAGACTTAGCGATAAATGATCTAAATCTCCTAATATTTGCTTAAACAATGAATTGTTCAGCCCGTTCTACCTTGTTAGCTAATTTTGCCTGGGTAATTAATGGTTCCGGCTACTTTTTGTGCGTATTTGTCGTTTTATGCAGTACGTTAAGTAATTATTTAAATTCGCTTTTAATTACTATCACAGACATGTTTACGTCATTATGTTGTCGTTTTAATAAAAGGTAATAAGTACCTACTTCTAAATTATACAATGATTTTTGACTCAGTGGATAAGGATCCGCTTGCCAGAAAACCGCTTGTCCATACTGGACATGCTTAGCAACAGCGTGTCCATACTGGAACATAGCGTCCATACATGCGTACAAGGGCATAGCGTCAGCCGGCGAAATCTGCAGAGTCGCGACCCAGATTTATCGTCAACCATCTAGGCGCGGCGCCGGCGCACAAAGATGCACGGTCATCAAATTAGACGGACTTTAAGATCAATTAGATGTAAGAGAAAGTGTATAAATAGTGTTACAAAATGTAAATAAATTAATCGCAATCTAACGGTTGTTTGATTCACACCAAGGGGAGTGCAGTGGCGTGTCCTACGGGCGGCTGCACTTGGAGTCAAGAGGAGTGCAGTGGCGAGGTCCTACGGGCGGCTGCACTCGGAGTCAAGGGTCCACCACCGCCAGCAGTCAGGTCAACTAGGCGACCGGCCGTCGGACCTTCGAGGATCCAGACGGAGCCCATTCAGAGGCCTGCAGCGCAGGGGACAACGCCGTACCCAGCATATGTTCCGCTGGGCGGGCGGGTTACCTACCTGTTCCTTCCACTGTGGCAAGAGCTACCTAGTACCGTCACCTTCTGTGATCGTGGCTTGAGTCTGAGTCACGGCAGTGGAGAATCGTGCCTATCCTTCATTCCTTCCCACTCCACCTGGTACCGATAGGTCTCACGGTCCAGGTATCCCGTACCTATCTATATACAAGTATATATTGACTTCATATGGTAGGTTAGGGAAGTAGGGACACGTAGGGAATGTTAGGGAGGTAGGACATATGAGTACAGAGTAGGTTCCCGAAACGACCGAACAGCCGTTGGAATAATCCATGTCCTAGCTCCGCTTGCTATCACAGTATAGCCAGGCGTTACGGCGACGGTAGTGGAGTTCCACGGTTGCGTTGGTGGGTTAGTCAGGCGTCGCACGAACCTAACCATTGGTTGTGAGGCGGCTGTACTAGCCGAAATCTCCTCAGGCTTTAGCTATTCAACGCAGTGAATGGCTAGCGCCTGAACACCGCTTGTTTTCTCCAGGCAGTATCACTACATAGTAGAGGTATAAAACAAAATCGCTCCCCTGTCTGTCCCCATATACGCTTATATATTCAAAACTACGCAACGGATTTTGATGCGGTTTTTTAATAGATAAAGTGATTCAAGAGGAAGGTTTAAATGTAATAATTCTGTGCGAAGCCGGGGCGGGTCGCTAGTTACTGTATAACAGCAAAATGACAAAGTTTTCTTTATGTTCTTATTTTAATACTTTACATAACGGGACTGAACTCACGTAATTTGATAGTCAAAACAACAGCTATAGTTTCGACCACATTCGGCGATGTTTTTCAACTAAGCGAGTGTTAGCGCTCGTCTAGCAATGTTATTATTCAGCATGAAAATAATTTTACAAAGCATTTAGAACTATAGAAGTTCAAAATGCTGAATGGTGTTAAAGGTTTCAAACTGTCGCTATACGAAAATGATTTCGGATACATTTCAAAATGTCTAATCTTTTACATATAAATTAATTAAACTAGTATTTTTCATGCGGATTTAGCGAAAGGAAAAGATAACAGTTTCATTTTCACTAAAAATAATGACAACAACTTTTACAAGCCACAGTTACAAGCAACCAGACAGAGTTTTGTAATTCTTGTAAAGAGCTGTATCATCATGATTCACGAACTGCCGCAATCCAAAATCTTCAAAAGAATGACGTACAAGATGTTTTTCCCAACGCCCACTGAGCAACCTTGCCATACATTTTGACATAATCCCGTGTCACGCGAGCCGACCCACACTTTGTCTTGGAAACATTCGGCGTCTTTGTCTAACATTGTTTTGGGATCAAATGGAGTCTTTGTTTAATTCTGACATGCAGTATCATCATGAATCACTGCAGTGACATAATTCTATTCAATACAGTAACCGCATCTTGGAGGAGTATGTTCATCATCAGTTCTTTAGTTGCAGTAAGTATAATTAATTTTATCTAAAACTAAAAAAAATATAATATAGCCTATGACACCCGGGGATTGTGTAGCTTCACAACAATGAAAAAAATTTTCAAATCGGTTCAGTAGTTTCGGAGCCTATTCAATGCAAACAAACAAAAAATCAAATCTTTTCTCTTTATAATATCGGTATTGAAAAGTGTATGAATTTAATACGTGGTTAAGTGTATTTTCCGAGTTCAACTTGCAATGACAGTTAATTAAAATTACAATAAGGACTCTCAATTGCATATACATATACAAGGTACCTCAATTAAATCACTGCATAGTATTAAAACAAAGTCGCTTCCGCTGTCCCCATGTCCCCACCCATGTATGCTTATATCTTTAAAACTACACAACGGATTTTGATGCTGTTTATTTTAATAGATAGAGTGATTCAAGAGAAAGGTTTATATGTATAATAAATCTGTGCGAAGCCGGGGCGGGTCGCTAGTGATAAATAAATTGAAGGAACTAAGTACCTACAAGGAAAGCGTTTAGAACATTGAAATTACTGGAATGCTTTTGGATCTCGACATACTGTTGGATATGTTTCCATGATTACTAAGACTTTGCCTAGGTTTAAATTATACTTGAATAAAAATATTAAATGTCACTGGTTATGTATACGATTTATTGAAATGTTTGAGGATAATAAATGTCTAGACGAATTAAGAAGTCGCATTCCTTAACAAGCCGGTCAAGCCTAAATCAATACCATTGTGAGAACCGTCAATGACAAGACTACATCAATCAAGCATGCTAATTTAGCTCACTAACAATAATAACACAGCAGCCCATAAATTACTGTAGATGATATGATATGGTAGCGTAACCTTGCTTTACATTTTGACATGATATGACTATGCAACCTACATTTATTTAGATTTAAGAAAAGCTTCTGAGTGAATCACAATGCAAAAGTGACATAACTCTATCTTCAATAGAACAATGGCGTATCGCAAGTACGGGTGACCCGGATAGGTTAGTTCGTGTTGCTGAGCTATAAGGAATTCAATTGCCACTTACGTGTATTCAATTTCGCTGTGTGAACTGACTTAAACGTTAGTGAAGGTATGAGTTTATAAACGACTATTTATTGAATAGGTCAAGTAATTGATATCACACTCTTCCGCATTAGCATAGACAATTTTTTACCAGTTACCAATAAAGAGGTCGAAAAGTTGCTAGCGAAATTATTATATTATCATATTATCCTGGTCCATAGAAAGAGCTAAAAATAAAAAAGATGATAATGAATTGAAAAAGCAGTGCCTAGGAACTTATTTCAAAAGAATTGTGTATGGGCTATTAAGAAATTTTAAAGGTTTGGTATGAGTATCTCTAGAAAGGAACTAACTAAAATGATCTTAATGGTTTATTGAATCAGGCGTTACTTTGCGGAAGTTCATCTTCAAATTCTTGTTTTGAATAAATATTTAGTGTATTTCCGCTCTGTCGTAGTCATATAAGTTAAGGGTACTATTCAAAATTCAAATTAAATCACAAACAAAATTAGTAATTAATCATCAAACTGTAGCATTGTTCGACTATCGTTAGGTCAGGTTAGAAAAGTTAGGCTTAGGTATGTTTACAAAATATGAATGAACCTGAAACAAAATTTTTAATTAATCCGTTTAAAATAATAAAAAATAATTAAACCTGTAACAAAAATAGTAATGATTAATCTATTTAAAAAAATGTAGTAAACCTGAAAAAAATATTTAATTAATATGTTAAAATTACAAATATAATTTATTTATAAAAAATGGTATAAAATAATTGAAAAAATACTTAGTCAATAAATAGCACCCTTATTCTTACTGTACTCTATTCGACACGTGTTTCGCCTCTAAACGAGGCATCTTCAGGACGTGTTGACTCTTCGAGCTCACTCGCAAGAATGACGGCTCGCCGCGCCGGCGCTTCTTATATACTCGTCGTGACGCACCGAAGTAAAGGCGATGTGACGGTAGTTTGATCGTTCAGCAACTCGTTGTGTGTGTTTTGATGTTTCATTATTTCTAAATGCTCCAAAACATTTAAGCGAAAACCTTTTTCACATACATGTAGAATTTCAAAAGTGTTGTTGTTATCCAAATCGTGTCCAGTTTCTAATAAATGTTTCGCAAAATTCGACTTCTCTGGGTGATTGTTTCTAGATGCAGCTAAGTGTTCTTTGTAGCGGGTTTGAAAACTCCTTCCAGTTTGTCCCACATAAACTGCGTTACATGTGTCGCAGGTTAAGAGGGTAGCCTAGTGACGAAGAAATTGAGAAATAGGTATTTGGACTAAACTATTGCCGTCGCGATGCCCCCAAACCAGGGAGATTCAATGTGTGTGTGATGCAATTGTATTTGTGTGCGTACTGCGCTCGAACTGTCGCCGCACCCCGCCCGCGCCTCAAAGAACCAGCCGTGGCCGACCGAAATTTGATTTTGAATTGTAGCAAAATATGATATTACGTAGAGTGCGCACAAGATAACTCTGCGCGCGAGTCGTGGCGCCACGTACGTTATTTCACTAGCATTCCGTATTCCCTGGCAGCATAGAATTTGTTCCTGATTTTGGCCGTACGTAGAGCTTTCTTACGCGTATTCTACGTATAATCTAGTTTCCTAGTAGGTATGGCGGAAAGCAAACAAAAATAATCCTGCCAATAATTATTTATTTTTCTGCCATTAGGAAGCGACATTATTTGTGACATAGGTTATTTTTTTATAGGCTTGTTTGTTTTCTTTCAAATTATTTTATTATTGTTGTACAAAAACATAAAATGTACCCAACTAACATCATAAACAATTGATCTTGAACCCAAAGCAGGGAGTAAAATTAGCAATTTGGCTATTTGATTTCTGTAGGCGTTGCAGTTTACATTATATATTTTGACTGAAATCACTTCTTTCTAATTTTAAGTTAATTATTTTTTATTTAAATATCTAACATAGTTCTTCTACAAACTAAAATAAATATGGACTCGCGCTTAAAAGGGTTCGTACCGTATGGGAGCCAATTATGTACTCCTATTTCAATTATTTGTTTTTTTAAATTGATATATTATATTACTAAATACTCTGAAAATATGTTGAACGTCTACCTGTTGTGATTATTAATAATTATCGTGCAAAAACTCACATCTGTTGTATGAATAAATATTTATTTCATTCTATTTTTTGACCGATGAAACGGAGGAGGTACGCAATTTGACGCGTATATTTTTTTTATTGGAAAGGGTATACGTCGAAGTTGGTCCCATTTAAATTTTCTTGAAATCGGCTGAGCCATATTTGATAAATCAACAATAATGTGAAAAATGCTACATCGATCCGCGCGAATTCTGTACACAGTTGAAGTCGATATTTATTTCATTCTATTTTTAGTAAGTATTTGTTGTTATAATGGAAACGGAAATACATCATCTGTGCAAATTTTAACTGTTTAGCTATTACGGTTCATGAGATAGGTACAGCCTAGTGACCAACAGACAGACGGACAGAGGAGTCTTAGTAATAGGGTCTCGTTATATTACTGTATACCTGTACATCTAAAACGTCTGGCCTTTTATATGGTACCTACTCGTACCATATTTTCATTCCGCTATTAGTTCAATAGTATAAAAAATAATAGAGGATTCAATAAAACAGATGCGAGGTTTACTGTTTAGAGAACGGCTTGTCATACCTTGGTAATACTTTAAACACGTTTAAAAAAACTAAAACAATTAG
Source organism: Hypomecis atomaria (assembly GCA_964007245.1). Lineage (NCBI taxonomy): Eukaryota > Metazoa > Arthropoda > Insecta > Lepidoptera > Geometridae > Hypomecis > Hypomecis atomaria. The sequence continues at coordinate 32,431,803 of OZ023279.1, forward strand.
CAAATTAAAGCAGCAGTGGGTAGGACACACACCATAGTAGGTAATACAGGATAGAACATCTACAAAGTAGGTAGATATGAACTGATTAAAGCATTTAAAGCACTCATTCAATTACTTTTTCTGTGTACACATATATTTGAATTACAATCCAGACCATAATATAATTATATTTAAGTTGAACTTTTGTAACGATTGTGATTTGTTTTGTGTATGAATAAATAAAATAAAATAAAATTTAAAGCAATCCTAATTGAACTTTTAAGCTCTCTCCAAACTCAGTGGATTGGCAAGTTAAAATGACAGAGGGCAAGGCACATAGTTCAATAAACGGATAGCCAATGGGGCTGTTTTCTCGAATGAATCTCACGTATAATCCGCGCCACACAAGTCGGCGGATGGAAAGTTAGGCGCAGAACGCTGCGCAAAAGGCAAAATATAGGTATGCGCGGGAGCCAGAAAGGGGCACACTCGCCCGCCAAACTCATGCCTCCTGCGCGCTCCCTGCGTCCGTGCACTCCACTAGGCCACGCAGCGTCGGCATGGTGCACATATGCACAATAATTAGCGCATCACAGCGAAGTGTACTCGTACCTCGCATCTGTTTAATTGAATTGAGAATTCAATTAAACAGATCAGATGCTAGGCTTACTGTTTGGAGAACTGCTTGTCATACTTTGGTTCTAATTTAAATACGTTAAAAAAAAGTTATACCAATTAGCAAATTAAAGCAGCAGTGGATAGGGCACACACCATAGAAATACAGGATAGAATATCTACAAAATAGGTAGAGACAAACTGATTGAAACACTTCTAAGTATTTGAACTTTTCAGCAAAACTCAGTGGATTGGCAAGTTAAAATGACAGAGGGCAAGGCACGTAGTTCAATGGACGGATAGCCGATGGGGCTGTTTTCTCGAATGGATCTCACCTACGATCCGCGCCACACAAGTCGGCGGATGAAAAGTTAGGCGCAGAATGCTGTGCAAAAGGCAAAATATAGGTATGCGCAGGGGCCAGAGAGAACAATGCACAAGATCTAGCCCAAATTCTATGGCTATAAAAATATTTAGTAAATTGCCAAATAATTTAAAAGATATCGAAAGATAAAACTGTTTCATAAAACAACTAAAAATTTTCCTATTATCGAAATGTTATTATACATTAGACGAATTTTTTAACGTTAATCTAGAAAACGTAATAATAAATCGTTCTAATACAAATAATAAAATTGCCATACCCTTATAGGGTCATATGTATAACTATACAAAACATGTTAACTAAAAACCGCATGTAAATTTCATATGTTGAAATTGAGTTTGTGAGACAAGACGCCGGGGCACAGCCGCCCGCCAACCTCATGCCTTCCACGTGCACGCCTGTGCTTACCACTACGCCACGCGGCGTCGGCATTGTGCACACATGCGCAATAATTAGCGATTGTTAAGGTTTAAAAAGAACAACTTTTACTATGGGAGCAACTAACTCCGAATTGGCGATAAAAACCAGCTGTTCCATACACTTTGTCCATTATCAACGGACTTTTTCTATGGTATAGTTGATATTTCTCGCGGATTCGGCTCTGGTCGGTCCCATAGTAAAAGTTATGATGTACTTAACTCGCCAAAGGAGGTTGTTTTAGGTACCGGTAAGCTCTTATTAGTATTTAATATGTGTGATTTTTTTAGAAAATTTCTAATCAAAATTATGTTGCCATTTTGAGAATTGGGCCTTCATAGAATTATGCTTTCGTAGAATTGAGCCTTACCGGATTACTTGGGCACTATGCTAATTGGTTATTCTGTGCCTAACTCATTTAGATGTCTGCGGATACAACACGATGTTCTGTATAATCGCTGCTATATGTCGTAGCAACTAAACGTCTATATTCCATAGATAAAATCTTATCTTCAAAAGTAACAAACATACTGCGGTCAAATCACAAGATTGAAAAAAATAAATAATATTTTTAATAAACATCGATATCGATGGACATCACTAGAGCATCGACAAAAATATCGACTATTACTACATCCCTAGTGCTTGTGTACGTATAGGTTTGAACCTCCCTTCCCTCGACCCTACCCCCGCATCGTGCGATAGGGACAATTGCAGCTCAGAGCGATTTATACCTACAAAAAACTTGGCGAGACAACGTTTCGTATTACGCTGTTTTCTTCTTCAAAAACTATTTCAATCAAGTACTTTTTTATGTCAAAATTTAAAAAAAAAATGTGTTCATGATTCTGTCATTTTATATTTTGTTAGATATTATTTAGTCTCTTCTGGTAGGTCTCTAAAGACGTCGGTAATAATGGTGAATTTTTTTGTGGTTTTGAAGGGTCATATTTTACCTGCTAATTAATTTATAAAGAAAAAGAAAAGACAGAGTAGTCTAAACAGCAAAATTTAATTTTATGACAAAAAATTGAAGCTCTATAAGTATTTTCCAGGAAGAAAACAGCGTAATACATTTGTATGGAAAATTACAGACCAACCAGGCTCTTAACTTGTATACCCCCGATTTCTTGCTTTTTTCTAAGGAGTCTTTCCCATTGCACATTCGTCTCATGTTGTGATTCGTTCGAAATGCCACATGTACATCATTTCTCCGCAGTATTTTTGCAATTTTTTCTGACGTAGTCCCTAAATATGTCAAACTACCCACATATTTATTTACTCTCACAGGTGGGCAGGAGTATAACATAGATCTTGCTATGTTTCTATTCTTATCTCTGACTAAATTGTTTATCATTTTCTTGCTGTACCCATTTGTCACTGCTATTTGATATATTGTGTTGAGTTCCTTGTTGTAGGCTTCTGGAGATAATGGGACTGTCATTAATCTATGTACATAGCTTCTAAACGCGGCCAATTTGTGCTGCATGGGGTGATTTGAAGACTCTGGGATTGCTATATCTGTGTGTGTGGGTTTGCGATAAATTTGGAAGTCCAGTTTGTTCTCTTTTCTCGTAATAGTTAGGTCTAGAAAATTCAGTGACTTGTTATCCTCCTTTTCTATCTTGAACCGTATCTTTGGGTGTATATGGTTGATTCTATCCATATATATGTCCAGTTGACGCTGCGTTCCAGTCCAACACAATATAATATCATCCACGTACCTGTAATAAAACAAGATATTAGGATTATTAACCATATGTGTACACTCAAACCTGTCCATGAAGTACTCTGCCATTAATGGGCTCAATGGTGACCCCATTGCAAGACCTTCTTTTTGTGTGTAGTACTGTCCCTCAAACTGGAAGTAGTTCTGTTCCATACATATTCTTGTTAACGTCATTATATCTTCTCTTTCTCCAGGATGTAAATGTCGTTTCTCTAAATGTTCATTCAAAATTTGTAACGATTCTTCACCCGGAACATTTGTAAATAAGCTTTCCACATCCAATGAAATCAGTTTTCCATTTGATGGGATCTGTATATCTTTAATTTTTTCTATCAATTCCTTTGTATTTTTCAATCCATATTTCGGCTTAAATGATGATCTTTCCTTCAATAATCCATTCAAGTACTTAGCTAAATCATAGGCCGGGGCACCTATGTATGACACCACTGGTCTTATCGGCATATCTTCCTTATGTAGTTTTGGCAAGCCGTACAGCATTGGTGGGCGTGGGTTCATTGGCACAACATTCTTGAGTGCACGTGGTGACATGTAGTCGACGTTTTCAATAGCCCTCTTTAACTCTTGAGCGTATTTCTTTGTGGGGTCGGTACGTAATGGTTCAAAATCTTCTCCATGTATTACATTGTGCACTTTTTCTTTGTATTCTTGTTGTTCTAAAATTACAATAGTACTGCCTTTATCCGCTTTTGTCAAAATTAAATTGTGTTGATTTAAGCGGTCCTGCAAGGATCGCTGCAGCTGTATTTCTGGATTTCTATTTGTCGGTAATCTGAGACTTTTCTTTATTTCGTTTGCTACTTGATGTTTCACTCCTACGTCTTGTTTTCCTCTAATACAGGCTATTTCTGTATCTACTGCCAGCTGTTGTAAAGTCGTCTTCGTGGTTCCTGGTTTGAAATTATATTTTAATCCCTTTTCTAGTAGTGCCATCTCTCTGTCGGGTATCTGAACATCACTTATATTTTTGACCCGCGGATAAAAAATGTGCGTTGGTTCCACCTCTGTATTGGCATTTGTATTGGGTTGTCTCTGTATTCTTGTTAATTGTTCCAACTTCCTGGATTGTATAATGTCGAATTTTGCGAAACATTTATTAGAAACTGGACACGATTTGGATAACAACAACACTTTTGAAATTCTACATGTATGTGAAAAAGGTTTTCGCTTAAATGTTTTGGAGCATTTAGAAATAATGAAACATCAAAACACACACAACGAGTTGCTGAACGATCAAACTACCGTCACATCGCCTTTACTTCGGTGCGTCACGACGAGTATATAAGAAGCGCCGGCGCGGCGAGCCGTCATTCTTGCGAGTGAGCTCGAAGAGTCAACACGTCCTGAAGATGCCTCGTTTAGAGGCGAAACACGTGTCGAATAGAGTACAGTAAGAATAAGGGTGCTATTTATTGACTAAGTATTTTTTCAATTATTTTATACCATTTTTTATAAATAAATTATATTTGTAATTTTAACATATTAATTAAATATTTTTTTCAGGTTTACTACATTTTTTTAAATAGATTAATCATTACTATTTTTGTTACAGGTTTAATTATTTTTTATTATTTTAAACGGATTAATTAAAAATTTTGTTTCAGGTTCATTCATATTTTGTAAACATACCTAAGCCTAACTTTTCTAACCTGACCTAACGATAGTCGAACAATGCTACAGTTTGATGATTAATTACTAATTTTGTTTGTGATTTAATTTGAATTTTGAATAGTACCCTTAACTTATATGACTACGACAGAGCGGAAATACACTAAATATTTATTCAAAACAAGAATTTGATGATCTTAATGATAAAGAGATAATGTTTATGATAAAGAACATAATAGTGATAGATCAACTAGTAAGAATGAATACGCCAAAGCTACCTCAAAAACAAAGCCAACGTCCTTGTTCAAGTAAAACTCAGAACAAAGAACATGAATGGGCAATCTCAGAATGATTGTGGACTCTGGTTAAGATGCATATCAACTTAAACTAAGTGAGGTTAAGTAATATTTGAACGTGGAAATAGAAACTAAGTATCCAGTTCAGCTGCTTTAAAATGGCAGGTAGATTGTAGAAATATTTTAGCGGTAATAAGAAATGAGCACGTAATTGAAATAGTACATAACAAGGCAAACGCTAAAACTAGTCATTGTAATAAAATAACTGCAAATGAGTTGGGCAGACTGTGTTGAATGTTAATGTAAATTAAAAGAAATGATATGGAAAGAATACATCTTACATACTCAGGAATACCTCTTATAATGTTTACTCTAGTAGATACTGAAGCAAATATGATTTGCAGTGCATAAGAAATTTAAACTCCAGTTTTTCTATTATCTCATATCACTTCACTTCAGCTCTGCCAACAAAAAGTTGGCTACTGAAACATTTAAAGTATTGGATTTGAGTTCGAGTATTTTTTGACCGACGAAACTGAGGAGGTTCTCAATTCGACGCGTACCTATATTTTTTTTTTTATATGTAACCACGCATAAGTTTTTACATAGTTGTCCGTTTTCGATAATTTTTCGAAAGAATATACTTCGAAATTGGCTCCATTCAAATTTTATCGAAATCGGCTGAGCCATTTTTGATAAATCAAAAATGATGTGAAAATGCTACATCGATCCGTGCGAAATATTCGCGAATTACACGGTTTTTGATTTTGCAAAAAAAAAAAAACATTATTTTTTACTTATTACTATTCTATAGGTATAGTTTTAATAAACCACTTTATATTTCAATTAACACATCACGTCTAAATAATACAAAATTAAGATCTCAATTAAGTCTTAACAAATCAAATAACCCACCCCTGATAGTTCCTGGTGCAAAGGCGCCCTTAATACTGGCAGCATTATCGTGTTGAATAGCGATAGATATCCTTTGCGCCAGGAACTACCCAGAGCGGGAGTCACCTCATCGGTCAGTTTTAATTTATATTAAAAGTAATTTTGAAGTATAATTTATATTAACACCACCTACCCAAGCTGAGCGCAGCAACACAGCATCTAAATTTAATTACAAGCACACAATACGTGCTGAAAATCACGGTCAAGAGTTGATAACGCTATCGCAGAACAATACGAAATAACCCACTGCGAGTGAGAAAATAACCGCTGTGTTTTGTAAGCCAATGTTGATCAAGCAGCGGCGGTGGCAAGACTTACGTTGGATGGAATTGACATCCAATTGGAATCCGATAATCAAACATAGATGGTGTAAGTGACATAATATTATTAAGTTATCATTATAGAAATTTGAAGCCTGCAAGAGTGAGGTAATACAACTACCAACTATAACAACTATTCTACTTGATTTGTGTTTAAACAAGACCAGCATAAAATAATAAATAATGATATTATATAGCAGGTAGCAGTCGGAGAGAGCTGAACAAATGAAAAGACGTAAAGTTTATAATTTCGTTTGGATTTGTTTTTTTTTTTCAGTAAAAATAATGTTAGACTCGCATAACATTACTTATCGACTGTAATTTTGCTTACGTTTATATACTTCGAAAATATCTTTTAGATTTGAGGGTGACATTTTATGTGGCACTTAACAATGAATGGCCCTCACTGACCCGTTGGAAAGTTCCACCCTTTCTGGAAAGAAGTGTCTATAATTCATTCATGGAATTTCAAAAATGATTCATTAATTCATTCAATTTCAAAAATGATATGCATTAAGTAATATTATAAGAGTCCAGTCCTAACTATAGAAACCTGGACCATCAAGAGTACAACTTAGATGGTCATCAAAGATCAGAATGACGTGCTTATGGAGGCTCTGAATCTGAGACGACTTTTATAATCACTTTTATAATAAAACAAAAATTGATTTGCTATAACCTAAGCGTTGAACAGTATAATAAGAGTCCTGATCATAGAGACGTAATAAGTCATACTAATAGTCCTGACAAATCTCCCAGCCATGACAGTAACACAGTTACCCAAGTCGTCATCCTCAATTAAGCACGGAGTTCGTTCAGGCATAACATTTTAACTAAGTGTTTACATAATATTAGTCACAATATGCATAATTATAACAACGCGCAGCGGCATTTGCTGGTGCGTCACTGTCTTGGGTATTAAGTTAACATTGTAGGGTCAAATACTCTTATAAATGGTATAATCTTTTCGTATAGTATCTTCTTTTACTCAATTTTGTTTTACTCCTTATTCAAACTATTGAAGTAAAATAACTGGGTGAGGCTTGGCTTGGTAGCAAAAGTATTCTAAAGTTATCAATTCTAATGTCCTCTATACATTATCGTTTTCTTTTTATTTAAGAATTTTTTAAATTATTCATTTGTTTAGGTTTGTAAATATAGTATAGTAGTGGTAATATATGGTTTAGTTAACGAAATGTTATTTAAGTTTTGTTGCAATAAATATTAGTATTCTAATGACAATGTTAAATGCCTTAACAAAACCACTAAAAAAAATTGTAACTCAGTATATTGAAAGAGAAAAATGGTTCTTAGAAGATGGACAGGCAAAGCGGATAAATCACTCAACATGTTTCGAATAGCGACACCAGGGCAGCATACGATGAAGCGATTATCTAGAAAACTGCAATTAAATAAAGTGGGTGGACCCACGACGTGCTTTCTCATCCGGCGATTAGGGAAACCAAGCGTACTGCGCAAGTTTTTTGGGCTTGTATTTAGCTATTATTGTGTACAAAGGGCCATAAGATCATACTTCGGTCGCGCAACAGCACAACTAAATTTAAGTAACCGACACACAATGGGTGTTTACAAAAACCGTATTGTGTAAGTAAATACTATTTTTAAGCCGGGAAGTGGCATACAAGAAGATAGGCTCAGCATTGGGCGATTACAGGCTGATGATGATGATGAAATACTATTTTTAAGATTTTTTTGTTTAACGCCTTTCCCTACTTCCTATTCATAAGTGTCTATAACTCTGTAGAGTTATAGAATATTTTCAACCACGTATACCTAAATACACAAGCAAAAAGCTTTGCCAAGAATACAAAATTTGTTTAATATGTATGAAAACAAAAACTGCAAATAAAGTAATAAAGAAATTCGCGGTAAGTACTCTAGGGAATCCCACTTCTGAAATAACCTATTACTTACGTAACTACCCATTTCGCTATAAAAATGTTTATTAACTTTATATGAAGGAAATTACTCGCATCTAATGTAAACAGAGGACCTATTACGGTGCCCTGAGGGACTCTTCGCGATAAGCGTGTATTGTTAGGGATGAAAATAGTTCATGAATAAACGTAGACCTAACACTGATCCCTGCGGAACACTTACCTGTGTATTACGGGTACTAGCTAGTGAATTACATTATGAAATATGTTATGATATTTTTTCTTTTTAACTTCCAACGCAGTGTTATAAGTCAAGGGTTTGTATTTTTGTTTGTTAGTATATATGTGTCTGTCTGTTAGCGTTATAGATCCTAATAGTAGTTTATGCAACTGTCATATAATGAAGGGTATTAAAACACGAGTGTGAGTTTACGGGACGGGACGGGACTGGACGGGACGGTACGGGACGGGACTGGACGGGACGGTACGGGACGGGACGGGACGGTTTTTGGGTTCTTATTCTTAGGATTCACGCGTACGTGTATTGTCACAGTGAACTTGGCGCCATTAAAATCTAACCAATGAGAGCGCAGCTGCGCGCGCAGGGCCAATCAGGAGCGAGCGCGCGATGTTATAATGAGATTTTACGATATCGATGTGGATATTATAACATCATGTGAAATTGCTTGAATTGAGTGTTTTGTTGTCTGCGCTATAACAGTAGTCATTATAAGTCAAGTATTGGAAACATAAGTAGAATGTTACAACATTAGTGTAGATAAACGAATGAATGTTATTGGTGCTGATTTTTCTCATTGATAAATTATAATGTACTCGTAAGATCCTTAAATCTTACTGTCTTTATGTTAGCTCCGCCATAAGAAAAAAAAAACTCCAAAGAGACATAAAAACAATTAACAGACACACCTAACCTAACCATCAACTTTGCATATTCATATTGATGTACCCAGAGACACTATGGTGCATTTTTTTTCATTCTATATTGTATTTAAAAAAAACAATAGCCTATGTTGCAATGATTCAATTTATACAATTATAAATAGCTATATTTATACAACAATTCAATAAAAATCAAGATAAAAATAGCCCAAAAAACAAAATGACTGCCATTAGAACAACTTCCTACCAATCTATCGAAACATTAGATTAGCTTTATCGACGAGTAATTGGCCATTTAGCAATTAAGTGTGATTACCTCTCTTATTTCGTCTCGGGAAACCGTGGAGGTATGGTAATGTTAGTGTTTTGAATAACGGTAATAACGTTTTAGCAAATAAGTAGCAAATAATTTAAATAGTACCACAGAATAGTCATTCGTAATTTAAGGCTAATTGGAAGATGTAATAGTTGCCTTCGACTTGATATTTAAATTTGTTTGAAACATATTGATATCTATGTATAGCCTATTGAGTAGCCTAGTACAAGAATTCAGGATCATTACATAGCTTTATAGATACTAGACGACCCGCCCCGGCTTCGCACAGGTGTATCTATTATATAAAAGGCTTCGCTGAGTGACTGACTGACAGACAGCCTACAGCCCAAACCGCTAAAGATACGAACATGAAATTTGGAACAAAGATACATTGGACCACGTAATGGAGCACTAAGAACGGAATTTTGAAAAATCGACCTCTAAAGGGGTAAAACGGGCCCTTTTCGTTTGTATGTAACTTTTTATTCCCTTTACCGATTGACTTGAAACTTTGTACACATGCTACTCAAACAAAATAAAAGTTACGTTTGTTACTGTTTTTCCGAATATTCCTTATCTAAGGGGTCAAATTGGGTCCCAAAGTTGGTGAAAAAAGCGTCTATTACATCCAACGAGCTGAACGGTTATGGATGAAATCTGGTATGGAGGAAGCACACAACATTTTTCAACACATGAACTATTATTATCCCGGAAATTCTATGGGGATCCTTAGGGATAGCCAAAATTAATCAGTTGCGGCTGCCGCCCAAACCGCTAATGATATAAACTTGAAATATGGAATATAGGTACATTGTATGACGTAATGGAGCACTAAAGACGAAAACTTTGAACTTTTGACCTTTGACGGGGTAAAACGGGCTCTTTTCGTTTGTAAGTATATTTTGTATTCCTGTACCGATTGACTTAAAACTTTGTTAACATGCTACTCAGACAAAATGAAAAATACGTTTGTTCCTGTTTTTCTGAATTTTCTTTATCTAAGAGGTCAAATAGGGTCCCAAAGTTGGTGAAAAAAACATAAATTACATCCAACGAGCGGAACGGTTATGAATGAAATCTGGTATGTAGGAAGCACATAACATGTTTCAATACAGTAACTATTTTTATCCCGGAAAATCTATAGGGTCTCTTAGGGATAGCCAAAATTATCAGATAAAGCTAAGATAAAACGGGTAAATGAATTCTAACAAAATTTGGTACGATGCTAGACAATAACACAAATTACCACTTGGGGTACCTACTGCTATCCAGGAAAATTTCAGTGGGTCACGATAACAATTTCTTAAAAAAATGCTAAAAATCTATTCGTAAATCGATTCAATATTGTTTAAAAATAGCCCACCCTTTTAACTAATAGATGACTATATTGACGTTTTGGGAAAAGTCCCGGATTCCTTGTCGAAATCTAGACCAAACGTCCTATAAAAGCATGAAAAATAACTTGAACGCATTTTTTTAGTAATATAGTGAAGTATCTAGAATAAAATTTAGAAATTGACTCATCCGTCAATGGGGCAAAATGGGCCCCTAATAGTTTACGAAAGATTTTATTTTGTGAGCCAATAGATTTGAACTTAGGGTACATACGGATAAATAAACTTACTTAACTATTGGTTCTACCTGAAAAAAAAATTGGTTGCCTGTAAAGTCGGTATACGGGCGAAAGTTTTACGTGACAACGACTTTGAGACGAATGAGAGCGCATGAAGTGTGAGCGGGGAGCGTAACGCAGTTTCTTGAAGTGTCACCCGGCAAACCAATTTATAAGACGTTGTCACGTCAAAAGCGAAAATTACCTATTCTTTACATTTTGCCGCGGGTCGATGAACTTTTTATGTTGAACAGCAGATTTTATTTACGTGATTTCGGGGTTGGTACCATAGTAAAAGTAAGTCAAATGATGAGTATAATAGAATCCTAGAACATGCCTGTCGTCTAGATATAGGTACAATATGTATTTCTCAAATAAAATATACCTACTTGTGTGCTACTTTTTCATCTGTACAGGGTCAGAGAATGCCTGAAAGTCCTACAAGTGTCTCGGCCACTTTTGACTGGGTGAACGGTTTTGGGCAAGATTGTTATTGAGTTCAGGATAATCAAAATTAAATTTCTAATAATTTAATGAAACATGTTGAATACCTGTACTGAGCTTTTTTAATAGTCCACTACTGAACGTAGGCCTACCCACGAAGGGTGATTGAGCCATATCCATCACGCTGGCCGAGTGCGGGTTGCTGAATTCATATACATCGATTTTTCTCTATGGACGTGCCTTTGCAGGTTGCTTCAATGTTTTCCATCAATAAAAAGCCATTAGTGTAAATTTCGTACATAAGTTTCAAAGCTCAGTGGTCAGACCAGGATTAGGACCTTACGATTGTGATGTGGACCATGACATGCGAATGGAGTTGGATATAATTTGGTATGCGAGTGGGAAACTACATGGTTCATGAGTGAGCAATGTACCGAAAAATATTCTTTTTACCACATAAAGAATGAGTAGGTATTTTAACATATAACTTTATTAAGTATTTATCTTCTGACAAGTTATAAGGCAACGCGGGCCAAACCGTAGGCTATTAAAGTCAAAGAACATATTTACTGTTGAACTGTGTTACATTGAGATCTTAATACTAAGAACAAAAATATTGAATTAACCGTTAAATCCAATGCGGCCATAAAATAATTAGGTATTTGAACATGAATAAATCATACAATTATTATTTAATTAATTTCAAATATTTTGCAAATCAATTTCATCTAAAAATTGTCGTAGGTACTCCGTAATAAGCTTTAGACACGAGCGAATTTAAGCAAATACTGAGACAAAGCAGGCTAATCTTATCTTTGCAAGTAATGCGAAAACCCGAGCTAAACCATGAGCTATTATTTTACTCATTATCATTTTGAGAAAATACTAAAACAACGCGGGCCAGACTATTATCATGGGCTATTATCATTGCAAGTAATACGACAACGCAAGCCAAACGGCAGGCTATTATAATTTGGGATAATATAAATTGCATATCAAATAAATAATCGCCTATCAATACATACTCATCATTTATATTCTTTTTTACATCAAGTAACTTACTTCACTACAAATAAACTAAATGTTTAACAAAACTCAAACTGCAGATAATTCGAAATTTTACATCAATATGACATTACTTTTTTCCTCATAATGTAATACAGTTAAATTTATTTTTGTACAAAAATACTACATACATAGCATAAATACTGACTGCACAGCAAATTTTTCATATTTCATAGCAAAATAACTATCCCAGACACATAATCCCTAAGTTGACCCTCGCTTCCTAGGGAATGTTCTGTTATCAGGGGTCTAGATCAATAGATGGTTTCTTTAGGGTAAATTAGTGAAGAAATTAGATTAGGTGTGATACAAAAAATAGGTTAGGTTATGTTAGAACATGACAAAACAACGCACGAGCCGAGCGAGCGAAGCGAGCGTGCCGCGGCAGCGGCCGGCGAAGTGCCAGAAGCGAATCCCCTTTATAGATTAGGTGTGAAACAAAAAATAGGTTAGGTTAGGTTAGTTTAGGTTAGGTTAGGTTAGTTTAGGTTAAATATTAAGACGACTGTGATTAATAAAATGCTGTTTTATTTAGAAAAACTGCTGTAAATAATATAAAAATAGAAGCTATATTTAAAAGAAAAAGAGTTAACAGGTATAATGTGCATTAAGATTATTAGCTGTGCATTGATGAAAAAGCTTTTGCTTTAGGAAAAATCGCTGTACGCTGCGAAAATAAATAGTAGTGTGTTTAGTGATATTTTGAGTTGAATATTATGCTGTGCAATCAGTAATTTTTATGGGAATTTGGAATCTTATTGCATAGAATAAGGATATTTTTTGATTTGCGTTTAAATACTACCCTTATAATTTTAAGCAAGTACTACGACAACGCGGGCCAAGCTACGTGCTATAAATTACCATTATAAGCAAGTACTGAGAATGTGCAGGCCAAACCACGACCTGTTATTATTCTAGCCAAATACTGGGATAATTTAGGCCAAACCGTAGACATTATCCCTTCAAGTAATACGTTATACGATAATGCGGACGAAACCACAAACTATTATTATTTTAAGCAAGTGCCAAGACGACGTGGGCCAAACTGTGGTTTATTATCATTTTAAGCAATTACTAAAACAACGCGGGCCAGCCCGTGGGCTATTATCACTACAAATAATACGACAACACAGGCCAAACGGTAAGCTATTATAATTTTAAGCAAGTATTAAGACAACGCGGCTAAGCTGCGTAATTTATATACCATCTTAAGCAAGTACTAAGAATACGCAGGCCAAACCGTGACCTATTATCATCATCATCCTGCCCTTAGATTTACTTGATGACAATAAATATTATCTTATCTTATCCCACTAGGTGGGGTCGGCACAGCACGTTTCTTTTCGCCACTTCACTCTATCATACGCCATCTCATCATCAACTCATTTCTCTCGCATATTATCTTGCACACAATTCATCCACACTTTTTTTGGTCGTCACCCCCTATTTCTGCCGCTTACCATCATATTTAGGGTTCTTTTCGTGACATTACTCTCTTCCCGTCTCATGCCCTTACCAAGATAGCCTGCCACTCTTTAATTTCTCAGTCACTGGCGCTACTTTCAGACTTCTTCTAACATACTCATTTTTAATCTTATCCATTCTTGTCTCTCCGCACATCCATCTCAGCATTCGTATCTCCGCTGCATGCAATTTCCTTTCATTCTCCCTATGGTGGCCGAACACTCTGACCCATACAATACGTTTTTATCCAGCCAAATACTAAGACGATTCAGGCCAAACCGTAGGCATTATCCTTGCAAGTAATACGTTATACGACAATGCTGGGCTACACAAGCTATTATTATTTTAAGCAAGTGCCAAGACAACGCGGGCCAAACTGTGGGTTTTTATTATTTTGAGCAATTACTAAAACAACGCGAGCCAGACCGTGGGCCATTATCATTGCAAGTAATATGACAACGCAGGCCATCAGACAGCCTTTTTTAATTTTAAGCAAGTACCAATACAACGCGGGTCTAACCGCGGGCTATTTTCATTTTAAGCAAGTACCTATGTACTAAGACCACGCGGGCGAAGCCGCGGGTTTTAAGCTAGTTATACATATAAACCTTCCTCTTGAATCACTCTATCCATTAAAAAAAACCGCATCAAAATCCGTTGCGTAGTTTTAAAGATTTAAGCATACAGACAAACAAACAGACAAAAATAGCGACTTTATTTTATACTATGTAAGGAAGCCTTACCACAAAAGATTTAAACACGCTTGAATCACTGCTTTACCGTGCAATTTGTACTGTTCAACATTGTCTAAACCGTGCGTAAAACTTTTATAGTAAGACGGTTGGAATTTTAAATTTTAGTCCTTTAGTGTAACAAAGGATCCTGTAGTAATATATTTATACCACTTGCTTTTTGTTTAAGAAAAACACCATGACATGAGAACACCTAAACACATGACTAAGAACAAAATTGGTAATGTATTATGTGAATCCAACCTGCCCCCCGACCGCCTAAGCAATAGCAATCGTAATAGCAATCGTTTATGACTTCATTTTAGACATTTGGCACCGCCTATGTGACGTTAGCCATCAATTGCTTTGCGCGGATTGCGAAAGCAATCGTTGAATGAACAATTTTGATGGCTAACGTCACATAGGCGGTGCCAAATGTCTAAAATGAAGTCATAAACGATTGCTATTACGATTGCTATTGCTTAGGCGGTCGGGGGGCTGGTAGGTACTGCCAAATTAACCGCGCGATGAATATGACCTCATCACTTTTCGAGGTTCGACGATGCTGAAAGAATCATTACATCGTAATACGCACAAGTAAACAGACAAACAAGCAAGTCTGCTATTTCGTCAAACATTCAGAGAATATTTTAAATCTGAATAATTCAAACAGGATATTCAATTAGCAAGCTAGCCCTGGCCGAAAGTAACTGTCCTGTGTTTGCATTACGATATTTCTTAACGATTTACCGCTTTTGAAAGTGTACTTATCTCAGCTAATACTACTTGAATAATAATGTTATTGAAACTAATATCCTGATTGAAATGCAGATTATTATTTGTTGTTATTTCATTTTAGCCTGATGGACGATAACCTTTCTTCCAGTTGAGAAAATGAACAGCTTCAAATATAGCGGATTTCTTACGAAGACTTCGGATAAGGATCCCTCTTCGACCTTCGCTTCGTGCTACTCATGTGGGGAAGTCTACTATGAGGGTGACCTCTACATTAAGCATCTTTCTGATGTCCACAGCCATTGGTTCAGACTTCAACCTCGTGAGCTTTTCCTGCCAAATTTCCTTGCTATCAGCTTCTCCGGGCTGTCACCTTGTTTTTCGAGAATATAAACAAACAGTCAAGAGCAAGCTTACGACAAATGGGAGAAAGTCTCATCAGTAGATTTCTACACCTCAAATCCTTTCCACTATGACGTAGCCGTCTAGGAATAACGTACTCACACACACATCCTTTCTCATTGATAAATAACAATGTTATACGTTCCTCATTCTATTCAAGCGCGTTTTCCGATTGCATCGTGGATTGTGCAAGAGTGTGTCGGGTTACGGAACTAACTCTGTAATCTGCAGGGCTCTAGTTGCGGCGGGTTGGATTACGGGCTACGCAAGCGGTGAGGCGGCTCACCAGTAGGTATAGTTCGTGTGTGTCGTGGTATAACAAAATCATCAGCAATACCCTGCAGGATTTCGATTATCACTATCACTACATAGTATAAAACAAAGTCGCTTCCCGCTGTCTGTCCCTATGTATGCTTATATCTTTAAAACTACACAACGGATTTTGATGCGGTTTTTTTTAAAATAAATAGAGTGATTCAAGAGGAAGGTTTATGTGTATAATGCACCACTGCAAAGCCAGGGTGGGTCGCTAGTATTCTTATATACTGCGGGACTAATCGCATTATCCCGACATTACGACCGAGTTGCATTAATCGTGGTCACAGGTTATTGTTAGGCAAAGCCGCTGGTACCGCTGATTTAACTTGAAAATTGACACTAATCGTGTAAGTAACTATACTGTAGTAATATATAGTAGTATAGTTAGTATACTACGGGATTACGTAGTATAGTGGGGCATTATAAATACTTAGAGTGTATTCTTATGAATAATATGTTGAAATCGCAAAAATTAAAAATAATTAAATTTCTATAAATTAGAATAAAATAAGCCTTTATTACTATAAACATTACAAATACTCACAGATTAAATTATGTTATCGTCGGCGTCCGGGTTTTGTTTCTATTTAATCTATGGTCAGATATTAATCAACAAATTAGAGACCATGAGTAACAAAGTTAATTATTGAACTCTATGCGCATAGAGATAGACCATCCATTTATCAGCCGTAGGAAATCTACTGC
Source organism: Hypomecis atomaria (assembly GCA_964007245.1). Taxonomy (NCBI): domain Eukaryota; kingdom Metazoa; phylum Arthropoda; class Insecta; order Lepidoptera; family Geometridae; genus Hypomecis; species Hypomecis atomaria. Next base: position 32,448,714 of record OZ023279.1, read on the forward strand.
TGGGCATAGGCATCTATGGATTTTAATACCTAGCCCAGCGAATGAGCAAGTTGATAACACACACAGTGAACACACACTGCACATAGTTCCACTATTATACTAACTAATCGCCGTTGGGTTCGTAGAGTGTTCTACTCCATCGATAGGCAATCGATGAGTTTTTTGATGATACCAATGAGTTTCTTTGGAACTTATGTACGGAATTTCACACCACTGGCTTTTCGGTGAGGGAAAACATCGTGAGGCAACCTGCATACGTCCGTAGAAGAAATTCGATGGCGCATGTGAATCCACCGACCCGCACTGGGCCAGCGTGGTGGATATGGCCCAATTACCCGTCGTGGGTAGGCCTACGTCCTGCAGTGGACTATTAAAAAGGCTGGTACAGTACAGTATAGATAAGCAATCAAGGCGGCAGGAAATCAGAAATCAGAAACGTTTAATGCATCACTGTGTACAGTAGAACTCCAATTATCCGAATTAATGGGGACCGGGACCCATTCGGATAATCAAATATTCGGAAAAATTGCCATTGGAGAGAAAAAAAGCTACGTTTTGATATTGCACTATTACCACCACGTGTTGTGCCTACACTGACTTCGCGGAGGGAAAGACAATAGTGAGCGAACGCGCAAACACTGGCTTCGCGGGGGGAAGAATAATAGCGCACTTATAGTCTGACCGTTTAACTGAGTCCTCGCCTGCGCGGTACAGAGGCGCGGGGGTAGACGACAAAGGGGACTCAGTTAAACGGTCAGACTATAGACTTTTTTTGGACAATTTTTTTTCTGAAAGTGATTCGGATAATCGGCGATTCGGATAGTCGGAGTTCGGATAATTGGAGTTCTACTGTATATACAACTAGCTTAAAACCCGCGGCTTCGCCCGCGTTGTCTTAGTAGACAGGTACTTGCTTATGAAAATAGCCCGTGGTTTGACCCGCGTTTGTCTTAGTACTTGCCTAAAATTATAAAAGGCTGCCGGTTGGCCTGCGTTGTCTTGGCACTTGTTTAAAATAATAATAGGTCGTGGTTTAACAAAGCATTATCGTATAACGTATTACTTGCAAGGATAATGCCGATAGATTGGCCTGAATTGTCTTAGTATTTGGCTAAAATGATAATAGGTCGCGGTTTGGCCTGCGCATTCTTAGTACTTGCTTAATATGGTAATTTATAGTACGTAGCTTGGCTCGCGTTGTCTAAGTACTTGCTTAAAATTACAATAGCCTGCCGTATTGCTTGCAATGATAATAGCCCATGGTCTGGCCCGCGTCGTTATAGTATTTGCTCAAAATGATAATGGCGCGCGGTTTGGTCCGCATTTTCTTAGTACCTACTTACTTTAAATGGTAATTTCCCACAGTTTGGCCCGCGTTGTCTTAGTACTTTTTTGGATTAAAATAATAGCTCTTGGTTTAGCCCACGTTGTCGTATTACTTGCAAGGCACGTCCTTAGAGAAAAATCGATGTCGTATGTGAACTCAGCAACCCGCGCTCGGCCAGCGTGATGGATATGGCTTAATCACCCTTCGTGGGTAGGCCTACGTTCAGTGGTGGACTATTGAAAATCGGCCAAGTGCGAGTCGGACTCGCGCACGAAGGGTTCCGTACCGTATGGGAGCCCATTTCTCTTGCCGTTATTAATAGCGAGCAAAAAACTCCTAAAAATCACGTTTGTTGTATGTCCCTTAAATATTTATTTTATTCTATTTTTAGTATTTTTTGTTATAGCGACAACAGAAATACATCATTTGAGAAAATTTCAGCTGCCCAACTATCACGGCTATATATTTATATATATATCTCATAGATACAGCCCGGTGACAGACAGACAGACGGACATCGAAGTCTTAGTAATAGGGTCCCGTTTTTACCCTTTGGGTACGGAACCCTAAAAAAGGCCAGTACAGGTATTCATCATGTTTCATTAAGTCATTAGAAATTTAATTTCGATTATTCTGAACCCAATGACAATCTCGCCCAAAACCGTTTACGCGGTCAAAAGTGATCGAGACACTTGTAGGACTTTCAGTCATTCTCTGACCAACAAACACAGACAAACAGACGAAAAAGTAGCACACAAGAAGGTAAGGTTTTATTTGAAAAATACATAGCGCACCTACATCTAGACGACAGACATGTTCTAGGATTCCATTATACTCATCATTTGACTAACTTTTACTATGGTACCAACCCAGAAATCACGTAAATAAAATTAGCTGTTCAACACAAACAATTCATCGACCCGCGACAAAATGTAAAGAATAGGTAATTTTCGCTTTTTCAGGGTAGTTCCCATAGTAAAGTAAGTAGTTATTGATCCGTATGTACCCTAAGTTCAAGTCTATTGGCTCACAAAATAAAATCGTTCATAAACTATTAGGGGCCCATTTTGCCCCCATTGAAGGATCTAAATTATCTCAATTTAATTCTAGATATTTCACTACGTTTAAAAAAAAACGCGATATAGTTATTTTTCACGCTTATATAGGATGTTTGGTCTAGCGTTAGACAAGGAATCCGGTACTTTTCCCAGGACGTTAATAGTCATATGTTAGTTAAAAGGGTGAGCTATTTTCAAACAATATTGCATCGGTTTTCGAACAGTCATTTAGTACTTTTTTAGAAAATTGATATCCTGAAGGACCCACTGAAATTTTCCGGGATAGCAGTACCCCAAGTGGTAATTTGTGTTATTGTCAAGCGTCGTACCAAATTTCGTTAGAATTCATTTACCCCTTTTATCTTAGCTTTATAATTGATTATTTTGGCTATTGCTAAGAAACCCTATAGATTTTCCGGGATAAAATAGTTACTGTATTGAAACATGTTGTGTGCTTTCTACATACCTACCAGATTTCATTTATAACCGTTCAGCTCGTCTGATGTAATTATTGATGCTTTTTTCACCAACTTTGGGAACTTATCTGACCCGTTAGATAAGGAAAATTCGGAAAAACAGGAAGAAGCGTACCTTTTATTTTATTTGTAAAGCATAAATACAAAGTTTTAGGTCAATCGGTAAAGGTAATAAAAAATTAAATGCAAACAAAAAGGGCCCGTTTTACCCCGTTAGAGGTCGATTTTTCGAAATTTTCGTCCTTTGTGCTTCATTACGTTGTACATCGTACATATGTTCGAAATTTCAAGTCTCTATCTTTAGTGGATTGGGTTGTAGCTTAAACTGATTAATTTTGGCTATCCCTAAGGATCCCCATAGAATTTCCGGGATAATAATAGTTTATGTGTTGAAACATGTTGTGTGCTTCCTCCATACCAGATTTCATCCATAACCGTTCAGCTCGTTGGATGTAATAGACGCTTTTTTCACCAACTTTGGGACCCAATTTGACCCCTTAGATAAGGAATATTCGGAAAAACAGGAACAAACGTAACTTTTATTTTGTTTGAGTAGCATGTATACAAAAATTCAAGTCAATCGGTAAAGGGAATAAAAAGTTACATACAAACGAAAAGGGCCCGTTTTTCCCCTTTAGAGGTCGATTTTTCGAAATTCCGTTCTTAGTGCTCCATTACGTAGTCCAATGTATCTTTGTTCCAAATTTCATGTTCGTATCTTTAGCGGTTTGGGCTGTAGGCTGTCTGTCAGTCAGTCACTCAGCGAAGCCTTTTATATAATAGATGAATGTTCTTACAAATAAATATAATAGTTCCAATAGTGGACTCATAACGGGCGCGCAATATCATAAGATGTTGTATCTTAGCTAGAAATAAGTAGGCACTTAGGTATCAATTACACAAATGAAATACAATGTCAAATGTCACAAATAAAGTACAAATTATTTAAAATATTAAAAATGTCAAAAAACGAGTATAAACAACCTACTTAAATGTCAAATACTACAATCCAATTGCAAAATCACAAAATATTAAAAATGTCAAAAATAATGTCGAGCAAAATTATAGTTATAGGAGTACAGACACTTTCGTTCAACTAGGTCATATTGTCTGTACCTATACCGTTAGTAGAACTTTGAAATCTCGTACTAGATAGGAATGCAGTGCTTCATTCAAGTCCTAATATAGCTAACATGTTTCTTGTGCCGTGGACAGGATATTGACTTCCTAAGCTGTGCTTTATACACATTATCAGGCGTTCTATGACATCGATAAAGAGTTTTTGACGCTAAAAGTAACTACTTAAAATTGTACTTATCAGTATCCTATTTTTTGTTTTTTAATGACATTCTATTTTATTTTATTATTATTTTTGTTTTTTAAATTAATTGTTATTTTTAATATTAACTTGTGCTTGACTTATTACTATTGATTATTTAATTTATTGTTGTACCGTTGTACCTATCACTGTTATTGACATTTGAATACTTATGACATTTGTTTTTTGAAATTATTGGAATTGTCCTATTGAACTCGATCTGTGACGTATACTGTTGTATGAATAAAGGAATATGAATATGAATATACGCTGTCTGATTGATTGTTTCTTAATTTAGATCTAATATTACAATAATTATTTTTCGCAAAAAATGGCAAAAGTGACTTCCATTGTGTACAAAATTCGAATAGTTCGCTCGAATTGATGTATACATTCTTTACATTACTGTTGATTTTTCAAAAACGGCTCAGGTGATTTCGATAAAATTTTAATGGACCATCCCAATGGACGTAGGCCTACCCATGAAGAGTGAATGGGCCATATACACCACGCTGACCCAGTGCAAGTTAGTGGATTACTATTACTCTAATATTATCAATGCTTTTTAGGGTTCCGTACCCAAAGGGAAAAACGGGACCCTATTACTAAGACTTCGATGTCCGTCTGTCCGTCTGTCACCGGGCTGTATCTCATGAACCATGATAGCCAGGCAGCTGAAATTTTCACAGATGATGTATTTCTGTTGCCGCTATAACAACAAATACTAAAAAGAAAAGAAAATAAATCTCTATATTAATAATGGTAACAGGTAGATGCTTGAAATGTTCACAGAATATTTAGTTTTATATTCACTTCAATAATAAATAATAAAATTAAAATAAAATAAATATTTAAGGGCGGCTCCCATACATTACGGAACCCTCCGTGCGCGAGTCCGACTCGTACTTGGCCGATTATTTAACAAGCTCAGAAAATAAGTCAGTTCAAATCGTCTTCCTCTTGGAACATAGAAGGGGAAAAGAGTATAATCAGTAGAACAAAATATAGAACAGGAAGGGTTAAATAACAGCATGTTTAGACTAATTATATTTAGCAGCTGTGGCATTAATAGGCCTGCAGTATGCACAAAGCATTGCTTATAGCGATTACTGTAGACCGGAGTTAACCCACTTTTGAATGGAACCAATGCGAAATTGTTCGCATGCATTTAATTAGCTACATGAATCATAACGTTCATAACCAGTTTCAGTGATAAAGCGAGAGTGAGGCACTAGTTTTGAATACTTACTAGCTTATTACTTCAGAATGCTGATAGTACTAACAAATGTACTGTAAGAACTTGATAGATCAAGTAGAGTTTGTGCAAAAAGAGAAGCATCGTAGGTGAGGTCGCCCGTGTTTTACTAATTTTGTTACGTTGACAACACTCCTCTTTCATTGCTAGTATAACTAAAAGTATTTGATACTTGGTAGACAGCATTTCAGTTTTTATCAGTACTCGCGTCTACCAAGTATAGTCGGTACCTTGGCTGCTGATTAAAATCTTATTGTTAGTTCACCGTAACGCCACGACGATTCTCTTTTTGCACAAACTCTACCAACCTATTTATAGTATTTTACTAGTACAAAGTAGATCGTAATGACCATTGTAAGCGTCTAAAAGTTTCAGGATAAAGGAAAAGGCCAACCTATCCACCTCGCTGACCCAGCGCGGGTTGGTGGATTCACATACGCCATTGGATTTCTTCTACAGGCTTACGCACGCAGGTTGCCTCGTCATGTTTTACTTCGCCGAAACGCAAGTGATGTGTACCGGTTTGAATTCACGCCTTACGCTTGTAAGGCTGTTCTCCTACTAAGCCACCACGGCTTAGTTAGCTATTGAGGTATAGAGTTAGGGCCGTATTTTGTAGGCGTTCTGACGTTCGGTTTCGCTTTTTCTCTTGCTCGCGCCAGTTACTCAGAAGCCGAACTCTGTTAGTAGATACAATATTTTTAAGGGTTCCGTACCCAAAGGGTAAAAACAGGATCCTAATACTAAGGCTCGGTTGTCCGTTTGTCTGTCTGTCACCAAGCTGTATATCTCATGAACCGTGATAGCTAAATAGTTGAAATTTTCAGAGGATTTCATGCGGTACGGAACTCTTTGTGCGCGAGCCCGACTCGCACTTGACCGATTATTTAATGATGGAGATACTATGACTAACAAAGTATAATTATGTAGGTACTTGCTAAAATATGCATTGTCTCAAAACAAAATTTCGAAAATCTAACAATTTTTCTGTCATAGCTTCACTTTCGCCTGTTCCAGATTCCGCGTATTGTCTTGTCAGAATTCTCACAACCTTTGCGGTACTTGTTACTTTAATTAAGACTTTATTTTATTAGCAATAAAGTTGGAATTAAAGGGGAGCCGTGAGAAGTTCTCGGTCATGTCTGGTTGCGTAGTTGCATTCTTTGTCTATCAAGAGCATTGTTCAGTAGGACGTAGTTCAAGACTACTGTTTATAAAATGTCTAATAAGAATTTTCCTCATATAAGTACTTAAGATTAAAGACTAAACTAAATTAATATAATCCGTAGGTAGCGAAAGTTCCTGATGCGGAATCTAACAACGGAATGGATTTTAGTGGATTGATTGATTTGTTTGTTGTTTTCTTCTAGGAATAAGACGTTAAGGGTCAAATAGTCAACGGCTCATACCATATAAAATAATCGGCCAAGTACGAGTCGGACTCGCGCTCGGAGGGTTCCGTACTGTATGAGAGCCCCCCTTAATTTTTTTTTAAATTTTACTATTGAAGGGAATATAAAACTAAATATTCTGTGAAAATTTTAAGTATCTACCTGGTACCATTATTAATACAGAGCGAAAAACATCTAAAAATTCAGGTTTGTTGTATGGGAGCCCCCCTTAAATGTTTATTTTATTTTGTTTTTAGTAGTTATTTGTTGTTATAGCGGCAACTGAAATACATCATCTGTGAAAATTTCAGCTGCCTAGCTATCATGGTTCATGAGATACAGCCCGGTGACAGACGGACAGACAGACAGACGGACAGACAGACAGACGGCCAGACGGACATCGAAGTCTTAGTAATAGGGTTCCGTTTTTCCCTTTGGGTACGGAACCCTAAAAATCAAGACAGAATGTCGTGAACAGACAAGTGAGGCCGGTTTTTATACATATGGTGAGTGCGTCGGTGTTGCGCCGCCATAGTTAGACTGACGAGCCAAGGCGTAGTTTCGTTGTACGTGTTTGTGTGTGTAATTGTACATGGCGAGGCGTAGTTTTGCCGGCTTCAATCGTTTGTTTCTCAATACTCTGTTTTGATTTTTTTTATTTGGTCTGAGGTCAACGGCACAAACTATGAGCGTATATCTATTATATAAAAGGCTTCGCTGAGTGACTGACTGACAGACAGCCTACAGCCCAAACCGCTAAAGATACGAACATGAAATTTGGAACAAAGATACATTGGACTACGTAATGGAGCACTAAGAACGGAATTTCGAAAAATCGACCTCTAAAGGGGAAAAACGGGCCCTTTTCGTTTGTATGTAACTTTTTATTCCCTTTACCGATTGACTTGAATTTTTGTATACATGCTACTCAAACAAAATAAAAGTTACGTTTGTTCCTGTTTTTCCGAATATTCCTTATCTAAGGGGTCAAATTGGGTCCCAAAGTTGGTGAAAAAAGCGTCTATTACATCCAACGAGCTGAACGGTTATGGATGAAATCTGGTATGGAGGAAGCACACAACATGTTTCAACACATAAACTATTATTATCCCGGAAATTCTATGGGGATCCTTAGGGATAGCCAAAATTAATCAGTTTAAGCTACAACCCAATCCACTAAAGATAGAGACTTGAAATTTCGAACATATGTACGATGTACAACGTAATGAAGCACAAAGGACGAAAATTTCGAAAAATCGACCTCTAACGGGGTAAAACGGGCCCTTTTTGTTTGCATTTAATTTTTTATTACCTTTACCGATTGACCTAAAACTTTGTATTTATGCTTTACAAATAAAATAAAAGGTACGCTTCTTCCTGTTTTTCCGAATTTTCCTTATCTAACGGGTCAGATAAGTTCCCAAAGTTGGTGAAAAAAGCATCAATAATTACATCAGACGAGCTGAACGGTTATAAATGAAATCTGGTAGGTATGTAGAAAGCACACAACATGTTTCAATACAGTAACTATTTTATCCCGGAAAATCTATAGGGTTTCTTAGCAATAGCCAAAATAATCAATTATAAAGCTAAGATAAAAGGGGTAAATGAATTCTAACGAAATTTGGTACGACGCTTGACAATAACACAAATTACCACTTGGGGTACTGCTATCCCGGAAAATTTCAGTGGGTCCTTCAGGATATCAATTTTCTAAAAAAGTACTAAATGACTGTTCGAAAACCGATGCAATATTGTTTGAAAATAGCTCACCCTTTTAACTAACATATGACTATTAACGTCCTGGGAAAAGTACCGGATTCCTTGTCTAACGCTAGACCAAACATCCTATATAAGCGTGAAAAATAACTATATCGCGTTTTTTTTTAAACGTAGTGAAATATCTAGAATTAAATTGAGATAATTTAGATCCTTCAATGGGGGCAAAATGGGCCCCTAATAGTTTATGAACGATTTTATTTTGTGAGCCAATAGACTTGAACTTAGGGTACATACGGATCAATAACTACTTACTTTACTATGGGAACTACCCTGAAAAAGCGAAAATTACCTATTCTTTACATTTTGTCGCGGGTCGATGAATTGTTTGTGTTGAACAGCTAATTTTATTTACGTGATTTCTGGGTTGGTACCATAGTAAAAGTTAGTCAAATGATGAGTATAATGGAATCCTAGAACATGTCTGTCGTCTAGATGTAGGTGCGCTATGTATTTTTCAAATAAAACCTTACCTTCTTGTGTGCTACTTTTTCGTCTGTTTGTCTGTGTTTGTTGGTCAGAGAATGACTGAAAGTCCTACAAGTGTCTCGATCACTTTTGACCGCGTAAACGGTTTTGGGCGAGATTGTCATTGGGTTCAGAATAATCGAAATTAAATTTCTAATGACTTAATGAAACATGATGAATACCTGTACTGGCCTTTTTTAGGGTTCCGTACCCAAAGGGTAAAAACGGGACCCTATTACTAAGACTTCGATGTCCGTCTGTCTGTCTGTCACCGGGCTGTATCTATGAGATATATATATAAATATATAGCCGTGATAGTTGGGCAGCTGAAATTTTCTCAAATGATGTATTTCTGTTGTCGCTATAACAAAAAATACTAAAAATAGAATAAAATAAATATTTAAGGGACATACAACAAACGTGATTTTTAGGAGTTTTTTGCTCGCTATTAATAACGGCAAGAGAAATGGGCTCCCATACGGTAAGGAACCCTTCGTGCGCGAGTCCGACTCGCACTTGGCCGATTTTCAATAGTCCACCACTGAACGTAGGCCTACCCACGAAGGGTGATTAAGCCATATCCATCACGCTGGCCGAGCGCGGGTTGCTGAGTTCACATACGACATCGATTTTTCTCTAAGGACGTGCCTTGCAAGTAATACGACAACGTGGGCTAAACCAAGAGCTATTATTTTAATCCAAAAAAGTACTAAGACAACGCGGGCCAAACTGTGGGAAATTACCATTTAAAGTAAGTAGGTACTAAGAAAATGCGGACCAAACCGCGCGCCATTATCATTTTGAGCAAATACTATAACGACGCGGGCCAGACCATGGGCTATTATCATTGCAAGCAATACGGCAGGCTATTGTAATTTTAAGCAAGTACTTAGACAACGCGAGCCAAGCTACGTACTATAAATTACCATATTAAGCAAGTACTAAGAATGCGCAGGCCAAACCGCGACCTATTATCATTCTAGCTAAACACTAGGACAATTAAGGCCAAACTGTAAGCAATGCCTATTACTTGAAAAGATAATGCCTACTAAGCATTATCTTTTCAAGTAATACGTTATACGACAATGCAGGCGAAACCACGAACTATTAATATTTTAAGCAAGTGCCAAGGCAACGCGGGCCAAACTGTGGCTTATTATCATTTTAAGCAGTTACTCAAACAAAGCGGCCAGACCTTGGGCTATTATCATTGCAAGTAATACGACAACGCGTGCCACACGGTAGGCTATTATAATTTTGAGGAAGTATTAAGACAACGCAGGCTAAACTGCGTGCTATAAATTACCATCTTAAGCGAGTACTAAGAATACGCAGGTCAAACCGCGACCTATTATCATTTTAGCCAAATACTAAGACAATTCAGGCCAATCTATCGGCATTATCCTTGCAAGTAATACGTTATACGATAATGCTTTGTTAAACCACGACCTATTATTATTTTAAACAAGTGCCAAGACAACGCAGGCCAACCGGCAGCCTTTTATAATTTTAGGCAAGTACTAAGACAAACGCGGGTCAAACCACGGGCTATTTTCATAAGCAAGTACCTGTCTACTAAGACAACGCGGGCGAAGCCGCGGGTTTTAAGCTAGTAGAGTATAGATAGTTAGCTAATAACTTCAAAAGTATAGTAAAAAAGTAAATCTCACAATGTAATTTTTTCTCAAGTCAAGGTATGAAATCAGCGTAACTTATATAAGACCGTAGAACTCGTTGTTCCGACTCATAGGAAAGCCAACAATTTTCTATTAATAGACATTACATTTAATTAAATGTGCCATTATTAATATGTACTTTTGTTTTAAAATCGTAGCGTGTAACGCCAGTCCCGAGTTGGTTCCAATTTAAGTAATTATAGCAGGGCCTTGAAATGGACGTTACATTTGTTATAGGTCAAATGTTTTGTTGGCTTTGAAAGGTCTAAGTGAACTGGACTTAGTAAGTAGAATATTTTAACCCTTCACTCCCCCTTTTGATGTTCTTTACATTTTTTCTCTCTGGTTGTTTTTTACGGTGCGAATAACTCAGCGCTTGACCACCAACTCGCCTGATGGTAAGCGAAGTTTAAAATGAAACACCCAGACTTAAACGATAACTATTTGACTTAAAATAGTAATAGATATCTCTCCTGAAACAAGAAAAGTGGCAGATTGTGCCATTTCTTGACAGTATGGATTAAAAACATTGAGTCGAACCGCTTCTAGTAATTACATCAGAACCTTATAGCGGCCATAGCGTTGTTTGACTAGGTGTTTGTCAGCAATCACTGAAGATAACAAGGAGCATGATAACCATACTCCTTGGACAACCTTTTGCTCCTTGGAAGATAAGCAACGGCCGGCACGGTCAGTCTTCGGATGCACCCGCGGGAGATATTTAGATCTAAGTTCGAGGCTCGGATGACATGTTAAATTGTACGTCCAGTTTGTTTTAACCGTTTAGCCATGTTAGAGGCCTTTAGGCAGCTTCAAAACTCACCAGGCACGGCCTATACGAGATTACTTTAGAAGAACCTTAAAATAAGTCTTTGTTATAGGTCAAATGCCCACAGTAGTGATGGTGAGAGGACCTAGTGAGTAAATGGAGCAAAATGTCAGCCCTTCACTTGTCTCCCTTGTTGTTACAAAACTACTGTATTTGAGTCGGGTACGGATTGTTACGAGATGGGTTCTTGGATAATCAGTTAAAACGCCGATTGTTCACTTTGCACTTTATTGCACAAAATCACAGTACACACGACACAACTGGTTCGCACAACTCTTCACACTGGCACTGATATTCACACAACTAGTCACTTCGCAATCACTGGTACCGCACTTGAACACGAGATGTTTTCGCTCCGGTATAAAACGCGATAACTGCCCGAACGAAAACCATCGCCCTATTTATATCGGAACAAGGGTTCTCTAGAAATCTGTAGAATATTCGGTGCCATTGTGACTGACAAAGTAAACAAGTGTAAAGTTCGAGAAACCCTATTGTTCTTAATTATTACGAAAACACCACAAAAAATCTAACAAACAACAAACAATAGACGCGACACAAAGGCCGGTGCCGCCTGAGTCATAAAACCATAAATCTTTAGATGTAAACAACTCGCCGCCCGTAATTTACCGCGCGCGGCGCGGTTTACTGCATAACACTACCTCCTCCCAAGACATGCTCGTCCCGAGCATCGTTGCACCCGTGATATCGCGCCAATCGATCCACGTGAACTATCTTGGGGGCACCTCGATGTCCTTTCTGTATGCGGAACGTCACGTCGTTGATCTTGGTCACCACTCGGTACGGTCCATCCCATTTGGCTTGTAGCTTTGGAGACTTCCCTTTACTGCGTATGGGGTTGTGCAGCCATACCATCGAGCCTTCCTCGAACCCAGGATTGTTAGCCTTTCTGTCGTATCGGGTCTTCATTCTTTCAGATGCTTGCTGGCCATGCTCTCTAATGTGCTCATAGATGTCGTTCATCTTGTCCCGGAGGTCACTGGCGTACTCAGTTATGGGTTGTGGAGAATCCGGTGGAATGCCAGTTATTAAGTCGGCTGGTAGCCGTAATTCCCGTCCAAAATTGGCAAAAGCGGGAGTGACATTGGTGCTTTCATGAACAGCACTTCGGTATGACAACAAAAATGGCTGGATATGCTTGTCCCAATCCCGTTGTTTGCTTCCGACTACTTTTGCCAGGTATCTCTCCAGAGTTTGGTTGAATCGCTCCACCATTCCATCTGATTGCGGGTGGTAAGACGTTGTCCTTGTTTTATGTGCACCCATTAACCGGCACGTCTCTTGAAACAGCTGAGATTCAAAATTTCTTCCTTGGTCACTGTGGATTTCCAATGGTACTCCAAATCGACAGAATACTTCATGCACCAATTTGTCTGCTATCGTCGATGCCTCTTGGTTTGGAATTGCGAAGACTTCCGGCCACTTGGTGAAGTAATCCATGACGACAAGAAAGTACTTGTTGCCACTTTCGCTCACAGGAAATGGTCCGGCTACATCCAGCGCGATTCGCTCCCATGGTGCTCCAACATTATACAGTTTTAATGCTCCTCTGCTGCGGGTATGCGGGCCTTTCACTGATGCACAGCTCGTACATTTCCGTACCCAGTCTTCTACGTCATCTCTGCAGTTGATCCAGTAAAACCTTTCTCGAATCTTCAACAGTGTCCGTTTCACCCCCAGATGTCCTCCTGAAAACCCTTCGTGGTACAGCTTCAAAACTTCAGGTACTTTTGCTCTGGGTACGACCATTTGAAGATGGCATTGGTTGCCTCGAGCGTTTTCCCATTTTCGGCAAAGAACTCCCTCTTGAAGCACCAGACTATCCCATTGCGCCCAATAGCTTTTTGTCGTGACACTCATTGAAGCAATAGCACTCCAGTCGGGCTTAGGGGCATCTGATTCCATCCATTCAAGAATCGGCTTGATGTCGGCGTCTTCTTCTTGTGCAACCTGAAGGGTTTCTTTCCATTCATCGCCGATGTCAGCTTTGAGCATTCTGACGGGCACTGAATCTTTCGACTCATGTCTTGAGCAATGCTTGCAGTTTTTTGAGCATGGACTTCTTGACAGTGCGTCCGCGTTGCCATGAGATTTTCCACTGCGATGCTCCGTGGTGAAGTCAAACTCTTGTAGTTGCTCAATCCATCTTGCCACTTGGCCTTCGGGATCCTTAAACTGTAGTAGCCACTTAAGAGCAGCGTGGTCGGTCCTCAGATGGAATTTTCGCCCGAGCAGGTACTTGCTAAAATGTCGCAATGTCTTCACCACTGCAAGTAGCTCTTTTCTGGTCACACAGTAGTTCCTTTCCGGCTTAGACAGGGATTTGCTGAAATACGCAATCACCACTTCTTGGTCTCCTTTCCTTTGGGACAGTACTCCTCCAATGCCGGTGTTGCTGGCGTCAGTGTCCACGACGTACTCGTTCTCTGTGTCCGGGAAGCCAAGAATAGGCGTATTACAAAGTCGCTTCTTTAGCTCTTGAAAAGCTGCGTCGCAATTTTCATCCCAGAGGAAGGGTCGTTTTTCCTCTGTCAGTCTATGCAACGGCTTGGCTATGTCAGCAAAGTTCTTCACAAATCGCCTGTAGTAGGAGCATAAACCCAAGAATGCTCTAACTTCCGTCTTGTCTTTTGGCACAGGCCAATCCTTGACAGCACTGACTTTTCCTGGATCCGTCTGTACGCCAGCTTCGGAAATTACATGTCCCAGGAAATTCACTTGCCTCTTGAAGAAGGAACATTTCTTCGGACTCAGCTTGAGATTGGCTGCGCGAATCTTAGTCAATACTCGTTCCAGGTTTTGCAGATGGTCTTCGAAGGTTTTTCCCACAATTATGATGTCGTCCAAATAGACTAAGCATGCATCTCCAATCAGTCCCGCGAGCACTAACTCCATTAGTCTTTCGAACGTAGCGGGCGCGTTGCACAATCCAAACGGCATCACGTTGAATTGCCACAGGCCTTTTCCCGTCGAAAATGCGGTCTTCTCTTTATCTTTAGGATCTATTTCCACTTGCCAGTATCCGCTCTTCAAGTCCAGCGTAGTGAACCACTTCATACCTGCCAGTGTATCTAACGTGTCATCAATCCTCGGCAAAGGATAGCTGTCTTTCTTTGTTACGTCGTTGAGTCGTCGATAATCAACGCAGAACCGCATACTGCCATCCTTCTTTTTCACTAGAACCACAGGCGAGCACCACGGACTGGATGAAGGTTCTATCACACCATTGCGTGCCATGTCTTCGATCATTGACTCAACTTCTTTTTCTCGAGCCACTGGTATCCTTCTTGGCCGCTGTCGAATCGGTGACACGCTTCCTGTATTTATTGTGTGCTTCACTAATCCAGTCTTCCCGTTGACAGCATCATCGAGAGCAAATATGTCGGTGTAGCGCTGCAGCATCTTCTTTGCCATCAGAAGTTCTCTTTCGGTCAGGTCTTTACGGGAGTCTTCCAATAGCGTTGACACTGTGTAACTCCCAGCACAGTTGTTTTTCTCCTTCGGTTGTTCTTGGCATCTGCGCATCCAGTCTACTTCTTCACAAGTACCAATTGGGGTTCCTCCTTTGATGAGTTGTTCCTCGTTACTTGTGTTGAGAACACGCACCACAGCGGTATTAGTAGTCCTCACCAGAGTTCGGGCCAATAACCATGGTTGATCACCTTCCGACTGTTCTATTAGCACACATCGTCGTTGATGTCCCAACTTCGGCGGTAATCTAATTGCCACAACTGTTTCCGATCTAGGTGGAAGGATTGTTCTCTGCAGACAATAAACCTTTCCTGATATGGCGCCTTCCATGAAGATTTCTTCCCTTCCACACTTCAAGATTCCTTAGTTGACGTCAATCTCACAATGATGCTCTCGCATGAAGTCAAGACCCAGAATGCAATCGTCGACTATCTCAGCCACGATGACCTTGTGTCGAAAAGTTTTCTCACCCAGCTTTAACTCCACCAGCTTCTCTCCTCGGACGGATATGTGCTGACCGGTCGCTGTCAGAAGTTGAACTGTTTTGCAGCTTTCGAAGTTCGGAAGAAAGCGCTTAGCCAGTCGGGAACTGATGACAGTGCGAGAAGCTCCTGTATCCAATGTCAGCTTGCAAGAAGTTCCATTGATGGCACCATTGATGATCAGGCTGTTCCCATCGTGAGCTTGTGAGATCAAAATCTTTGGGGCCTTTTTAAGACCGGCCAGCACCCGCCCCTTGGTCCTGGCGCTTACTCGTTTCCCTGCTGCTGTGTGGTCTCACGGTGCGGCTGTACTTCCCGTTCCTCTAATAGTCGATCCTCTCTTGTTCGACGTGGCTTTGGGCAATTCTGCCATAAATGGCCTCTCTCGTCGCAGTTGTAGCATCTTGGGCCCAACCTTGTACGAAGTGATGCTTCCTTTACTTCCCTCATATGTTGGATATCCTTCACTGGATTTCGTACAGCCTCGACTTCTAAGGCTTGAGCCAAAGCTTCCTTCAGTGTTTTATGATGCCCGAGTTTCACTGCAGTTCTTACTTCGAAGTCTGCTATCCCGTTAGAAAATGCTTCCACTAGATGCTCGTCGTTGGGTAACGGTGCTGATTGATAAGCCTTCCGGAACAGTTTCTCCACTTCGACAGCCCACTGCTGAAGACTTTCGTTGCGACGTTGCACCCTGTTCTTTAACTGCGCTCTGTACACACGCTCCAGGTGCTCATCACCGTAGCGACTCTCCAACATTTCCATCAATTTATCGTAGGTCACTTCCTTGCCCACGGCATCAAGAATACTCAGGGCTTCGTCGCGAAGGCTCATGATGAGGGCGTTCTTGGCTTGGTCCTTGTTCCATCCATTGGTTTGAACGGCGGCGTCAAATTGAATTTTGTAGGCTGACCATGACGATGTCCCATCGAAAGGCGTCACTTTAAGCTTCTGAGAGGCTGGCGAGAAGATTGTAGGTGCAACGGTTCCGCCTCCAGACTTGATAACGTTCAAGGTCCTCCTCACATCGGCGATTTGAGTTTCCGCTTCGACAATACGGGATTCGTGCTCCTTTACGCTGGTATCAAGCTGCTTGACCGTGTCCTTGACCTCTTTTATCTCTTTGCCCAAAGTCGTCTGCAAGCTTGAAAGCAGTTCTTCTTTTTGACGAGCCTGTTCTTCTCTGTTGCGGTCCAATTTTTCTTCCAGCTGGCGAATATGGTTCTCGTTGTTGCGGGCCTGTTCTTCTCTGTTGCGGTCTAATTTGTCTTCTAGCTGACGAGTCATAGACTGCATCATTGTCATCAACGCCGCCATATCAAATGCCGCAGGAACCGCTGGTACCGTGGCAGGTGCCACAGCAGGTACTTCCGAGTGCCTGGAGTCGTCGTTGGTTGCCTCGGACTCGCTGGCTTCCCTTAACAGCGAATCGTTTCCGAAGCGTCGTTGGTCGACCTCCTCCCGGCGGCGCTCCTGCTCCTCTTGTCGGCGCGCTTCCTCCTGTCGTTGCTGACTCCGTGTGCGCGGCGTCTCTTCGTCGTATGGTGTTACCGGCATTTTCAATTATCCCACTTCTGACACCAAATGTTACGAGATGGGTTCTTGGATAATCAGTTAAAACGCCGATTGTTCACTTTGCACTTTATTGCACAAAATCACAGTACACACGACACAACTGGTTCGCACAACTCTTCACACTGGCACTGATATTCACACAACTAGTCACTTCGCAATCACTGGTACCGCACTTGAACACGAGATGTTTTCGCTCCGGTATAAAACGCGATAACTGCCCGAACGAAAACCATCGCCCTATTTATATCGGAACAAGGGTTCTCTAGAAATCTGTAGAATATTCGGTGCCATTGTGACTGACAAAGTAAACAAGTGTAAAGTTCGAGAAACCCTATTGTTCTTAATTATTACGAAAACACCACAAAAAATCTAACAAACAACAAACAATAGACGCGACACAAAGGCCGGTGCCGCCTGAGTCATAAAACCATAAATCTTTAGATGTAAACAACTCGCCGCCCGTAATTTACCGCGCGCGGCGCGGTTTACTGCATAACAGGATTAAGGAGCGAATTTAACGGTCATGATAATTATGGTAATAAAATAGCCTTTTGGGAATTGATATCAAAGTAATAAAGCAAATACAGACCGGATAGCTAGCCCTGGTATCGGTTTTTTAAGCCGCCTTTGACATGAATACATCGAGAAACACAATTTAACATCATCCGAGTCAGTTGTAAATGACATCAGTCATCATCCATCCGAAGACTAATCATACTGAACGTTGCTTAACTTCGGTGATTGCTAAAAAATAGCTAGTCATACTACGCTATGAGCACTACTAATACTATCAAAGTAATATTGATACCAAAACAAAGATGCAATAAAACATCAATCTTACTTATCTGTCTACCTTATCAGCTTTAATCCACCCGTGCAATGGGCCTCTTGACCACGCCATTCTTTCAGATCTCGTGCCAACCTCATCCGTTGCTTTTCTGCATGTTTTTATAATTTCATTTTCTTCATTTAATCTTATCATCTAATTTCTCCGTCTTTAAACCATCCACCCCGCGGAAAATACTATTTTTCTCTTGTATAATAAGCCAAGTACCTACTTGTGATAATTAATTAGATCTAATTTATTTTCAATTTTTTACTGCTACATGTTTATGAAACTATTGATTGTAGGATAAGGTACCATCTCTAGTAGATGAATTCGGAAATAATAGTGAGTAATAAAACTTTAGAAATATCACCTTCCGTCATGAATGTCTCCTGAAGCTCGACTAAACTGTCAAATTAAAATTACGAGTACTTTTTTAGTACTTAACCCCTTATTCCGTCCCTGATCGAAACAATTCATACCTTACGTTCTTACTATAATTGCTTTGGCATTTAAAGTAGAGTTACTAACAAATTGCTAGAATGTGTAATGCTAAAGGTATTTTATTGCTGTTCAGAATGTAGATCAGTTTTATCAAGGATCGATAAAATGTTTCATGTACTATCTGCTGGTCAATGATATCTTTTTGGATATTTTCTTTCTTACAAAACATGCATATCGAAATATTTGAGTATGTACTTATGCTTTTGGAATTCCTTCATGAGTAATTCGTTTTTGTTTTGACTCTTTGTTATTTACACATGCTATTTTAAAACATCCATTGTCAGCGTGGATAGTGATTGAACGATCTTTATATACCTATAGCTTAATAATTAACTATAATTTTTATATTATTATATAATTATGTATTGAACAAAAAAAAAACCATGACATTTTCATTTATTCTTTCTGACATTTTTTAATTTTGTATTCAATTGTAAAGTAGATAGCTATTATTTTAATCATTGTTTAAATTCGTTGCTACGTATTATGTATTGTGAAATGACGAGATATATTTTGCGGTACTTTATATTATTGTACAAACTGTTGTATATATAATTTTAGTATTAAGCTCAATACATCAATAAACGATTCTAATTCTAATTCTATAGGTTATAACATTATTTATTGGAATAAAGGTGTAAATACCACCTTTGTTACATCGGCAATCAAATAAAAAAATAGCAGCATAGTCCGGATGATGCCACAATACCAGAATAATAATAATATTTAGTAATAATATTTATTTCCAATTAATTAAATTACATGTACATGTTCTGCAGCACCTACACTAAGTAATACTTGTGTCGTAGGTGACTGCATTCCCTTCAAAGTATCGTTTCATCAACAAAAATTACATTTACATTCAATCTTATTAATAAGTTAAAGTACACTTATAAATATTTTATGTTATATAAAATACAGTAAATATACTTAATATAAAAATGCTAACATGAAATAGAAAAATAGAATTGTACAGAATAATTATGTGATTAAATAATAAGGTAATTATCGCATTAAAAATAAATAGATATATCTTTTGTTTATTTAGTTATTGTAAATTTTCAGTTTCATCATAACCTAAGTTACATAGCCAGTTGTAGACAGCTAGTTTAGCCTCTCTGTCGTTGAGTTCTGGTAAATTGCAAATGACTCGACTAGCATTATTATACAGGTAAGGACCTAAAAAAGATTGATCATGTTGAGCTGATGTTGTTCTAGAATAAGGTATTTTGAAAACTTTGTCTTTCCGTCTTTTTGTACTGCTATTCTGTGTTTCGGGCAGTTTTGATAGCTTGTGATGAGACAATATAAATGCCGATATATGCAATTGACGTACTTGTGAGGACTCCGCATTCTTGATACAGTTCCTTGGTAGGAAAAAGAAAGGGTTTATTTAGTGCCACTTTTAATACGGCTCGCTGAGCCCGTTCCAGAACCATCATGTGTGTCTTGCATGCTCCTCCCCAAGATGTATTACAGTACCTACGTTATTATAGATCTACAAAGTGAATTATAAACATCTAGTATCAGTTTTTTATCTGCCACGTCTCGTAAATGTTTGAAAACGTAAATTAACTTTCGTACTCTCTTACTGAGTGCCAGAATATGAGGTTGCCATGTTAAGTGTCGATCAATAAGTACCCCTAAGTATTTGATATTAGAGACTTCTACTAATTTTTGACATTTGCAGTTTGTATCCATAAAATTTACGTGAATGGTTATATTGAAATTTGGAATTTTTCGTCGTGAATATGTAAAGTTAATATATTTAGTTTTCTCAACGTTTAGGGTCAGTGTGTTTGCTTGAAGCCAACGAGTCACTACCGTAAGTCCCTGTTCGGCATAAGCCCGAGCCTCATCCCAGGTCTTTCCAACAAAAATTAACGCTGTGTCATCTGCGTACGAAAAGATTTTTCCATTTATAAGCAGTTTATTACACAGATCGTTAACATAAATTAGAAAGAGACTCGGGCCTAGGACACTTCCTTGCGGAACACCGTAAATAATTTCGTTCTCTTCACTTACAGTATCTCCTATCCTAATTCGTTAATAGTACAGAAGTCCACAGAAATTCGGTTTTTCAATTTTTTAATTATATTTCTTTCTTGTCTTGCTGTAATACTTAAAAGATGCAATCAAATGTGCAACAACTATCAACCTCGCGACCAGTGGCGGACGCTTCATAAAGACAGAAAGACACTGCCTACCTTAGTTCTGATAATAGATCTAATAATATTTTATCAATAAACAAAATAACATAAAAAACTTAAATCATAAATCAGCTCCACCTATCGAGTGCCGGTGGTATCATTAAGATAAGATCGACAAGTAATTTCCCGATTCGCGCTGCACAAGCGCCACCCGCCCTTGCCACGGCAAAGACACAAACTATGGATCTCTTAATGTTTTGTATGTGTGCTCTCGTGGTAAGTCGTGGTCATGCGGATTTAATGTGTGTGCGTTCCTATAGCTACGTGGGCTTTGCTGACACACAATGACAAAAATCACGCACACAACTCCATGAAAAGACAGTGTCTTTTTGCTTGGCTAACACGAACAATTACGACTCGTACCGAACATTTCCGAAAGACAGTTTGCTATGCAATGCAAATATTTTAGGAGTTTCATTGAATTTTATACATTTAGATGACCATCATTTTTTTGTGGTATTAAATTTTCCTTTTTTACTACTAATTTCAATAGTCAATAGTCGCCATATTGTTTGATGTGCATTGTGTTTGTGACTACGCTATCAGATATTTAGGATTTTAACGTTGTTAATAGAGTGAAAAATGGATAATATTGTCTGTGAAAGTTGTTGATGGTATGTGTGTTGAGAAAATAAAATATGATGCGTTTTCAAAACTATCTTTCGGTGAAAAAAAAAAAACAAGTTATCGAGATAGGTCGTGCACCGGATTTGCACCTTCCCAACTTTTACGATTCCATATTGCAGACATTCTTACAGAAAGATAGGCGTGTTGATTTGATATACAAATAAAACAATCCTATATATAGGTAGTATTACTCACACCACCATCTTTTCACTGCTTTCATTTAAATTTTGCAAATCACACAAACATTACAAAACATCAAACAAACGCGCCGAAAGGCCACTTCGAATATCCGTAGGTAAATTGATATGTCTATAAAAGCAGTCAATCTATGGACATTTGAGCTGGCATTTGGCAATTACATTATTATCAATCGACAAGACGACGAACCAAAACCAACGTGTTTTTGGTGAGCAAAATTTTCTGCCTACCCTGTCTTAAAACTGTGTGCACGCCACTGCTCGCGACCTATTCTATTCTTGTATTTAGCTCGTTATATAGAAGACACTAAGTTTTGTTACCAGTAGTGTCTACCAAGAGGTAAAACTCACTCTACAATTAAAGAATATACCAAACCGTGCACTATGGATAGATTCAAACCACAGTCAATAGTGCATACAGTAGGAATTACGCAGAGAGTACTTAAAAAATACATAGACGAATACCTACGTGAATACCGAGTTATATACGTCGGTTTTGTAAACCTACAGCTCGTGTAAAGTGCTGGGCTGTCAGATGGAAAATTTAAAAGCATAGGAAAAAGGATTGTCTGATTTCCATTGACTGATCCTAAGATATTTTGTTTGATTAATTAAATTACAAATACAAATACAAAATAATTTATTACCACAACAAATATACCTTAGTTACAATTACCAGGGGGCCTCAAACTCGTGTATCTTGAGGTCCGGTGTAGAATTGAGCAAATGGACTTTGTTGCGCGCGCTTATCAGGAAATATTTGAAATTAATTACAAAAACACTGAACAATTGCGACCATCAGTAGCAAATTTTTACGTCCTAAAGTCTGGTAATTCTAAAAATCCTAAGAGTGGTCAGGCAGTATCAGGCAGTATGTGGTCAAACGCAAACCTATTAAGAATTAAAAAAAAAAAAATTCACAAACTGCACATTTATCTGTAAATAATAATAACTCTGTGACAAACTGGGACTCGGGACAATGTCTAATATAAATGGTTGTTCTTATTTGTCTCGTGTGACAACAAGTGTCAATGTGGGATAATTTATGCAGTTGATTGACACTCACGAACTACCGCTTACCGCTTGGGCATAAGTCGGCAAAAAAAATACCAACGGTATTGAAGTACTGTACAGTTTTTCAACTGTACAACCTCCACGTCACCCGCAGACGGGCAGACTCATCAAATAATTGAATTCAATAGAAACTAGAGTATTCTTTCGCGTGATAGTCACGAATTCTACTTTCGATTTTGTTCGGCAGTTTCGATGCTCTTTTCTCGATAGTTCATTGCTATACAGCTAGAAACGGTCTAACTGTGATTTGATTTGCGATTTTTAGTAAAAGAAAACGGGTAAATGCGAATGTTTGTGAACATGCACTTGGCATCATCTTATTATTCATCTTTAACTAGGGTTAGTTAACCCTAGTTAATAAGATGATACCAATGATAAGATGAAACAATGAATTTCATACTTATAATTTAAATTTCTCCATGTTACGAAGTAAACAAACTTAGTGACAGCAAACCTTCGAATAGTATGAAAGACAAAATCTTGTTTAATTTTATTATCTACTAGCAACCCGCCCTGGCTTTGCACAGGTGCATTATACATTTTTTTTTTATTTACAACATTAATAGGTGGGCATTTACAGGTCGGCCCCAATGCGCCCGCATACATATAAACCTTCCTCTTGAATCACTCTATCTATAAAAATACGTTGCGTAGTTTTAATGTTAGTATAAGCATACATACCTAGGGACAGAGAGACAGCGGGAAGTGACTTTGTTTTATACTATGTAGTGATGGAAAAAAATAATTTAAACCTTAAAAGCATATATAGCTGGTATAGAAAACAATGAAAAATACATATTTATATGTTTTTGTTTTAAAAAAGAACTGTACGACATCATTTTCCGGTTGTGCCAAAACAAACGGTTTTTACTCAACCATAAAAATACACGAATGAAATACCCAATTAAAAGTTATTCAAGAACGAACTCTTTCCTTTAGCGGTACCTTTTCAGTTCATCCAATATTACACTGTAAATCTTATCATACAAAGACTAATATGGGACCAACCTATAGTTTACTACCCTCGGATATTATAAAACCACAGCGTATTTTGCACATTTCGCGGATTTCATTTTCCAATGATGTCATTTGACATTGAGAAAGATCATTTTGTGCTGTCCGTTCACATTTGTATTAGTCATTCTCAAATGAGATGTATCGTTAATATGTAAATAAAATCTGTTTTGTTTGCTAGAAACAAGGCGTGTCCACTTTTATGCATGTATTTTGGTTAAAAATTCGGTGTCGAAACTTAACAGTGGTCATCTACATTTTTTATTTTAGTTATACATAATTATTTTTCGCAAAAAATGGCGAAACCGCCTTCCATCGTGTACAAAATTGAATATTTCGCTAGAATTGTTTACATTATTGTCGTTATTTTCAAAACCGGCTCAGCCGATTTCTGTAAAATTTAAATGGGACCACCTCGGGAGTATACCCTTTCGAACTAAAAAAGAATTTTTCGATTCGGTTCACAATTGGAGCAATTATCGATGAACATATACAAAAAATACATACAGACGAACACAATCGTAGAACCTTCTTCTTTTTGGGAGTCAGTTGAAAATGAAGGAAGCTTGATATCTGCATCACAAATATCTAAAGAATTACACACCTAAAACATATCTTCACTCTATTGATGAAAAGGAAATTATACATTTTAATCCAAAGAAGGTCCGAGTGAGAATTTACTCCAAAGAAGATCTCAGTATTCGGTCCCAGCCAACCCTTACTGTAAAAATTCGGCTTCTGAACAGGGGTGAGATGTGAGCTCTCTGCTCCGCGTACCCCTGTTACCCACCCGGTAACATCTCCCCCCGCTCCCTTCTTACCCCGCGGGCGTTCCGCGAGTTAAATGGTTTGCCTATAAATCTGTGCAAAACCCTGCATGGTGCAGAATAGAGCTTGTCACTTGAGATATCAAGATTTAATGTCATTACGCTGAAAACATTAAAACGATTCTAACATAAGACAGGATATCGGAAACGGGTTGCGTTAAGCTTTACATTGAGAATAAAAAAGTTACTGTACATAAGGCATTTAAGGTCATTTCGCGGCTGACTAACAGATGATGTCATGGTGACTCATAAAAGATCCGCGATTGAGGGTGAACTGTTATACCCAGACTGCACCAAAACGGACTTGCGACGAGCCTTTCAGTAGCTCAAGCACGAACTCCTTGCGAAAAAATACTCGTATCGTTATCGAGAAAGAAATGTATGAAAAATGAACAGCGCCCCTATCGTACGGAAAAGAAACTAAATTTCGAAGCATGAACTACTCGTAAATAAATAAACTTTCGTATCGGTAACGTATCGAGTTGCTGTTCTTTATGGTCTGTGAAGCAGGCATAAAGTGCGAAAAACTAATGACCGATGGGATTGATAAGTTTTCAAGTGAAGACTACGTACAGACAAGAGCTGCGTAACATGCCCTGCTATCTGGCTGGCATTTCAACCTGCCAACCTTTCGATGACTATGTCCTATTACTTCTATTACTATGTATTTTTTTAATGAGTTGTTGTATTAATGTTTTTATTTATTGCAATTGACATATGAAATTCTGTACCAGCCTTTTTTTAATAGTCCACTGCAGGCCTATGTGGCCTACCCACGAAGGGTGATGATGTGAAATTGATTTAATTTAATTCTTTTCTAATCGTAATATTTTTATGAAAAAAATGAATATGAATATATCGATCCCTTAATTTCTGATTCGATCTTGCTGAGAGGCTCCAATTATAGCCTTCCACCATTTGCCGAGCATTTTGTTCTCGCCAGCAAATATAGCATTTCTGCAGTAAGTGGCGAGTATCACAAGGATCGCAACGTTCCGCTTTAGTGGAGCTTAGGCCTTAAGCCCATCTTATGCCGCACCTTTGGTGAAAAGCTCCATGTTTGCTAACTTTAGTGTTTTCGAAATTGGAATGTCTGTTTTTGTAAAAACCTGGTTAAGACAAAAACGGTCGGCATCATAAGCAAGTATGACTAACTCTATGGCTATTTAAATCCAAGATTTGTCAATAAGCTTTGTAGGTTGAGGTCTAGGAACGGCAAATATACGAATTATAAATCCTTATACAAACTTATAAAAGTGTGTTTGTTGGTTTCTTAGTTTTTTTTTTTTTTTTTTTCAAAAATTCAAAAATTATTTATTGTCACAGGATACAAATTATGCAATGGTTACAGAGTCACTATTCTCCAAACTGGGTACAATAAAGCACCCGTTTGCTTGTTACTCTTTCACAGAGTAGAGGAGATACGAACCCATTAGATTTTTTGGATCGATATAGTTTACACTTACAGATCAGCGAATGTCATTTCTATTTTTTGCCGTGATAATATTTTATATATCGATGAACGCCAGCTGCACGCACGAAAAACATGACTCATTGTCACGTTTCGCCTCAGCCGCGCGGACAAGCGAGAGCGCGGAACAAACGATAGAGAGGCATGATCGTCCGTAAATCGACTTTACAGATAACCAATTTTTTTTCATAGTTTACTAAACTACCGACCTAATTACTAATTAACAGTACGCACAAATGACTAATGAACATCGGCGTCTGGAAAGAGATAATCAGCTCATTTCGGTGTCGTATAGCATTGTCTCTGTTTAACGTCCCAAGACCCATCAAACGTTAACATTATTTATGTGATGAACATAGGTGTTTGCTCTGTGTCTGGGTGTTATTTAGTTACTATCTATATAAGTATGTATTTAAAAATATGTATAAGTAGTATATCAGTCTCTGGCAGCCATATCACAAGCTTTGCTTAGTTTGGGGTCAGAGACCGTGCGTAAGATGTCCTCAAATATTTATTTATTTCTTATTTATTATTTGTTGCTGTCCAGTCCTGTTCGTGAGACAGAGACAACGCTCTACAAAGCCGTAACCGCTGGATTATTTCTTCCTAAGTCTTAAGGTGGATGTCTCTTCTTTATTCGCTATTACTACATACTCGAATGTATAGAAATGTAATAGGTACCTATTACATTTCTATACATAGCAAAATATAATCGTGATGTACGCAAACACATAGATAACATATATCAACAATCGTGAACGACGTATTACCACAGATAAAGTGAACAAGCTATGAAAACTCCATATATAAATGTTTACATCATTATGACTCAGTTTTATAAAAAACAAAACGGAAACATATAAAGCTTGGATATTACTATAAGATGTTTAAGAGATTGCGTTTTTTTGTGAAAAAGCAGACAAACAACACTTGGGGGTGATTTTTACTATATTAAAAAGAGGGTTGTGTTTTAATGAGGGTAGAAACCGGAAGTCTCCACATGTGTTCCGGTTTAGATAAAAGACGTCACTGACACTCTTCTAGAGAAATTGGTAGTATTGTATTGTACTGCTGTTTTTAATTAAGGGGTCTTAGATTCAATTAAAATTAATGCCCGATCAGCGGGGCACTACCGTGCCCCACATTCAGGGGTGGTCTGTGTTGGTGTAAACTAAACGATGAAAAGAAAAAAAAAGGTCTTGTTACTAATGTCACTTGTCAAAATCTCTCTCGACTTTTCTTTCTTGCTTGTAATACGTATTTTTATCAGCCAAAAATAAATCCGTGATTATAACAATTATTTCCTTTTATTTTTGGCCTATAGCCATCAGGTTATGGGCCCAGTTACTGAATTAACTAATTTGCCGCTTATATTTTCATAATTGTTGGGCGGGATCGCCATCAACTCTGCGTCTCCGTCATCGTGTCAGCAACATTCAGCGGCGACAACGACTCCGTCACATTACGTATAACACAGAATACAGTATCTTCATCGTATCAATGGAGGCAAGTTCACGCACCAGTGGATTAGTCCCTGTGGAGAAACTTAAGGGAATAGCAGACTTTCATGCTTGGAAGTTTGCTATGAAGATGGTGCTTATTCACGAAGATTTGTACGAACACATAGAAAAAGAAAGCAAAGTCGACGACAAAAACAACCTGAAAGCCTTGGCAAAGATATGCCTATCTATACATCCTTGCGTTTACAGTCACGTCAGAAATGCAAAGACGGCGTATGAGGCATGGATGCATTGCTTTCGAAGATAGAGGGTTATGCCGACGATTGAGCTTGTTAAGAAGTTTATTCGGTGTCAAGTTGTGTGATATGAGCATGAATATGGATGCATACTTGGCACGAATCACAGAAATCAATCAACAATTAAGTGATATTGATTCTGGCTTAGAAGATGATTTTGTAGCTGTCATTATGTTAAGTGGATTACCAACAGATTATGATCCGTTGATCATGACATTAGAAAACAATAATACCACTCTTTCAAGCGAAATAGTAAAAAGCAAGCTACTTCAAGAAGGTCAGAGGCGGAGTGAGTCAATATCTGAATCAGTTACAGCTCTTGCAACTAGAAAGATCTTCAAGTGTTACAAATGCCAGAAGCCCGGCCACCTGATGAGAAATTGTCCCGATAACAAGAAGCCGCTAACCGAAGATAAAGCTTTACTCACAGCATTTTCTATCGACATGAACAGTGACACTTGGTTTATTGATTCAGCAGCAAGTAATCATATGTGTAACAACAGAAGAGTTTTCAGCGATATAGTTGATATTAATCCAATAGCAGTAAATGTTGCAAACGGGGAAAAACTTTCAGCGGTCGGCTTAGGCAATGTAAAAATTAATTTGAAAGACTGTGTAAAGACAATAAGTGGTGTGTACTTTGTTCCTAATTTAAAGGCTAACTTGCTATCTGTTAGTGCAATGACCAAAAAGGGATTTGAAGTGCATTTTAATGCAAAATACTGTAAAGTAATAGATGGTGATAAAGTGGCAGCTACTGGTCTATTAGTAAACAATGTGTATCAACTAAACACAGCAACTCCTATGACAAGCAATGTTGCATCATCAGAGGGTCCCATGCAATCTTATGTGCCTTCAGAGGTGCACAGTACTTCACAGATATCGACTCCGGCTGAGAATGTAGCTGCAGCAGAGGTAGGATGTGCCTCAAGTGTGAATGTGTCACAAGACACATGGCACCGAAGACTGGCTCATCTAAACTCAAGAAGCATGAATTTATTGAAAGAAGGTATGGTTACTGGTATTACTTATAACTATTTAGATTATAAAACTTGTGTACCTTGTGCTGAAGGGAAACAATCGAGGACTCCTTTACCAAAACAGTCTCAAAATAGATCTACTGAGGTGCTGGGTGTGATACATAGTGATTTATGTGGGCCTATGTCTCAGGATTCTCTTGGTGGAAAAAAATATTATATAACCTTTATTGATGATTATACTCGAAAAACTTTTGTTTATTTTCTCACAGCTAAAAGTGAAGCATTTGAAAAATTTAAAATATTCAAAAATTTAGTAGAAAATCAAACTGGTAAAAGAATAAAAATTCTTCGCTCTGACAATGGTCGTGAATATGTAAATAATCAATTTCAGGATTATCTGGAGCAGAATGGCATTGTGCACCAAACAACAGTTCCGTATTCACCGGCTCAGAATGGTGTCAGCGAGAGAGCGAACAGAACAATCATGGAGAAAGCACGATGTATTCTCCAGGATGCAGGTCTGCACAAAGGATTCTGGGCAGAGGCAGTCCAGACAGCAGTTTACATCAAGAATAGATCTCCAACAAAGGCAATTATGGGCAGCACTCCTGAGGAGAAGTGGAGTGGGAAGAAGGTAGATATTGGTCACCTAAGAATCTTTGGTTGTGTGGCATATGCATTAAATTTTCATAGAAAGAAGTTAGATGCTAAAAGTAAACCTTACATATTCGTAGGATACTGTGAGAAAAGTAAAGGCTATAGACTCATTGATCCAGCTCGTCCAACTGTGTGTATGAAAGCAAGAGATGTAGTTTTCTTCGAAGATAAAACAATCTCTGATGGTTTATTGAAAAAAACTGAAAAGGCACAAGATGATAATATGTGTTTAATTAAACTGACAGGATCTGCCCTAAATAATAATTCTAATTGTGTGTCTCAAGAAGCGGGGCAATCAACGCCATTGTTAGAACTATCAGGTAATCCGGAGATTGTAGCTTTGCAAGATCAAACATTAACACGGGTTGGCTCAAATACCAGAAGGCAAGAGATGTATGTTCTTAATGACTCAACTAAGACTAAAAGTTCAACTAGTTCAGATGATGGCTCGGATGTAACATATGTTCCAGGAACATCCACACTGGCTGATCAAGATAGCAGCAGTGTTGATTTCCTGAGCGCAAATGAAGACAATGAGTCCAGTCTAATGGCATTTATGTCCGGCAGCATTGGAGAAGAACCACTGACAGTAAACGAAGCGTTGAATAGCACAGATGGTGACTTATGGCGTGAAGCTATGCAAGATGAGTATGACTCTTTTAATAATAATAAATGTTGGACCCTGACTGATCCAGAGAAGGGCAAAAAACCTGTAAAATGCAAGTGGGTTTTTAAAAGGAAGAAGGGCCTTGAAGGACAAATATTACAATACAAAGCTCGTCTGGTTGCAAAAGGATTCACCCAGAAACTAGGGATAGATTATCAAGAAACCTTTGCTCCTGTAGTTCGTTATTCAACTATTAGGATTCTATTTGCTCTCGCTGCTGAATACAATCTAGACATAGACCAATTAGATGTAAAAACAGCGTTCTTAAATGGGGATCTCCTTGAAGAAGTATATATGGAACAACCAGAAGGTTTTATGATAAAGGGGCAGGAAGAAAAAGTTTACAAGCTTAATAAATCCATCTATGGTTTGAAACAAGCAGCAAAATGCTGGTATGACAAGATAAGTAGCATTCTCACAGAAAAGATGCATTTCCAGAAGTCAGCTGTGGAACCATGTGTTTATTTCAGACACCAGCATGATGGACTCACTGTTTTAGCAATATATGTAGACGATATCTTACTAATATCATCGTCATTGGCAGATAAGACGAAGATAAAGGACCAGCTCAGACAAGAATTTGACATAAAAGATTTAGGTAATGTACATGAATTTCTAGGCATGAGGGTTTGCAGAGAAAATGAGAGAATCACAGTTGACCAGTCTGCATATATCAACAATGTATTAAGCAGATTTCGAATGGAAAATTGTAATCCAGCCAGTACACCAATGGAGACAGGTTTGAAGCTTACAAGATCTGAAAATAAATCTGAAAACTGTGAGTATAGAAACCTTATTGGCTGTCTGATGTACATCTCTATGTGTTCACGCCCAGATATCTCATTTGCCGTTAGCTTTTTAAGCCAATTTAATGAGTATTATTCTGAAGTTCATTGGAAAGCTGCAAAACGAGTCCTGAGGTATTTAAAAGGTACTGTAAATAAGTATTTAATTTTTGAAAAATCTGGTTTAGATGTCTGTGGCTATGTTGATGCTGACTGGGCAAGCTGTGAAGTTGATCGGCGATCTTACACAGGGTACATATTTAAGATAGGTGCTTCAGTTGTTTCATGGGAGAGTCGCAAGCAGAGAACTGTCGCTCTTAGCAGTACTGAATCAGAATACATGGGACTCTCTGCTGGATGTAGAGAAGCATTGTTTATAAGAACTTTCCTAAATGAATGTTTGCGTATAGATTATGTTACTACTTTATTTAATGATAATCAATCAGCTCAAAAACTTTGCATGAATTCATTGTATCATGCTCGTACCAAGCATATTGATGTGAGACATCATTTTATCAGAGAGTTAATAACCAAGAATTTGGTGAAAGTAGTTTATCTGTCAACTGATAAAATGTTGGCTGACATTCTCACAAAGCCTTTGTCAAAAGAAAAATTTGATTTAATTGTGTCTCAAATAAGTTTAAAATGATACTGTATTTTTTAGTAATTAGAGTATTTAAAGTTAAAACTACAATTAATAACTATATTTGTGTTATATTAGCCTATGTCAAAAAAAAAAGGAAAATCAGATAAGTTGTTTATTTTTGTTTACTAGAGTTTGTGTACATGTAACTAGGTACAACTTATAACTGTAATTATGTGTAATAATAACAACTATGTATATTTGGTAAGTTTGGTTTAAGGGCAGGTGTTGGCCTGTAACTATTTAAACTACATAATGAATATTTAAGTATTTTTTGGTAAGTTTAGTTTGAGGGCAGGTGTTGGTGTAAACTAAACGATGAAAAGAAAAAAAAAAAGGTCTTGTTACTAATGTCACTTGTCAAAATCTCTCTCGACTTTTCTTTCTTGCTTGTAATACGTATTTTTATCAGCCAAAAATAAATCCGTGATTATAACAATTATTTCCTTTTATTTTTGGCCTATAACCATCAGTCTGGGAAGGCATTTTATTTGTGCTATGAATTTAAATATCTGTATCTGGGTGTGGGTGTTAGGATGTCCTTGTCTTTTGTATGCTTCATGGCACAACTGATAGGTACAGGCAATTCGAGTGGTTGGTATTAGTGAGAAACATCCATCCATCCATCAGCCATAAGAGGTCCACTGCTGGACATAGGCCTCCCCTATGGATCTCCAATAAGACCGGTCGGAAGCGGCTTGCATCCAGCGCGATCCTGCGGTCTAAATGAGTTTATCCGTCCACCTTGTGGGTGGACGTCCTACGCTGCGATTGCGATAAGGGAACTGTGGAGAGGGTGGCTGCGCATGTTGACCGCCATACTAAAATCATGCGCAGCCATCCCCTCCACACGTCGCTCAGCGCCAGACTTTTATGCCGCGATCTGTACATAGATTAATGGGTATTATTTATAATCGCAGAGCTGATTTAGATTATATTGGTAAGTTTCATCATTCATCAATAATTCTTCATCCATAAGACGTCTACGATTTGACATAGGCTGCCCCTAAGGATCTCCAATAAAACAGATTGGAAGTGACTTGCATCCAGTGCGCAGTACGCCTCGTCTGTAGGCGGTCCTAGGCTACGCTAATCGATACGTGGTTCCCACTCGAGAACTTTTTAAGTCCATTAATTTAAGTACTTTTTAAATTACTAAATAATGTTTCTCACTTCGAACTTTCTCAGGTCGAAAAGTTCTCGAGTGGAGACCACGCACCGGCAATCGCAGCGTAGGACGTCCACCCACAAGGTGGACGTCCTACGCTGCGATTGATTTCCATACTGTTGAAAGTCTAATGTGATCTATTTCTATTACTCACACCACATTTATCACCTACATAATGTACAAGTTAATAACAACCAAACAGGCAAACAGCTGTTTCAAACTACGAACAGAATGTCATTTAAAAATTAACCCGCAACTATTAATTAACATTTCAAAAATGGAACTATTAGAAAAAAGTTAAGCATCCCATCTGCCAGTACCACGTGCCATCAAGGTGTGCGTTTGACATTTTGAACAAAGAAGTTGAGAGCAGCAGCATGCGGCCTCTTTTTGCAGTGCCCTATTTTCGAAATTTGCAGCCTCTCTTCGTGCACCTGGTGTTTTTTTTTTGCATTAACGGGTTAGTACGGTTAAGCATTAAGCATTTCACTGGGTTCCTTGTAAGTTTATCAGCGATAAGAAAAGCCAACTGCATTATTTTTTCTGATAGAATAGAACGGTGTATTCTTTCCCTAATAATACAGTTATGAATGTTAGCTGACCTTTTCGTAGCTAAGTGAAGCAAATTACAGAACTAATCATTTTAATAGTGTAATCATTATAGTATTAATAAATATCATTCTAGCACTATGTCTCTAGTTAGAAATGTCATGAGAACGTGTTTGACCGCGATATTATATTATAATGCTTATTAATATTAACTGCATTTAACTTCTTAACGAAGAAGTTGAATGCATTCGTGATTTTTATTTCAAATGGACATTTTAATTTATGTTTTTATTTTAAACATATCAGCTGTAGTACCGTTACTATTTTCCTGAATATAATCTATTG
This sequence comes from Hypomecis atomaria, assembly GCA_964007245.1. Classification (NCBI taxonomy): domain Eukaryota; kingdom Metazoa; phylum Arthropoda; class Insecta; order Lepidoptera; family Geometridae; genus Hypomecis; species Hypomecis atomaria. The sequence goes on from OZ023279.1 coordinate 32,482,140, forward strand.
GAAATCTACGGTGGAGTTAATTTAGCTCTGCTAAAGATTTTATTCAGATTCCATTGTAAAAGTTTGTCATAATAAATCATAATTATTGTACAATGTTTGTCATAGTTATTGTACAATCATATTTGTGAACATGTTTGTCGTATAAAACAACAAATACAAAATTGCAACTCGGAATCGACAAAATGTATGAAACAGCTGTTTTTTTTTCCCTCGAATTTTGAGTTGGCCCCATAGTAAAAGTTGTTTATAACGATGGTCTTAATCACACCCTTTCGGCTTAGTACGCTAGTTCTGGATAACCCTGTATAGGTAGGTAGATACTCTCAGACGGGCTTTGTAAATGAAGGTACTATTGCATAACTGCTAACTACATCAAATGACTGAAGTGGCGCTCGTAGCGTAGTCTGATTAGGTTTAAAACTAAGCAACGTTTCACACGGTCAGTATTTGGATGGGTGACCGCGGGTGGCATTTTCAAACTGAGCGCTACCGTGGCTCTATTGACACTTTAAATTGTAGGTCCCGGTTGTTTTAACCGTTTAGCCATGTCTGCACGAGTAGCATGGCAAAGGGACAAATTATCTTTCCGCCATAATATCCCCTCGAAGAGGAAATAAAGTATGGATTGACAGTGACAACTGACATTCAAAGTGGATAAAATGGTATTCTCCCTTTGCCGTGCTACCCGTGGAGAGGCTTTCAGGCGGCCTAACAAATCTGACACCAGGGCTAGCCACCCGGCCTACACGAACTTACTTATCAATGACTGATTCTTAACTGACAAAATACAAATACTACCAAACACATAAACATCGACAACCAATTGAAATAATTATGTTCACGTATAACAAATATTTAATTCCTACACGTCATCAGCCATTGTTTTAGAGGACAGGTTCTTTATTGCCTCTAGTCCTTAATTTATGGCATTCATTCAACGTATAGTGTTATAAAATGTTATAATATAACGCAAGGATACGTTGATTGTATGCTAATAGGTAATGCTAATGCTATTTATTGAAACGCTAATAAAATAGCAGTTCGACGAGATTTAATATACCTAGCGGCTCTTTTGATACTCCATTACTGTACAGGCCTACCCACAAAGAGTGATCCACCACGCTGGCCCAGTGCGGGTTGGTTCACATAACTATCGAATTTCTTCTATGGACGTTACATGCTAACTAATGTTTGAGTCATCGTTAGTTTTGAATTTTTGAAAGGAAAATAATAACTTAATTAGTAACGAACCTGTTTATGCATTGAATGAGTTCAACGAGTTAAACATGATTATAGTAAACGTAAACGCAGCCGACATTTTTTTTATTTAAGTAAGTAATAAAATAAATAAATAATAGAGGATATCTTACACACGGTCTCTGACCCCAAACTAAGCAAAGCTTGTGATATGGCTGCCAGAGACTGATATACTACATAGACATATTTTTAAATACATACTTATATAGATAGTACCTAAATAACACCCAGACACAGAGCAAACACCTATGTTCATCACATAAATGTTTGCCCTGGGTGGGGATCGAACCCACGGCTCTTTGATCCAGAAGTCAGGGTCACCAACCACTGAGCCACCGAGGCAGTCAATTCTACTTATGTTTAAAAGAAATAATGACAGACTGTGACACTAAACTAGGTATGATATTGCAGCTGTGACCTACAGCAAGTACAATTAAACTTACTTAAATAATATTTTGTAATTGAAAGCAATAGGCTAGGCAAGTAGCTACATTTACTTATGCATTGTACTGATATTACAACATTTTATTAAAACCCGAACTTGACAATGCATATCCAATTCCATACAAATCACAAAAATATGCAATCCGACATCGGATCCGTTGTGAAACCCGATCTTTACTGGCTTCAAGGTTAATTTTATTTGCTAAACTAATTTAATAATGCTTGCCATTATTATACTTGCCTACTTAAATAAATTATGCAAACTCATTATCGTCAGTACATATTTAAATATTTTATGTGATTATTTCAATTTTGAAACAATATTTTTTGAGTGTTAACTTGACATGCAGGTTTTTATTCCATGTATTGTACAATACCTACTGTAAATAAATAGGTAGGTAGGTACTAAGCAGAAATATTTGTAATCCATATTTTGTTACATGCTAGACTCTAGCTACATAATAATATTATGGTGCATAGGTATTAGGTAAGTATTGCATACTGAAAAATTAAATAAATATTTTTATTTCTGTAATATGATGACACTTAAAGTTGACGTGTATTCTTTTGATTAGTAAGTAAATGTTAAAAATATCTGATTAGAATATATTTTTTGCTCTTGGAAATATTTAGCTGATAGACTATTTTGTTTTGAGTGAACACTGTTGAGTTGAGTTTAAACGATTTAACCACGGGAGAAGCCTTTATTAATAAAACAGCCAGAAAATGTCTGTCAGCTCGGTGTCTTATTTCCAACTGAGTTTTTTAAATCTTACATCATGACAGAGGAATACGCGCGTTTAAAGCTTCTCCCGTATAGTATAGGGTACCTACCTTCAGGGTTATCTGTTAACCCTGTTCAGAGCATCATTATAAACAACTTTTACAATGGAACAGTTCAAAATTCGAGGAAAGAAAACCGTTATTTCGTACATTTTGTCGATTTTGAGTTGTAGCATTGTTGGAAACAGCATTTTTTTTTCGAATTTTGAGTTGGTCTTTTAGTAAAAGTTGTTCACAATGGTGGTATTAATCACTTCCCTTTGTCTTAGTACAGGGTACCTACTCAGATAACCCTGTATAGTCGCTGAAACTTCTAAGGGTACCGCAGAACAAATCTTTGAATTGCCCATATGAAATGGATAGGTAGGTAACACTTTTTTCTAGAAACAAAAGTAGTGTTAGTAATACAAAAGTCTATAAGTATGTCGTTGCAGATAATAACACCGCATTGAAAGTAAAGTTGTGAAATGAGATAAAGAGAAAATAAGTGGGCGTGTTTACCGTACGAGGCTCTGGTTTATCAACACTGTTTGTATTGTTATTTGATTACACTTATTGAAATCACTATTGTAGAGCGCGCAATAAAAATTAATACAAACTGCTTTACGATTTGGTAAAATTAGGGTTTGCTTTGTTTCGGCTAGTTACAGGATTACTGTATATTAAATAGGTACAATCAAGATGAAAAACTTTTGCTGTGGGCCCAATCCTGATTGGGCATTGGACATTATCATTACATTATTTACATTATTTATAATAATTATTTATGTAGATTTATTTAAAATAAAAATAAATATTTATAATATAAATAAATCTCCTGTTTGACCTTTTATCAAAAAATGTATCCGGGTATAATTTTGTTAATAAATGTAATTAAAAAAAGTTAGTATAAAAGGTAGTTTATTAAAAATGGGAAATACATTATTTTAATGGAGCAGTTGATATTTCAAGCGATTTCAAGTTTGACCCTGTAGTAAAGTTCTTAAGAAGCTGCGAATAAGGTAACGGTAGGACTCTAGTGAGCTAACCCGCTGTTGCCCAGATATTTATCCATTGGAACACTTATAATTATGTTGCCCCAATTCACTTACCCTCCAATTTACACACGCTGTTGTTTAGCGTCATTGCCTTGCCGTCAATGCCTAGACGAAGCTAAACTACTGCAACTTACCTGTAAAAAAAGAAAGAAAATTAAAATTTGGTAAATAATAATCAAATAAAATCAAAGAATAGTTCATCCATCCACATAAATATATGCCTCATAAAAATTTACAAAATCATTTATTTGTACAATTAAGAAGTATAATTGATTTCTTGGTTCCCTGGCCCTTATGCTAGGTAAATAACCTGTATTATAAGAGCCAGTACAGGTAGCGGCACGTAAGTCTAGCGCTGAGTGTACTGTGGAGGGGCTGGCTGCGCATGGTGACCGCCATACTAAACTCATGCGCAGCCATCCCCTCCACACTTCGCTCAGCGCTAGACTTATATGCCGTGACTTGTACCTTCCTTCTTACAATGACAGTTAACAAAAAAATAATAATTTTAGTTACATAAAAAATAAATGTTCACTTATATCTAAAGTTATTAGGTTTATAGTAAATGAGAGCTATGTAATAATGTTTGTGTGAGTAACACTGCAATTCACAAGATCTCTTGAGACTCTTGAGAGTCAAGGTTTGCAGCGTTACTCATGTGTGTGTGCAAAACATTAAATAGTTTCCTAGCATCGCTCCGCTAAGCTGTTTCTACAGAAGCAGTGATAAGTAACCGTAAATGAAGCGATTCTATTGGTCCTAGCAAAATGTAACTCCATGCTTTTAAGCTGGCTATAATCACAGCTTCTGTACCTTGAATTGAACTCTTCGGCCCTGCCTGAAGACAGTAGAAATGCCACCCAAAGCACCCAAAGATCGTAATCAAAGGAACAGTTATGCCGACCACGCAACTATGCGGTTAACCACGGCCTCCTGTAACGCCGATCTGTTACAGTCATTGCTCTACTTTGAACAATCTAGATTCAAACTGAGTCTTTCCTATATTTATCAACTAGCGGCCCGCCTCGGCTTCGCACAGGTGTATCATACAAATAAACTTTCCTCTTGAATTACTCTATCTATTTAAAAAAAACGCATCAAAATCCGTTGGGAAATTTCAAAGATATAAGCATACATGTGGACAGACAGCGGGAAGTGACTTTGTTTTATACTATGTAGTGATGATGTGTCTATTCGCAAAGTAGATATTTGAGAGAACTTCTTTCTTTGTCGTCAGGTACATTTTGCGATGTACGTTTTGTAGATATGAATGTTACGGTGTTTGAATATTTTTAACGACTACCAAAAAGAAGGAGGTTCTGTGTTCGTCTATACATATATTTGTATGTTCATCGATAATTGCGCCAATTGTAAACCGAATCGAAAAATTATTTTTTTAGTTCGAAAGGGTATACTCCCGAAATGGTTCCATATGAATTTTAAAAAATCAACAATAATGTAAACAATTTTATATAATTTTGTACACGATAGATGGCGGTTTTGCCATTTTTTGCGAAAAATAATTATTAGAGTATCGCAGACCGGGTAAAGAAAAGTCTGTTTTCTTTAGATCTCTAAGTTTATAGCCTACAAGCAGCACATAGCAAATATCAGAGAGTTCGTATTGGCCTAGTGGCAATTCGTGGTCTCAGTTTTAAACCATCTGAAGGTCTCTGAAACGGCTAACTGATTAAAACAACTTTACTGGGGCACAATTTAACGCCTTAACCACGGACTATGGTAGAGCTCAGTTGTAAGTATCGTCCGTGGGTACCCATCGAAGTCTAACCATAAGCATCCATGCTCGACTGCAATAGCTAAGAAACACTTAGCAATCATCATCCATCCATCAGCTATAGGACGTCCACTGCTGGACATAGGCCTCCCCTATAGATCTCCAATAAGGCCGGTTGGTAGCGGTTGCATTCAGCGCGATCCTGCGGTCTTAATGAGGTCATCCGTCCACGTTGTGGGTGAACGTCCGTTTGCGCTTGCCGGTGCGTGGTCCACTCAAGAACCTTTCGACCCCATTGGTCATTAACACTCAACCAGGCTTTGATTACGCGTATATTGGTAAAGTGAATCAATGTAAAAAAAATGATTGTCTGTAAAGATTGTCTGTAAAGTCGGTTTACGGATGATTAATGATTGTGATCACAAGCAGGATGAGTAAGTGGACGCCACATTACCACCTCTACACTGTCGATTTTCCTTCGATACGTACGAAGCGGTTTGACTTAACATTTCTGATTCGTACCGCCAGGGAATGGAACAGTCTTCCTGCTTTCCTGTTTCCTGAAAGATATAATCGAAAGCTTTACCATCAGGCGAGTTGGTGGTTAAGCGCGGACTTATTCGCGATAAAAAAAAAAACAAGCCGAACGCTTAGGCCAATAGGCCGCGCTCTCGTTTGCACGCTCAGTTTGGACGGAACGTTACAATGAGTCATGCTTTTTCGTGCGTGCAGTCCACATGCAGCCGGCATTCATCGATTTGTAAGACGTTATCACGTCAAAACTCCTTCCTTTTCTGACCGTCATTCCGAAAGATGTCTGAGCAGGCCGCTAGTCAGCCATAAACAAATTTTGCACGGTTATAGAGTTATTACTAAGTATTCACTAAAACTCTAAGCCAACCTAGCCCCACAACCTATTGACATGTTTAACCCTAGACCAGACAACAATTAATAACAAGCCTGTGTACACAATGGTTGCGACAACCAATTACAAAAGTTGCCATTCGCAACGCATGGGGAAATATCATAAAAAGGCGGTTGACATTTCCCACGAGAGTTGGATAAAATAAATGCATGTTTCGTATAGGATTAAATGTGTTAAAAAGACTTCTAATGGTAGTGGGATAAGTTTTGTATTGGTAAGTATTGGGTACTTATGTGTCACATGTCTTTTGTTGCAGTAGGGCTGCAACACGCAAAAATCTGACAAGTCGTATAACAAAAATAAACAAGACTTTCTCACATATCGAACACAGATCAAATCAAAGAAAATACTCAAGCTAACGCAAGTAGCATCTGAGTATTTTGCACATACACACAAGTAAATACAGGATCAAAGAGAATACAAAACTACGTACGTACAGGATTTGTACGAAACGCGGGATCTTTTCTTGTAACCATCAGAGAACCTTGTATGATTTATTGCACCCAACCTTAGCAAAAGTCAGCTTGACAGGCCACATCTATGGGCCGCAGGAGATCGTGATGTAAAAAAAGTAAGAAAAAAAAGAATTTCAGCAAAACCTTTTTTAGGTTACTAAAAATACGGCTATTTTTCTTGGGGTAGTGAAAAATCTGATATTGGAGTGAGAAATGAGTATTCTATACCTACACAATACTATTTCATTCGTCCATGCACAGTGCTTGTTGTTTTTGATAACACTAAGGGCCACACAAATCGAGAGTTTGGTCGCGAAGCATGATTTTGAAACAGTCTCTATACCATCGTATAGAATGCTAATATTTGGGGATAAATCACCATTTATCATTATCACGACGAGTCAGGCTCGCGGGGGCTTTGAAGAGAATAGAAGGCTTTGGACGCGTCTCTGTGAGGCTCTAACCTCTATTAGACTCTTGCTATTTAACTATAGCGTATAGATAAAGATAAAATACGTTTATTGCTTCGAACTGTGTACATAGAGCTGGTACAATAAAATTTTAGACACAACACTTTGTCCTAACAGACATGTATTTTGTTAATTTGAGACTTGACCAATATCAAAATTTTGAAAAGTTTGAAAAGCTAGGCTATAACAATTTAAGAGACTAAATAAGCTAACATTTATACAGTTTTATATACATAGTGATAGTAGTGTCGACACAATTTTTCACTACTCTAATAACATGAATATACAATCATAATACACCACTAAAAATATTATTTACCCAAGATTTGGAAACGTTCAGTATGGTCAGTCTTTAATGGTCAGTCATATATGGGTGACCGTTGGCAGCATTTACACAGAGAAGCGTAGTTCACATTAAAACATGGATCCCGGTTGTTTTAACCGTTTAGTCAGAGGCTTCAACCGTAAACCGTAAGGCGTAAACCTCAGATGCCAGGGCTAGCCAACCGGCCTATGCAAACTTAGCTTACTTTATTTAAATATTACCGCTTAATTTAGTCCTCGCCTGCACGGTATAGGGGCGCCGGGGGAGACGACAAAGGGGGACCCGCCGCCCGCACCTGTTTTAGTCCCCCTTTGTCGTCTCCCCCGGCGCCCCTGTACCGCACAGGCGAGGGCTAAGTTAAGCGGCTAAGTTAAGGATTATATATAGCTACCGGATATATCATGATCGTGGTATCAATTCCATGGCCGTGCGTCACACGGGCTACTGAACTATTATGCTGAACTATAACAATCTCTCGGCCTTGCGCGCCATTGGACGATGCGTCGTTCTTTTTGTCTGCTGTCAATGCTACCGACAAAGAGGTTAGTGTAATGTTTCTACTGTGATTTTGAAACATGAGTGCTTATTATTGAATCGGAACGATTTTGTAAGTAAGTACAGTGCCGCAAAATCACCTGGCCCCGTGGCGCCGTCGCTATCATCGTTAATAAATCATTCATAATAATTTTTATATCACAAGTTAATAACTAATCTAATGGAATGAATTGTGAATTATTATTATTTATGACATATAACTGAAGTTACCAATAAATAAATGGTATTGTATTGTATTTATATTATTGCCAATATTTTATGTTTTGCCAAAATTCGATGAAAATGTCACATGAATTACACTAATGCGAAAGATTGTGAGTGTGTATGTATGTTTGTCCATTCATTTCTTTTTCGAATGGACTTCTTTCAAAATGGCTCGTTATAGTTTCTGTTTCGGCCACCGGGTCAGATAAATTCGTGGGCACTGTAAATAGGTATAGGTAAAGTTGGTGTCGATGGAAAATTGAGGGAGAAATCGATATCAGTTAGTGTTTGAAACTTAGTTCAGTTAAGTTGTTTAGACTGTAACTACAAAATCACAGATAATCTCAATAACGCCTATAATAGGTGCCAACGATTGTAGAAAAATAATTATCTGTTGTCTATTATAAAAAACTTTTGACGTGACAACGTCTTATAAATTGGTTTGCCGGGTGACACTTCAAGAAACTGCGTTACGCTCCGCTCACACTTCATGCGCTCTCATTCGTCTCATTCGTCTCAAAGTCGTTGTCACGTAAAACTTTCGACCGTATACCGACTTTACAGGCAACCAATTTTTTTTCATAGAGGAAAGATTAATTGCGATAACACGTCTAGTAGAGTACGTAGAGTTTGCAAATTATATTTATGTAAGTTTAAAGTAATTCATAAATTCAAATGAGATAACATTTAAACAATTGTTTGTTTTTGAAATAATGTTCATAAAAATTATTTTGCGCCCGTTGAAGTCTTTTATTGGGAAAATAATGAGGAACTAATTATTTTCTCGACATCTTTAATTTTTTATAGTACTATAACAGTGACAGAGGATCCCCGAAAACTAATACTTCGATAATGGTCTCAATCAATTCATTCAGAACACTCATCGAATATTGTAGTTACATAGCTGAGTCACTGAGTTCAAATAAACCAAACAAAATAAGGCCAAAGGCCAAACTGGATCAGAACCGGGGCGTATCCGATACGAATCTATAGGCATTCTATATTCCATAGGATATAACAGTTAGACTAGTATTGAAACACAAAGCCGCTCCTTCGACCAAGCAGAATTGACTGAAAGGTCATCGGCAAAAATCTAGGTCTGCCGTCTGACTCTAACTCGCTTTCGAAAAACTTTTGTTCGTTTAAATACTGATAAAATACTGGCGGTGTAAATTCCATTTTAACAATTTAAAATCTTTAAACCATATCAGACTTTAGTTCATAGCGCTGTTTGACTTGGTGTATTTTGGCAATCACCGAAGTTATCGTTTGCGTGTGTCTTCATACATTTTTACCAGGGGCGCTGTACAAAAATATATAGAGCCATACGGAAACTATTGTAGTTTCAACTAACGTGTGAACATGTACTAAGCTCTAAAAGCGCTGTTGTGGCTCAGGTGGCACTTTAAATTGTGGGTAAACAATTAAAACAACTGATTTAATTGTTTAGCTATGTCAGAGGCCTGCAGCCAGCTTAAACACCAGGGCTACCTCGGACCTTTGCGAACTTACTTTACTAAATGGCTTTTTACCAATTTACCAATCAAAAAGTATTTTTTATCTTAAGTTCACGTTAACGAATAAATAGTAAGTCAGAAAATGTAAATAGGTAATGCCCAAAACAAAAGTCGTGTAGGTAACTTCGGAACTCGGAAGTAATTCGTACTTGAATCACACATTGTTTTGTGGAGCCACTAGTTACTGTGTGGAATTTGTTCTTACTTATTACATTTTATTCTTGTTTATTAATAGCGTATGTATATCTGGATCAAAAATATAAAGTTACCTGCTAAAACTGTGTTACTAGCACTAACTAACTGTGTTGTTAGCTATTCACGCTCGATCGAGCTAAGCTAATAAAATGATCATAAACCAGCACACTAGCCTATTTCAAGCTCATGAACCTCTGAATTTCACGAACCGTGGCATACCCTATGAAAAACCAGTACAGGAGTTCATTGACTCTGAAACTATTAGGATTGTAGGATAAGCATGACGATAGTGATGCTGCATTTTTGAATTTACGATGAGGATGACTATCGGCCATATTGTTTTGTCCATTACTGGGGTTACCAGGTCAAAGTTATTTTTTAGCGAATACCGTTAGTAGGTATAAATAATAAGTAAATTTTGTTGCGTTTTATCTGATAGCTTAAAAAACAGTTTATTAAATAAAGTATCCATAACCTTAAAATACATTTTTTATTTTGTTACAAATATTAATTACTAGCTCTTGGCGGCGGCTTGGCCCGCTTAATATTTCTGTAAATCTTTTATTTTTTGAGTTAAAAAGTAGCCTATGTCTGTCTCCGACCTTTGAATTATATGCATGCCAAAAATCAAGTGTATACGTAACTTTGTTGCTGCGTGAAAGAGTAACAAACCACCAAACACACTTTCGGGTTCATCATAATATTAGTAAGGATGTGCTGCAGCTGTAGATATCTATATTTTAACTATACTTAGGTACCTACATTGTAAGTTTGAATTAAATGTAGAGTTAGTAACCATTAGTGCAAGCTGGCATGTTCCATAGTTCCTATAAATAAAGAATTAAATTGCCACGCTTCACTCAATAGGAATAGGTACCTACTTGAAACGTCACGCACCGTCCTTCGCTTACAAAGTAAACCTGGCAACTCTCGACCTCGCGTGTTTCAAAAGAGATTTTACCACAAAAAGGACGCTATGCCATCGGCCGCAGGGTTGCTGAGGCTAAGTTGACCTCCCTGACTCACGCGCGAGGTAAAAGGATTTATTCAGGCGATTTGTCGACTGATCTTGAGCGTACGTTGAACTGCGTGGCCTTAGGGTATTTTGCGAGGTTGTGTAATGGCTGATTCAGAAGCTAGCAACAATGACTAAATGACCAATAAGCTGAAATAAATGAGTTCTATGTTGGAATACTCAGGTAACACCAATAATAATGTTTGTTGTTTTTTGCAAAGATATTATGCGACCGTAGTTGATTTTACTTACGGAATAAGTAATTTCGGAAAATCCGTAGAGTAGGTGAATCATAGTGTGAACAGGAAATAATTATATTGGAAACACTTGATTGTGGTATGTACCACAGTTCTGTAGTTCTGATGTAGTTGTTTACGCCAAATTGATAGAGCTATAAATTAGGTCCAAAATACGACTACTATTTTTTTTTTCAAAATTATTTTTGGTTTCATCTTTTTTAAGATAATAATGAGTAACATCTTTCAAATTCTAAATTTCGTTTGCATTGTAAATAAGATCAGGAGAAATCATCCATAAATCAACATTATCTCGCGGAAAATACGAAGTTCTAGCAACATTACTTGTACCGGTAAAACCGTCATTGCCTTCATGACCAACAACTATGAAAAAGTCGATAATTTCTCCTAAAGCGTCGATAGAGCAGACCTCTATCGATTGACGCCCAACAATAGCTATGACAAGGTCTGAAGGTCGCAGGGTGTGGATCACCTGACGCTATTACATAAAATTAAAATATCTCTTAGAAAGAACGACGATCTGGCAACATCATTCACACCGTGCAAGCCAATTCATGACCAAAAGTATGAAATTGGCTGCTGTGATGTTAGTTACTGGCTGCGGATAACCCAATCCTCATGTAGCTGTTAAGTGAGCTTCGGTCAGGATTGGGTTATCTGCAGCTTGTAGCTAACATCACAGCCGACCTATAGCCGAATCTAGCCGAATGCAATGCACGCAGTAGCAGCAGGCTTTTTTCACCGCTATTTTTCTGTGAAATCCCTACATTGCGTAGCCAGCGACAGTTTGCCTAAGTACCTCTCTACGTGTCACCCGACGACACTGTAGTTTGCTGTTGCGTACAGACTACGGAATTGTACCATTAGACCACTATCGATTGACGTCCAACAATAGCTATGACAAGGTCTGAAGGTCGCAGGGTGTGGATCTGCCGACGCCATTACTTTAATTGGAAGAAAATCGATGGACGTTTAGTTATGACAATATTCTATGTGTATCTTTCCATGGAAGCTTAGTTTGTCCTTAATTTGAATTGTGGAAGACAATAAGGGCCAAAGTCGTCATACCGGCAAGTTGTAAGATCAAAAATATTGTGACTAAAGGTAACATCCTCAAAGATCCCAAAAAAAAACTATTGTGACTAAAATACAAATTCACGTGGCCAGACAAGATAACGGCAGATTATTGACTGAGTGGCTTCCAATAGCATATTAAGTTAGCATAGGCAGACCAGCCCAGTGGGTAGGCGACATCAGATTATATTCCAAAATTTGTCAAGGAAAAACTAATTTGTAATGCTTATTATACTTATCAACAATTTGTAGATGATAAAAAGGCTTGGAATTAGCTCTGTCATTTTCTTGCTGGCTAAAAATAGAGATAAACAAAGCCTATGTACTTTTTGTTTGTTTATTTTTAACTTGTTTTTAAAACTTGACGTGCCTAAGCGCATTTTTGATAATGCCACAAGGCTGAAAAAGCAAATGCATATAACGTGGATGAGATTAGTCCAAGACAGGGAAAACTGACACAAGTAAGAGGAGACCTATACCCAGCAATGTTTCGATACAGGCTGCTGATGATAATTATACATGGTTATTTCTAATCAATTAGCATCCTTTTAGGGGCTTATTCTGTACATCAAAATTAACAACTTTTGTCAAAACTCAAAAAAAAATCTGCTGTTCCATACATTTTGTCGCGGGTGAACGATATTTTTCTATGGACCAACAAGATTTTTTTTTGAGTTTTGACAAAAGTCGTAGAACATAAGTTGTTAGTTTTGATGTACAGAATAAGCCCCTAAAAGGATGCTAATTGATTAGAAATAACCCTTTATAAATACATAGGTATCATCATTTAAATGTTATTTCAGTTACACCTAATCGGAAGGAAACCACACCAGCATTGCGTAGCCGCAGTAATCTGAGGAAGTGATTTACTAAATTACATGCCGATTTAAAACAACATTACAATTAGAATCATTTTGTTATTATCAAGTAGGTGCATAGTTCATTGTCCTGTAGATTATTGTATTTATGTATAACCAAAGTTAAGGTGACGCATTGATAAACTATAATGTTTCAAAAATTGAGTACCACGCCCCTTCACTCGGACAAATTTTACGCGATCGCGCTCGACAGGATCGCGCCAGAGCGGCGGGCGGCAGTGAGTTTTTAATTAATTACTCATAATGTACACATTAAGAAACATAACTTCTCGGTCTATAAAATAGAAAAATGATCAGGCTATTTTATTCGTAAAAATAATGGGATGTTGTCGCTGATTATTTTTAGCATTCGAATTATTAAACTATTTTTTTGGTGAGAAATTTGTAAGTTTTTTTTTTAATAAAGCCGGTTACTTTTCAAAATTTTGTCTGGTTCATAAAATTTTTCAAGATGTTCCCTTATCTATGATATTTTTTAAATTTGAATCAAACACATTCGTCCCCTCGCATCGCGCTTTCAAAAGTACTCGTTTTCGTGTTTCTCGGCCCGATGCCTGCTCGTTGTGTAGGAGAAGCACCGTCGTATTTTTTGAGCAACTTTGTCTTTTTTGTAATTTATTTCACCAATGATTTCTTAGATTATAATTTAGTTCAGCCATTTAACGAATTACGTATACATGTATATTGTACTAGCTTAAAACCCGCGGCTTCGCCCGCGTGGTCTTAGTACATAGGTACTTGCTTAAAATGAAAATAGCCCGCGGTTAGACCCGCGTTGTATTGGTACTTGCTTAAAATAAAAAAGGCTGTCTGATGGCCTGCGTTGTCATATTACTTGCAATGATAATGGCCCACGGTCTGGCTCGCGTTGTTTTAGTAATTGCTCAAAATAATAAAAACCCACAGTTTGGCCCGCGTTGTCTTGGCACTTGCTTAAAATAATAATAGCTTGTGTAGCCCAGCATTGTCGTATAACGTATTACTTGCAAGGATAATGCCTACGGTTTGGCCTGAATCGTCTTAGTATTTGGCTGGATAAAAAACGTATTGTATGGGTCAGAGTGTTCGGCCACCATAGGGAGAATGAAAGGAAATTGCATGCAGCGGAGATACGAATGCTGAGATGGATGTGCGGAGAGACAAGAATGGATAAGATTAAAAATGAGTATGTTAGAAGAAGTCTGAAAGTAGCGCCAGTGACTGAGAAATTAAAGAGTGGCAGGCTATCTTGGTAAGGGCATGAGACGGGCAGAGAGTAATGTCACGAAAAGAACCCTAAATATGATGGTAAGCGGCAGAAATAGGAGGTGACGACCAAAAAAAGTGTGGATGAATTGTGTGCAAGATAATATGCGAGAGAAATGAGTTGATGATGAGATGGCGTATGATAGAGTGAAGTGGCGAAAAGAAACGTGCTGTGCCGACCCCACCTAGTGGGATAAGATAAGATAATATTTATTGTCATCAAGTAAATCTAAGGGCAGGATGATGATGATAATAGGTCACGGTTTGGCCTGCGTATTCTTAGTACTTGCTTAAGATGGTATATAAATTATGCAGCTTAGCCCGCGTTGTCTTAATACTTGCTTAAAATTATAATAGCTTACCGTTTGGCCTGTGTTGTCATATTATTTGTAATGATAATAGCCCACGGGCTGGCCCGCGTTGTTTTAGTAATTGCTTAAAATGATAATAAACCACAGTTTGGCCCACGTCGTCTTGGCACTTGCTTAAAATAATAATAGTTTGTGGTTTCGTCCGCATTATCGTATAACGTATTACTTGAAGGGATAATGTCTACGGTTTGGCCTAAATTATCCCAGTATTTGGCTAGAATAATAACAGGTCGTGGTTTGGCCTGCACATTCTCAGTACTTGCTTATAATGGTAATTTATAGCACGTAGCTTGGCCCGCGTTGTCGTAGTATTTGCTCCAAATTATAAGGGTAGTATTTAAACGCAAATCAAAAAATATCCTTATTCTATGCAATAAGATTCCAAATTCCAATAAAAATTACTGATTGCACAGCATAATATTCAACTCAAAATATCACTAAACACACTACAATTTATTTTCGCAGCGTACAGCGATTTTTCCTAAAGCAAAAGCTTTTTCATCAATGCACAGCTAATAATCTTAATGCACATTATACCTGTTAACTCTTTTTCTTTTAAATATAGCTTCTATTTTTATATTATTTACAGCAGTTTTTCTAAATAAAACAGCATTTTATTAATCACAGTCGTCTTAATATTTAACCTAAACCTGCCTAAACTAACCTAACCTAAACTAACCTATTTTTTGTTTCACACCTAATCTATAAAGGCGATTCGCTTCTGGCACTTCGCCGGCCGCTGCCGCGGCACGCTCGCTTCGCTCGCTCGGCTCGTGCGTTGTTTTGTCATGTTCTAACATAACCTAACCTATTTTTTGTATCACACCTAATCTAATTTCTTCACTAATTTACCCTAAAGAAACCATCCATTGATCTAGACCCCTGATAACAGAGCATTCCCTAGGAAGCGAGGGTCAACTTAGGGATTATGCGACTGGGATAATTATTTTGCTATGAAATATGAAAAATTTGCTGTGCAGTAAGTATTTATGCTATTTATGTATGTAGTATTTTTGTACAAAAATAAATTTAACTGTATTACATTATGAGGAAAAAAGTAATGTCATATTGATGTAAAATTTCGAATTATCTGCAGTTTGAGTTTTGTTAAACATTTAGTTTATTTGTAGTGAAGTAAGTTATTTGATGTAAAAAAGAATATAAATGATGAGTATGTATTGATAGGCGATTATTTATTTGATATGCAATTTATATTATCCCAAATTATAATAGCCTGCCGTTTGGCTTGCGTTGTCGTATTACTTGCAATGATAATAGCCCATGATAATAGTCTGGCCCGCGTTGTTTTAGTATTTTCTCAAAATGATAATGAGTACTTACTTTAAATGGTATTTCCCCACAGTTTGACCCGCGTTGTTTTAGTACTTTCTTGCTTAAAATAATAGCTCATGGTTTAGCTCGGGTTTTCGTATTACTTGCAAAGATAAGATTAGCCTGCTTTGTCTCAGTATTTGCTTAAATTCGCTCGTGTCTAAAGCTTATTACGGAGTACCTACGACAATTTTTAGATGAAATTGATTTGCAAAATATTTGAAATTAATTAAATAATAATTGTATGATTTATTCATGTTCAAATAATTATTTTATGGCCGCATTGGATTTAACGGTTAATTCAATATTTTTGTTCTTAGTATTAAGATCTCAATGTAACACAGTTCAACAGTAAATATGTTCTTTGACTTTAATAGCCTACGGTTTGGCCCGCGTTGCCTTATAACTTGTCAGAAGATAAATACTTAATAAAGTTATATGTTAAAATACCTACTCATTCTTTATGTGGTAAAAAGAATATTTTTCGGTACATTGCTCACTTATGAACCATGTAGTTTCCCACTCGCATACCAAATTATATCCAACTCCATTCGCATGTCATGGTCCACATCACAATCGTAAGGTCCTAATCCTGGTCTGACCACTGAGCTTTGAAACTTATGTACGAAATTTACACTAATGGCTTTTTATTGATGGAAAACATTGAAGCAACCTGCAAAGGCACGTCCATAGAGAAAAATCGATGTATATGAATTCAGCAACCCGCGCTCGGCCAGCGTGATGGATATGGCTCAATCACCCTTCGTGGGTAGGCCTACGTTCAGTAGTGGACTATTAAAAAAGCTCAGGACAGGTATTCAACATGTTTCATTAAATTATTAGAAATTTAATTTTGATTATCCTGAACTCAATGACAATCTTGCCCAAAACCGTTCACCCAGTCAAAAGTGGCCGAGACACTTGTAGGACTTTCAGGCATTCTCTGACCCTGTACAGATGAAAAAGTAGCACACAAGTAGGTATATTTTATTTGAGAAATACATATTGTACCTATATCTAGACGACAGGCATGTTCTAGGATTCTATTATACTCATCATTTGACTTACTTTTACTATGGTACCAACCCCGAAATCACGTAAATAAAATCTGCTGTTCAACATAAAAAGTTCATCGACCCGCGGCAAAATGTAAAGAATAGGTAATTTTCGCTTTTTCAGGTAGAACCCATAGTAAAGTAAGTTTATTTATCCGTATGTACCCTAAGTTCAAATCTATTGGCTCACAAAATAAAATCTTTCGTAAACTATTAGGGGCCCATTTTGCCCCATTGACGGATGAGTCAATATCTAAATTTTATTCTAGATACTTCACTATATTACTAAAAAAATGCGTTCAAGTTATTTTTCATGCTTTTATAGGACGTTTGGTCTAGATTTCGACAAGGAATCCGGGACTTTTCCCAAAACGTCAATATAGTCATCTATTAGTTAAAAGGGTGGGCTATTTTTAAACAATATTGCATCGATTTACGAATAGATTTTTAGCATTTTTTTAAGAAATTGTTATCGTGACCCACTGAAATTTTCCTGGATAGCAGTAGGTACCCCAAGTGGTAATTTGTGTTATTGTCTAGCATCGTACCAAATTTTGTTAGAATTCATTTACCCGTTTTATCTTAGCTTTATCTGACAATTTTGGCTATCCCTAAGAGACCCTATAGATTTTCCGGGATAAAAATAGTTACTGTATTGAAACATGACTACATACCAGATTTCATTCATAACCGTTCCGCTCGTTGGATGTAATTTATGTTTTTTTCACCAACTTTGGGACCCTATTTGACCTCTTAGATAAAGAAAATTCAGAAAAACAGGAACAAACGTATTTTTCATTTTGTCTGAGTAGCATGTTAACAAAGTTTTAAGTCAATCGGTACAGGAATACAAAATATACTTACAAACGAAAAGAGCCCGTTTTACCCCGTCAAAGGTCAAAAGTTCAAAGTTTTCGTCTTAAGTGCTCCATTACGTCATACAATGTACCTATATTCCATATTTCAAGTTTATATCTTTAGCGGTTTGGGCGGCAGCCGAAACTGATTAATTTTGGCTATCCCTAAGGATCCCCATAGAATTTCCGGGATAATAATAGTTCATGTGTTGAAACATGTTGTGTGCTTCCTCCATACCAGATTTCATCCATAACCGTTCAGCTCGTTGGATGTAATAGACGCTTTTTTCACCAACTTTGGGACCCAATTTGACCCCTTAGATAAGGAATATTCGGAAAAACAGGAACAAACGTAACTTTTATTTTGTTTGAGTAGCATGTATACAAAGTTTCAAGTCAATCGGTAAAGGGAATAAAAAGTTACATACAAACGAAAAGGGCCCGTTTTACCCCTTTAGAGGTCGATTTTTCAAAATTCCGTTCTTAGTGCTCCATTACGTGGTCCAATGTATCTTTGTTCCAAATTTCATGTTCGTATCTTTAGCGGTTTGGGCTGTAGGCTGTCTGTCAGTCAGTCACTCAGCGAAGCCTTTTATATAATAGATAAGTATTTCATGTATACAATACATGTATATGTAAAGTTATTTAGATACGTGTACTCGTTTTATTTTAAAAACATTACTCAATTTGAACAGAAAAAATCGAGGGACCCTGTTTCGATCATTTAGTCGCTCGCACAAATAAGTTGGTGTAAACAACGTGAACATCACATTACATGCTGGCTGAAGTAATTGTACACACAATGGCATTTTATTGTATGACGTGTAATCCCGTTATTTCAGAGGCAGACATTTTTGCAATTACATACGAAACGAGCAATTCGTTAGGGTGATGGCCTCACTGGCTAAATCTGGCAAACGAATCTAATTGTTTGATTAGAGTCCAGTCATTTTAAATGTTGGCAAATACGGGAAATGCTCATCAAACGCGGTAGAAGGATAACACCCGTGGGTAACACGGTCAGAGACCAATATACAGGAATAAAATAAGCACATTACCACTCATTTGCATAGCGCAGTCAAGTAAAAAGCAGAACTTTAAAAAGATTCCTTTTCCTAACGAGGTTGACAACTTGAAGCTTATGATTACCGGAAAATGGCATCGAAAACGCATAGAAACTACTATTTAATCAACGACATAACTTGGTTCTAAACGTTATATTCTAAGGTTCTAATAACAATGTAAATGACATTTCAACTACTGGTTAAATGTCAACTGGCGTTCGCAGACACCTACATATACCTACCAAATGACTTCACTTATTTTATTTAACGATTTACTAAACACCGGATTAATCTATGGTAAAGTAAGTTGGTATAGGCCGGGTGGCTAGCTCCGGTGTCAGTTTTTAAGCCGCCTGAAGGCCTCTATGGCTAAACAGTTAATGTAACCGGGGCCTACAATTTAACGCGTCATCCGAGTGACAATAGCGCTCAGTAGTAATTGCCACTCCCGGTCACACATATGAAGATTGACCGTGCCGAACGTTGCTTGACTTTGGTGATCGCTGACAGACACCTAGTCAAACTACGCTATAGGCGCTATGGTAAAACGACACCTGCCAATTAATTTTGACAGTGACAGGAGCATCAGGGTTGCCAGCGCAAAATTAGATTATCTCGGCCAGTTAATCCGTGGCTGTTCGCCATCAGCGGTCAACCGTTGCGATCGGCATTGCAACACAGAGTATCTATTGTCGATATCTTGTTAACGCCGTGATGAAACATCACTTGAAATTAGTACAGGTTATTAAGAGCCCCGGTGGTCTGTAATTTTCCATACAAACGTATTACTTACGCTGTTTTCTTCCTGGAAAATACTTATGGAGCTTCAATTTTTTGTCATAAAATTAAATTTAGCTGTTTAAACTACTCTGTCTTTTCTATTTCTTGATAAGTTAATTATCAGGCAAAATATGACCCTTCAAAATCACAAAAAAAATCACCATTATTACCGACGTCTTTAGAGACCTACCAGAAGAGACTAAATAATATCTAACAAAATATAAAATGATAGAATCATGAACACATATTTTTTTAAAATTTTGACATAAAAAAATACTTGATAGATCTAGTTTTCGAAGAAGAAAACAGCGTAATACGAAACGTTGTCTCGCCATGTTTTTTGTAGGTATAAATCGCTCTGAGCTGCAATTGTCCCTATCGCACGATGCGGGGGTAGGGTCGAGGTGAGGGAGGTTCAAACCTATACGTACACAAGCACTAGGGATGTAGTAATAGTCGATATTTTTGTCGATGCTCTAGTGATGTCCATCGATATCGATGTTTATTAAAAATATTAGTTATTTTTTCAAATCCTGTGATTTGACCGTTGTATGTTTGTTACTTTTGAAGAAAAGATTTTATATTTGGACTATAGGCGTTTAGTTGCTGCGACATATTGCAGCGATTATACAGAATATCGTGCTGTATCCGCAGACATCTAAATGAGTTAGGCGCAGAATAACCAATTCTCATAATGCCCAAGTAATGCTCAATTCTACGAAAGCATAATTCTATGAATGCCCAATTCTCAAAGTGGCAACATAATTTTGATTAGGAATTTTCTAACAAAAAATACAATTTAAATACATGTAAGGGCTTACCGGTACCTAAAACAACCTCCGTTTGCGAGTTAAGGACATTATAACTTTTACAATGGGACCGACCAGAGCCGAATCCGCGAGAAATATCAACTATACCATGAAAAAAGTCCTTTGATGATGGACAAAGTGCATGGAACAGCTGGTTTTTTATCGCCAATGCGGAGTTAATTGTTCTTTTCAAACCTATTACCTTTGCCCTAAAGAGGTTGTGCTTTCATTACCGGTGTTTTTTTAAAATGAAAATGTGTTTTTAGGGTTCCGTACCCAAAGGGAAAAACGGGACTCTATTACTAAGACTTCGATGTCCGTCTGTCCGTCTCTCTGTCACCGGGCTGTATCTCATGAACCATGATAGCTAGGCAGCTGAAATTTTCACAGATGATATGATTCGGTTGCCGCTATAACAACAAATACTAAAAACAAAATTAAATAAATATTTAAGGGGGGGCTCCCATACAGTACGGAACACTCCGTGCGCGAGTCTGACTCGTACTTGGCCGATTTTTTCCATTTGAAATTATTTTGCCATTTTGAGAATTGAGCATTCTTAGAAGTGAACATTTTGAGAATTGGGCATTTATAGAATTGGGCATTCGTAAAATTGAACTTTCTTAAAACTATGTGCCATTATTAGAATTCTGCGCCTAAAGCGAAATAATAGTTCTAATCAGGAAAATCACGTGCTCTCTAAAATCGTGTAATAACTGTAACGTATAAATATAATTATCCTTAGTCCACTTACCTAAGCGAAAAACGTTCTATTAAATTATTAAATTATCAAAGACACAACATCAAATAATTAAAAAACACATTATCAGTCACATTACAAATACAACAAAATAAATAAATCTGTATCTAATAAAATAAATAAGTTCTATGCTGTGCTTGCCAGTATCGGCGCCACACAAGTCGGCGGATGAGATGTAAGACGCCAGATGACACTTCGCCGTAATTTGCTAATTATTGCGCATGTGCGCACAATGCCGACGCCGCGCGACGTAGTGGTAAGCACGGGCGTGCGCGCGGGAGGCATGAGGTTGGCGGGCGGTTGTGCCCGTGCGGCGTCTTGTCTCTCTGGCTCCTGCGCATACCTATATTTTGCCTATTGCGCAGCGTTCTGCGCCTAACTTTCCACCCGCTGACTTGTGTGGCGCGGATTATACGTGAGATTCATTCGAGAAAACAGCCCCATTGGCTATCTGTTCATTGAACTATGTGCCTTGCCCTTTGTCATTTTAACTTGCCTATCCGCTGAGTTTTGCTGAAAAGTGTGTAGTAATTTGTGGATGTTCTATTCTGTATTTATATGGTGTGTGCTACGCACTGCTGCTTTAATTTGCTAATAGTTTCAACTTTTTTAAACTTATTCAAAGTAGAACCTAAGTATGACAAGCAGTTCTCCAAACAGTAAGCATTGCATCTGTTTAATTGAATTCTTAATTATTTTTTATACTACGGGACTAATCGCGCAATGAAAATACGGGAATAGTTACAATATAAAAGGCAAGAAGTTTTATATGTCCAGCTATACAGGGTTATCCAGAACTGGTGTACTAAGCCGAAAGGAGGTGATTCGGACTATTATTATGAACAACTTTTAATATATGTGGCCAAACCGAAATTCGAGAAAAAAACCAATCGTGTCATACCTTTTGTCGAGTCCAAGTTGCAGTTTTGTATGGAACAGCTGATTTTTAGTTCACGAAATCCGCAGCTGGACCCATATTCATATATTCATATTATTTTATTGGTATCAAAATACAAGATACAAGTCAGTCCAAACCAATTACAATTGTAGTTATAATTATAATATCCTTAAAATTTCAGCTTAGCTAAAGCAAAGCATAATTATCTTAAAATTACAATAACTTAAAATAGCTGTAGTTAAATTATTTAAATTGTATATTTAAATAAATGATTAAATATTAAATCGTAAAAACAAAATGATAATCATTTAATATAAATCTGAACAATGCTACAATATCAAAACTTAAAATGACAAAAATTGCATAGTTAATAAATTAACAAATATGAATTTGTAACAAAATATAGTAAACATAGTAAACTTTGTTCATAATAACGAACGTGTAGGTAGGTACACCTCTGAAACTTCCTTCACTTTGTAAAACAAGACCTTGTAAAGAGGTATCGTGTATCCACCAGTAGACGTCACGTGACAGAAATGATGATGATGAATTGAGAATTCTTTCATTTTGACTGACCTACAAAAAGAAAGGGATTTGCAATTTGTGTATGTTCTGATTACTTCACATATTCGATTTTTCTGAGCCAATTCTCAAGTTTATTTTACAAGTTTTTGTTTAACTTGCAATGTATGTATGTAAATAATACATTTTTTTGGGTCAAACCATGCAACGCAATTTCGAAGCAGATATTGAAGCTATCTGTTATTTATTACGTACCTAAATCTCTTGAAAGATTTTATACCCCAAAAATTGTGTACTAATATTCAAAATTTATAGGTTGAATTCATTTTAAAGTTTAGATTCTTCTTTTTGGACTATTTAATTTAAATAAAAGCTATTTAAACTTTATTTATTGTCTGTTGAAGAATTATGTGCGTGTTTTCCTTAAAAAAAGTTATTTGGGATATCTTAAGTTAGGTATTTGGTAGAATTTTCAGTACGTATATTGCAGCGCCTACAGAAATCGATTAGTTAAATAGCTATTTTTGTTCGCAGCTTTTGGCTTGAGGTCAATTGTGTAAATTTGGCTATATATAAAGGTTTTTTCAAAAAATATTATTCGAAAGAAAATTAAAATCAATATACTTCGCCTCTATGTGTAAAAAATAATGTAGCTTTCTAATTCGATAAAAAATATTCAGTATAAATGTTTTCGTTTGCCATGCGCTATCCCAAAAAACCGGAGCTTATGTACCTACCATATTTTGCTACAATTCAAAAGAATAAATCAGCCGGCAGCCTGAGCTAGGAGCGCGGGCGGGCGCGGGAAGGGCGCGGGCGGAGATGGTGCGCAACACACACACACAAATACAATTGCATCACACCACACATAGAAGCTCCCTGTCTTGGGGGCATCGCGACAGCAACAGTTTAGTTCAAATACCTACTTCTCAAATTCCTTGGCGCTCAGCTATTCTCTTAATATTTTTTGATAGACATCGTTTGGAAATAATAAGCCTGTCTATTAATTTTTAATAATCGCAGGATAAAGATTTGGTTACATTCCCTACATTTGGTCTTGACTCAAAACGAGGGGTGTTATGAGCTTGACAAATGGTTGTGCGATTAATGAGTTCAACATGTTTGTATGCTGGCTGAATGCGGGTGGCAATTCCATCTGAGTTCTGAGTACCGTGGCTCAGATGACACATTCAGTTGTAGGTCCCGGTTCTCTTAACCGTTTAGCCACGTCAGAGGCCTTTAGGCAATTAAAAAAGCTCAAGAGACTAGCTACGCTAGTCATCCGGCCTAAACAAACTTAACTTTTTAGTAATTACTTCAGCAGTGTTCGTCTTTTTAGCAGTGGAGTTCAGTGTCTGACAGCCTACTGCACTTAATTATGTTTTACGGCTTAGAAAACGCCGATGAAATCGGAATATTTTCCAAGCAGTGCTTCTTTATTACCTATATCTAATATTTTTTTACATTGGCGGCCATCTTACACACCGTCTCTGACACAGATCAGGGTCCCTGATCTGTGGTCTCTGACACCAAACTAAGCAAAGCTTGTCATATGGCTGCCAGAGACTGATATCCTACATATAAAATAAAATAAAATAAAATAAAATAAAATAGCCTTTATTTCCCAAATTAAATATGTAGGTAATTACAAATTTAACAATCGATTAAAACTTAAATATTTCATTTGGGCACCCAAATTTGGTACAAGGCCTCCTCCATGCGGTGCCATGCATATCGATCTTGGGCAAGTCGAGTCCACGTCGGGCCCGCCGCTTCGACGACGTCATCTGACCATCTTCTCCTGGGGCGACCGACTGGCCGCGCGCTCTCTCCAGGATACCAGTGGACGATGCGTGCGCTCCATCTGTTGTCTGTAGCTCGTGCGATGTGTCCCGCCCACTTCCATTTCAATTTGCAGAGCATCTTTATTGCATCCATAATTTTGGTCTCTTGCCTTATATCTACATTTCTAACTTTGTCTTTTAACTTGAGCCCTAGCATGGAACGCTCTGTTGCTCTTTGAAATGTCGCTATTTTGTGAATTATCCTTTTAGTCAGTGCCCATGTTTGACAACCGTAGAGCAGTGTTGGTAAAATTGTGTTGTCCATAAGCTTTTTCTTTAGATGTATAGGAAGTTGACTCTTGAATACATCCTTGTTGGACCAGTATTTCCGCCATGATGCCGCTATTCTTCTGTCTATTTCTTTGGCGGTAGAGTCTTGGAAGGAAATAGTTTGTCCCAGGTATATATACTCGTTAACATATTCAATGCTGCAGTCATCCAAGTTTATTGGTTTTGAACTTCCATTTGTCATAATTTTTGTTTTGGATAGATTCATATGTAGACCTATTTTTTTACTCTCTGTGTTCAAAGTGCTAATCATATGCTGTAGGTCATTGTGAGTTTCTGCTAGAATAACCACGTCATCAGCGAAGCGGAGGTGTGTAAGGCGCTCTCCATTGATATTGAGGCCATATTCTGACCAATCGAGTTTCCTAAACGTCGACTCTAGAATGGATGTGAACGCTTTGGGGGAAATGGGATCACCTTGTTTTACCCCCCTATTAATAGGAAAGGGGGGGCCGACAGTTTCTGTTTTTACTTTTGCTTTGTTGTTCCTGTATAGGCCTCTTAGTAATGCTACATATTTTTCGTGTACGCCTTGCTCTATCAAGCTTTCCCAGAGATGTTTATGTGATATAGAGTCAAAGGCTTTAGTATAATCAACGAAAGCTAAGTAGATTATTTTTCGGTACTCGTTGCATCTCTCTATACATTGAGTCAAAGTAAATATGTGATCAATAGTTGAATAGCCTTTTCTAAAACCGGCTTGTTCCCGAGGCTGTTGTTCGTCTAAGGCTTTAGTCACTCTAAATAGAATTATCGACGAAAATAATTTGTACAGAGTTGGGAGTAAACTTATTGGTCTGTAGTTGTCTATAATATTTGGATTGCCTTTTTTGTATAAAAGCGTTATAATAGAGTAGTGCCAGTCTGCGGGAAACTCTTCTTTTTCTATTATTTTGTTAAATAAATTCGTCAGTTGTGGCGCCAGCGGCTCTAGCATTGCTATGACTACATCTGATGAAATACCGTCTTCTCCGGGTGACTTATTTTTCTTAAGACGACTTATTACACGCTCTACCTCGTGAATCAATAGATCTGGAACATCTTCGGAGCTTCTAATGTGTGTTTTTGTTTCAACTTCTGTGCTTGAGTATAAAGTAGAGTAAAACTTTGTGGCGACTGTTAATACATTTTTTCTATTAGTAGTGCTTTCACCGGACGCCTTGTTAATTGTTGATATCCATTCTTTTTTATGATCAAATTTTTTTCTGCTAAGTTTTGTTGAACTTCGACTTTCTAATTCTGTTTCGATACTTTGTAATTTTATCTTCAGTCTGTTTGCTAAAATTTGTTTTTTAATTTTCTTATGTAAATGTTTGAGTCTATTTCGCTGGATTTTAGTGCGAGGGGATATATTTTTTAAATACTCTCTTTCTTGTATCAGTCTTTTGGTTTCTTCACTTATAGATATCCTACATATACATATTTTAAATATATACCTATATAGATATGTAGTAACTAAATAACACCCAGAGACAGAGCAAACACTTATGTACATCACATAAATATTTAACCTGGGTGGGGATCGAACCCACGCCTCTTTGACCCAGAAGTTAGGGCCACTAACCACTGAGCCACCGAGGCAGTCAAATTGCCATATTTAAACAGTAGTTGAAGCACGCGTTGCGTAAAATGCGCCTTTCTACGATCATAATGTCCGCAAATGCCGTGCCACGGCCGAGTGCACACTGGCTAGCATCTGTTTCCGTCAGATGCTACTAATATTGTGCACCCGCCTTTATTTTGAACTTTTTGAAGTGACGAATTTTCGGGACAGTCAAAAGTTGAATCATACAAGTCGGCGGATGTTAAGTTGAGCAATACCCAATCCTGACTGAAGCTCAGATAAAGCTCCGCGCCGCCTGTTGGGTTTTGCACAGCTTGTAGCCAATATTGTGTCACAGAATTTGTTATCTAACTCCTCCGAATCGACTTGACCCATTTTTCAGACATTTTTGTAAATATTTACTTAGTAGGTATTACAGGACTGTATTTACTGTACTGGACAGATAGGTCAGATGCTATTTTTGGGACCGCTGGGTAATAAGTACATAATTATGGTGCTTATTTGTAAATAATAATATAAGCATAGCAAAACAACATTTGCCGGCTCAGCTAGTATTGAAAAAAAAAAAAATTCTGATGCTTTTCTGTTTCGTATTGATTGGACTAGACAGTTTTTACCTTCTAATAATATTTAATGTTAAGACTATTCATTTTATAAAAAAAATACTAGCTAATAAAGTGGTAACAAACATGAATCAAGGTAGGTAGGTATGGATGAATACAATTAACATTTATATGACAAAAGCCATTTATAAGTGCTGACATTCACAAAAATATCAACAACATCGAAATTTTTTTTTTTTTTTTTTTTATTTGTAACAAAATACATATACAATATACTTATCCATATAACAGTACCAAAAAACCTTTCGGTTTGTCTCGGTACCTTTATTCACCACTCGCTACTCATTAATCACATAATAATAAACTATACCTAGTCTAAATAAAATAAAAACAAAAACAATTCGCACACCTAGAATAACAACAACTGAAACTAAAATCAATTTAAGTACCATCCAAGCATAAGCATCAGTGTGCAAAAACCTAAACACCACGAAGTAAACAGCTGCTCACTCGCAAACAATAAAATATTATCTTGCGAAGCAGAATGAAGTGCGGAACGATCGAACCGAGCGCCTACATCGCTTCATCGCCTCGCCGCTGCCGCCGCCGGCCGAAACTCGTTCCGACGCGGCGGAGTAAACAACGCGGTACAAGGTGCTCCATTTTCCCACAAAGGCGCCATCTTGATTTTAATATTAATATATTTTATTTTTTTACTGTTTTTAGAAATAATGTGAAGAAGCATGTACTTAAAAAACAAGTAGAATAATTTGATAAATAGTCATTATTATTATTATTTTATGAAAACTGTTTCTTATGCCTTGATTTTTTCGAAAAAATATTTCTTATATATACGTTTAAATAAATAATATAATAATATAATATAATTAATTATTTACGTTTTAATAATATAAATAATAAGCTATCTCACCAACTGAGCTTTTGAGCCAATAAGGTCATATAAACGCCGCACCGCACAAAAGCGGCACACCTGAGCCGCGGAGTGAGTAGGTTTCTGACATCATAAATGAATCAAATGTGTACAGTGCTACACAGCTCAACGTGAACGTGGCTAAAATTGGAGGCGAAGATTGGCTTACAACGTTCGTTTAATTCTAATGTACATAATTATCTATTCAAGTTTAACACCACACTAAGTTTAAGGAGAGTGCCACATAGGTACGCCAAACTTCAACACTGTGTGTCCGAGTTAAAAACAAAAAAAGCTTGATAAGCATAACTTTTTAAGACAACAAAGTTATAATAAATCAATTAAGTAGTAGCCTCTATCTATCACTTTCTAAATAACGGCACAAAAACCACACTGACATACATCTCTACATAGTCGTTTCATAGGATGTACACTGCTGGACCTTTCCTATCAATGAAACCGGTTGGAAGCGGTTTGCATCCAGCGTGATCCTGCAGTCTTGATAAAGTCGACCTGGTGGGTACACTGAGAACTGCGCTTACCGATACGTGCTCTCCACTCGATAACTTATCAACCCCATCGGTCATCAATCTACATAAGATACATCTAAACGTAAAAAGAGATACCTATTCATTAAAAGCCATGAGGCAATGTATAGGTGCAGAACCGAGAAACCGGAATTAATAAAATATAGCCATTGATCGGATGATATCATCTCAGAACCTGTATCCAAAGAACCATATTGAAACGGATCAATACAAGTGGTCACTTACTTCCTACGTATTGTGGACTAAAATAGTTTTGTAGATATTATAGCATGTAAGTTAAGGTTCACCTATACTTACAATAGTTTGTTTTTAAATTATAGAGTACCTACTTTAATCTAGTCTATTGAACCAGCCGTGCGATTCTCGAATTACGCTTCTTCGGGTGAGGTTACCTCACCTCACTTCCCTCTCACCTCACGCCTGAACTCGAGATTTTTATGCAAACGCTACTTTAGTATACTACTATCTAGCAAACGCTAGATCAAGCTTACTAGATATCAATGCACTAGATAATGTGTTTCAACATAAAGCATCAAATACATTACATTATTATAATTCCCAAAAAGTTATCATTTAAATCTAATTTTTTGACTACATCGTCGTCCGTTACAGCAGATACAGGCAGCGTGACTACTATACAAAACCCATGCGCAGCCATCCCCTCCACACTACCATTATCGCTAAACTTACGTGCCGCTACCTGTACTGACTATCGTGGTGGCTTTTTATAGCTACTAAACACATTTACATCCCGACTAACCAACTACCATGTCCATCTCTATTTTACCTTGGCGATACTTATGCCATGTCTCCGACCGTGCGTGAGTCGCATTTCTGCTTTTCGAACTTAGTTTACCAAGAATGTACCGCCACCAAGCATGACCTGTTCCAAGGCTTTTCTGCCATAAACAATTAATACTCACAAGCCAGTAGGCATTAAACTTGGAACCTAACCTTCCACACATCCAAGGATACGACCCTGAAAAGGCCACGAAGGTAAACAATTAAACATTTCCATGTCCAACGAAAATTTAACACGTGTTACTCCAACGAACCATGATGGAGCAAATACGGCATGGTGGATATAAATAACGAAAACTGATGGAAATTCAATGAAAGCTAGGCCAAAGTCGACTTGATCTATGTCCACTGAAGTATTTAGTGTTTATGTAAGATAAATAGCAAAATATATAGCAAGATAGAATGCTTCTTGATCGGTTAAATATTAAAATATTGGGCCCGAGGTATCGTACCTACATAACAGACCTAAAAAAGTTAACTATCCAACTACATACAGTGCGACATAAAAGACTTGAAAATAAATGAGGTCGCCACTATCGCTTTGTTAGCATATTTTGCATTATTTTTTGCATAATGTTACAGTTTCCCTGTTCACAATCCACAAAATAACACAAAACGAGAAAAATGCTAGGATGTTAACTATGATTGACAGCTCAAGTTGTGGTTCCAGCAAAAGTAAAAATTTAGTTCCCGAATAATTAATTTCATCTCTTTTGTGTCGCACTGTACAGGGATGCTTTGAATGAACTTTGTAGTATCATCATCGTGTCAATCGTAGAACGTCTACTGTCGGTCATAGACCTATCCAATAGATTTTCAATACAGAACCAATTGACAACGTGTCGCATCCAACGGTGCGGCACCGGAATCAAAAGTAAATAAAATATTGTGGGCCGTTGAATAGCTTAAAATAATAACCAAGATAACACCTTTATTATAGGATATCTGTTAATTAGTTCTACCATACTTCCTATTACTTCGGGTGACCTCATCAAGACCATAGGATCGCGCTGGATGCAAGCCCCTTCCTACCGGCCTTATAGGATAGGAGATCTATAGGCGACGCCTAAGTCCATTAGTAGACGTTCTATAGAAACGAACTATTGTATACTTCCTAGATAAGAATACCTACAGCTAAATAGCACAAAGTAACATTAGTAGACGTTCCATAGAAACTAACTATACTTCCTAGATAAGAATACCTACAGCTAAATAGCACAAAGTAACATTAGTAGACGTTCCATAGATAGAAACTAACTATACTTCCTAGATAAGAATACCTACAGCTAAATAGCACAAAGTAACAATAGTAGACGTTCCATAGAAACTAACTATACTTCCTAGATAAGAATACCTACAGCTAAATAGCACAAAGTAATAAGTGGGGTGCAGGCGGATTTCACGGCGGCCGGCCATGTAGGGGCGGTGAAACTGACTCACGCGCACGCGACCAAAGTTCCCTGTGAATAGGGCTGCTAACTTCGAGCAAATATCTACAGAGCCATAGTCCATAAGTGAAGTGAGTTATTTACATTAAATAATTCACAATGACCCGTTTTCTAGAATCTCGACGTTATGCCACCTAATTAGTGCTTGTAACCGAGCACTTTGGCATCACGCGGCGTTGTAGTCGGCTTGCCAACGCCTTACGACTAACTAAAAAGCCTGCCCACTACGTAGCTTGGGCAGAGTTTTGGCTCGGACACTTTTTTGCACGATTGTGACTCTATGGATATTTGCTCGAAGGCTGCTCATGACAAATAACAGTTGATTTTTATACTGCCAAAGGAAATTAGTAGAATTTTTGTTGAAGAGACAATACATTTATTAGGTACAACTTAAGTCGACGAAGACGACAAATGGTAAATATATTATGATTAAAACATAAAAAATCTAGCCAATACCTACGACAAATCTACAAATCATATAGATCTAACGATACTAATAACAAGCGGCTTCAAAAAAATCCTGTATACAAAAGAACACATTTTAAAGAGAGAAGATAATGAATTCTATTCCAATGAATATTCAAGAACATGCCCAACACAGCCTCTGATAATTACTAATATTTAGAATGAAACCACGAATAATAGGACAGGAAACATCTCTTTTCTGTGGAGAAAACCGTTGTGGCGATTTATAATATCTGAACTTATACATTTTGTTCTACGTATGGTTTTATCTATCATCATCACGTAAACTGTCGCTGCTTAACTTAAAATTCATTATAGATGTTAGGATTTAATATAACCGTGTTCAAATCTCACAAATATTTTGTAGTCTGTGTCCAAATTTTACTGTTTCATTCTATCGATCGTACACTATTTCTCTTTGTCAATAGGGAGCGAAGGGCACAGACGTGCTTCAATAAGTTACGCATTGTAAAATATTCAATAATATTTTAAATAAATCGTGGCTTCTATGAAGTTCTCAAACGATACTTCTAATATGTTTCATTTATACCGAAACATAAGTTTTTTTTTAAATCGTTAAATCGAAAAAAATTAAACCTCAAACGATTAAAAAAGAACGATTATAAATGAAACATATTAGAAGTATCCTTTGAGAACTTTATAGAAGCGACTATTTATTTTAAATACATATTATAGAATATTTTACAATGCGTAACTTATTGAAGCACGTCTGTGCCCTTCGCTGGCTATCGACAAAGAGAAATCGAAAGAATGAAACAGTTAAATTTGGACACAGACTACAAAATATTTGTGAGATTCGAACAAACCGAAGGTGGCAATCCTAACCCGAGACTAGCATTGTTATAAACAAAGTACTATTCGTGCGTGGAGCGCGTGCGTGTTTTAACTCCATTGCTTATGCAACTCAATAATTTGGAGTTACGGAAGGCGCTATTGGTGCCAGCTGATGGAATGGAACAGATTTAGCTGGAATTCCACTTGCTACTTATACGATTCATATTTCTTGGAACATTTGGTATGTACGTACGTATAGTAAGTACATATACAGGGTTATTTCTGATCAATTAGCATCCTTTTAGAGTTGTACAATTAGTATATGCCTTTTACTAATAATATTACTCTTCAAAAACCTACATTATAAATTTATTAAACCATTTTTATCGTGACTCTGTACCAACGCCAAAAGCTCCTCCATGACCCTCTAGATTTCCCTTTTTCTTCTTTACTGCTTTTTAAAAATATGGCCACGGCACTCGTCCACATTTGCCATTTTCCTGTATGTGGCGGAACTACAAGTACGGAACCACGTTACATAAATCGATTATTAATATTAATAATTTAAGTACATTGCCACGCTTTAGTAAATCAGTGAATTACATTCTATTTAACAAATCATTTAACTATTGAAAATATTTTAGTTCTTCACATTAATTAAATCGTGCCTGTAGTATTTGCACATTACATGAATAATCCTAACATTTAACACAGTTAAGTACACAATTGCTGTACAGTGTATATATTCAAGTTTTGTTCAGATGCTCGCAGCTTGTAAAGACGAAAACTGTTTCAGATAGTTTCCAAAGATATAGTATCGCCGGAATTGCCAAATCGAGATAACATTTCTAAGTTTGACACACCTATCGTTTGAGTCGTAATCACGCTGCCTTCAGATGTCCCTTTATCTAAATTTTTCTCTGCGATTTGCGTCAATGCGACATTTTTTACATTTTTTTAAGTATCTCATTTAGAACCTCGCCGTACTGTAATAAAATTACATTGAGTACTGATTTAAACTACTAAACAGCTTTTAAAACCAAATTAACACAGTTTCTTTAACAAAATGCTAAGTACTACAGTTTAAAAGATTACTTGGAAGAAAAAACCAAATGATATCTATCACGTTAATTGCGATACAAAGACAAGCCAAAGTTCCTAATTGAAAATGTTCATTTATACCTAGTTAGTTTTTAAAATATTACAGATAATAAAATGTATATCTAGCCTGTAAGATATATTCTGCACAATTTTGTAACATCCTATATGTAGGGTTCTCAAGTATACCTAGTGTTATAGCAAATACCTATATGTATGTATATGTTAATATCTTAAGGTGTCTTAGAGATGCAAATAAAGATTTCTAATACAATTCTAATGTAAGTAATCCACCGTTCTTTCTACGCAGTACCCGACAGAATCCATTACCAAACTCTGTACCTTAAAAATCAGTTCATCTCATCTGTAGTATAAGGTTACTACAATACATGGTAGACATAATAATATATCAGTCTTAATAGTCTACTGCTGGACATATACCTACTTTCGAAGCGTGATTGGGCCATATCTTCAATGTAGGCGTGTTTAGAAATTGAAATTCATCATATTCATTATTCATGAAAGCCATTCAATTTCTTTTCTGGACATGTACAGGTACTAAACTGAACTCCCTTTGGCGGATATTATATACTTACAAGTGTTCGTTTCCAATCACAGTTCTACGAAATCGCGAAGTTGTTCATGGTCGATAAAGTTCATGTCAAGGGCATGAAATACATACATACCTTTGTCAATTGTGAAATGACTTCATATCATCCATCGTGCCCTAAAATCTTAACTGCTGACATCAAAAGACTTGTTCATTAGATTTTTATGCAAACGACTATTATCGTGAACAATTATTCCGTCATTGCAGCAAATTATTTCATTATTTATCTACAGAATAATGTTTGTATAATTGTCATATCTATGTTAACTGGTTGGAAACAACTTTCGTTACTTTGTAACATGTTGTATGTTTAGTTTCGTAAGTGATATTCAAATTTTATGAACCAAATAAACCTTATGTTTCGTTTCGAGGCACTTACTTGTTGTTCAACTAGCTACCATAAGCAATGTTAACTAGTGTTTCTATTGTATTCAGAACTTAATTCATACGTTGAGTTTGTAAGGTTTTCAGTATTTTATCATTTATTTTTTTACTATGTCGATTTTGGTTGAAATTGGATCTGGTAGACCGGGCAACACCAGACATGACAGAGCACTCGGAAAGAAGAGTTTGTTGCAAAAGGAGGAAAGGATTTTACATTTAGAGCAGTAGGATATTATCTGGATTGTTAACGAAGAATTATACAACAATTATTGAAGTTACATCACCTTGTTTTAATAGTTACAAATCCAACTACGCCACACATGCGGAGATATTGGATTTGAGGTCAATGATTCTACAAGTTAAAAGTGGTCTTGAACAAGTCATTGTTTTAAACTTCCAAAAAGGAAGAGGTTCTCAATTTGTGTCTATAATTTTTTTCTTCTTCTGATGTAACCTCTAATAGATCTCTGTTGTTTCAAGACTGATTCGCAAGTTGATTTTGCTAACTGTACCTATAGAGAGACATCACGAAATAGTTTTAAATAGCTGCTGGTATCACTTGCATCAATAAAAAACACACCAAAGTTCGTCTCCTCTTGCTTCCACTCATTTTGTTATACCACCAATGAGCATACGAACCCCCGAATATTTCCTTTACTGACGCGTATTACCTATAATAACCAGATAAGCAAATCAAGTAGCAGTATCAAATATCCTACTTAAGTATAGAAGCAAATGTAAAGCCTAATAAAGCGGCTACTTGTCTCAAAACATGTCACAGAAACACACACATCATTACCAAACAGTTAATCATGCGCCCACTTAACTGACATAATGAGAATAAAAGTTATCTAATATCGAAGTGTCACAAACTAAATCGAAGACATTCAGTCTCCTTTAACTGAGACCTAGTTGCATCCAGAAATAGATGTCAAAAGTAAAAGTCTTCAGCTGTCTCATTAATTTGGATAAGGATCTTTGGTCATGTAACTTACTGTAGAAAGATTTAACGCTTAGCTATATGAGTACAATGTAGGACGTGTCACGATTATACATTTAAATCATCATCTTCCTTCTGCAGCCTTCTTTATCCCACAGCATAGTATAGTACTCTCTCTTGCAGAGTCATCTGCTTCGGTCCTTTGTCAATTGTATCCAGGTTCGAACCATGATATTGACGATAGTAATATCATCGACCCACCTTGCTCCTCGACGACCAACGCTCCGAATAAATAATAAACTAATCTATATCTCTTGTATCTGAATTGGGAGAGTTTACATTAGGTTCGAAAATTGTTATCCTTTTGGACTATTATTTTTGGTTGTATACTCGTATAGTGACAAAACTTGCACTGCAGAAGATTTCGTTTGTTTTGACGCACTACGCTCTAAGTTAAGTTCAATCGAATAAAGTAAATATTTAATTATATCACTATCATCGTTATCACTACATAGTATAAAACAATATCGCTTCTGCTGTCCCGATGTTCCCAATGTATGCTTATATCTTTAAAACTACGCAACGGATTTTGATGCGGTTTTTTTTAAATAGATGGAGTGATTCAAGAGGAAGGTTTATATGTATAAGACACCTGTGCGAAGCCGGGGCGGGTCGCTAGTAAATTATAAGTTAGCTTAGGTATCGAGCTGTACAGTGTACAATGGGCATCGACTAGGCATTTTTTATTAATTACTAGCAACCCGCCCCGGCTTCGCACAGGTGTATTACACATATAAACCTTCCTCTTGAATCACTCTATCTATTAAAAAAACGCTTCAAAATCCGTTGCTTAGTTTTAAAGATATAAGCATACATAGGGACAGACAGCGGGAAGCGACTTTGTTTTATACTATGTAGTGAAGTGATATCGATATATTTTGATATATACGTACTCGTGTAGGTACCTACATCAAATATGGCATTGCCAGAAATTTCAACGAATTATTAGTAGCCTTCAAACTTCAGTCTCTTCAAAATAACACTGACAACAGCTGAAGCAATCATAAAAACTTTTAAATCAATTATTTATATATGATTGGCACATACTGCATTTAATTGGGATCTACTTAAATCAAACATTAACATATATGTAGTTGACCTTGCACTTTCGTCTGCAAATACGTATTGGTCATGTATCTATTTAAACATAATATTCAGTACATACCTAATCAATTTATTTAATACAACTTTACTAGTCTTTTCAGCTCTACTTCTCTTTTCTTGTTGAAATAAATTTTTCAAGCAACTATGGGTATACTCATCTCCTGGTTTGTTTATTTTTAAGACATCCTCATTTTTATATTTAACAATTCCATAGTAAAATAATAAAAGTATCACTAGTTTAGGGTTCCGCACCCAAAGGGTAAAAACGGGACCCTATTACTAAGACTTCGATGTCCGTCTGGCCGTCTGTCCGTCTGTCTGTCTGTCTGTCTGTCACCGGGCTGTATCTCATGAACCATGATAGCTAGGCAGTTGAAATTTTCACAGATGATGTATTTCTTTTGCCGCTCTAACAACAAATAATGAAAACAGGATAAAATTAATATATAAGGGGGGCTCCTATACAACAAACGTGATTTTTAGGAGTTTTTTGCTCGCTATTAATAACGGCAAGAGGAATGGAGTTCCCATACGGTACGGAACCCTTCGTGCGCGAGTCCGACTCGTACTTGTCCGATTTTTATATTTGTACTGTTCATGGCTCTTTTTAATAGTCCACTGATAATAATAGGCCTATTATTAACAGTGGACTATTAAAAAGATGCCGAGAACAAGAAAAGAGAAGTAGGCCTACCCAGGAAGGGCCACATCCACCACGCTGGCCCAGACTGTGGGTTGGTAGATTCACATACTCCGTCAAATTTCGTCTACAGACGTACGCAGGTTGTCTCACTATGTTTTACTTCACTTCCGAAAGAAACATTGGCACGGGGCCGGAATTCGCACCCACAACCTCACGATTGTAAGGCGGGTGTTACTACGTTTACTGTAATTTTGGACATGTCACTACATAGTATAAAACAAAGTCGCTTCCCGCTGTCTGTCCCTTTGTATGCTTATATCTTTAAAACTGCGCAACGGTTTTGATGCAGTTTTATTTAATAGATAGAGTAATTCAAGAGGAAGGTTTTTATGTAAAATACACCTGTGCGAAGCCGGGGCAGGTCGCTAGTAGTACACAGAGTTATTTCTAATCAATTAGCACCCTATTAGGGGCTTATTCTGTGCATCAAAACTAACAACTTTTGTTCTGCAACTTTTTTTTACTTTTTTTTCAACTTTTAAAAACTCAAAAAAAAAATTGTTGTTCCATAGAAAAATATCGTTCACCCACGACAAAATGTATGGAACAGATGATTTTTTTTTAAGTTTTGACAAAATTCGCAGAACAAAAGTTATTAGTTTTGATGTATAGAATAAGCCCCTAAAAGATGCTAATTGATTAGAAATAACCCTGTATAATTTTACAAATATCTAATTTACCTATAATATCAGAGTGCTGTTGTAGCACTCATTCCTTCTTTCCAGCGTAGCATCTGCGTTTCGCTATCTTATAAACTGCATGCCGTTATCATAGATGCATTTCGGTATGCCACCGTCGCCGTCGATTAGTCATGCAAAACAAAGTGGCGAAGATTTCCCTATCTGCATAGGTATTCGAGTGCTCGAGGCCGAAGTCACGCGAGCTGGCAGACACGACGGTGCCGGAGGCGTTCGTGCCTTCGTGGACCAGGATTCTGTATAATGAGATGGAGATTTAAAACGGCGCAAATATCTGAATAGTATGAACTATACAATGAATCCGTTTGTTTTTTGTCTATGTGTCCGCTTAGTTCTTCTAAGCTACACAATATCTTTCCGGAAGTTCATAATTAAGTATACGGTCTTGTACATCTTAAAACTGCTTAAATAATCTATAGCTATAATTTATATCGAAAAGTGCAGCTAAAGCTCTAAAATACAAAACTTTAGCCGCTGATAAAAGTGTAGCATTATTTACAGCTAGGTTCCTATACATAAAACTAATTTTCTACAGACTTAGCTATTAGGTATATATTAATCAGTAACATTTTATTAGACAACCACATAATAGCTATAGAGTTATAGACCACTAGAATGTATGGTTTGGCAGCAACTACAGTCCTTGCATAGTTATTTTACTTCTGAGATTTGTCGTTGTCTCTGTCTAGTCATTACTCACCGTCACAGGTTAGACAGAGACACAGCGATAAATGTCAGAGGTAAAATAACTGTGAACGGACTGTAGATTCCAATATTCCTGCTGGTTTTTAGGGTTCCATACCCAAAGGGTAAAAACGGGACCCTATTACTAAGACTTCGATGTCCGTCTGGCCGGCCGTCTGTCTGTCACCGGGCTGTATCTCATGAACCATGATAGATCTGTGAAAATTTCAGCTGCCTAGAGCTGAAATTTTCACAGATGATGTATTTCTGTTGCCGCTATAACAACAAATACTAAAAACAGATAGATAAAATAAATATTTAAGGGGGGCTCCCATACAATAAACGTGATTTTAGGAGTTTTTTGCTCGCTATTAATAACGGCAACAGGAATGGGGCTCCCATAAGGTACGGAACCCTCCGTGTGCGAGTCCGACTCGCACTTGGCCGATTTTTTTCTTTCATTTTGGTGTCGCATGATTTAGGCATTAGTACCTTAGTCTGACTTTTTGTCTGTGGCTGGCTATGCTTATCAGTCCGTGATCTTTATTCAAGCATCTTATGGCTTCTGACTTTAAATTCGCGTTAGATTTAATAAAACATTATATAGAAAACAAGCAAGTACAAGTAAACGCAGTTCAATATTCTATTGGTTTGTTTCATCCAGCGTAAACTACTTAGGCCGATGACGTTTTCATAACAGATCGATAAAAGCCGATATCAGGCGATTGTATTGTTATCAGCCACTAGATATAAGCATATCGAGTATCTGGACACTCAATGTAGATATCTTTAACATTAACTCGCTATGGGTTTAACCACAGGACTTGATAACTAGTGGATATATGTTTCTATGTGATGTGATCACTTTGAATATCTCAAAAACAATAATATCTCAAAATAATCGGCCAAGTACGAGTCGGACTCGCGCACGGAGGGTTCCGTACTGTATTGGAGCCCCCCTTGAATATTTATTTTATTTTAATTTTATTATTTATTATTGAAGTGAATATAAAACTTAATATTCTGTGAAAATTTCAAGCATTTACATGTTACCATTATTAATATAGAGAGAAAAACGTCTGAAAAATCAGGTTTGTTGTAAGGGAGCCCCCCTTAAATATCTATTTTATTTTCTTTTTAATATTTGTTGTTATAGCGGCAACAGAAATACATCATCTGTGAAAATTTCAGCTACATAGCTATCATAGTTCATGAGATACAGCACGGTGACAGACGGACAGACGGACATCGAAGTCTTAGTAATAGGGTCCCGTTTTTCCCTTTGGGTACGGAACCCTAAAAATGAACCAAAGTAAATCAAAAAGTTACTATTAAACTTTTTGGCTTCTATTGTATCCAACATATGTATTTCGTTTTCAACAAGTGTCTTTACTTACAGCAAAATATAATCTTATGTACTTACTTAAGCCAAGACTACATACTAAAACGACTACTACTTAAGAGCCCCGGTGGTCTGTAATTTTCCATACAAACGTATTACGCTGTTTTCTTCCTGGAAAATACTTATAGAGCTTCAATTTTTAGTCATAAAATTAAATTTAGCTGTTTAGACTACTCTGTCTTTTCTATTTCTTGATAAGTTAATTATCAGGCAAAATATGACCCTTCAAAATCACAAAAAAAAACACCATTATTACCGACGTCTTTAGAGACCTACCAGAAGAGACTCAATAATATCTAACAAAATATAAAATGATAGAATCATGAACACATATTTTTTTTAAAGTTTGACATAAAAAAATACTTGGTAGATCTAGTTTTTGAAGAAGAAAACAGCGTAATACGAAACGTTGTCTCGCCATGTTTTTTGTAGGTATAAATCGCTCTGAGCTGCAATTGTCCCTATCGCACGATGCGGGGGTAGGGTCGAGGTGAGGGAGGTTCAAACCTATACGTACACAAGCACTAGGGATGTAGTAATAGTCGATATTTTTGTCGATGCTCTAGTGATGTCCATCGATATCGATGTTTATTAAAAATATTAGTTATTTTTTTAAATCCTGTGATTTGACCGTTGTATGTTTGTTACTTTTGAAGAAAAGATTTTATGTTTGGAATATAGGCGTTTAGTTGCTGCGACATATTGCAGCGATTATACAGAATATCGTGCTGTATCCGCAGACATCTAAATGAGTTAGGCGCAGAATAACCAATTCTCATAATGCCCAAGTAATGCTCAATTCTACGAAAGCATAATTCTATGAATGCCCAATTCTCAAAGTGGCAACATAATTTTGATTAGGAATTTTCTAAAAAAAAATACAATTTAAATACATGTAAGGGCTTACCAGTACCTAAAACAACCTCCGTTTGCGAGTTAAGGACATTATAACTTTTACTATGGGACCGACCAGAGCCGAATCCGCGAGAAATATCAACTATACCATGAAAAAGTCCGTTGATGATGGACAAAGTTCATGGAACAGCTGGTTTTTTATCGCCAATGCGGAGTTAATTGTTCTTTTCAAACCTATTACCTTTGCCCTAAAGAGGTTGTGCTTTCATTACCGGTGTTTTTTTTAAATGAAAATGTGTTTTTAGGGTTCCGTACCCAAAGGGAAAAACGGGACTCTATTACTAAGACTTCGATGTCCGTCTGTCCGTCTCTCTGTCACCGGGCTGTATCTCATGAACCATGATAGCTAGGCAGCTGAAATTTTCACAGATGATATGTTTCGGTTGCCGCTATAACAACAAATACTAAAAACAAAATAAAATAAATATTTAAGGGGGGCTCCCATACAACAAACCTGAACTTTTAGACGTTTTTCGCTCCATATTAATAACGGTACCAGGTTGCTTGAAATTTTCACAGAACATTTAGTTTTATATTCCCTTCAATAATAAATAATAAAATTAAAATAAAATAAATAATTAAGGGGGGGGGGGGGGCTCCCATACAGTACGGAACACTCCGTGCGCGAGTCTGACTCGTACTTGGCCGATTTTTTCCATTTGAAATTATTTTGCCATTTTGAGAATTGAGCATTCTTAGAAGTGAACATTGTGAGAATTGGGCATTTATAGAATTGGGCATTCGTAAAATTGAACTTTCTTAAAACTATGTGCCATTATTAGAATTCTGCGCCTAAAGCGAAATAATAGTTCTAATCAGGAAAATCACGTGCTCTCTAAAATCGTGTAATAACTGTAACGTATAAATATAATTATCCTTAGTCCACTTACCTAAGCGAAAAACGTTCTATTAAATTATTAAATTATCAAAGACACAACATCAAATAATTAAAAAGCACATTATCAGTCACATTACAAATACAACAAAATAAATAAATCTGTATCTAATAAAATAAATAAGTTCTATGCTGTGCTTGCCAGTATAGGTAGCGCCACACAAGTCGGCGGATGAGATGTAAGACGCAGATGACACTTCGCCGTAATTTGCTAATTATTGCGCATGTGCGCACAATGCCGACGCCGCGCGACGTAGTGGTAAGCACGGGCGTGCACGCGGGAGGCATGAGGTTGGCGGGCGGTTGTGCCCGTGCGGCGTCTTGTCTCTCTGGCTCCTGCGCATAACTATATTTTGCCTATTGCGCAGCGTTCTGCGCCTAACTTTCCATCCGCCGACTTGTGTGGCGCGGATTATACGTGAAATTCATTCGAGAAAACAGCCCCATTGGCTATCCGTACATTGAACTATGTGCCTTGCCCTTTGTCATTTTAACTTGCCTATCCGCTGAGTTTTGCTGAAAAGTGTGTAGTAATTTGTGGATGTTCTATCCTGTATTTATATGGTGTGTGCTACGCACTGCTGCTTTAATTTGCTAATAGTTTCAACTTTTTTAAACTTATTTAAAGTAGAACCTAAGTATGACAAGCAGTTCTCCAAACAGTAAGCATTGCATCTGTTTAATTAATTGAATTCTTAATTATTTTTTACTAGCAGCGCCCCGCGGTTTTACCCGCGTTGTGCCCGTTCCCGTGAGAATTTCGGGAATTTTTATACATATAAACCTTCCTCTTGAATCACTCTTTCCATTAAAGAAAACCGCATCAAAATCCGTTGCGTAGTTTTAAAGATTTAAGCATACAGACAAACAAACAAACAAACGAAAATAGCGACTTTATTTTATACTATGTAAGGATACTACGGGACTAATCGCGCAATGAAAATACGGGAATAGTTACAATATAAAAGGCAAGAAGTTTTATATGTCCAGATATACAGGGTTATCCAGAACTGGTGTACTAAGCCGAAAGGAGGTGATTCGGACTATTATTATGAACAACTTTTAATATATGTGGCCAAACCGAAATTCGAGAAAAAAACCAATCGTGTCATACCTTTTGTCGAGTCCAAGTTGCAGTTTTGTATGGAACAGCTGATTTTTAGTTCACGAAATCCGCAGCTGGCCCCATATTCATATTATTTTATTGGTATCAAAATACAAGATACAAGTCAGTCCAAACCAATTACAATTGTAGTTATAATTATAATATCCTTAAAATTTCAGCTTAGCTAAAGCAAAGCATAATTATCTTAAAATTACAATAACTTAAAATAGCTGTAGTTAAATTAATTAAATTGTATATTTAAATAAATGTTTAAATATTAAGTCGTAAAAACAAAATGATAATCATTTAATATAAATCTGAACAATGCTACAATATCAAAACTTAAAATGACAAAAATTGCATAGTTAATAAATTAACAAATATGAATTTGTAACAAAATATAGTAAACATAGTAAACTTTGTTCATAATAACGAACGTGTAGGTAGGTACACCTCTGAAACTTCCTTCACTTTGTAAAACTTCACTTGTAAAGAGGTATCGTGTATCCACCAGTAGACGTCACGTGACAGAAATGATGATGATGAATTGAGAAACCTTTCATTTTGACTGACCTACAAAAAGAAAGGGATTTGCAATTTGTGTATGTTCTGATTACTTCACATATTCGATTTTTCTGAGCCAATTCTCAAGTTTATTTTACAATTTTTCAATTTCAAAAGTTCTTTATTTACACACAATTAATTTAATAAATACAATAACAGTGTTAATTCCATCCTAGTACTATAAAAACTTAACATAATGATTGTTCTGCAAACACTTGGCTTATACAAAACTTAAAACATAAATGTAAATATTTAAAAAAAAAGGGCGTCTGATAAAATAAAAGAGGATAAGTAACATTTTGATTTGCTATTGCAAGCTTTTAGGAGAAGCATTACATTTAAAAATAAATTACGAACAGTTTAGTTTATTTTACAAGTTTTTGTTTAACTTGCAATGTATGTATGTAAATAATATATTTTTTTGGGTCAAACCATGCAACGCAATTTCGAAGCAGATATTGAAGCTATCTGTTATTTATTACGTACCTAAATCTCTTGAAAGATTTTATACCCCAAAAATTGTGTAATATTCAAAATTTATAGGTTGAATTCATTTTAAAGTTTAGATTCTTCTTTTTGGACTATTTAATTTAAATAAAAGCTATTTAAACTTTGTTTATTGTCTGTTGAAGAATTATGTGCGTGTTTTCCTTAAAAAAAGTTATTTGGGATATCTTTAGTTAGGTATTTGGTAGAATTTTCAGTATGTATATTGCAGCGCCTACAGAAATCAATTAGTTAATTAATTAGTTAATAGCTATTTTTGTTCGCAGCTTTTGGCTTGAGGTCAATTGTGTAAAGTTGGCTATATATAAAGGTTTTATCAAAAACAATTTTTCGAAAGAAAATTAAAATCAAAATACTTCGCCTCTATGTGTAAAAAATAATGTAGCTTTCTAATTCGATAAAAAATATTAAGTACCTATAAATGTTTTCGTTTGCCATGCGCTATCCCAAAAAACCGGAACTTATGTACCTACCATATTTTGCTACAATTCAAAAGAATAAATCAGCCGGCAGCCTGAGCGTAGAGCGCGGGCGGGCGCGGGAAGGGCGCGGGCGGAGATGGTGCGCAGCTCACACACACAAATACAATTGCATCACACCACACATAGAAGCTCCCTGTCTTGGGGGCATCGCGACAGCAATAGTTTAGTTCAAATACCTAC
This sequence comes from Hypomecis atomaria, assembly GCA_964007245.1. Taxonomy (NCBI): domain Eukaryota; kingdom Metazoa; phylum Arthropoda; class Insecta; order Lepidoptera; family Geometridae; genus Hypomecis; species Hypomecis atomaria. The sequence goes on from OZ023279.1 coordinate 32,526,537, forward strand.
TTCTCAAATTCCTTGGCGCTCAGCTATTCTCTTAAAAACAATTGGATCATCCGAAGACCCTTGAAGGTGTAAAGATAATTCAAATTTTATAACTTATCTTTCGATTTCCTCACAAAGAATAGCGTCTCAGAAACATTGGGATATCAAGCCTGCTAGAATTCTTTCAGACTTTAGTACCTCTTTTGCATTAATAATAACTATAATCTTCCAAAGGAATAATAAAGGTCGAAAGGATTTTTATATCTATAAAGGCACGAGCTACTCCACTTTTTGTCATCCAATATCAGTCGTAGGAGGTCCACTGCTGGACGTAATCCTCTCTTCTATAAGTATATCTTCAACAAGACTGGTTTCTGTTTGGTAGCAGTTTTGCCCTCCTTAGCATAAGCACAGTATGTTTATTGCGACGTGATCTGAAAACTCCAACCTTCTTCCTAGGGTCAGAAAGTTGCGTTTTCGGATTACGTTGCAATAAACATACTTACTGTGTTTATGCTAAGGAGTTTGCGTCCAGCGCTTTCCTACAACCGTCATGATACGGTACGTGGTCTCTATTTGAAAACCTTTCCGACCTCATCGCCACTTATTAATCTGCCTATCTACAATTCTACATCGCTTACTCTGCTCATTAATTATACTTAATTATAATCAAATGTAAAACATTGTTAAAACATTAAGCTAATTAATTTTTACAATTTTAATGACAGGGAGTGAAATGGCAAAACTTATTTAAATAATTGCATTAGTCTTGCATGTACCTACCTACTGATTTATCGAATGCTTGTGCAATGAGTAATTTGAAAGTAGGTACCGTAACGTACTCTTGTAGATTTCTCTTCATAATGCGCAGTGACGTTATGGTAGTCAACGTGGAGACGATTTTTTATTGGATTTTTGGATTCGATGTAAAAGTTAGCCGTGGCTGGGGTAGAGAATATATAATAATACTGCTGGGGTAAGATATATTAGATGTACGAGTAAGATGAAATGAGAGTTAGTTTAATAGGTAAGTATACTTGTCTACTTAGCAGGTACTGCAGAGAAATACCGCTACAGATTAAAATAATTATTTTCCAAGAAAAATGTAAGAACGGACTGAATATTGCTACATACTTTAGTATCGGTATTTGAGCTCAATGTTAATCCCTCTTAGGTTATAAAAACCAAACTGATTTTTCTTAAGTATATTTTTTTGGAACTGCCACCTCAGCACCTACTCTACCTACAAAAGAAAATTACATCTTTATGAAACAATTTTTCGATATTCTTGTAGATTGGAAAAATAAGCACTTAAATAGGTTCTATACACAAAAATAAAATATAGGTATATACAAAAAGACGTAGAAACCGAAATGTTTGATTACCATCATAATTCACGTGTTTACAACAAAAACTAACCTATTCTAGGCTCGAGCCTACTACGTCGTGTGTTTTTTCTAATCGTTTACTTGTAAGAAGATTATCTATAAATATTAATACAATCATACAATATAAATAACATTGGATGTGTTAATTGATGAACAATAAACGAATTCAATGTACTCAGTGATGTTATTTCCTTCGATCCACGACCTGAAATTCTAACAGGTTATTATGCCCAGATTTGGCTAATTGGAAATAACAAGTAGTACATTGATTTGAGTTCAACAAGAAAGAAAGGAAAAACAAAAATCTGTTTGAATGCGTGTGTTTTGCGCCGTACTGCTCGTCGTGATGTCTGTGCCTACAGCGATTCCGACCGCGTGCGATGTTGCCGCAGCGACCATGTCATCCAGTGGGACATCGACTTTCCACTCTGGAGCTAATTTCAACGTGGAGAAGCTCGAAGGGATGAGCAACTACAGTTCATGGAAATTTTCCATGAAGATGGCATTGTTTTTGGAAGATTTGTGGTCCAGTGTTTTGGGAAATGATGTGGACCAACACAAAGACCAACGCGCCTTGGCGAGAATCTGCCTTTCAATCAAACCTCATTGCTACCAGTATGTAATGAACGCGAAAACAAGTAAGGAAGCCTGGGATAACCTAGCAAACATCTTTGAGAACAAAGGCTTGTATCGAAGAGTTCTGCTACTTAGACAGCTACACAGGATCGATCTAAAATCGTTTTCGTCAATCACACATTATATAGAAGCCGTAATGAACATAGTTCATCAACTAGCTGACATAGGAAAGCCAATTGAGGATGGTGAAGTTGCCGAAATATTATTGACAGGATTGCCAAGTGACTACGATGTCATCGTGTCTGGTCTTGAAACCTTCTGTATAACTGGTTCGCTAACTACTGAAATGGTCAGATCCAGACTTCTTCAAGAAGATTACAAAAAGGATAATGGAACTTCTATGGCTTTTGTAATGAAACAGAAGAATTATTCAACCAAAGTATGTAGTTATTGCTCGAAGAAAGGACATATTCGGAACAAATGCTTCAAACTGAAACGCGACAAGAAGGAAAACACAAAGGAAGAAAAATCTCTTGTCGCTACTGCATTCTTCGCTCAAGATCAAGATTGGGTAATTGATTCCGGGTGCTCGAACCATATGAGCAATAGCAAACATTGGATGAACAACTTCAAGCAATCTACGAGTGATATAAAAATTGCAAATAATGATAGTATTGAAAGCCTAGGATCTGGAGATATATTACTGAATATCAATAACTTGGTAAGACGTGTTGAAAATGTTCAATATGTACCTAAATTATCGATAAATTTACTTAGTGTTAGCAGACTGTGTGAGAAAGGTTATACTGTAATATTTTCTAAAACTGGTTGCCATGTTTACCAAAAATGTTCCATCTCTGGTACACCAATTTTTAAGGCTTGTAATAGGAATGGAATTTACAAGTTTTCTGGTAAGTCTCAAGTCTCTGACCCGTCGTCTTCGTGTGGTGTGGTGGTGCATTCTTCAACTCTCCTGCCAGAGCAGGAGGTACAGAGTGCTAATTTAGCCGAGGCGTCAATCGATATGTGGCACAGGAGGCTAGGCCACCTTGGTCTGTCAGGTATGCTAGCATTAAGGGATGGTAAGGCTAATGGTGTGTTGTTTCAGAATACTAATAAGGAGGATCTGAAAAACTGCATACCATGCATGGAGGGAAAGATGACCGCTAAGCCGTTTCCCACCAGCAGCTCCTCCCGGGCCAGTAGACCATTGGAACTGATCCACTCCGATGTTTGTGGTCCATTTTCACAAACAAGTTGGGGCGGGGCAAGATACCTAGTCACCTACACAGACGACTTTACTCGGAAGACATTTGGATACTTACTTAAAGAGAAAAAAGAGGTAAGTTCTACATTTATTGCCTTTAAATCTCTTGTAGAAAAGCAAATGGGTACCTCAATAAAGATTTTTCGTTCCGTTAATGGTGGGGAATATATAAATAAAAATTTAGCTGCCTACCTTGAGAAGGAAGGCATTGTGCATCAAACAAGCATAGCTTATTGTCCGCAGGGAAATGGAGTATCAGAACGTCTTAACAGGACACTTGTAGAAAAAGCGCGATGCATGCTCCAAGGAGCGTCATTAGACAAGAGGTATTGGGGTGAAGCAGTCATGACTGCAATCTATTTAAAAAAATAGGTCTCCTACTTCAGCTTTGTCTGGTTTGACTCCATATGAAAAATGGACTGGATTAAAGCCTGATCTTAGTCATTTACATATATTTGGATGCATAGCATATTCACTTATCCCTGAACAAAAAAGGACTAAATTAGATGCCAAAAGCAAAAAATATATTTTTGTGGGCTATAGTGAAACCTCAAAGGGCTATAGACTCGCTGACCCCATTAACCCTAAAAGGGTCATCATATCTAGGAATGTAACTTTTATTGAAAATTTATTTTATGCAACTGACAATAATAATTCTAATTGTTATGATAATTCTTATAATCATAATAATTTTGAATTTAATTATAATAAATTGAATTATAAGTCTAGTCATAGTATTATAGAACCAAGTTCTAACATTATAGATTCTAGTCATACTACTGAACTGAATTCTAGCACAGAAAGTCAGCCGAATTCTAGTCAGGTTGTTGAGCCGAATCAGAATAATTTATCAGCTGATACTAAAACAGATAAATCTATGTTTTCAGATGCTGATGACGAGTACTACCGCACTAGCAGTGAGGACGAGGCAGGCTCTTCGTGTTCGCCAATGCGAGACGCGCTCCTTGAGCGAGTGATGTCTCCGCATCTCGTGGCACCTCTAGGGGAAGTTTCTGCTTCACCTGAGCCTCTGCCACCGCCCTCTACTAGCCGTCCAGTTCGTACTACTCGCTCTAAGCCGCCTGTCAGGTATGAGGATTATGAAACTGATTTCTCTCTTGTGGCGCTACCTGGCGATCCTCAAAGTTATGAGGAAGCCATGTCCTGTGCTGACAGCCATCAATGGCAAGCTGCCATGCAAAGCGAATATGATTCGCTTATCGCTAATAATGTGTGGGAAATTGTCGACCGGCCACTTGACAAAAATGTCATAAAATGCAAATGGGTTTACAAACGTAAACACAATGCATCTGGTAAGTTTGATAGATATAAGGCTCGTTTGGTTGCCAGAGGTTTCACACAAATTAAAGGAATAGATTATAGTGAAACTTTCTCACCAGTTGTTAGACATTGTACTATGAGAATATTGTTTAGTTTAGCTAATGAGTTAGATTTAAGCATTGATCATGTAGATGTCGCCACTGCTTTCCTCAATGGTAAATTATCTGAAACAATTTATATGGAGCAGCCTCCGGGTTTTTTAGATAATAATAATAAAGTTTGTTTACTTTTAAAAGGAATTTATGGCCTAAAACAAGCCAGTCGTATTTGGAATGAGAAAGTTCATACATTATTATCAGAAAATGATTATAAACAGAGTAAATGTGAACCTTGTGTTTATAGCAAAAACATAGGTAAAGATATTATTATTGTGGCTCTTTATGTGGACGATTTCTACATATTTTACTCACATAACAATGAACTTTTACCCTTGCTAGAAAATAACTTTATTATTAAAAATTTAGGTTCAGTTACAAACTGTTTAGGTATGAATGTATTTAGAGATAAGTCTAATCATATTATAAAACTTGACCAGTCTGAATATATTCATAAGTTATTAATTAAGTTCGGTATGCAAAATTGTAAGCCGGTGTCCACTCCAATGGTATTAAACTGTAAATTTGAAAATGATGAGAGTGAACACCTGGATGATGATGTATTTAAGTATAGGGAACTTTTAGGTAGCCTAATGTGGCTATCTGTTACTACACGTCCCGATATATCGTATGCATGTAGTCATCTGAGCCAGTTTAATAACAATTTTAACCGGACACATTGGTTGGCTTTGAAGCGCATCCTTAGGTATCTAGCCGGTTCAATAAATTATTGTCTACGTTTTTATAGGTCTAATAATTTAAATGTTACTGCTTTCTGTGATGCTAGCTGGGCAAATAATGTAGACCGTAGGTCCTATTCAGGTTTTATAATTAAACTTGGCTCTAACATGATCAGCTGGGAATCACGTAGGCAGCGTTGTATATCTCTATCGAGTACAGAATCAGAGTATGTCTCAATAGCAGAAGTGTGCAAAGATATTTGTTTTATTAAAAACTTTTTATCTGAAATTAATGTTTTGAATATTGATATAACATTATATAATGACAATCAGAGTGCACACAAGCATTTGGAATGTAAAGAATACTGTCACAAAAGGACCAAACATATTGATCTTCGTTATCATTATATAAAAGATCTGATAAAAAGAGGTTTCATATCTATTAGGTATTTACCTACAGAGCAGATGACAGCTGATATACTTACAAAAGCTTTGAGCACAAATAAGCACAAAACTTTTATGCATGAAATGAATGTAATTCCTAAGTAGGCATGGGTATTATTATTTTAGGTTCATGTAATGCTAAGATAAGATAGTTTTGTTTTTAGTTCTTGATTTTTATTTCTTGAATTATGCACACTATTATGTAATATACCTATACATCTTGTTCTCTTATTGGTTTGTGACATGCATGTATAGAAATAATGTAATTTTGTTTTTTACATAAAAATATGATATACTATAATTTGATTTTGTTATGAATGTTGACTCAAATAATATGTGTGTTAAATGTTATTTTTGTTTGAGCATGTTAAAATCCTAAGGGGAAGTGTTAGAATGTAGTATTTTAACATAGCAACACACAGCTCATCTAATTTATGTCAACTTCACTGTCAAAATAGATTTGTCGTTCTCTTCCTATTTCCTGCCTCTCCACGGCATGGTGTGTTTTTTCTAATCGTTTACTTGTAAGAAGATTATCTATAAATATTAATACAATCATACAATATAAATAACATTGGATGTGTTAATTGATGAACAATAAACGAATTCAATGTACTCAGTGATGTTATTTCCTTCGATCCACGACCTGAAATTCTAACACCGCCAACGTGTTGGCGGAGGCGGTGGGGCTGCAGGGGAAGAGGAGTGTCGGTATCGCGACGGCCGTTCTCCCTATCCTCTGCAGCCGTAGTGGCAGGCGCGGGGCCACTTTAATTGACCCGTTGCATCGGGACCAGGGCTGTCGGACACGGGTGCTGTCTGACGCCCAGTGCTGGTTGGTCCTAGGTGGTGGATGACGATGTGTCTGGTGTTCGGCACGTCGTTATTCTGGCGGGAGCCGAAGCTCCGTGGTGGGGCCCGAGTTGGGGCAGCGCTGTCGGGTGCCGCGGAGGAGTGCGCAAGCGTGCCCGTAGCCCCGACACATAGCGCAGTGGCGGAACACCCAGGGGTTTTGGTGGGTATACTGTCCAGTCGCCAGGACTCCCACATAACCACCCGCCTGCCCTCGAGGTGCGGTGGTATCTATAAAAGATTTCCCTTGGTAAAAAAAAAAAAAAAAAGGCTCGAGCCTACTCGTACCATTAACTAGTCATGTGTACTGTAGCAGCCTTTTTAATAGTCCACTGCAGGACGTAGGCCTACCCACGAAGGGTGATTTGGCCATATCCACCACGCTGGCCCTGTGCGGGTTGGTGGATTCACATACGCCATCAAATTTCCTCTACGAACGTATGCAGGTTGCCTCACGATGTTTTCCTTCACCGAAAAGCCAGTGGTGTGAAATTCCGTAAATAAATTCCAAAGAAGTCATTGGTACAGGATTAGGATTTGAACCAACGACCTCACGATTGTAAGGTGGATGTTACTACCTCTAGGCCACGGCTTATCATGTATACGGCAAAGCTGAAAGCCTTCCCTTGGGGCAGACTCGCTTTAACAGCTTATTCCACAAATCCCCTTAGAAGATCCCCTGCGAAGGGGATAAGTGGACTTTTTGTCCATTTATCCCCTGCGGTTTTGCGGCAGGGGATAAATGGACATTTTGTCCACAAATCCCCTTCCGCAACGCCGCAGGGGATAAATGGACTAAAGGTCTACAAATCCCCTAAATCAATATTTACACACTTTTGAAATAAAATAGCAGAACTGTGTTAGGTAAATAATCGATTCTTTATTTTTTTGTGCATACATAATATATTAAACGAGTGGTGAACCAAAATATAAAAAAAATTATCTTCGATTATTTTTGTATCAGTGTTGATATTTGTAATCTCTCATGCACATATTTCGAAATATAACATAATATTTGGAATAGTTAAAATATCACAAAAAATCATATTTTCACATGAATCATAGATTATTTGTACAATGATAATGAAGATTTTAAACCTAGATGAGTTGCGTTGAAATGAAAAAAGGTACAAGTGGTATCACAAATAATATACAATAAGTAAAACATATTTTAGTCTTTGGTTATTAGTCTTTTTTTTGTAGGTACATAATATACGAGTGGTGAACAAAATTTACAAAGTCATTTAAATTTTCAATAATTTTGTATCAGTGTTGATATAGTTACAAATGTAATCACATATTAGAAAATTATTTTCACAATAATCATAGATTGTTATAGATGATATAAAAGTGATGAAGATTTAACCTAAATGTGTTAACTGAAAATACTTTCACAAATAACCATAATATCTGATTTTTAAGAGATATAAAAAATAAGTTGCAATTTGTTTGTTGCAATTCGTTATTTTGTACAGAAATATACGCCTTAACGCTTGACAATATCATCCATAATCCTGTATCGTTCACAATTTTGTCGGCTTTTTTCTGGTTTTTAAAAGAGTGTTCATTGTTCTATGAATTCTTTGAATTATTATTAGTCCTGGAAGTGTTTGCATTTTGTACAGAAATATCCACCTTAACGCTTGACAATAACACCTATAATCCTGTATCATACACAATTTTGTCGGCTTTTATCTGGTTTTTAAAAGGGATATTATTTTTCTATAAATTCCTTGAATTAGCTTTGGAAGAGTATGAGAGTATATATTAGTTTCAACATAACTTATTTAGGTTTAAATCTTTATTATTATTGTACAAACAATCTGTGATTCTTATGTTATTGGTAAAAAACGATTATTTTACTATAACACTTGCATAGTATTAAGTCATGTAAATTTAAATATTATTCATTATAGTACCAATAATAATAACCTGTGATTGTAGAAGTTATTTTCAAAAGTATTTGTGTAAAAATATGATTTCTGTGTGATTTACTTGTTGTATATTATTTGTGATACCACTTGTACCTTTTTTCATTTCAACGCAACTCATCTAGGTTTAAAATCTTCATTATCATTGTACAAATAATCTATGATTCATGTGAAAATATGATTTTTTGTAATATTTTAACTATTCCAAATATTATGTTATATTTGGAAATATGTGCATGAGAGATTACAAATATCAACACTGATACAAAAATAATTGAAGATATTTTTTTTTTTTATATTTTGGTTCATCACTCGTTTAATATATTATGTGTGCACAAAAAAATAAAGAATCGATTATTTACCTAACACAGTTCTGCTATTTTATTTCAAAAGTGTGTAAATATTGATTCAGGGGATTTGTAGACCTTTAGTCCATTTATCCCCTGCGGCGTTGCGGAAGGGGATTTGTGGACAAAATGTCCATTTATCCCCTGCGGTTTTGCGGTAGGGGATAAATGGACAAAAAGTCCACTTATCCCCTTCGCAGGGGATCTTCTAAGGGGATTTGTGGAATAAGCCGCTTCCTTGACATTGGAGGTTTTCTATTAATACTAGCTATTAGTGTCGCAGGTTTGTGAACATATTAGTATGATTGCATAATGAAATAAAAGGCCGTGGTCTCAGACCAAATAAAAACAGACGGACAGACGGACATCGAAGTCTTAGTAATAGGGTCTCGTTTTTACCCTTTGGGTACGGAACCCTAAAAATCAGAATGTTGAGAAACAAACAAGTGAGGCCGGCAAAACTACGCCTCACCGTGTACAAACACAATTATACACACAACACGTACAACGAAACTACGCCTTGGCTCGTCAGTCGAACTATTACGGCGCAACACCGACGCACTCACCACATATATATATAAAACTGCCCTCACTTGTCTGTTCACGACGTTCTGGGGCCTGATTCTCTATCGACATAACATAACGTAACGCGGTACGTTATTTTTTTATTTCCATGTATTTCGTTTGGAGAAATATTTGATAAATGTAAAATTACGTTAAAATGAATTATAAAACGAGTTTAAGTTATATTATTTGAAAAATAGTTATTATTTACACGAATTTCTTAGAAACAAAGAGCACGTTAGAGCGCGTTACGTGCTTGTTTTCATACAGAATCACCCACCTGTTTTGATTTTTTTGTTCGCTCTGTGGCCGTGGTCGTATGGTGAGAACGCTCGCCTAATAAAAAACTAGCGACCCGCCCCGGCTTCGCACAGGTGTATTATAAGTACATATAAACCTTCCTCTTGAAACACTCTATCTAATAAGTGTTTTTAATTGTGTAGTTTTAAAGATATAAGCATACATGGGGACAGACAGCGGGAAGCGACTTTGTTTTATACTATGTAGTGACAAATGGGCGTAGGCTCAAATCCCGGTCCTGTATCAATAAGTTCTTGAAGGTATTTAGGTAGGTTCGGGTTTTCACATCTCACGATTTTTTTTCGATCACTTATTAATGTGTAGGTATTCACCCATACAATTGAACTAGTTCAAGAGATATCCAAATTTTGAAAGTGTCAATTTTAACCCAATCGCTCTTCGAGGATAGGCCTATGTTCAACAGTAGTCTATTAAATACTAATAATGATAAGCGTCTCTCGGTAGTATGTCGCAATTTAAAACGGACCTTGTTTTAAAATACATTTAGTGTATTTTGATTTTGAACTGTGTCAAGTAAATACAATAAAACTAAAAGCACGCCATCAATATCAATAATACATAATATTTAAATAAGCTTATTACAAAACAAATTTAATTCGAACTGTCTCGTATAAGTTTGTTTTTGCAACATATGCATTTAAATATCCATTATTATTCTCGATGAAGCTTGCACAAAACTAATAATTGCATGCATAATATTCAGTGAAATAATGTTTCAGAACACGTAACCTCCGGGTTTTTGGTCAATCCGTAACCAACTCCAAAACGGTGTTAAGTGCAAAGATGTATAAAGTATGTAATAACAATTTTAATCCTTATTGTAATAAACATAAGTTCAAAAACTATTTACGCGTGACCCGCGCATCCTAAGGTCGACGCCCTACTTCAAAATTGTCACTTTTAAAATTTTCTTCCAAATAATAAAGTGGCAAGAGCCGAGTTTTACTGAACACGTATAGAGTTACCTAATACTCTAATTGGATAACTGAGCGGCTTGTCTTCCATAAAACTGCGGTGTATGCGTGCATTGCGTACTTAAAATCCGCCGATTTCTTTTACACCAATTTAACATGCTATCATAAATTTTGATTTGGTTTATTGCAATAGTCATTTGAGATCACAAGTGGACGAGATATTAAAATAATTCTACAAGAAATATTTCCCAAATAGATACAAAAGTCATACTATATTGTACACACAACTTATTTTATTAGTAACGTTTTTTGACAGCGCAGCAGTTCAGTTGCTTCAAGAACGTTGAAAGTTGTCAAAAGCCGTGTTGAGTGCATAATGTTCATTATGCACTCATTATGTTTTTATTGTAATATTAACTTTATAGCAGACACATCTAGAGGTCAAAATTGAATGGCTGATCATATTGACAGCAAAGTACTAAAGATATTAAAATATTCTGTGTGCAAAGTGGTAATTAGATTTGTTAGTTACCTAATTATCACTCTGCTCATAGATACTTATCTATTTCTAAAGCTCCAATAAGCAGATTGACTAAACAGCTAGTCAAACAGCTAAGTGCGAAACCTAAGTAGACACTCGTTACTCGAGTACAGGTCGTGGCATATGAGTCTAGCGCTGAGCAAAGTGTGGAGGGGATGGCTGCGCATGACTTTAGTTAACTTTTAAATATGTGCTTTAGTTTACTTTAGTTAACTTTTAAATATGAGCTTGGACCAAAATGCTCAAAAATTAAAATCAATTGCAGGTAGATATAGTAATTTTTAGACCGTCATGTTTTTAAAATTTATGTAACTTTTTTAACAATTGTTTTATTAAAATGACCATATAGGCGAACTTAGCCTGAGTGTCAAATTGTATTTTAATTAGGGATGTAACGATTCCGATACCGATACCGATATATCGGCCGATTAATCGGCAGGACCGATATATCAGAATCGCCGATTATATACAGCTGATATCAAGAGTTTGGGAAACGAGCGAAACGAAAAACGCACGCGTTGTGTATCATACAAAATGATTTGCGTAACAGATATCTGCTAATGCAAAAAGTAAACTTTAATTGTTGACTGTATTTTACTTTTGTATTGGTTTACTTTACCACATTGTGTAACAATTACTTTCTTAATTAGCGCTTTGAATGCTTGATAATATTTTTGATTATTTATTTATTTCATATAAATATTTTTTTTTCTGAATTTTGATTTGACATTTTGGTTTTCAATATTTTCAAGGTTAAGACTCTGATAAATGATGGTACCTACTTGTACTTGGTAGCTTCTTTGCATAATTAAGAAAATTATTCATTATGTATTTGTTCCTTTTTTATATTTCTACTAAGCCGCCGATATCGGTATCGGTATCGATATCGCCGATTATTAACTACAATAATCGGTATCGGTATCGTATCGGAAAAATTATGTATCGTTGCATCCCTAATTTTAATGTTACTACTAGTATTGGACTGTGTTTGTATTGTTAGTAGTTAAGATTTATGATGATAATAAATATTTTTTCAAAACAAAAACAGTCTAGCGGTCAACATGCGCAGCCACCCCCTCCACAGTACCCTCAGCGCTAGACTTACGTGCCGTACAATTTACAGCTACGAAACCTTACCCACATAAGTAACCAAACAAGCTACTGTTTTATTACAACAGACTAATCGATGTCCATCCTAATAATTAAAGCTGTTGTGTTGGCTAAGATAGCACTTTCGAAATTCTTGTCACTAAAATCGTCCTTTTAAGTAAATTATCTCGTTAAATCTCAGAATATGGATCATCAAGCTTGGATTTAAAACTAAATTATCATTAAAAGTGTAGTGCACTCGTTCGCAGAGTTTAAGCCAAGGCCGTGGCCTCAATATTTGTTTGGTGCACACTCTCACTTTGTGTCGACGCGCTGTGATCAAATGGATTAACTCATGTATTTAAGTTTTCATGACATATTTGTTTTAATGAATACTAAGTACAGGTCGCGGCATACTAGTGTAGCGCTGAGCGAAATGTGGATTGGATGGTTTCGCATGGGTTTATTATGGCGGTCACCATGCGCAGCCATCCCCTCCACACTACCCTCAGCGCTAGACTTACGTGCCGCTACCTGTACAAGCATTAAAATAATGTTATCTTAATTTTCCAAATACAAAATAAAGTTAGTAATGCAAGCTATGAGTTAACAACATCATGGAACCACCACAAAATTTGATTATGGGAATCAGCAAAGTTCCGGTCATGATTTTTATAAATACTTCGTGTAATTACTAAAGCTAACAACCATAAAACAATCTATTGAATTAAAGAACAAACCCGAGCCAGAAAAAAAACACATTTAAATTCAGCATAACTGCTCACTAAAATTGTAAAAATACAAGTTACATCAATTCGTCCAACAGCTAACAGGCAGTGAGTCATTCGGAAAGTTTGAATTCAAGACACGAAACAAACCGCAACTGGTCTTTGAAATAATATAAATATTCTAAACACAAAGCTGAAGACTACTGAGTATCTACTGTGATGGACAACTCCGAAACGGGGTTAAGGAAAATGCATCTAAATTGGTACAGGCAAACATATTTGTTATAATTAAACATTAATCTTACTAAATAAAGAACCAAAATATGATAATGACGATAAATTGAAAGTAATTCTAATGAAGTAGTTAGGTAGAGCTTGAAAACATGCTTGCAAAATAAATCGCTTTAGATACAGTGCAAACAACAAAAATGAAAAGAAAAATGTATATGAAATGAATTTTGATTTACTAAGTAGTAAGTTTCTATGAGTATAAAAATGAAACACGTAAATTTTAAAGCTGTTGCTTCATGTAATCTGTAATTGAAATAACCACAGTAGTTTATAGTCAGCCCAATCACCAAACCAAGTTTCAATAACAAATACAATGAGCATTGTTCTGATTGACAAATGATAAACATCTTGAGTAATACTGCATTTTCCTCTCTACCAGGTACGTTGGTCCTATAATCAAACATTTAGATACTCTACTTTTACATAAATTATAAATACAATACCGACTTGCAAGTCATATTGCAACTGTGGAGAATTTAATTGCAGAAATTTACAGATAATGCCCGGACAATCTACAAAATAATTCAAAGTCTATGCAAATCTGTAAACTATTGTTCTCAGTATCTGTTTGCCTTTGTAACCATAAGACCACCCATTAGCTCAATGTGGCGTCAAAATGGTCGATTAGGGACCGCCCATGGTGAAAAGGAAAATAGAAAAAATGCCGACAAAAGAAACGCTTATAGGTTTTTGATCCCGTTTGTGACGAAATTCTTTCGATGCCGAGAAAAACATTACAATACAATACTAGACTTGATATGCCTATCGGTATATCATTTATAAGTTTTAGATCTAAACATAACACCTCTACTGCCCGCTATGGTCAATAAAATAGAAGGCAGAAACGTGTTGTTGCTAGCCCACATTCGGCGCTAATGCCCCGAAGCCATGAAATGACCTCGTAATATTTCGGTCATAAGGTATGGAGTAAAACTCCATATGATACTTGATACTCTTAGAATTTCCGCAGTGATTCAGTTGCCGCAAGTTTTAGTTATGTCTCTTTTTACGAAGCGAGACGAAAGATTTCACATCACAATATCTAGAGTATTCTAGAGAATAAAACAAAGACCAAAATGTTCCTACGCATTTACTTTTAGTAGAAGTGAAATTTTTAACGCCTTTCTTTTGTTTTATTGCGAATATTTGTAAAGTATATGGACACTAGATATATTTATGTACGTTTTGTGGTAAGTAATTTAAAAACCAAAACTAATTTGTTGGAGAATTTGTGGAGAAAATAGATTTAATACGGTGTTACGACGAGCTTATAATTCCAATGTCATAGACTATTACCGCCTTGACACAAAATATATAAACACGCTTTAAACGGTGTTTAACTGTGCTATTTGTACTGTAAAACATTGTCTAAAGCGTGACTGCATTTTTATGGTAATTTAAGAACACTACATGTACCTAAAACGAATATTTTTACAACCATCTAAAACAGCGACATACGAGTACCTACTGATTTTAAAACAAAATCATTTACATAAGTACTCAGAAATCGGTACCTAAGCTACAGGTGCAAAAAAATGTATTTTTAGAGTTAATCTAGATTCTCGTAACCGCGTCGAATGTGCACCGGGAAGTTGTTTTACAGGCAATTAAAGACCAACAATACGATTTCCTTTTGTTCTTCCAATTTTATAACAAAGTTTTTGCGGCTACATGAATACCTAACATAATTTACATACACGTGTGTCTAAATTCCTATTTATTATCACTGCGGAGCAAGACAATGCAGAAAGGGTATTGTTCGGCTTATGGCATAAATTCTACTGGGCTAGGGTTACCCGATAAAGCATTTAAAATTCCGGAGATAAAGACTGATTTCCATTGAAGAATTATTATTCCGATCCGAATTTCGATCGGAGTCCAAAGACGAGCCTAAAATTCTGAAACATTATGTATCTAATCCAACGCGTTTAAAGTACATAGTCTTAACAAAGACAGGTCGCTCTTTTTGTAAAAATCCTATTTTGGTGTTTTTTTCACAGTCTAAGAAGAGCCTAAAATACCTAAGAATTCTCCAGGATTTGTCTCCACAAATTATGAATGTGATAACCCTAACGTGAGAATGCCACCCGCTTTTATTTCGCTGCAGCAGTACCTTGACTTGCCTTTTACGTCGAGAATTTAAATTCTACGCCTATTTTTTAATACTCTTAAACGAAATAAACACATAAAATCATGGCCACGGCCAACATGTCAGCATTATTGCCAATAAATGGCCTTAGGTGGTTGAGAAAGTGGTCCAAAATAAGACTTCAAGTCCAATAAAAAACTGAATTGATGGCGATGTTCTGATGGAATTACAAATTGAATAGTTAAGTACCATATCTCTCATTTTCTTTTCCAGAGACGATTTTTTTTATCACGACCGTGCTTGACCAGTAACTCGCCTGATGGTTAGCGACGTTGTGGTCGAATATGAACGAAATTACGACGAGTAAGGAAATTCCGTAATCTCGGATGAAATAAATAAACTTGGCAATACCTGTCAATTGGACGTTAGTCATACGAGATTACAAAGCGTTAAGTGACTCTCTCTGTTTAAAAAAATACTATTCTTATACAGGGTTATTTTTAATCAATTAGCATCCTTTTATATATTACGGTATTCTGTACATCAAAACTAACAACTTTTGTTCTGCGACTTTTGTCAAAACTAAAAAAAAATTGTTGTTCCATAGAAAAATATCGTTCACCCGCGTCAAAATGTATGGAACAGCTGATTTTTTTTTTTTTAATTCTTGCAAAAGTCACAGAACTAAAGTTGTTAGTTTTGATGTACAGAATAAGCTCCTAAAAGGATGCTAATTGATTAGAAATAACTCTGTATATAGGAAAACTAAAAGTTGTTTTATGCCAATTCCCAAAAAATATGTTATCTTTGTTTGTTATACTTAAGTTAAAATGACACCTTTTTTTTTTATTTATTTTGATATATAATAAGTACGGCTAATGACGCCAATTACACTTAAAATAGGAATCAATGTTACAGTCATATTATTCAATGACACATTTCATTAAAAATTCAATCATTACAAATAACGCCAATGACGCTTAAAATAGAAATCATTTTTGTATAAGACTATTAGATTTCAATTTCAAATCTTTCAATATGACGGATTAGACCTAACAAAATGAAAAACACATATGTATCGTCTACTTACGTACCATTCTTTTTAGGTACAAAGCATGATGTTTGGAAATTCACCGTCTTAGCACAATAGTTTTACGCACGCTTTAGACAATGTTTAACAGTACAAATTGCACGGTTAAACAGTATTTAACACGCTTTAAATTTAAGCGTGTTTAAATCTTTTGTGGTAAGGCTGTCATTGTTTAGTACGCTCAAATTTGTAGGTAAATGTGCAAATGACACTGCTAAAAGGCGGTTAAGTAAAGAGAAAGATTGTTTTCATACACCGATACAGATGCATCTCAACTACACATATCTATAAGCTATAAGGTCCAGCACACTCGATATTGACCTCAGTGAAACCGGTCCGACCAGCCAGTAATGGGCCCACCTCGCTTCCTCGTGTGAACCAATGTTTGACTTTGACTGCGTCATTTAAATTTGCTTTTACATGGGATTTTTGGAAATCATTGTAACTTTTAATAAAGTTTCTGAGTAGAACGAATTATACAACTTGGCGACTGTGATGTTAACTACAAGCTGCGGATAGCCCAATCATGACTGAAGCTCACTTAACAGTTGCGCGAGGATTGGCATATATGCAGCTTATTATAGCTAATGTATAGTTATTAGCCATGGTGGTCTAGTGGTACTGACACCCGCCTTACAATCGTGAGGTCGTGGGTTCAAATCCCGGTCCCGTACCGATGAGTTCTTTAGAATGAACGGAATTCCACATCACTGGATTTTCGGTAAAGGATAATATCGTGAGGAAACCTGAGGGCCAGCGTGGTGGATATGGCCCAGTCACCCTTCGTGGGTAGGCCTACGTCCTGCAGTGGACTATTAAAAAGGCTGGTATAGTACAATTATAGCTAACATCACATCCGCCAAGCTGTGTGATTCAGCCTAAGTGAAACTTATGATGAGGATTAGAATCCATTCATACATCAGGCGTAAGACGTCCACTGTTTGACATAGGACACTCCTATGGATTTCCAATATGCTCGTTTGGAACAGCTTGCGTCCAGTACGTTCCTGCGGTGTCAATTAGATAGTTAGTCCACCTCACCTTGTCGGTGGACGTCCTACGCTACGCTTGCCGGTACGTGTTCTCCATCTGAGAACTATACTACAGCACCAACGGCCATCCGTTTACTTACTATAAAGTGAGCCATTTTAAAAATGATTAGGATCACTATGTCCTTTTTTTCGTAAGTGAAAACAATTACTTATTTGGCCACAAATCTGTAATTAACTATTGCAAGTAGAAAGCTTAATAATAAATAGCTTTGAATGAAGTTATGAAATATAATTATTTTTTGCAAAAAATAGCATGACCTGTGAACAGAATTCGCAAATATTTCGCACGGATCGTTGTAGCATTTTTCACATTATTGTTGATTTATCAAAAATGGCTCAGCCGATATCAATACTATTTTCTTCTTCTTCTTTTCAGCCATAGGACGTCCACTGCTGGACATAGGCCTCCCCTAAAGACCTCCAACAAAACCGGTTGATAGCGGCTTGCATCCAGCGCGATACTGCGGTCTTAATAATATTTTAATGGTACTAATTTCGAATTATATTCTTTCGAATAAAAAAGAATTATTGAAATCGGACTACTATGAAAAAAGTTATGCGTGGTTATACATAAAAAAAAAAAATATACTCGTCGATTTGAGTACCTCCTCCGGTTCGGTTCGTCGGTCAAAAATGAAACCCAGTTATTTGTCAATATTTAGAGTATTCAGAATGATCCGAGCACACCGTAACTACCTAACTGACAATAATTTGTAATTTGCATATTTGCGCGGCTTGTTTATTTTTTAATTTCACACACCTACTTCACCTACTTGGATTATGAATGCAGTCAGCATTTCTTAAGTAATTGCGCATTGTACCTAAGCTTAATGTTTAATAATTATAATGCCTCATTCAGAAAATAAATATATGATGATATGTACAATTGTACATAGGTTGTGTAACATTAACTGCTTCACTGTCTGATGTGATACAAAAAGTCACTAGGTGACATTTTAAAATCCAGAATGATACAATAAAATAACGAAAAAAAACTGCGAAAAATATAATTATAAATACAGTAACATTTCTTAAAAGTTGTTCTTTTTTTAATAATTTCGGCAATTTTTCATTTATTATTGGCATGAATTTAGTTATTTTTTATGATTGTTTGATTCTTAGTTAATGACTTGTCAAAACTGTATACGTAATTGAAATAAATGTAGTTGAATTGACTTGAATTGTCAACAAAACTCAATTTATCAAAAATGTTACTTACAGTGGAGTCATTTTAATAGGCCACATTTGACAGTTCATGTATGCAAAGAAAAATATACCTTACACTAAAGGAATAAAACTCCAAGCCGTCTTCGAGAACAATTATCGGTCGTCGTCTATATTGTTTTCATGAGTTTTATTCCTTTAGTGTAAGGTATATTTTTCTTTGCATACATGAAATGTCAAAAGTGACCTATTATCTTGTCCCTACTTTAGTGACTTTTCGCACACGGTCGTCAATACTTTTTCATACTTTAGATAATTTATTGCGTATTTGTTACAAAATATATCCGCTTATCATATTTTAATTAACCTATCTATTAGATCTGAGTACTTAATAAAGACCGCAGGAACCCGATAGATGCAAACCGCTTCAAACCAGTCTTATTGGAAATCCATAGGAGAGGCATATGTCCAGCAGTGGTATGATGTTTTTACTACTCTTATCTAAAACTACTATTATGAAATAAGAACGTAATCATAAGGGCAAGGTTATAAAAACTCGACTTTTATTTATTGTAAAAATGTTATGTTCCATGCAATCATTGAAAAAAATTCAAACGTTTTCACACAGTATTTTCCCACCGACATACGGAAAATCCTGTCATATGTGAAAAATACAAAGAGATTTCCGGATAAAGCACAATACTGGTACTACAGTCTATTCACATTGTGAATCACATGGTAACGGGACCGGAGTGGTCGCTGCCGAAATTTATGACCGCTTTGAACCGTTCTCACATCATTCAACTAGTGATACATTTTCTCATCTCACTTATGGAACGCGCTACCTAATTCTATTCAACGTACTCCATCTCTTGCAGTCTTTCAGGAGCAAGTCATAGAATTTAATTTATCGCAGTTGCCTCCATGTTAGAAAGTCATTTTAGTTGATTTATTAAGTACATTTATTTATTATTAAATTTATTAATTTGGGTTTAGTATTTTATTTTTATTTAAGTATTAGTAGGCATGTGTATTCATTTTGTTATAATTTATTCGCCATTATTGTACTCCATCCCTTACCTTTCTTTAAAATCCTTTCCTCTCTTAATCAGGTTGCCTGGAAGAAATCGCTCTAAGCGAAGGCCGCGCGTAGTCGCACTATTTTAATTATGTTGTACTCTTTTATTGTTATTTTGTTGATTGTATGAATAATAAAGCGTTTCTATTCTGTTCTATTTTACAATCATGACAATGTACTACGAGTAGTAACATATTTTCTCAGTTATTTTATTCGAGTTGTAAACTAGACGATGGAGATATTCTAGCATACCATTTTAATAATCATTATTCATAACTTTTACTATTGGGGCAACCCCGAAATCACGTTAATAAATTGAATTTATTTTCGCGATTTTGGGGAAGAAAAGTTCATTGACTGGATATATCTGTATAAGTACCTGTTCATTAAGACTAGACACAAAGTTTGCAGCAGAAATAATATCTTAAGGCGTATGGTGTCATCATCTTGGGAATCCTCACCAAAAGATCTGGTTTATCTCTCTCTTTTAGTGCCAGCTAGTTCGCATGTCCGGTTTGGTGTCGCTCTACCTATACTAGGAAAGTTGATGTGGCACATAATGAAACCTGCCGGATTATAACCGGATGCCAGTTACATAATATTTTCGTAGGACCGTTTCAGTGAAAAATTATAGAGCGGGCACAAAATTTGTCCTGAATTGTAGAGCATATCTGTCGGCCCATGCGCATCGAGCGTGCAGTGTACTGTGGCCCTAATTACATTGGCTACTGTACGAGTATTAAAGAGACACCTTCTCTTTGCCCCGCGGGCGAGACACTATATGTCGCAAAAAATAATACACCCGTAAAATGCATGTTTATTGCAGAATGCAGTATTATGTGAGCGTATATGAATAACTTGTTTGTTGTGCTTGGTTAGTAGATATAAGCCCTGGTACGTGAGTCGAACCAAAATATCACTATTTCCCTTTCGTTTGAAGAGAAGGCAAAACAGAGGTAACTATGGTTTAGTGGTCAAGTTATTTGCCGGCTACTGTAGTAATGTTTGTTCTCCTAATTTTTGTGTAATTAATTATTGGCGTCAAACCGGGAATACACATGTCAGTATCTGGCACACTTGCATGCCTGCTACTAGCATGCCCGTAGCTTGCATGTCTGTTCAAACGTGCCGATTTCACGTCTGAAACGTGCAAGCTTCGGACATTTTAGCTGCAGACAAACAAGTGTGCCAGCTAAGTACTGACATGTATATTCGCGGCAGATATTCGCCCCCAAAAAATAGATTTAAATTAGAAATTAAAAATTTTTTAACTAGCGACCCGCCCCGGCTTCGCACAGGTGTATTATACATATAAACCTTCCTCTTGAATCACTCTATCTATAAAAAAAAAACGCATCAAAATCCGTTGTGTAGTTAGGGGACAGATAGCGGGAAGCGACTTTGTTTTATACTATGTAGTCATGGTGATTTAAATTAGATTAAGACAAAATTAGGCCCTCACCAGATAGAGTTGACATGTCTCATGAGATCTATGGTCACATTACACAGTCTAGATTTTTTATTCAAAGGTTTTTAGCAGCCTCAGCTGATAGAAAGTCGTATGGTGAAAGGTTTTTTTACCTTTCTTATGTGGTTAAAAAGTCACGTATGAAGTCTACATAAGTACCTAGGTGTTTTATTTCAGTAATAAGAACCGACACTAAAATATTTTCTCAAAATTAAGGTCAATTCGTGGACTTTTTGAGGTGAATGCACTAATCATTATAAATAACTTTTGCTATGGGACAGCCTGCGAAATCTCGAAAAAAATCAGCTGTTCCATATAAAGATCACATTGACTTACGACAAAACGGATGGAGCCGCTGACTTTTCGCAATCGAGATTGGTCCTATAGTATTTTTTTTATAATGATGAATAGTTAAGTACGATATATAAAAATCTGAACATTTCATCATAAAACAATTTTTGAAATTTTTTGGAGTATCACTACATAGTATTAAACAAAGTCGCTTCCCGCTGTCTGTCCCCATTATCCGTGCTTGGTTGCCTGGAAAAAATTGCTTAAAGCAATAAGGCCGCCAATTAGAGACCTGTTTTGTTTTTGTCCTTATAATCTGTTGTTTTTTATGTAATGTGGTTGTCTAATAAAGTGTTGTTGTTTGTTTGCTTATACCTTTTTACGCAACGGATTTTTATGCGGTTTTTTTAATAAATAGTGATTCAAGAGGAAGGTTTATATGTGTAATACACCTGTACGAAGCCGGGGAGGGTTGCTAGTACTAGATAAACGTAATTCTCTGGATTTCATGTCCATCGTAGAGTTAATAAATAATATGTAAAGTTTTTAAATTGCATAGCTCTAATACTTTACTCGTAGAATTAATTGATATTTAAAAACCCCCTATAACAATATTCATAAAAGACTGGACAGTTTTAATTCCATTTGTCATCATTATCATTATCAAGTATTGTGTTTATTTTGTCGATAAAACTGCTTCATGATAAAATAATTCTTTGATTTTAATTACGGCTGAGTCACGCGGATTTTATTGAAATATCGTTATCTACAGGTGTGGAGTTTTAATGGATTACTCGGTTGTACAATGTATGATGATTATCAGATGATTAGATTATGAAGTCACCACCTCAATCAGTGTAATACAGGGTTATCTGCTTACCCTGTACTGAGCCAAAAGAGAATGATTAAGACCATCGTTATGAACAACTTTTACTATGGGGCCAACCTAAAATTCCAGAAAAAAAATCTGCTGTTCCATACAAAACTGTAACTCAGAATCGTCAAAATGTATGAAATAGAAATTTTTTGCTAATTTCGGTTTGGCTCCTTAGTAAAAGTTGTTCATAATGATGGTCTCAATCATCCTTTTTCGGCTTAGTACCGCCGACATAGCTCAACGGATTAGGAAGTTAAAGTAGCAATGGATAGGGCACATAGCGCAGAGAACTGCAAAGTTCTCGAATGGAGACTACGTACCAGTAAACATAGCGTAGACAGGACGCGACTCTGATAAAATTCACAGGAACGCGCTCTATGCAAGCCACATCCAGTCAGTTTTATTAAAAATCTGTAGGGGAGGCCTATGTCCAGTAGTGCACATCCTACGGCTGTTATGATGTTGATGAATAAAAAATAATCATAGAGGAAGAAATCGTCTACCTACGCTATAAATATGTAAGTGCAAATAGTAGGTTAACAGAATGTTCTGGTAATTTAGTCCACAAGTCTCGATCTAGACCCGCCCAGCTATCAGATAAGACCACTGACCCGAAAACGAAAGACAATAGCGAAATTAACGATGTAGATAACTAATCTTTTGTTCTATTAAGAAAGATGGATATTCTGTACAAAAAATATGTCTATTTTATTTATATTACATGCAAAAATTCTATAGCAATTCATCTAAAACAAATTAAGGTCATCTATAACAATTTTACTTTATAAGTAGTTCTAGCTCATAGCACGTATAATTGATGCCAATATTGCCGTCATATTCTCGAATAGAG
Source organism: Hypomecis atomaria (assembly GCA_964007245.1). Classification (NCBI taxonomy): domain Eukaryota; kingdom Metazoa; phylum Arthropoda; class Insecta; order Lepidoptera; family Geometridae; genus Hypomecis; species Hypomecis atomaria. Next base: position 32,549,844 of record OZ023279.1, read on the forward strand.
ACCACGTGTAGCGCAGCGCAGGACGTCCAACGGCATGTTAGGCGACAGGGTAGGTACTGCGGAAAACAGATTCCGAACGGTTTGATTAGAGATCTAATGGAAGAGGCCTATGTCTAGCAGCAGTAGTGGGTACAGAGAAAGAATATACTTAGCACATAGGATTGATAAAGACATAAATTCAACGAGGTTATAAAGTCTTCGAATAAAAACTACGACTTTGCAGGCATGGTGTAAGATCTTAATCCCTACAACCACCACGTGTACACATGTACAGGGTTATCCAGAACTGGGGCCTTACTGGGCGCTTACGCGGTAAGCGCCCTGACGTTCGGCTTCGCTTTTCCTCCTGCTCGCGCCAGTTACTCACGCCACGAGAACGAGCAGGAGGGAAAGCGAAGCTGAACGTCAGAGCGCTTACACAGTAAGGCCCCTGGTCTACCTACTAAACCAAAAGAAGGTGATACATACCATCATTATGAACAGCTTTATACTATGGGCCCAACCATCAATTCGAGAAAAAAACATCTGTTTCATAGCTACATTTTGTCGATTTAGAGTAGCAGTTTTGTATGGAACAGCTGATTTTTTTCTCGAATTCCGGGTTGGTCTCATAGTAAAAGTTGTTCATAATTATGGTCTTAATCATCCCTTTCAGCTTTGAACAGGGCAAGAAGTTAACCCTGTATATCGTGACATGATAATGATACAGACTGAATTACAGTTAACAATTTTGTCAATAAATGAGTTCATAAGTAATTTAATATAACATCGACTCAGACAAGAATGCTGAGTACACAAAGATGTAACCTAATAATTCTTTCTAATATTTTTTCTCTTAGATTTATAAAATTTCTCCCAGTAAAAGTGTGAAACAGATTAGAAGAGGTTAAAAACTCGACAGTTAAAACGTAGAATCAATAAAAGAAGTTTTAAAAATCCTATTGTGAGTAAATATAAATGAGAAAGAACGCACGACGTTATCGTCGAACGTCTGTTTCGTCAGCAAATCGATTTCTAATGGAACTGAGTTTAGGGTTGCCATGTCTCAGGACTTTTAGACCCATCCTAGGATTTCCGCTAGAGTCTGGCAAGAGGAATTTTCAGTATTTTTAGAAATGTCAATCATTTGCGCAACGTTATCCATATTGCGCTGTGATATACAAGGTGTGATTCTCAACAACGCTATAGACACATTCTAGTATTATGTCAAAGGTTTTATAGGTAGGTACAGAAAATTAGATTTACTTTAGGTTTGATTTTGTAATAAACGTTGGTTATATGTTTAGAAGCATAGTGATATCTTAGCTAGAGTATTTCCGCCAGCGAGTAACATCCTTTAAAAAAAACTGTTCGCGCGGACTCCAAATGGGGACCCATGAGCAATTCTTATTTAAGATTTTCTCGTATATAAGCGATGCGCTTTTTCTTTCATAATGCGGGCCGCTAGGAATTGGAATGCCCAACCTCCGTCATTTTTTTTTTTTTGCTGACAATTACAATCTATTTTTCTTATCTTTAAGACAAAAGTGAATAGGTGCCTTCTAGGTCTACATGCTCCATGTTCGGCTACAACCTCGCTTTCCATCTGGCAAGTTGGTGGCCAAATGTAGCCCTATTTTGAATTAAGAAATAAAATAATAGATTTGTAAATTGCGAGTTAATAAAAATTAGGTTTTATTCTCTGGACTTATAGTTTTGTATCTGATAACCCTAGCCAAGTGAAACTTGGTGGAAGTTCTCAGGATTGTCGGATTCTTCACGCCGGTGTCACGGTGCACGTGAAGCTGTGACGTCATAGCAAAGGTCGTTTTGTTCGTCGAACTTATTATTGATGCTGTTGTTAATGTTGTAATATTTTTTTTTATTTCATTCAGGGTTTGCGTTTGACTGCATACTGTCTGATGTTAAGCAGATATGCGGTCTAGGCTGTGACACGCTTACGTGTCTTTAGGTTGTGAGTTGTGACACGTTAAATTGTAGGTCCCGGTTGTTTTAGCCATTTAGCCTGTCAGAGGCGGCTTCAGGCGGCTTAAGAACTCAGACACCAGGGCTAGCCACCCGGATTAAGCGAACTTAGTGACAGTAGCTAACTAACCTAACCTATTTGGAAATGTCTGTTTAAAAATAAAGTAAATAGTAATTATTTTTCACAAAAAATAGCAAAACCGCCTTCCATCGTGTTCAAAATTCGAATATTACGCTCGAGTTGTTTACATTATTCTTGATTTATCAAAAACGGCTCAGCCGATTTCTGTAAAATTTAAATGGGACCATTTCAGGAGTATACCCTTTCGAACTAAAAAAGATTTGTTCGATTCGGTTCACAATTTTTGGCGAAATTATCGATGTTCATCGTGTACTAAATTCGGAAATTTCGCTCGAATTGCTTACATTATTTTTGTTTTTTTTTTTTTTTCAAAAACGGGTCAGCCGATTTCTGTAAAATATTTAAATGGGACCACATCGGGAGTATACCCTTTCGAACTAAAAAATAATTTTTCGATTCGGTTCACAATTGGCGAAATTATCGATGAACATACACAAAAAAAATATACAAACACACGAACATGGAACCTCCTCCTTTTTGGAAGTCGGTTAAAAAGAGGCCTATTTTCATTTAGCAATGGCATCGACTTGGCATTCTTTCTTTAGAGCTATCGAATATTTAGAAATGGCTATTTACTGGAAAGTAAACAGTCGTGGGTGTAACAATTCACCCTTCAGTGTTCATGGAAAACAATGACCGTTATCAGCACTCGACATGTCCTTGATACCGTCAATTACCCTTATCGTATACGATCACGGGCTTGACGCATCGGACGAGCAGTAAACTTCACTATATGGACCTTCGTAACAATAAAATACGTCTAATAATACTAAAGTTCACGAGCCTACGTGCAAGAGAAGAGTTTTCTAGAAAATCTCAGTGGATGCCTATTCTACCAGAGACGACAAGTATTTACATAGCCTCTTAGATATGATTGAGAAAGGATTTGACGGATTACGAAATTGGCAAACTAAGGTTTTGATACGTTTAGAATATGATGAATCAAGTATTTGACGACTGCCTGAGTAATCGATGTACACTGTCCAGCATAAAACCATCCTATCACGTTTTATGCATAAGGGTCAAAGGATATAACGAAATAAGTAAGGGCAGTGAGATTTCTTGCAGGATAGGGCAGGTGCTCTCTCTTGAAAATGCCGCTGATTAGCAGTTATGCTCAGAAACTGTAGCAAGTGCTTTAAGGATACTCTAGATTTTTTTTCTCCTGCCCCCAAACAGAATCCAGGCTACTTAAAATCTTTAAAAGCCATTATAGAAGCCATGTATTATAGAAAAATAACCAATGTAATTAAAATTTTAAGAAATACTTTGTTATCTAAATATATAATTGATAATTATGATCTCTTCATAACAGTCAACATAGGTGAAAATAACTAAAATAAGATTAGAACACAAATTACACAGTTTTTTTACAGTTGTGTAAAAAAGAATATCTACAAGATCAAGCTGGAATTAGTCAAGCAAAAGTCTAAAGTAGAAAACAATCTAGAAATCAAAACAAGGGCAGCTCTTTAAAAGGAAGTCACTTAGCTTTGTACAGAAACTGGGCTAAAAAGTGTGAGAAACAGTAATTTCCACGTTAACAAAAACACAATGCGTTTTAATCTCATTGAAGATCTAATCTATTCCGACAACACTAGAGACTAGGAAGGAACAGATTCGTAATTTGGGGCAAAAATTTAAAGACGTGTTACGTGTTAGTTGATTTAAATATTATTTAAATCAACTTGAATGGCGATACGTGTAAAATAACTAGGGCACTTATTTAACAATTCTAACCTAAATTAATATATTATCTTGAAATTGTATTTGAGAATTTGACTACTCAGTGTAGCGGACCTAAAGGTTCAAAAAGCCTATTCCACAAGTGGCTAGCTTTCCAAATGATGAGATTGTTAGTCTTGATTTGAAGATTAGGCACTTGTAGCTGTTATAAGTTTTTTTTTGTTTATTTCTTCATCACAAATATCAATACAATTTTACAATGGAATGTGCCAAAAAACCGTTTTGTTTTGTCCTGGTACATTTATTGAAGTGTAGCGATGTATCCGTTGAGTGCTTACAATGTAATAAACTGTAAGTGTGGATGTATGTTAGCAAGTATACGACGCAATATTTGCTGATTAAATAAAATGGCTCGATATGTTTTATTCCTGGAAGATATTACTTAATAATCTCTAGCCTATAATCTATACGTTATTATTTGTCAGTGATGTAAAGTCATTGAATTAGACAAAAGGTATTTTCGACACATCTACTCTATCTCCCTTATTATGAGTATAAAGTGCACGTTGGTATCTGCCATTTCTAATCTGTTGTAACTAGGAGTGCCTAAAATGGGTCCGTCTTCAAGTGTATCTCTAGTCAGCAATTTAATTAATGAGTTTTAGGGTTGTTAGCCTCATTACTCGTAATATATGTAATTAGATAATCATACATTTTTAATTTAAGTCATTGCAATAATCTGAGAAACAAGTTGTACTATTTCTCTGGTACCATCAATCAAGTGTTCTAATATATTATGTATCTCATAATCTTTGAAATCTAAAGCACATAATCATCATCAACATTTGCATTTTCATATTTTTGTTAGAGTCCAATTCATTTGGCTTGTAATGTTTCGCATACCTAAAAGATATCTCTACATAATAGTATATCCAATAGACTCGACCAGTTCTAATCTAGCCTCGAAAAATCATCATCAAAGAATTTATCTTCGATTATATTAAAGACTAATAGATAAATCTATAGATCTAGATTAAATTGCTTTCAAATAAAAACGTCCATGTCTCAATGCCATAAAGTCGCGGTTAGCAGAAGACATTACTCAAACAGCTCTTACTAATTATAATTAGGAAGAGTTATTCTCCATGGAAAAAAGAAAGAATATTGCACGCGTGACTGAATGCCTATTCTTATTACTCTCTACGTGACTTACTTCTGGTTATCTCTTAATCGCAATAAATTAACCTAACCTAGATTCTTTAAAACAAAGTGTATTTCCATTGAATTCGACAGAGTACTATTTGTTTACCTAATTTTGCACTGAACCGTAAACGTAGTTTCTAAAGACGAGTCACCTTGGAATCTTGCACTTACATCTGAGTTTTATAAAATATCAGCTTCCAATACACGATTTTGATTAGATAACATTCTCTGAGATGATAATGATAATATTTCAGAATTATTGACAGAGGAATTTCGAAGACAAATAAAATAAAACAAGATAAGAACTGTGGAATACAAGCAACGCAAAAAGTACTCGTAAGCTTGCAAGTAAGCTGGCAGAACGGGATTAGAATTCCCGAGAAACAATAAAGCTCTTTGAAGTGCATGATGCCCTGGTAGTTTTTCGCTTCTTTTGCTGTTTTTCTAAAGAGTCCCGTTAGTTAGTGAAGCGGGTTTATCCCGTGATATTCCAGTAATGTTATTTTAAATGAGTTCCTTGAACTCAGACAGTCATGGTCTTTCTGTCACAAATTGAGAGCTATTGTACTTGAGTAAGCTAGGATAAATTGTAAGTTGGTGGAATAATAAAAAATTTATATGAACGATAATCACATAAAACCCGATGATAAAATGGTAATAATGGGTAAAAAAAATAGGTACAATATAAAAAAAACTACATTGGGTTTCAAAATCATAGTTATTTCAATTGTCTAGGTATGTATATAATATGAAATGGTAGATCACGAAAAACATGATTACGTCAGTAGTTTGCAGAGACATTAGCCAACGAAAGGTGGCCTGTAATTATAAGTGCACTCGTCCGCAAAGTGCTTAAACAAAGTGCATACCGATTGCGCAAGTCATGCCCAAACATCAGACCTCATTAGACAGAATCACGACAATAATTAACCCTAACTAGAAAGTATTAAGATATGCTTATTGTTCAGAAAATACGTATGGTAACGATAATAATAAAACCGCGATTAGGCGCTCCATTCAGTACCACGTAGAAGTGAAATTGATTGACTCACCTCTAGTTTTTTGGAGTATTCTTCCGCTACACGCTCCTGTTCCTTTTTCAGTTCTTCGTTTTTGTCTAGAAGGGCCTTGCCGAGTTCCGCTGCTAGTAGTAAATCTGACTCCTTTTGCTGGAGTTGAGTCCAGACGTCAGGTTCCGGATTGGCCCCGGCCGCCGGCGTAGACTCCCTTGTCGCAGACATTTCTCTTACGTATTCTTCTAAATCCGCATAAAAATGGTCGTCTGATAAGCTCAGAGCCGTAGGCGTGATCCTCGTCCCGCTTCTGCTTCTACTTCTTCTATGTTTACCAACACTCGGAGTGGCAGATCTTGTGACTCCGCTTCCAACGAATTCAGTCTCATCAGTTATAAAATTGGGCGACTTGACGCGATCGGGTGGTTCTATATTTCTACTTCTACTATTAGCACTCGATTCACCGGCCATTTATCCTAAGAGTTACGAACTTCGCACTATTTTTTTGTATTGGTTCTTTTTGAAGAGTTTGTCGAGAGCCTGTTGGAGTTTAAGGTTTTTGGGGATTTTATTTTGATTTTGTTCAGGTCGAAATCCTTTTTTAATGCCATGGTTTTCACTGTAATATCATTTTGGGCACACTGGCACTGCACAGCACGGTACGCGGTACGGTCGCGGAGTGTCGTTTGGTCGATGCGGCGGCGCGGCACTCAGGTGTTGCCTCGACAACGGCGCGGGCACAACAGAGCGCGGCGAAGCCTTCGCGGCAGCGCGCCCGCTCCCCGCCACAGAATAGGCGGGGTTACACAGTTGGATAGGTACGTTGAGCTGTGTGGTTTGTCTTCTGAGAAGAATACAATATTTTTATATTGAACGTCATTGGAGTCTCTGGAAAAAAAATATCATTATATACAGATAAGTAAGTATTTTTAACCCACTTCCAAAAAGGAAGGAGGTTCTATTTTCGTCTGTATTTTTTTTGTGTCTATGTTCATCGATAATTTCGCCAATTGTGAACCGAATCGAAAAATTCTTTTGTTAACTCAAAAGGGTACCTCCTCACTCCCGAGGTGGTCCCATTTAAATCTTTCAGAAATCGGCTGAGCCGTTCATGAAAAAAAAACAGTAATGTAAACGATTCGAGCGAAATATTCGAATTTTGTACACGATGGATGGATATTTTGCCATTTTTTGCGAAAAATAATTATATTTTATTGTTACAGTTTTCCAAAATGGAATTTTTTTCGATCGATATAATATTATAATAGTGATTCTACTGGAATATTTTGCTTCTCTGAAGAAGGCATCTTTAATCTGTAATTACAATGTTCTAATGTTACAGATTTTTTATTGTTAAAGAAATTGTATTAATCGATCCGAACCATATTATTATGTAGCCGATGTCCCAAACTAAAACACATAAATATAGCAAACACGTTCACATTTTGTATTCCCAAGGTAAAATTAACGAAGTTTCTCTGCGGGATAGAATCAGGAATGGGGAGATACGAAGACAAAACTGACATAGCCCAGCGATTCAACAAATTGAAATGGCAAGGGCAGGGCACATAGTTCGAAGAACTGCTGGCTGATGGGATCGTAAAGTTCACGAATGGAGACCATGGACCAGCAAGCGCAGCGCAGGACGTCTACCGACCAATAGGCTAAGCATGCGATCACGAAAAGCCACGAAAGTAACTCTTTTCGATGTGTGAAAAAGTGACCGAAATATACTTCGCCATAACTTTGTCTCGTTCTGACACGTCGAAAGTAATAATTCGTGGGGCGCATCCTAGCCCAGCTGGTGGACTTACGATAAAAATTGAGATCGCAGGAACGCGCTGGATGTAGACCTCTTCCAGCTGGCTTTATTTTAAATCCATAAGGAGGTCTTTTTCCAGCTGTGGGCGTCCTAACGCTGATGGATTGATGGATGGAAAATAATAATTAACGTAAGCTAAAATATATTCATTAAAAAAAAGTATTAAAAAAAGGTTTACCAACGAAAGCCTTGACTTTATGCATAATAAGGTCTATATTCATTAAAAAAAAATGTCTAAAACATTACTGTAAGAATTAATTCTTATCAACGCTATAAAGTACATCTAACAGGGAATGGAACAGTCTTGCTTTTTTCTTGTTTTCTAAGAGATATAATCTAAAGCTTTTCAAGGTCAGGGTGAATAGGTATCTTCTAGGTCTGCGTGCTTCATCTTCGACCACATCGTCACTATTACCATCAGGCGGGTTGGTAGTCAAGCGCGGACTTATTCGCTATAAAAAAAACTGATTAGTTTTATCTATAAGAACGAGTTTTAGTACGTAAGCTGTACTAAGCAATATTATCATAGCAATCTTAATTTGTATTATTGATAAATTAGGTACTTTATAAGTATTTATCAAAACATTGTAAGCCTCACAAAATGTAATCGATTAGACTCCATAAAAGACCAAACCCAGATTTTATCTTTTTATCTTCTAACAACGCTATTAAAAGAATAAAAACACTATCTTTTGTTAATCTTTGCGCTGTTTATCCACGTGCATTGATACCGAAAGTGATAGCAAATCGTACAATCCACAAGTTGAAGCGAGCCGGCGCTACTATCAAGGTGATACAAAGAGAGTGGTTGGTCAAACAAAAATTGTGAAACAATTTTATTTATTGTTGGTAAACTTCAGGAAATGATCTCATACAGAGCGCGCAGAAATAAGCGGCTAAATTAAGATATTTTTTACCAACTAAAGCCTTGACTTTATGCTTATAGCGAATAGCATACAAAGGATTTTGATTCGTTATGGATTGGTACGATAATCTTTGCCGTTTTTACCGATGGACCGGAGAAGGTACTCAATTCGACGCGTATATTTTTTTATGTATAACCACGCATAACTTTTTTCATAACAGTCCGATTTTATAATTCTTTTTTTATTGGAAAGAGTATACTTCGAAATTGGTCCCATTTAAATTTTATCGAAATCAGCTGAACCATTTTTGATATTTCAACAATAGTGCTAAAAATGCTACATCGATCCGTGCGAAATATTCGCGAATTCTGTACACGGGTGAAGTCGGTCATGCTATTTTTGCAAAAAATAATTATCAAAAATCATATCTATTTACCCAGAGTCGAAAAAAAGTACAAATCGTAGTAAATAGATATATTTACATCGTCATCATCGAATAAGCTAAATTTACATCGTCATTTTCAGCTGTAGGAAGTCCACTGCTGGACATGAGCCGATGGAGTCAATCAGTTTACACCAAAAAAATTAGGTTTGTTCTCACTGGTTCGATTGATTAGTTCGATCATCGAACTGGTGAGATTTTTTATTCTCGTTTGTAAGTCAACAACAAAAATCTAACTAATTTTACTGCATTTAATTCGCTTTGTAGAATTTTTCTGTAACGCTATATTTATCAAATGTTAGATAACAAACCAAAAATAATTATTATGTAAAGTTTCACCGTAGATATTTACTAGCGATAAAATATACGCTACATATTAACCAATTTTAAACTAATTCACAATTTTGAGACCGACGCATGAGTCTCTATTTGTCTCAAAATTGTGAATTGAATTGAATAAATAAAAATGTCATAAGGACGGAAATACTAAGTAGGTAATCCTACAGTTGACCTAGTAAAATATAAAAGATTTTTGAACCAACCTTTTCATTATTTTCTATTTAACATAGGCCTACCCTCACTACAGATTACTTTTCCTTACATTGCTGACCGGGAAAGCTTCAAAGTTCCAACAGAAACTCACACTTTATTAAAAAAAAAAACAGAATGGGTCCTTAACCGTTTCCCTGATTGACACCGAAATTCGATTAAACAAAAAGCAATTCGTGTCAAGGATAGGTTGAAGAATTGAAAATCGTGTCTTCCAAACAATGAAGACCTACTCACCTAGTTTAGAACACCATTGCTTGGACACGAAATATTGATTTAACAAACTATCACACCATAGGAATTTTCCATTGCTTTAACATTGCTTTTTTCTTTTCACGACACCTTGAGACGTTACGGATTTCTTCTCTATACAGTTTAAATACAAAAAGTTATCTTATATAATATTTGGCTATTGAAATAATTTAATATCTTTCTTCCAGTAAAGGTTGATCAAGTTATAAGCTTCGCCAAGACCCGTTCTGAAAGAAAGCGAGAAAATGGCGGTTTTGGGTCCAACGGATGACATGGAGATGGAGAAGATAGCTGAAGATGAGCTGTCTAAACTGCAGAGACAGGTGAACGACGATTTTATCTTATTATCTTTTGATTTAGAATCAGAATGGTTTACGAAGGTAACACTGAAAATTTGTAGAATGCACTAGATCAAAGCAATTCCAAAAATGATACTGTTCATTGCAAACTCATATTTTTAGAGCTCATTTTTTAGGGTTCCGTACCCAAAGGGTAAAAACGGGATCCTATTACTGTCCGCTCCGTCTGTCCACATATGTCTGTCTGTCACCAGGCTGTATCTCATGAACCGTAATAAGCTAGAACCTTTGATTATACATCTGTCTAGATGGACAAACATACGAGTAAACATTAATCACAAAGAAAACGGGTTGAAATTTTCACTGATGACGTATTTCTGTTGTCGCTATAACATCAATTACTGAAAATAGAAAAAAAAAATTAAAGGAGGCTCCCATACAGCAAACCTGAGTTTTTGCCGTTGCTTGAAATATTCACAGAATGTTTACTTAAAGTCATAAAATAAAATAAATATTTAAGGGGGGCTCCCATACAAGTAATATGATTTTTTTTGCTCAATGTTTATACGAGTAACGGCAATATGTTAAACTAGGTTTATATTTAATAATACTAACAAAAGGTTAATCATTGTTTAAAATTGAAAATATGTTTTAGTTCAAAATTATAGGAAATAAAAGCCTTTATTATCATTAATTTTTCGTTTTTGAAAAATTATGTACATATTAAAAAATACTAGGTCGATGATACATTGATCCATGCGAATTATTCGAATTCTGTACACCGTTGAAGATGGTAATACCATTATTGTCAAAAAAAATACAAACAGGAATTGAACTGTTTAAAAGTGTATCTGCATTTATATTCCAGTACCGAGTAATGGAGATAGACCGGGCGAACGTGATCAGCAGCGTGCAGCCTACCATGAGGATGCAAAGAAACATCATCGCCACCCTCAACGGAGACAAGATCAAGATGGAACTGAAGGTATAGCTATCGTGTCTTACCATGCGCTATTCTAATAATCATTGAAAAATGACGGACTGATAATATATTACGAATTACGCCACAGAATTCCCTTTTCCTACCTATGAGGTTTTCCTTCACTAAACCAAAAGAAGGTTTTCTCTCACTAGTTCCATTGATTAGTTCCATTAATGGTACTACTCACACGTATGTATACTTCGATAGTACCATTATGGTACGAGCGACGTAGTTTTTTATCAGTGATAAAATTATTACATAACTAGCTGCGCCCCGCGATGTTACCCGCGTTAACCCGAGATAAAAAGATTTTTTCTAAAATAAACGTAGCCTAAGTTACTCCTTATTACATCAGTTACCTGCCAATAACAGTCCCGTCAAAATCGGCCCAGTCATTTCAGAGATTAGCCGGAACAAACAAACAGACAGACAGACAAAAATTGCAAAAAATGTTATTTTGTTTATGTACCGTACTTATATATATTCATATACATGTATTTAAAAACGGTTATTTCACAAACAAACACACTCCAATTTTATTTATATGTATGTATGTATAGAAGAAGATGTATAGATAGACCGCGCGAATAGCCACTCTCAACAAGGAGGTGAACAAAATTATGATGGAACTTAAGGCAACAGCAAAATGAATCCAATAGAAATACGTATTTACCGGTGAAAGAACATCTCCTCCAATATTTTTTTTGAAAATGTTTGCTTTTCCATTTCGCATATTCACTTCAAGAAGTTATAGAACGATAGCTTAGTTTAATTTGAACACATATAATTTGTGTACACTATTTAAGCACACGATGTGCTGGAATATGTTAAACTTGACAGTAATTAGTTCATCACCTGACTGCTATAATAGCTACTTACTGAATAATAAAATATTGCTATCGGTAAATCTTTCTCAGTTGACGAAAAGCAACTCCAACCTGCTAGAAGGTGCCCGAACGCGGGAGAAGCTGATAACTCTGCTGAAGGAATACGAGAAGAGTGCAGCCGAAGTGAAGGAGCACCGAGGCATCATCAACGAGCTGAACTTCTTGCTGAAGCAAGTACAGAAGGAGATCAAGGGGCTGAAGGCGAAAGGAAACGGATGCGATAAAGTAAGAACGACTTATGGCCGTAAGATCGTGCCGGATTTCAGCCGCTGACGGTCGCAAATGGTTGGGGTTGCAAATTTACAGGGGGAGTCCTATCTCCAACAGTTATGTCCTAATGCTGAAATATATGATGACTTATGAAGATTTTTATAAATTAATTGCCTTGAATGCAAGAGTTTACACAAATCACACCTGCATCATTATGATAGGTAGTGCCTACGATAAGTCACAATACAGGGTTATTTCTAATCAATGAGCATCCTTTTAGGGGCTTATTCCGTACTTCAAAACTAACAACTTTTGTTCTGCGACTTCTGTCAAAACTCAAAAAAAATCAGCAGTTCCATACATTTTGTCGCGGGTAAACGATATTTTTCTATGGTACAACAAACATTTTTTTGTGTTTTGACAAAAGTCGCAGTACAAAAGTTGTTAGTTTTGATGTACAGAATAAGCCCCTAAAAGGATGCTAATTGATTAGAAATTACCATGTATATCTCACGTAGGTGGGGTTAGGCGTAGGGTTTCAAGTTTCAACTAATACGAGTACATAATAAGACTCCACTATAAACAAAACGGCCGATTGGAAGTGCAATCAGCAATGTTTTGTCCATTTTATCGGCGTGAACTATTACTTACGAAGATACGACGGCTCTTGAGTCTCAAAACTTTATTCCAAATATTATGGTATATCTATTACAAATTATCCACGTGATAATAAATCCACATTAATCTTGGGACAATTCTCCTACACCACATTCTAGTTCTCATAAAACATGTCTAAAGTTAGACCCTTGACCAGTATTAGACGCCGTGTTTTCTACACGCCGGAAATGCCTCGGCCATGTACGGACGTCTGCTAGCTAGTTGGATATCCAGCTAGGGACGATAGGTTATCGATGTTCACTGCATGCGACATAGTGGCCGGGTTTTCACACCGTGTCTGACACTTTCCTTTTATGACGAAGTTCGAAGTCTCCTGTACCACGTACCCTCACAGCACTTAACGCCCTTCTGGACATCAACCCAAATTGTGACATATTTGCTGATGAATGGAAGGTGATACTGTCTGAATGTTTGAAGTTTTGTGAGAAGACTGTGTGAATGAGTTTTATTTAAAATGATTTATTTGACATTACTCTATCTATTTTCGACTATTGTGTGACATTAATGTTTTTTATTTTACTTTATTTTTAATTGTGCATAAATTGTTATTACATATTGTTAACTAATGTCATAATGTTAAGTAATTAGTGTAATTGGTGTAATGCCGTGCTAATGAAATAAACAAATACAAATGACCATGAAATAATATACCATTTATACTCTCGTTTGTGATCTCTTTCCGTTCAGTGGTTGCTTTGTAGAGATCGCTGTCAGTGATAAGGCCGCAATTTGTGGCACTAATTTAAGAAAAGTATCTACTTTGTACCATCTGTTGTATTAGTGCACACAATAAAGAGTTGTATCTATCTATCTAATATTTGATCAGGTAATATTGTCAACTGATCCGTCATCTTATTACGCTTATATATTCTTTGGTATAAGAGTACTGCTATTGTGTTTAAGAGCCATTTAAGAGGATCGTGAATCGACCAGTGTTTTTGCGTTTTCTGTAGAACATCAAGAAAATCCGCGGTACATTTTTGATAAAATTTTCGTTCCGGGAGAAAACTCTTTTCACCCTTTATATTTTTATATACAAAATGTTATGTTGTTGGTGTCAATCGCGCGTGCACGCTCGTACGTCTCATTTTTTCAGTTTTTTTTAGTTTATTTACCTATACTTTTCAGCCAAAGTTTTGCGAAAAATATGACCTTTTTAAAAGCTTATATAACTTTAAGGTATTTTATTAAACTGTAAAAACTAAGACGTATTGTATAAGCCTACCGATTAAAGTGCTGATTACATGAAAAAAAAAAACAACTTACCTACTTATTTTTTTATGGACAATTTTTTTTGTCTTTTTTTCGTATGAGGCTCCCCTTAAATATTTTTTTTCTAATTTTAGTAGGTATTTGTTGTTATAGCGGCAACAGCAATACGTCATCTGTGAAAAATTCAACGTTCTAGCTATTTCCGTTCATGAGATACAGCCTAGTTACAGACAGACGGACATACGGACCGCGGAGTCTTAGTAATAGGGTCCCGTTTTTACTCTTTGGGTACGTAACCCTAAAAATAAAGGGTTATGGGGTAGTTCAAAAATCTAGATATCACACGGGCGAAGCCGCGGGTAAAAGCTAGTTTATGCATAAATAAATGACATAGCAGGAAGTTAACATAGCCTGTTTGCTCCCCAAGGACCTGACCAACGCGCTGACGAACCAGACAGTGGTACGTCAACTGGAAAACCGCCTCGATACCGCTATGAAGAAGTTTAACACCGTCAACAGCGACAACTACAAGATGAGGCTCGAGATAGACCGCTTATTGAGAGACAGGTAGGTACCTAACCTAGATAATGCTTTTAACCGACTTCCAAAAAGGAGGAGGTTCTATGTTCGTCTGTATGTATTTTTTTGTGTGTATGTTCATCGATGATTTCGCCAATTGTGAACCGAATCGAATTTTTTTAAGCTATTGCATAGCTTCTATCGCGGGCCTTGAGCGCGGGGACCGAATCCAGAAATTCCGTAACGAAAAAACCTCACGCTCCCCACTCCGACGGGCAAGGAGGTGTGGCTTGAAGGCCGTGCATTGTCTAACGTCGTTTCAGTTCGGCAGTCTTCGACACGGCGTTGTGTGCGATTAGACGTATTGTACGACTCTACGAAACTCGCACGAATCGAGACGAGCTGCTCCGAAATGCAATAGCTTTACCGCGGCAGTCCCCGAGTGCCACACGTCTTTTTTTTTAGTTCGAAAGGGAATAATCCCGAGGTTGTCCCATTTAAATTTTACCGAAATCAGCTGAGCCGTTTTTGAAAAATCAATGATAATGTAAACAATTTGAGCGAAATATTCGAATTTTGTACACGATGGAAGGCGGTTTTACCATTTTTTGCGAAAAATAATTATTCCAATGTTGACTCAAGGATTTGATGTACAGAATAAGCCCCTGAAAGGATGCTAATTGATGAGAAATAACCCTGTTTATTACTTGTTAATAAATAAATTTATAATCTTGCTATCACCTACTGTGCCCATGACCAGTACCACATTGTGCATTCATTTTTTATGTCATGCTCATGCGATAAAAATTACTTGAAAGTGTTGCATAAGAATAATTGTATTCTATGCTATGCACTTCACCTACGATAAGAAATAATCACATTGCTCAAAAGTACGTAAAGGCACTCATACACACGTGTTTCCCAGCGAGCGTTTTTCTATTGAATATATTTATATATTTACCTATTTCTCTAGAATCATCATAGAAACAAATGACATTTAGAAACGGACACCAAAGATACCAGAGGAATAATGTGGTCGCACGAAAAAATCTCAAATAGATGCATCGTTTTAAAGGTTTTAATACTTGTATAGCACGAGTTTGAAATTTGCCGCAAAAGACAACAGCATTATTAATCTATTACATAAATACAAATAAGTATTTGTGGATACAAAAGTTTTCGTTAGAAGAATTAAGACTACTTTTCACCACATTTTCGTCGGAAGATTTTAACAAAACTAAGTTGGGTAACTACTCTAAAAACTTCTTTGCCTACCCCAGAAGACTTGATAGTAAATACAGTCAAATTTTCTGGGATGGACAAAAGTAGGCAACTGTCTTTACTAGAGAAAAGCTCTAGCACGCCAATGTTTGACGGTAAAATGCGAACCTATACCATTTTTCACAAGGGAAATCTTCGAAAGATGCCCGACCGCTTTGGGGTACAGACGGGTTATGTGGGATTGTACCCACGAAAACCACTTTGTGCCCTCTTGGGAGCTCCGTGATGCCCAAAGGAACGCACCGGTGCTCCCAGCACTTTGTACGACTACTCGACTAGTACTAGAACTAGGCATGTGCGGTTATCTACGAGTACGTTGCCACAAACGCTATCGTCCACCCGGGCCCGTTTGAGTGGAGGCCAGATCATCATCTCTGACTACTCACGGGCCCAGAGGTCCCCTTTTAGTAGGCTCTTACTACAGGCATGGGATATCTATGCCGTATTCTAGTGCCCTGGCATCAGGGCAAGCGAACCTATACCTTTGCGTAAGTGGTCATTGGTCTGACAAATGATACCGAGTAAGAGTAGGAGCGAACAATAAATATATGTGTTAGTGCGAACAGGATAGCGATGTATGATTAGTACGATTAGTTTATATCGGCTTGAAAATTGAACTCCAGCCTTCTTCAATTCCAGACAATTTTTCAACACGATCTGGAAGAACCAGATCAAGCGCCTGATGGACGGTAAGGCGCAGATCCTGGAGCTGGTGGAGCAAGCCATCACCACGTACGACCAGCGCGAGGAGTGGTGCGCCAAGCTCGACGCTCTTAAAGAAAAGGCGGCCATCGACTATAGGAAACATTGTCTGGTGAGGAGATATACGCATCAATATTTAAGACAGAGAAAATGCCAGGTCAATGGATATATATTATGATATACCTATCCCTATATCTGATGCACTCAAATAAAAAATGCCCATTGACTATCGCAAATGTTGCCTGCTAAGATGTATACCTATAGGTATACAGATACCTATATACATCTTAGAGAATAGATACAGGTATGTACGATCTATCCCTGTATCTGCTATCGACTAGGTATAGGAAACATTGACTGGTGTGGACATACGATCTATCCCTAATCTGCCATTGACTATAGGAAACATTGCCTGGCGTGGACACAAATTTTATCCCTGTATCTGCCCATCGACTGTAGGCAGGCAAAAAAGCTTTAGTGTCAGTAGTACAATTGACATCGCCTGGTACGGACACGATTTACCCTTGTATATGTCATCACCACGTACAAACAGAGTGAGGAGTGGCGCACTAAACTCGATGCGCTCAAAGAAAAGGCAGCCATCGACTTTCTGAAATGGCTAACTCCGTTCAGAACCAATGCTACAGCTGTTGCTACGGCAATTGATGCTAGGTACTCGACAAAAATAACGGTGCATGGCAGAACATTCATCGCCGTATCATAAAACACTGCAATCAGTAAATAACAAAGAATAAATAATCGCACACAGTATAATTATAAAAATGTATAATAAGGAAAAGTTCGTATAGGCCGGGTGGTTAGCCCTAGTGTCAGAGTTTTTAGGCCGCCTGACAGCCCCTGACATGGCCAAACGGTTTAAACAACCGGGACCTACAATTTAACGTGTCATCCCAGCCACGGTAGCGCTCAGTCGGAAAATGCCACTCGCGGTCACCCATCCGTGCGGAACGTTGGTCAGAAAACCTAAACTCGTAATAAGGACTGATTCTCTCTGGCGCTTCGCCGGCCGCTACCGCGGCACGCTCGCTTCGCTCGCTCGGCTCGCGCGTTGTTGTCACTGTTCAAACCTAACCTAACCTACGACATCGAAATACTTTAGCGAAGTCCTCGTGTTGGTTAGGATAAATAGGAACGACCTGAACTCGTAATAAGGACAGATTGTCTCTGGCGCTTCGCCGGCCGCTGCCGCGGCACGCTCGCTTCGCTCGCTCGGCTCGCGCGTTGTTGTCACTGTTCAAACCTAACCTAACCTACGACATCGAAATACTTTAGCGAAGTCCTCGTGTTGGTTAGGATAAATAGGAACGACCTAACCTAACCTAACCTAACCTAACCTAACCTATCCAAACCATCATTCAAGGTCAATGATCTTGGAGTCAAGGTCAGTGACCTCAGGGTGCATGTAGGTGTTCCCCCACCCTTATTCTCCCACATACCACCGGATCCCGAAGATAACATAGGCGTAGACAGTCAAGGTCGATGATCGGAGTAAAGGTCAGTCAAGGTTAATGATTTTGTTGTCAAAATCGACTATTTTGGAGTCAAGGTCATTCAAGGTCAATGATTTTGGAGTCAAAGTCAGTGACCTCCGGGTACGTGCAGGGGTTCCCACACCCTTATACTCCGACATCACACCGGATCCCGAAGACAACATAGGCGTAGACGGTCAAGGTCGATGGTCGGAGTCAAGGTCAGTCAAGGTTGATGATTATGTTTGCAAAACCGACTATTTTGGAGTCAAGGTCATTCAAGGTCAATGATCCTGGAGTCAAGGTCAATGATCCTGGAGTCAAGGTCAGTGACCTCCGGGTGTGTGTAGAGGTTCCCCCACCCTTATACTCCCACATCCCACCGGATCCCGAAGATTACATAAGGTGTAGGATTTTAGTGCAAATTTTTCTAAGTCTTTTTTCCTCAGTGCCCCCTTTCGTACACTCCAACCGGAACGTTGCTTAATTTCGGTAATCGCTGACCTAGTCAAACTACGCTACGATGTATAAGGTACAGCAATTCCTTATATTATTTGCCTCAAAACACGGCAGTGTCA
This sequence comes from Hypomecis atomaria, assembly GCA_964007245.1. NCBI lineage: Eukaryota > Metazoa > Arthropoda > Insecta > Lepidoptera > Geometridae > Hypomecis > Hypomecis atomaria. Next base: position 32,568,622 of record OZ023279.1, read on the forward strand.
GCAGTTTAATATCCGAAACATGGCAGTGAATTCTTTTTAAATGGCAGTCCTGTCCGGAACAATACTATGACGAACGTAGCAAATTTCAGCAGGAGCATAAACAATATAATAAACACACACGATTATGAAGCATGTTATATTGGAAAAAATATAACAAAAACAACAAATCCAAAAAGTTATGATAAAAGGGACAACTTCCAAAAATTTTGTGCTTTGCCTAAATCTGGAACGATCCCTTTTTATTTTAACAAAATTACAGCAAATAACACTTCTAAAATTAAAACGCCTGTGACAGAACAGCAGAATACGAACCAAAATAGTGATCTCAGTGCTCTGCCCAAACCTGGAACAATCCCTTTTTATTTCAACAAATTCACAACAACTCATACTTCCAAAATTAAAACGCCTGTGTTAGTACACCCGAACACCAACCAAAATAACGACAGTCAACAGTTTTTTCGAGACTGACTGTACTAAAAACAGTTTCAAGATTATGCATTTAAACGCGAGAAGCCTAAGAAAGAAGATTGATGAAATAGAAATAATAGTAAATAACATGAACTTCGATGTTTGTTGTTTTAGTGAGACTTTTTTCAAAGAAGACGAGATAAGTGTTCGACAAAAGAACAAATTAAGAGGTGGCGTTAGTATTTATATTAAAAATTCGATTAATTTTACAAAACTTGACTGGATGACTGACTTGTCTATCGAAACTCATTTTGAGTGTTGCGGAATTAACATACCCGAGTTAAATTCTATTGTAGTTTGTTTATACAGAACGCCAAAAGGTAATTTTAATCTTTTTATTGAATGCCTAGAAACTTTATTACATAAAATATCTATTAGATCCAGATACAACAAAAAAAAGGTATTTATTCTTGGAGATTTTAAAATAAATTTGTTTGCAAACGATAACCGTACCAAAATATTTAAGGACACACTAGCTGCTTTTAACTTACAGGCATCAATTTCTGAAGCTACCCGATCCACATCTCATTCGCAGACTTGCATAGACAATATCCTTACAAACACAAAAAAATATAAATCTAGAGTCTTAGATTTGGGGCTTATTGTGGGCTCTGATCATACAGCTCAACAAATAGAAATACCAACCAGTCTAAGCTTCAATGAGAAATTTTGGTACGTGGAAAAACGATATGTCTATGAGAATATGGACGTATTTCTAAAATGTTTATCTCAAGTAAATTTCAATGAAGTGTACGAACAAAACGAATCAAACCAAGCTTATAAAACTTTTATTGAACTATTCTCACTTTTACATGATTTATGCTTTCCTATAAAGAAAATAAAAATGTTCCATAAAAAAACCAAATTGGAAGACGACAGGCATAAAACTAGCCAGTAAAAATAAAAGGCGTATTTACCACGAAGTTCAAAAAGATAGATGCCAAAAAAATTTGGATAAATACCGTAAATATTGTAGAACATTTAAAAAAGTAATCAAGCATTCGAAAAAAGCTTCAAATATACGATACATTAATCGAAGCGCGAATAAAACGAAGGCTATTTGGGGTGTAATAAAACAAAATACTACATGCACAAATAATATACGTACTGGTGTACAAAAACTAAACATCAACAAAAAAGAAATTGTAAATCCTTCAATCATTGCCGAAACTTTCAATAGCCATTATATTGATGCCAGCCAAAAAAAAATCCAGTCAGCCAAATACACATCCAAACATAAATCATTTAACAAACCAAAATTGCAATTCACTTTTTCTGTCTCCTGTTGACAGAGAAGAAGTAATAAAGATTGTAAAAAGCTTAAAAAATAAGAAAACATCAGGTCACGATGGAATACCAATACAAGTCATCAAAGAAAGCATAAATATTACAGCTGACCCACTTGTTCATATAATAAATCTGATTCTAGCAACTGGTTACTTCCCGGATGATCTAAAAAAAGCGATAATTAAACCTATACATAAAAAAGGTCCCAAAGACGATGTAAACAACTACCGGCCGATAGCAATCCTACCAAGTTTCTCAAAAATTGTAGAAAAAGTAATATACAATAGGTTGATTTCGTTCTTTGATTTCCATAACATTATAAGCAATAACCAACCAGTTTGGATTTTTAAAAGGGAGAAATACAACAAAAGCAATATTTAAAATGTTAAATGAAGTGAGCAAATAAATAAAAAAAAGACAGGTGTAGCTTTGATGCTAGACATGTCTAAAGCTTTTGATTGCGTTGTATACCCTATACTGCTAGCAAAGCTAGAACGTGTTGGAATACGGGGGCTTGCACTTAAACTTCTAAAATCATATTTAGAAAACAGAACACAGGCAACTATCATAGAAACCTACAATAAAAATACAAAAACAGTTGAAAATGTATATTCTTTGTTTAAAAATATTGTGCTTGGTATTCCACAAGGAAGCATTCTTGGCCCTTTATTGTTTCTCATATACATCAATGAGCTTCCTCTTATTACTGATCAGCTATGTGTTATGTTTGCTGACGATGCAACTATATATTTACCAAAAGAAAATGATAGTGATGAGGTGTTTCAGAAAAAAATAACAGACACACTAGAAAAGGTTACAAGTTGGTTGGAACACTTAAATTTAACAGTAAATATTCATAAAACTAAATTAATAGAATTCAGGAATTACAAAAGAAAACCTCTACAGTTAAACATAATGAACAGAAGTTTAGAGGTGGAAATAGTTAATGAAACTAATTTTCTAGGTGTGACAATAGATGCAAATTTAAACTGGAAAACTCAAATTAATAAAATAAATAGTAAAATCAATAAATACATTCACTCATTATACGTACTAACAAATGTATCATCTAAAAAAATTGCAATAAATGCATATCACGGCTACATTTATCCTCTTTTAAGTTATGGGGTTATATTCTGGGGAAACTCCGTAGAAGTAGAATCAACATTTTTATTACAAAAGAAATGCCTCCGAGCAATATTTAATCTAAGAAGTGTTGATTCTCTTCGTAAAATATTTGTGGAATATCAATTTATGACGTTAACCAGTATATTTATTTACGAAATTTGTGTATTCGTAAAAAATAATCGGAATGATTTTTTCAGCTCTTCAAACAGAGCTGTCATTTTACGACCTAAATACTATAGTAATATATATATTCCCCAAGCAAATAACGCTCTATACCACAGAAACGCTTATTTTACTGCTATAAAAGTATTTAACAATTTACCCTTTGCTTTGAAATCTCTAAATGGTCATCTTTTTAACAAAAACCTTAAAAAATGGTTACTTTCTAAAGCTTTTTATAACTTGAAGGAATATTTCAACGAAAGTGATGATGAATACCTAATGTATTATTAAAAAAGAAATTTTTAATTACTTATTGCATTCCATTGGAAAGAACCCTCTATCTAGATACTTATGTAATTAAATTTTTACTGTAGGTATGTTCTTTTATATCTTTATTTTTTTTTTATTCGATTAGTTTGTAGTAAAGTAGATTTGTACCAAACGTAGAATAGATACAATACTGATATTCTTGGTTAGCTTAAATAGTAATTTGATTATTATTTTATTTTATGTACGAATTTGTGTATATACCTAAGATACCTAAGTACTTATTTCAAGTTAAGATACAACATCTTATAATATTGCACGCCCGTTATGGGTCCACTATTGGAACTATAATATTAATTTGTAAGAACATTGTACATAGTGTTGCAATAAACGTTTTCTGATTTCTGATTTCTGGAACACACATTTTATTGTTTAAATGCTTTGTCTTCTAGGAAGTACGCGAGCTCCAACGGCAGCTAGACCACAGCATGAAGCTGGAAGAGTTTCTGCGGACCAAGGGCACGGTCCGGCTGACCGCTGCTGATGCTAAGGCAGAGGCCAAGCGGCTAGAGGCACAGGAAGAAGAAATGAGGGCCTACAACAACTACGTCAATATACTCGACGCTATACGGGTACGGGTAACACATATTTGAACAGATGCCTTTACGGAGGTAATAACGTAATGCAGGTGTGCAAAGAGACATCCACAAGTATGAACCTCCATTTATAAAGGACTTCTCCTTCCGGGCACTAACTTGGTCCGGGCCAACTCCGGGCTAGCCCGGGGATAGCTGTTCGACAGTATTTTATTTAACACTAGTTTTTCTTTTAAAAATGTTGACAAGAGGTCTATTGAATAATATTATGAGGTATAATCATCGACTAAAAACTATTCTTATATTTTATTCCACAATAAATCTCCGAGTAACGCTACCTATATATTGAGGTACCTATTCCAGCCCTTCCAGCAAGCTTGCTACGAGCATAATACCACGGTAATAGATATCAGTACCGTGACAATACGGTGCATGTAACGCTTTAATTTATGTTTTATACCTATCCACCCTGAAACTCTAAAATATTTCACTTTGTAAAAATGTTATTAGAATTACTAAATCCATGATAAAATGTTTGGGCATATTATTTTTATGTTATTGTACAGAGCATTGCCGTAGATAATTTGCAGTGGATTGTTTGTACCTATTTGAATTGTATTCTGAAGGTAGGTGAATATTCAAGTAGATTGTTTTATATTCGTTTGCTCGGTAAGTATGTAATTAGGCTAAGCTTCGATAAATAAAGATATTATGTTATGCATCTTATCGCCTGCTCAAAAAACTCCTAACCTGTAAGCACACTACCTACCAAAGCTTTAATATTTTTGGCAGGCGTTGTCAACTCTTACCCGTGTACAGTAATAACTATACGGCAGTAATAACACAAATCGGCGGATGAGAAGTTAGCCGCAGATGACACATCGCCGTGATTCCCTAATTATTGCGCATGTGTGCAAAATGCGTAGGGAGCGCGCGGGAGGCATGACGTTGGCGGGCGGGTGTGCCCCGGCGCGAGTCTCTCTGGCTCCCGCTTACTATTACACATGTGTGCACAATGCGTAGGGAGCGCGCGGGAGGCATGACGTTGGCGGGCGGGTGTGCCCCGGCGCGAGTCTCTCTGGCTCCCGCTTACTATTACACATGTGTGCACAATGCGTAGGGAGCGCGCGGGAGGCATGACGTTGGCGGGCGGGTGTGCCCCGGCGCGAGTCTCTCTGGCTCCCGCTTACTATTACACATGTGTGCACAATGCGTAGGGAGCGCGCGGGAGGCATGACGTTGGCGGGCGGGTGTGCCCCGGCGCGAGTCTCTCTGGCTCCCGCTTACTATTACACATGTGTGCACAATGCGTAGGGAGCGCGCGGGAGGCATGACGTTGGCGGGCGGGTGTGCCCCGGCGCGAGTCTCTCTGGCTCCCGCTTACTATTACACATGTGTGCACAATGCGTAGGGAGCGCGCGGGAGGCATGACGTTGGCGGGCGGGTGTGCCCCGGCGCGAGTCTCTCTGGCTCCCGCAGATACCTATATTTTGCCTTTTGCGCACCGTTCTGCGCATAACTTCTCATCCGCCGATTTGTGTGGCGCTTAGTATAACTGTAATGAATAATGAAACTACTTTCTTAAATGATTCATTTGTAAAGGAATTCGCGGGAGAAGACGACGTGGACAAGCTGATACAGGAGTTCACGCGAAGGGAAGAGGAAAACTACGCCCTGTTCAACTACATCAACGAAGTCAATACTGAACTGAAGAACCTGGGCGACACGGTCAAAACGCTCAAAATCAATATTGGTGAGATCATGCATCATATTTGAAAAACTGCGTAGTACCTCCATTCCTGGAAATTCACTCGCTCGTATTAGAAAGAACTAGGGTCGAGTGGGGGTTTTGCAAATCAAATCGAATTACTTTACGTCGCGTTAACCGAGCGCGCCGAGCACACACGCGAGCACAATGACACACACGCTTGAGTTAGCCAATCACTGACGTTGCCGCGCTTGTGTTGGATCGGTTTGGCGCTCGTTACATTACCGTAAAAATACTCACACTTACCTAGTCAGTTTTCTGTACGTGACACGAGATGGCGCTGTGCCATTTCCATAGAAATCACATCAAACATTAACGCGATCGAGTTCGAGTGAGAAACTCCCACTTAGCCCTCTGAGCATAGTAAATGGTCTCGCGACCGAGTGGGAGCGGGAGCGAATATTGAAAGTCTGTGCTTGTGAGAGCGAAAGGGTTATAGCATGCAAACGTTAAAAATATTCTGACGTTTAAAAAAAACACGCAGTCGAGTGAGAACATCCTTTTTTGAAGTCGGTTAAAATTGGGCCAGTCTCTCTGCAACAGGATCTTTAGTATGGGCCTGAATCCAGCTGTATCAAAGGCAAAAAAGCAATGCAAAAGCTTGCTGGTTTTATAAAGTCACGCAGAACAAGTTCATCCAGTAGTTATTGTATCAATTAAATTACGTAAGTACAAATAGAGAAACGAAGTGCTCTCATCATAACACATTTGTTTTATTGACCGACGAACCACCGTAGGAGGTACTCAATTCGACGCGTATATTTTTTTTATGTATAACCACGCATAACTTTTTTCACAGTAGTCCGATTTCAATAATTCTTTTTTTATTTGAAAGAGTATACTTCGAAATTGGTCCGATTTAAATTTATCGAAATCGGCTGAGCCATTTTTGATAAATCAACAATAATGTGAAAAATGCTACATGGATCCGTGCGAAATATTCGCGAATTCTGTATACAGGTGAAGTCGGTCATGCTATTTTCCAAAAAATTATTATGGTAAAGGTCGAATCAAACATCTTGGCGGCTGAGATGTTAACTACGAAAACTGCGGATAACCCAATCCAAGCTGAAACTCAGTAAACAGATGCGCGAGTATTTGGTTTCCCGCATCTTGTAGATAGCTAATTTCAAAACTGTCCAAGTTATTTAATTCGGACAATAATTCGCGAAATCGTTTCAGATGAGGAAAACGCCAAACATCAGGCGAAGCTGCACAAGCAACAAGACAGCATCGAATCCCTAAAAGCAAAATTGGAAGAGCGGCGAGCGAGCAACGCGAGCATTCGGGAAGCGAGCGAGCGGAGCGCGCTCGTGCTCGCTATGCTACTGCGGGATATCCATGCTATGGCACTGTGAGTTATTATGTAAACTAGCGACCCGTCCCAGCTTCGCACAGGTGTATTATACATCCTCTTGAATCACTCTATCTATTTTAAAAAACTGCATCAAAATCCGTTGGATAGTTTTAGAGATATAAGCATAGGTACATGGGGACAGACAAAACATGTTAATTAAGAACCGCATGTAAATTTCATATGTTGCAATAAATGATTTGACTTTGACAGACAACGGGAAGCGACTTTGTTTTATAATATGTAGTGATGATTAGAAGTGCACAAGTAGCAGGTTTTCATAAAGACTAAGTGCAGGGCACATAGTTCGGAGAACGGATGGCCGATGGGGCAGTAAAGTTCTTGAATGGAGACCACGGACCAGCAAGCGCAGCGTAGGACGTCCACCGACTAGGTGGACTGACGATATAATAAAGATCGCAGGAACGCGCTGGATGCAGGCCGCTTCCAACCGGCCTTATTGGAAATCCATTGGGGAGGCCTATGTCCAGCAGTGGACGTCTTACGGCTGATGAATGGAAGGGCCTAACCACAATAAAGGTACTTCTCTAACAGTATTGTGACTCGGCCCTGTCCTTCAATTATACATGGTTATTTCTAATCAAATAGCATCCTTTTAGGGCTTATTCTGTACATCAAAACTAACAACTTTTGTTCTGCGACTTCAGTCAGAACTGAAGAAAAAAATTAGCTGTTCCATACACTTTGTCGCGGGTGAACGATATTTTTCTATGGAACAACAAAATATTGAGTTGAGCTACATTGGCTTTTTGAACATATAGCTGCCCACGACCAGAAAATTTCATACGCCATCGACATTGTTCATACATTAGGTTCTCAATAAGTATTTCAGATTTACGATGTCTCGCTTTTGATCGCGGAAGCGAGCGGTTTTCCCTACTACGGATGATTTTTTTTTTTTTGATAAGGAACCTTCGAGCAAATTTCTACAGAGCCACAGTCTATAAGTGAAAAAAGTAAAAAAATGTCCGAACGCCGTCATACATACCGACTTAGATATTGACATTAAAGTAAGAAACCTTGCTAAGCTAACGAGCGAAGTAGATAACCTTTTTGACCGACGAATTACCGGAGGAGGTACTCAATTCGACGCGTATTTATATATATATTTATATTTTTTTATGTATAACCACGCATAACTTTTTTTATAGTAGTCAGATTTCAATAATTCTTTTTTTATTGGAAATAGTATACTTCGAAATTGGTCCCATTTAAATTCTATCGAAATCGGCTGAGCCATTTTTGATAAATCAACAATAATGTGAAAAATGCTACATCGATCCGTGCGAAATATTCGCGAATTCTGTAACCGGGTGAAGTCGGTCATGCTATTTTTGCAAAAAATAATTATTAATTGCTTTATTTCAGGTCGTCAGACTGCGACTCGTTGCCCCTGCTGCGGCTGCTGGGCCGAGCGTTCGACATCAACGTCAGCAACGCGCGCCTCTACATCAAGAGCCTCGAGCAGAAGATCGTCGAGATAGTCGAGATCCTGCGCATCGACGAGGTAATCGTATGACTCTAGTATTTCAGGTGTTGAAGCTGCGACTCCTTGCTACTGTTACGGCTGCCGGGCCGAGCGTTCAACATCTTCTGAGCGTCTGGTGGACGCGACGCGTGACCAAAATGCTGGTGTTTATTTGGCTCAACGCAAAACCATTGCCATTCAGCGTGGCAATGCAGCCAGCATGCTGGGCACGCTGCAGTGGGCGCCAGCATTTGGATTATCTTTAGACCTTCAAAGGTCTGTGGATGACCCAATGCTTTTTATGTAGTAGTAGTGTAGTTTTGTTGTAGTTAATAAAGACATTTTTGCCCGAGGAAACAAGGAAGTTTCCCATCTCATAAAAATATATGAGGTACAGTGAAACAGTCATCTCTTCTATTCACCTACAACTAGTATCATGTGCTCGATAGCTCTTGGACCAAGGTCCCAGCGGTCGTCAAGCTATTAACTGGTTAGACTTTAGAAGTTATGACGTCACAAAGATGGCCGCGACCACCGCAGGTAGCAAATATCTTTATAGTCTAAGTGAACGTCTCTATATAATTATATAAGTACCCTAGCAGACTCCCTCATTTTTTTATTACATTATAGCCTATGACACCCGGGGTTTGTGTAGCTTCCCAACAGTGAAAGAATTTTTCAAATCGGTTCAGTAGTTTCGGAGCCTATTCAATGCAAACAAACAAAAAATCAAATCTTTCCTCTTTATAATATTGGTATAGATTAAATAATTCACAATGACCCATTTTATCGAATCTCGACGTTATGTGACCTAGTTGGTGTCTCTTTGTGTATCAGTCGATTTGGTAACGCGCGGCGTTGTACCTGGTCGGCTAGCCGTCATCTTTCAAATAAGTTTAAAAGCCTGCCCACTACATAGCTTGGGCAAGGTTTTGGCGCTGACACTTTTTTTGTACGATTGTGGTTCTATAGATATAACTCTCGTTAACTATACTATTAAAGATGGTGTAGGTAAGTATAACCCAGTGATTTCACTGCCTCGGTAGCTCAGTGGTTAGTGACCCTGACTTCTGGGTCAAAGAGGCGTGGGTTCGATTCCCACCCAGGGCAAACATTTGTGTGATGAACATAAGTGTTTACTCTGTGTCTGGGTGTTATTTAGGTACTATCTATATAAGTATGTATTTAAAATATGTATATGTAGTCATAGATAAGTGTGACTAGAATCCTCGATTGCGTATAAGGGTGTGAGAAAAAATATGTGCTACACATACTTAGATAGCTACTCGTATATTTACGTTGTTATGATTTTATCATATTTAGACTCTAGATAATAGTAAAAACCTGCAAAACATTAATAGAAGTGATAGAAAATAGATAATAATTCATAAATGTGCTGATTTACTTAAGCATCTCATCAAAAATTCAACAGTAGTTTTTGGCGCGAAATGTCTGACTATTACGCCTAGGCCGTGCGTAGGGCAGGCAAAAAAAACGTATACGCAGAAAGACAAAAGATATTAATTTCGTCCTGTTCACACTTTAACACTTGCACATCTCGCCCTCTCTTGCTTTTGTAATTATTGAGGGCCCTGTCTAGTTAATACTTGACTATGATATGTAGTGTATCAGTCTCTGGCAGCCATATGACAAGCTATGCTTAGTTTGGGGTCAGAGGCCGTGTGTAAGATGTCCCCTAATATTTATTTCCCCCGCAGGCTACCCAGCGTCAGCTCGAGAGCAAGGAGCGCACGCCGCCGTCGTCCCGCCGCCGCCGCAAGCCCGCGCCTTCGCCCAGAAACGCAAGAAACAACCACGTCGCCGCACAAGCTTAACATTACTCAATTTGTAATACTTATATTAAACCAGTGCTATACATGCCGGGTGACTGGTAAATAATTAGCATCCTTTTAGGGGCTTATTCTGTACATCAAAACTAACAACTTTTGTTCTGCGACTTGCGTCAAAACTAAAAGAAAAATTTGTTGTACCATAGAAAAATAACGTTCACCCGCGACAAAATGTATGGAACAGCTGATTTTTTTTTTTGAGTTCTGACAGTCGCAGAACAAAAGTTGTTAGTTTTGATGTACAGAATAAGCCCCTAAAAGGATGCTAATTATGTATCAGTCACCCTGTATAACTGAAACGAGATCTTGGTTAATATAGCGCTAAATAAAATATGACATACGAAAATATCATAAATTATAACGACCATTTACTAATGAATTATTTTGACTGTGACATAACATGACATTGACATAATTTTATAATTTTATGAATATATATTAAATTGTAACATTATAAATTTGCTATAATGTAAAACTAAGATATCATTTCGATTAGTTGTAAATTTCTATTATAATTGATCATCTGTACATACTACATCAAGCTTCACTCTAGGGAAGGCTATCCATCAAAACACAGATGTGTACTCACCTAGTTTGCATGGCTATGGCTGCACTATCCATGATTGTACTAATTTTTGAAATAAAATGATTTTTAATTTTAATTTTTTTTAATTTATATTTACTATTTTGATAAAATTTCATAAATTATTAAAAATATTTGACACTGGCAAATGCCCAATTAGGCGGCGCCAAAATAAAAAAAAGAAGAAGAACAGTGTCGTCACCGGATGTGAACCGGCAGCCCGCGCGCCACGACGCTGCTGCCGATCATCACGAAGTTGGAGGAGCCGCGCGAGCACACGATCGCTCTCAGCAAGTCCGGCTCTCGCGCCGACTGACCCGTGGATTCCACATTTGTATCTGAAATCAATATATACTTTATACTACACCTGCTCGGAAAGTACCTTGATACTTTATCAAATTTACGGTAGAAAGTACGTCATTGCATATCGAACAAATATGCGGGGAGAAAACGCATCTGAGCGGGAGAGAAAAGTGTATGAAAATCCATTTCTTACGAGGTTTTTCTTTTTTAATTTTGGGTAAGACTATGCGCTGGTAACCTAAATATCAAAAGCCAAAAAGTTTTTACAGTGAGATTTTTATCTCCAAGTTCGCAAAATGACACTGGCCACTAGCTGTGTGTTGGATGGTGTCAAACAATTTGAAAAAAGAACATGTGAAAATTGCAGACGCCATTGGCGCCATTTTCAAGTGTTACATTAAGCTTCACTAACTGCAACAATTTCAATATAAATTTCAATTAGTAAAGATTTAGTTTTTTATTTTCCTCGTAGGTGTAGTATAAAGCACTATGTATCACTCGAGAGAAAGTGCGATTCCCGATCTCGGGTGTTTTAAAGCCCTCGCCTACGGCTCGGGCTTCAAACGATACCCTCGACTGTAATCGGTCACTTTCTCCTCTCGGTGAACAATGTACTATATTAAGGCCCCTTCCTCACTGGGCGGTGCGCTACCGGTGCGGCATCTGTATGCTGTATACCGTCAATATACTGTGTTGGCCAGATCTCCCCACTTATCGGTTTAATGTCGGTAAGCTCCGGTATTCAGACGCGTTTGTGCCATCACCGTGAAATAATGTCTTCGTCAGCTGATGATATCGTTGCGTGTTACATGTATTTACGATTGCGTAGAAAAAGAAAAAAGTATTGCGTTTATTGCCAAAAATGTTTCTTGCAGACTTTTTATTGCGGCACAACAACTTTCGCAAGACGTGTTGCGCGCTCGTTATTTCGGATTCTACTGGATGGCCGTACTGCGACGCAGTATGCCGCGTGTATATTGTCCCGCTCTTGTACAGCCCGCGCCAATCAGGATGCGTGTAAGCAAATATAGGCGCTCGGTAACGAAGCCGTAAAATTTTTGCTACATGCCATTTACTGCGCCGTTACCGCACCGCCCAGTCAGGAAGAGGCCTTAGGCGACGGATATCCCACAAAACGATATCCTGTAATACAGACCCTGGCTCTAGTTGTCTTGCTGCAGCCTCGGTCGGTACACACAGAGCCGCTAGATATATGACGGTATACTGACCCAGTAGACCCTGACTCCACTGCTCCTTGCCCACGGCTGGCCTCGGTCGGTACACACAGAGCCGCTAGATATATGACGGTATACTGACCCAGTAGACCCTGACTCCACTGCTCCTTGCCCACGGCTGGCCAGGGTGTCGCGGCCTGGGTGGGTACACACAGCGCTAGAAGGGAAGACACCACTTTATCCACTTCTAGGTCCGTCACCTCCCACAGCATGCCCACTACTGACGGGCTGGAACAACAATTTTATTGTCACTACATAGTATAAAACAAAGTCGCTTCCCGCTGTCTGTCCCCATGTATGCTTATATCTTTAAAACTACGCAACGTATTTTGATGCTGTTTTTTTTTAATGGATAGAGTGATTCAAGAGGAACGTTTATATGTATGATATACCTGTGCGAAGCCGGGGCGGGTCGCTAATATCTTATAAAAGAAACTAGACAAACTCTGGTATATGGGAAATATGGGGTGTTTCCTCATGGCTTTACTAGATTTTCATGCTTCATAAATTTTTGTCTACATTTTATTTATTTTTTACTTTATTTTCATTAGCACTTGATGGTAAGCGACAGAAGTGGGAGGGGAAGATAACGGAGCGAGTGAATTGTGTGCAAGATAATATGCGAGAGAAAAACTGTGATGATGGAACAAATCCTGTTTCAATACGTCATGTATTGAAGTGGATACGTACAGTGCCGACACTACCTAGTGGAATAGTAGCAGGAAAATGATGACTTTCATTGGATTTAACAGGATTTATTCCGCGGTTTATGAATTGGACAAGGGCTTGTGGGAGCATTTCAGCGTAGTTAGACGTGTTATGATCACGGGATGTATGTAGCAATGCAACTTTACCGCTGAGAAAAATCCGCTTACTTTACGAGGCTTGGGATGGTTACAAGGGGCGCAATGGAGGTCACTTCGCGTGGACCTGCAGCTTGACAGTACGCAGACTGGCCGGGCGCCACTAGCGCTCTCTCCATGTGTAATAATAATATAATGTATATAGTCACCAGCCGGCTCGGTGCAGCCTCCGGGTCGCGGCCTGCGGCGGGCCGCGCGCGCCGGAGTGCTCGATCCGCGCGGACCCGCAGCCGGACAGTATGCAGACTGCCCGGGCGCCACTAGCGCTTTCCACGCCCGCGCTCGAGCCTTGCTGCGCGAACTGGCAGCCGTCGCCGTGGCCGCAGTAGCTGCAGCAAGCAACAGAAGGGTCGCGTTAGAATTTTATTATTTATTATTGAAGTGAATATACAACTAAATATTCTAGTTTATTGAATCAGGCGTTACTTTGCGGAAGTTCATCTTCAAATTCTTGTTTTGAATAAATATTTAGTGTATTTCCGCTCTGTCGTAGTCATAAGTTAAGGGTACTTTTCAAAATCCACATTAAATCACAAACAAAATTAGTAATTAATCATCAAACTGTATCATGGTTCGACTATGGTTAGGTCAGGTTAGAAAAGTTAGGCTTAGGTATGTTTACAAACCGTGAAGCCGTGGGGTGCCGGCAGAGTAGAATAGCACCCCCCTCTAGTACCAGGTGTCGTAAGAGCCGACTGAGGTACAGCGGAACCGACTAATGGCGGTATAACCATTCGACTAAAACGTAGCTAAAATGGCACAGGGCAGGGATGGGCAGCAGCATCCCTGTCGCGAAGCTACGTTTCTGCGATCGCCACCACGCCTGCCCAGCGCGGCGATTATGGGCAAATACCCTCAGTATGGAACTTAGAAAAAGACCAGGCCCCCAGTCCCCAGCAGCTCCGCTAGCCCGGGGCTACGGTAGCGGCCCCGGTAACGGCGGAGAAGGGGGTGCTAAGAATCCCTGGCAGACGCCCGGCTACCACTCCCGCAAACGACGACTGGCCCTGGTAACACACAACGTGCGCACAATGAGGACCGACGAGAGGATTGCTGAGCTGGAAGAAGAGTTGAGTAGGTTGCGTTGGGATATTGTGGGGTTGTCTGAAGTCCGTAGAGAGGGCGAGGACACGATAACTCTAAAGTCCGGCAACCTGCTCTACTACCGGGAAGGTGACCAGCGGTCCCAAGGTGGTGTCGGCTTTCTCGTTCACAAGTCCCTTGCTAACAACGTTATCACCATCGAAAGTGTGTCGAGCAGGGTTGTATATCTAATACTCAGAATATCCAAAAGGTATTCGCTGAAGGTCATTCAGGTATACGCACCGACCTCGTCACACCCAGATGACGAAGTGGAGACTATGTATGAAGACGTAAGTCGGGCCATACATACGTCTAAGACCCACTTTACTGTTGTTATGGGGGACTTCAACGCAAAGTTGGGCATAAGAAGCGATGATGAGCTGAGAGTGGGGCAATTTGGATATGGACAACGGAACCCTGGGGGCCAGAGGCTGGCTGACTATCTGGAGAGAGAGGAACTCTTCATGATGAACTCTTTCTTTCAGAAGCCGCCTCACAGGAAGTGGACCTGGATGAGCCCCGATGGTTCCACCAAAAATGAGATTGACTTCATCATGACCACTGAGAAACGGATATTTAACGATGTCTCCGTGATCCACAGAGTGAAAACCGGTAGCGATCACAGAATCGTAAGAGGCACATTGGATATTAACGTTAAACTCGAAAGGTCACGCTTGATGAAGTCCACGCTCCGACCTGCACCTTCCGATATCCAAAACCCCGAGAGCTTTCAGCTCGAGCTCTCAAATCGCTTTGCTTGCCTGGAGAACTTTGCGTCGGTGGACGAGATCAACAATGGGCTCGTAGAAACTGTCCAGACGGTGGGTGCTAAATTCTTTAGACCCCGTCGTACAAATAGATCTCAAAAATTTTCCGATCAAACTCTAAATCTCATGGCCGAACGACGCTTACAGAGACTGCAGTCTTCCGATGATGCAAAGTCATATAGGCAGATCAATAGACAAATTTCGAAATCCGTGAGGCGCGACATTTGTCTCTTTAATACTAAACATATTAAAGAGACAATAGAGCAGAACAAAGGCTCCAAAGTGTTCGCGAGGAATTTGTCTATTGGGCAAAGCCAGCTGACAAAGCTGAAGAGAGAAGATGGCAGTGTAGCGTCGACCAAGGCAGAGGTATTGGAGGAGATCGAAAGGTTCTATGGACAGCTATACGCTTCGGTCGCTAAGCCTGTCAACAGCGCGGCCAAAGACCCAAGAGCCAAGCTGACCCGACACTTCACCGAAGATATCCCGGACATCAGCCTGTACGAGATTAGAATGGCCCTAAATCAGCTCAAGAACAACAAGGCGCCGGGTGATGACGGTATCACATCAGAGCTTCTGAAAGCGGGTGGAACACCGGTACTTAAAGTCCTTCAGAAGCTTTTCAATACTGTCGTCCTCGATGGCATAACGCCAGAAGCATGGAACAGAAGCGTGGTGGTGTTGTTTTTCAAGAAAGGTGACAACGCTTTATTGAAGAACTACAGACCCATCTCGCTTCTGAGCCATGTTTATAAGCTGTTTTCAAGGGTCATTACGAACCGTCTCGAACGCAGGCTTGATGACTTCCAGCCTTCCGAACAAGCCGGTTTCCGAAAAGGTTTTAGTACCATGGACCACATACATACGCTGCGGCAAGTCATACAGAAGACTGAAGAGTATAACTTGCCTCTTTGCTTAGCGTTTGTGGACTATGAGAAAGCCTTTGATTCGGTCGAAACTTGGGCGGTGCTTGAGTCTCTCCAGCGATGCCGGATTGACTATCGGTATATCGAAGTGTTGAAGTGCTTGTATAATAACGCCACTATGTCGGTCCGAGTACAGGAAGAGAGCTCCAAGGCGATCCCTTTAAAAAGAGGCGTAAGACAGGGAGACGTAATATCTCCGAAACTGTTTACTGCCACTTTGGAGAACGCCTTCAAGCTCCTGGAATGGAAAGGATTCGGCATCCATATCAATGGGGAATACCTCACTCACCTTCGGTTTGCCGACGATATCGTAGTCATGGCAAAGTCGATGGAGGAACTCAGCACGATGCTCGAAGGCCTCAATCGGGTTTCTCAACAGGTGGGTCTTAAGATGAACATGGAGAAGACGAAAGTCATGTGTAATTCCCATGTTGTACCCACCCCGATCTCTGTTGGGAACTCGGTTCTTGAAGTCGTTGACTCGTACGTCTACCTAGGACAAGTAGTCCAGTTAGGTAGGTCCGACTTCAAGAAAGAGGCCAATCGCCGAATCCAACTCGGTTGGGCAGCGTTCGGAAAATTGCGTAATGTCTTCTCGTCCGACATACCTCAGTGTCTCAAGACGAAAGTGTTCGATCAGTGTGTGTTACCAGTGATGACTTATGGCACTGAAACGTGGTCTCTTACCATGGGCCTTATTAATAAACTCCAAGTAGCCCAACGAGCTATGGAGAGGGCTATGCTCGGAGTTTCTCTACGGGATCGAATCAGAAATGAGGAGATCCTTAGAAGAACCAAAGTTACCGACATAGCCCAACGGATTAGCAAGTTGAAATGGCAATGGGCAGGGCACATAGCGCTGAGGACTGATGACCGGTGGAGTCGAAAAGTTCTCGAGTGGAGACCACGTACCGGCAAGCGCAGCGTAGGACGTCCACCCACAAGGTGGACGGATGACCTCATTAAGACCGCAGGATCGCGCTGGATGCAAGCCGCTTTCAACCGGTCTTATTGGAGATCCATAGGGGAGGCCTATGTCCAGCAGTGGACGTCCTTTGGCTGATGGATGGATGGATGGATGTTTACAAAATATGAATGAACATGAAGTGACAAATGGGTACAGCAAGAAAATGATAAACAATTTAGTCAGAGATAAGAATAGAAACATAGCAAGATCTATGTTATACTCCTGCCCACCTGTGAGAGTAAATAAATATGTGGGTAGTTTGACATATTTAGGGACTACGTCAGAAAAAATTGCAAAAATACTGCGGAGAAATGATGTACATGTGGCATTTCGAACGAATCACAACATGAGACGAATGTGCAATGGGAAAGACTCCTTAGAAAAAAGCAAGAAATCGGGGGTATACAAGTTAACCTGCGACACATGTAACGCAGTTTATGTGGGACAAACTGGAAGGAGTTTTCAAACCCGCTACAAAGAACACTTAGCTGCATCTAGAAACAATCACCCAGAGAAGTCGAATTTTGCGAAACATTTATTAGAAACTGGACACGATTTGGATAACAACAACACTTTTGAAATTCTACATGTATGTGAAAAAGGTTTTCGCTTAAATGTTTTGGAGCATTTAGAAATAATGAAACATCAAAACACACACAACGAGTTGCTGAACGATCAAACTACCGTCACATCGCCTTTACTTCGGTGCGTCACGACGAGTATATAAGAAGCGCCGGCGCGGCGAGCCGTCATTATTGCGAGTGAGCTCGAAGAGTCAACACGTCCTGAAGATGCCTCGTTTAGAGGCGAAACACGTGTCGAATAGAGTACAGTAAGAATAGGGGTGCTATTTATTGACTAAGTATTTTTTCAATTATTTTATACCATTTTTTATAAATAAATTATATTTGTAATTTTAACATATTAATTAAATATTATTTTCAGGTTTACTACATTTTTTTAAATAGATTACTAATCACTATTTTTGTTACAGGTTTAATTATTTTTTATTATTTTAAACGGATTAATTAAAAAATTTTGTTTCAGGTTCATTCATATTTTGTAAACATACCTAAGCCTAACTTTTCTAACCTGACCTAACCATAGTCGAACCATGATACAGTTTGATGATTAATTACTAATTTTGTTTGTGATTTAATGTGGATTTTGAATAGTACCCTTAACTTATGACTACGACAGAGCGGAAATACACTAAATATTTATTCAAAACAAGGACTAAATATTCTGTAAAAAATTCAAGCATCTGTTACCATTATTAATATAGAGCGAAAAACGGCTAAAAAATCAGGTTTGTTGCATGGGAGTCTCCTTACTTATTAATTTTATTCTGTTTTTAGTATTTGTTGTTCCGCCCCGGCTTCGCACAGGTGTATTATACACATAAACCTTCCTCTTGAATCACTATCTATTAAAAAAACCGCATCAAAATCCGTTGCGTAGTAAGATATAAGCATACATGGGGACAGACAGCGGGAAGCGACTTTGTTTTATACTATGTAGTGATTTACCTGTTTACCAATGTTCAGCTTTTAGAAGTAGTTGCAAAATACCCATTTTTTTTCAATTCATACGGAATATCTCTACCAAACGCTAAGTATCCCAGCTGACTGACTCCGGAGTATTGTTGTACACCACAACGACAACGTAATATCAAAAATTCAGCTTTTAGAAAGTAGTTGCATTTTTTTGAGCTCATCGCCCGGGCTATCACACCAATTCATATTGCACGAACGAACACATTCGTTTCTCCATACAATCTCTATGAAGATATCGCTCAATGGTATACGATACCACAGCCCGGACACTCCGTGATTTTTCATATAAAATCTGCTGTCTTACGCACACTACACAGTACTTACTCACAGACAACACACATACGCACGGTCGCTACACGCGCATTTGTGTGGAACGTCTATGGCTGTCAGCGATCACCACGACGTGACGACATGCCGCGTGAGTGAGACAGTTGCGTACTCAATTTGCAAAAATGAATCTAGTGCTTTAAAAAGTATAACAATTACTTAACTTGGAAGTATTCAAACAAAAATTACCGATCTAATTCATTTCAAAAAAAAAAGTTTCTTATTTATCCTTAGGGTAACGTTAAAATTTCTTGTTTTTTTAAGTATTATTGATATTCAACCATACAAAGTACAAATCTTCCCTATTGACACAGTCTAGGTAGTTTTTAGGGTTCCGTACCCAAAGGGTAAAAACGGGACTCTATTACTAAGACTCCACTGTCCGTCTGTCTGTCCGTCTGTCCGTCACCAGGCTGTATCTCATGAACCGTTATAGCTAGAAAGCTCAAAATTTTCACAGATGATGTATTTCTGTTGCCGCTATAACAACAAATACTAAAAAAGGAAAAAAAATAATAATTAAGGGGGGCTAAAAAATCAGGTTTGTTGTATTCCCATACAACAAACCTGATTTTTTAGCCGTTTTTTGCTCTATATTAATAATGGTAACAGGTAGATGCTTGAAACATTCACAGAATATTTAGTTGTATAATCACTTTAATAAGAAATCATTAAATTAAAATAAAATAAATATTTAAGGGGGGCTCCTATACAGTACGGAACCCTCCGTGCGCGAGTCGGACTCGTAATGGACCGATTATTATTCGAAAATCCACCAGCCAGTGCAGCCCGCGCGCAGAGTGCAAGTTCTGTCCGTGGACGCGGGGTGGAAGTGAGGAAGACTCAAACGGTTGGGGGGTAACGAGTGGCCGTTCTATACGTAGTATTATTGTATCTTGTTTGACGATACTCACAGGAATATGTCAGCGTTAGTGAGATATTGCACGAAGACGTCGGGCGGCGGCGGCTCGGCGATGGTCCCGATCCAATCCTTGCACCAGTACTCCACGAACGAACGCATTCGTTTCTCCATACGATCCAGGTTCTTCTCTGGAAACCACATGACATACATCACGACATATAATAATATCATAACATAAAGTTCCTTTTTTTGTAAGTCTGTCTGTCTGTTTGTGTATACGCTTAGATATTTTAAACTTAATGGAAATAAGTTATGTAATGAAAATTCATCATTTCAGCCATTTAATCTTATCTTATCCTTACTGGTAGAACTAAATCTACAAAAAGTGCACTTATCCCTACCAGAGGGGATAGGTCGGTGGGGGATAAGTGCACTACACAAATGATCAAAGCACTTCCCTACTGGTAGAACTAAATCTACAAAAAGTGCACTTATCCCTACCAGAGGGGATAGCTCGGTGGGGGATAAGTGCACTACACAAATGATCAAAGCACTTCCCTACTGGTAGAACTAAATCTACAAAAAGTGCACTTATCCCTACCAGAGGGGATAGGTCGGTGGGGGATAAGTGCACTACACAAATGATCAAAGCACTTCCCTACTGGTAGAACTAAATCTACAAAAAGTGCACTTATCCCTACCAGAGGGGATAGCTCGGTGGGGGATAAGTGCACTACACAAATGATCAAAGCACTTCCCTACTGGTAGAACTAAATCTACAAAAAGTGCACTTATCCCTACCAGAGGGGATAGGTCGGTGGGGGATAAGTGCACTACACAAATGATCAAAGCACTTCCCTACTGGTAGAACTAAATCTACAAAAAGTGCACTTATCCCTACCAGAGGGGATAGGTCGGTGGGGGATAAGTGCACTACACAAATGATCAAAGCACTTCCCTACTGGTAGAACTAAATCTACAAAAAGTGCACTTATCCCTACCAGAGGGGATAGGTCGGTGGGGGATAAGTGCACTACACAAATGGTCAAAGCACTTCCCTACTGGTAGAACTAAATCTACAAAAAGTGCACTTATCCCTAACAGGGGAGATAGCTCGGTGGGGATAAGTGCACTACACAAATGGTCAGTGCACTTATTAGGGATAACAAAATCTACAAAGAGTGTACTTATCCCTACCAGAGGGGATAGGTCGGTGGGGGATAAGTGCACTACACAAATGGTCAAAGCACTTCCATACTGGTAGAACTAAATCTACAAAAAGTGCACTTGTCCCTACCAGGCGGATAGCTCGGTGGGGATAAGTGTACTACACAAATGGTCAGTGCACTTATTAGGGATAACAAAATCTACAAAGAGTGTACTTATCCCTACCAGAGGGGATAGGTCGGTGGGGGATAAGTGCACTACACAAATGGTCAAAGCACTTCCATACTGGTAGAACTAAATCTACAAAAAGTGCACTTGTCCCTACCAGGCGGATAGCTCGGTGGGGATAAGTGTACTACACAAATGGTCAGTGCACTTATTAGGGATAGCAAAATCTACAAAGAGTGTACTTATCCCTACCAGAGGGGATAGGTCGGTGGGGGATAAGTGCACTACACAAATGGTCAAAGCACTTCCATACTGGTAGAACTAAATCTACAAAAAGTGCACTTATCACTACCAGGAGGGATAGCTCGGTAGGGATAAGTGTACCAGCCGAACAAAATATCAACGCGGTTTTGACCATCTACCAGAAGGTATGTAGCTAACATTCATTCGTAGCCGGGCGAAGGCGGGACGGGCAGCTAGTATTAATTTTTAAGACATTAACATTTAAAAACATTTTTTTTAACGGGCAAATGTGCCTTTATTAACTACAACAAACTACTATACGTACTACCTTATATGCTAGAACTACCTACACTACTACTACATAAAAAGCATTGGATCATCCACAGACGTTTGAAGGTCTAATGATAATCCAAATGCTGTCGCCCACTGCCAGTTGGCAGCGTGCCCAGCATGCTGGCGCATTGCCACGCTGAATGGCAATGCTTATGCGTTGAGCCAAATAAACACCAGCATTTTGGTCACGCGTCGCGTCCACCATTTATTGGAGTATTGGTTAGGTAAATTTTACAATTACTTTGTTAATAGTACTAATTATCAATAATTTTCAGTTTTTAGATTTTTTCCTTTATTTATGCCCGATAGTGTACCTCGGTGCCAAATATCAAGATTCTAGGTCATCTGGAAGTGGGTTAGGTTTTTGATCTATAAGTCAGTGAGTAAATCAGTGAGTGAATCAGTCAATGAAACACGAGTTTTAAACGTTAATATATCAATAACTGATTGAGCAAAATTTATGAAATTTTGGATTCTTGATAAGCTAAGCTTTAGTAAATGTGCCAAATTTCATGTATGTAGGCTAAATAGTTTTTGAGTTGTGAGGGGGTCAAAAGTAGCTCCAAATGGTTCGTGTAATATTACACACGGCCGCTGCGTTGCCAGTTTTCTTTGAACACTTTGGCTCGACACGCTGCCGCGTGTCTAGACCTCTTGCTATTTTAGTACGGTTTCTATTACTTTACTTCTAATTCTATGGATGAAACTCACCTGGATTGATGACGTATCGGCCATCATGGCCCTTGGTGGTGAAGTACCCGTCGATGACGTCACGCTCGTGTTGCTTGTACAGATAGTACAGGATGTGGATATTTTCTATCCTTGTTACGGGATGGTGGTTCAATATGGGCAAGGTTTCCCATGGGAATGTGTCTAGCATCTGAAAAAAGATGATAAATTTAATAAACGGCAAAGTACGAGTCAAACTCGCGCACGAAGGGTTCCGTTCTGTATGTATCCCCCTAGAATATTTATGTGTTTTATTTTAATTATTAAGGAAGCCGTGGTGGTCTAGTGGTAATGACACCCGCCTTACAATTGTGAGGTCGTGGGATCAAATCCCGGTCCCGTACCAATGAGTTCTTTGGAACTTATGTACGGATTTTCACACCACTGGCTTTTCGGTGAAGGAAAACATCGTGAGGCAACCTGCATACGTCCGTATAAGAAATTCGATGGCATATGTGAATCCACCAACCCGCACTGGGCCAGCGTGGTGGATATGGCCCAATCACCCTTCGTGGGTAGGCCTACGTCCTGCAGTGGACTACTAAAAAGGCTGGTACATTTTAATTATTTATGATGTGAATATACAACTAAATATTCTGTGAATATTTTAAGCCTCTACCTGTTTCCATTGTTAATATCGAGCGAAAAATGGCTAAAAATCAGGTTTGTTGTATAGGAACCTCCTTTAAACATTCGTTTTTTGTTGTTAGAGCAGCAACATAAATACATCATTTGTATAAAAAACAGCTTTCTAGCTATAACGGCTTATGAGATGACTGACAGACTGTTTAAACAATATTATATTCTCCTATTAATAATATAATTACGTTAAAAATTGGTTTGAATCGTATATGGCAAGAACATCCCGCTCATAGTGTACATGAGTGGGATATTCTTGCGGTGGGATCTCGGGCTAGCACTAAAACAACTTCTTATACATAGATATCTGTGATGTATACTAAATAATGCACTAACCTCATCTACAATCAATATAACAGGATGTCTTTCAGCCTTCTTCAACGCAGCAAATTCGTCGCCATCTTTGATCAGTGTTGCCACTTGCGAAAACGCTTTAATACCATCTATCAAGCTAAAATGATGTAATTTCGTAAAACAGCTTGACAAGCACGTCAAGCAAAGCTCATTTGCCAGCTTGAACTCTTTGGTGCAATTTTGACAAGGGTCTAAAATCTGCCGTAGGTCTTCTATGTTGCCATTTTCGGTAAGAATTTTTCGTATGCACGATTTAATTTGTTGGGAAGTCATGTTGGAACAACAGTCTAGAAGGTTGTAGAGTAGGATCTTTTGTTTCGTCGTCAGTTTGATGAATCTGAAATCAAAAAATTAATATTAGGGGACATCTTACCCTTGGTCTTTGTCCCCAAACTAAACAAAGCTAGTGATATTGCTGCCAGAAGACTGATGTACTACATATACCTACATATTTTAAATACATACTTAGATAGGTAATTATTAATAACAACTAAACACAGAAGTAAACACCCATATTCATCACATAAATGTTTTCTCTGGGTGTGAATCGAACCCACGCCTCTTTGCCCCAGTACTGACTACTGGGGCAAAAAGGCGTGGGTCACTAACCACTGAGACACCAAGATAGCCCATATAATGTATATTTTGAGTTTAATAAATAATAATAAATATTAAGGGACATCTTAGACACGGTATCTGACCCCAAACTAAGCGAAGCTTATGATATGGTTGCCAGAGACTGATAAACTACTTATTTTAAATATATACATAAATAGATAGTACTTAAATAACACCCAGACACAGAGCAAACACCTATGTTCGCCACATAGATACTTGCCCTGGGTGGGGATCGAACCTACGCCTCTTTGATCCAGAAGTCAGGGTCACTAACCACTGAGCCACCGAGGCAATCAAACAAAAATAAATGAGAAATATATGTTACGAGGGTCAAACTGAAAGTTCTTAGAACTGGCCACTTATAAACAATATAATAAAAAAATAATTCTATAATTTGAAAATAGAACTCTTTGCCAATATTACTGAGTATATACTTCATTCATTTGTCATTTGTTTTACGATTTGGCGGCAAATTGAAAATTGTCTGTGTCACGTCAACATGAATTTAACACGAGAAAATTTTCGTGCAATGATTTTTTATGACTTTCGATGTCATTTAAGTCAACAAGAAAGTTATGATAGACTACGATTGGCCTTTCACGATGAAGCCCCATCTCGTGCGACTGTTTACAACTGGTTTAATGAGTTTAAACGTGGTCGCACTAATCTCACTGATGATTTACGTGAGGGACGGCCTTCTACGGCGACGACTGAAGATAACATCTGTGTTGTGCGGCGTATGATAGAGACTGACAAAAGAGTGACCTATCAGCAGATTCGGACAAGCTTAGGCATCGGTATGAGTCAAGTGCACAAAATCCTACACGAACATTTAGCGGTCAGGAAGCTTTGCGCCCGGTGGATACCTCATAATTTGACTGAGGCTCAAAAACTCCATCGTGTGGATTGGTGCCGTAAAATGATTGAAAGATTTAACGGAGGTGACTCAAATGCTGTGTTCGACATACTAACAGGTGACGAAAGCTGGATTTACTGTTATGATCCTGAAACCAAAAGACAATCTGCTCAGTGGGTGTTTCCTTTCGAGGAGTTGCCAACTAAAGTGAAGAGAGATCGAAGTGCGGGGAAAAAAATGGTGGCCTCGTTCTTTGGAAGGATAGGTCATTTCGCGACAATTGTGTTAGAGGATCAAAAAACAGTTTCTGCAGAATGGTACACTACCAATTGTTTGCCACTTGTCTTGGAAAAAGTTCGAGAGAAACGACCTCGCAGTAGGATCCTCCTTCACCACGACAACGCCTCATCGCACACCGCCAAGCGAACGATCGACTATTTGGCGACATCAAACGTTGAATTACTGGGTCACCCGCCGTATAGCCCCGACCTCGCGCCTTGTGATTTTTATTTATTTTCAAAAATTAAAGAAAAACTTAAAGGAAAGCGGTTTATGAATGCTGAAGAAGCGGTGGCTGCGTATCGCGATGCCATTGAAGAGACCCCTAAGGACGAGTGGGCAAAGTGCTTTTCCCAGTGGTTCCATCGCATGCAGCGGTGTATTGACGTGAATGGACAATATTTTGAAAAGATATAATAAAACTAATAACTGGCTAATGTAATCAGTTTTTGATTTTCTAAGAACTTTCAGTTTGACCCTCGTATACCCTCAGAAGAATGACAGGTAATAGAAGTATTGCAAAATTTTACTGAAATAAAAACTATGCAACAGCTGTCTTATTCATATACAGCATCCGCGAGAGTGAGGAGAACAAAAAAACGCAATTTCTGTCGCATACGTCAAAATTACCAGTTGGAATGTCAAAATAGTTAAAATTAGGTTCCACTTGGTCTTTTGTCTTTTTCGGAAATTCGAACTTTCTAGTTTCAGCAGAAGGTTCAAATCTCTGATCATTTTACCTTCCTACTTTTACCTTTTTAACCGAATTCTTGTTTTGAATAAATATTTAGTGTATTTCCGCTCTGTCGTAGTCATATAAGTTAAGGGTACTATTCAAAATCCAAATTAAATCACAAACAAAATTAGTAATTAATCATCAAACTGTATCATGGTTCGACTATGGTTAGGTCAGGTTAGAAAAGCTAGGCTTAGGTATGTTTACAAAATATTAATGAACCTGAAACAAAATTTTTGAGGCGTGAACACGTGTCGAATAGAGTACAGTAAGAATAGGGGTGCTATTTATTGACTAAGTATTTTTTCAATTATTTTATACCATTTTTTATAAATAAATTATATTTGTAATTTTAACATATTAATTAAATATTATTTTCAGGTTTACTACATTTTTTAAATAGATTACTAATCACTATTTTTGTTACAAGTTTAATTATTTTTTATTATTTTAAACGGATTAATTAAAAATTTTGTTTCAGGTTCATTCATATTTTGTAAACATACCTAAGCCTAACTTTTCTAACCTGACCTAACCATAGTCGAACCATGATACAGTTTGATGATTAATTACTAATTTTGTTTGTGA
Organism: Hypomecis atomaria; assembly: GCA_964007245.1. Taxonomy (NCBI): domain Eukaryota; kingdom Metazoa; phylum Arthropoda; class Insecta; order Lepidoptera; family Geometridae; genus Hypomecis; species Hypomecis atomaria. The sequence continues at coordinate 32,595,173 of OZ023279.1, forward strand.
TTTAATTTGGATTTTGAATAGTACCCTTAACTTATATGACTACGACAGAGCGGAAATACACTAAATATTTATTCAAAACAAGAATTTGAAGATGAACTTCCGCAAAGTAACGCCTGATTCAATAAACTATCTTTTTAACCGATTTCCAAAATCGAGGAGGTTCTGTTCGTCTGTATGTATTTTTGTCGATGATTTCGCCAATTGTGAACCGAATCAAAAAAATATTTTTTAGTTCGAAAGGGTATACTCCCGAGGCGATTTCTTCAAAATTTAAACGGGTCCACCCATTTAAATTTTAACGAAATCGGCTGAGCCGCTTTTGAAAAATCAACAATAATGTAAACAATTCGCGCGAAATATTCGAATTTTGTACACGATGGAAGGCGGTTTTACCATTTTTTGCGAAAAATAATTATTGAATTTGGACTCCTGAGATAGCTCAATGCTAGTTTGTGAAAGCCTTCGAAATTACGTAAGTTCGGGTGTGTGTGCATCCTTTTAAATTTCATATTTAAAATGGAACAAAGTGATGTATTTCTCTTGGTATTTTAGTACGGTTTCTATTAACTTAGTTGTTATTCTATGGTTGTACCGACCCCCAATCAGCGATGGCATCATCAACCGCGGCCTTGACCTTCTGCTTGAGTGTGTGGTCGAGCAGGCGGCCGGTGAGCAACGACCCCCACCCTCCCAGCCACTGCTTGTCCATCGTATTGATCACGCTCTGCAATTATAATATCACTGTACTAGTTCAGGCCGATTCAAACATCTTGGCGGGTGTGAACTTAGCTACAAGCTGCGCGAAACCCAAACCTCGTGCAGCTTTTAAGTGAGCTTAAGTCAGAATTGGGTTATCTGCAACTTGTTTTATTATTGGGTTATTTGCAAAGTTTTTGAATATTTTGTTTAAATAAAACAGGACATTAAAAAAGTGATGACGAGAAGCTTTGCCTCATTGGCGTCTTTACTGGCGACTTTAGGCAGCCTAATCTGAACATCGCGTTCAATAAGCCCCCTACTGCCTGCACCGACGCGACGGGTCTCCTTTTGTCAGCTCTCCGTGATACTTACTACCACTAGAGCCGTCTGCGATGGCCTTTCCAGCTCCCTGTGGTATCGACTGCCACGGGGCATTCTCCGGCAGCTCTCCTGTTATCAACGGGATAGCTCTTCGCAACGCCCACTACCGCGGAGCTGTCTGCAGCGGATTTTCCAACTCGCTGTGGTATCTACTGCTATGGAGCGTTCTCCAGAGGCTCTCTCCTGTGACCGACTGGCCAGCTCTCCGTGACCTCCACTACTGCGGGGCCGTCTGTAACGACTTTTTTCGGTCTCTGTGGTATCTACTGCCGTAGGGTGTTTTCCTACGGCAGTCTTGTGATCGAACACACAGGCCGAATTATACCGCCGACTTGCCAGATAAGACGTTAGCTACAAGCTGCGCAATATCCAATCCTGACTGAAGCGCACATAAATCTGCACGTTGATTGGGTTTCGCTTGTAGCTAACTTCACATCCGCCGACTTGTATGATTCGGCGTATACTCCGTACAGTATAATTATCTCACGAAAGTGTCACCGAGCCACCGAGGCAGTCAATCATGTTCGGTGCTTGCTTTTGCAAGTGGCTTCGCCCGCGCTTGCTTTGCAAATCCGATCCTGAGGCTCTGTAGATATTTGCTTGAAGTATACAATGCTTGGCCACAACTAGGCATTGACAGGACTCACGTATGTGTGGCTCGGCCAAAGAATATATAACTATGTATAGAACGGCAACTCGTTACCCCCCACCCGTTTGAGTCTTCCTCACTTCCACCCCGCGTCCACGGACAGAACTTGATCTCTGCGCGCGGGCTGCACAGGCCGGTGGATTTTATAATAAAAACTACCTAGACTGTGATAATAGGGAATATTTGTACTGTGTATGGTTGAATATAAATGATACGTAACAAAACAAGAAATTTTAATGTTTCCCTAAGGATAAATAATAGGAACTTATTTTACATTATTTGGTAACTTCCTCTTGATATTTTCTTTCAAATGAAGTAGACCGGTTACTTTTTGTTAAAATGCTTCCAAATTAAGTAATTGTTATACTTTTTGAAGCACTAGATTTACATTAATTTTTGCAAATTGAGTACGCAACTGTCTCACTCACGCGGCATGACGTCACGTCGTGGTGATCGCTGACAGCCATAGACGTTCCACACAAATGCACGTGTAGCGACCGTGCGTATGTGTGTTGTCTGTGAGTAAATACTGTGTAGTGTGCGTAAGATAGCAGATTTTGTATGAAAAATCGCGGAGTGTCCGGGCTGCAGTAATGTACTGTACCTTCATCCTCAAGTCAACCTCCTCGCGGCTGTCCCAGTAGTTCTTCACGAGTCTCTTGCTATTCAGGAACGGAGCCTTCTCCAGGATCTTGTAGTTCTCGGCCAGGATCGAGCACAGCTCCACGAATAGTGGCTTTAGGCCCTCTGGAAAATCATTAAATACTCATCAATAAGAGAAACAGAATATATTAATAGCATCTGAATACAGATATAGATTGACTCTAATAGCCCGGGAGGTAAGCACAAAAAAATTCAGGCATTTTCAGACGTCAGCTTCCTTATAGTTTGGCGAGAGAATCATCTAATGGGGAGTAAAGTACTTTTTATCATAGCAGCGTCGCCGCGTTAAACCTCCAAATATATAATTATGCTGGATTAGGTATGAACCCAAGCAAGTATGTGTTGGAAAGAAGTTATATGTTCATTTCTTTATATTTTTAATGTATGTTCAATCGCCAGGAGCATTAAGTAAAAAGATGGCTTAAAAACTCTGACACAAGGGATACGCATCCGGCCTACACTAACTTATATAAATTATTTAATCGTTTCGTTTGTTCGTTTCAGCCATAGGACGTCCACTGCTGGACATAGGCCTCTCCTAAAGATCTCCAATAAGACCGGTTGGTAGCGGCTTGCATCCAGCGCGATCCTGCGGTCTTAATGAGGTCATCCGTCCCCCTAGTGGGTGGACGTCCTACTCTGCGCTTGCCGTTACGTGGTCTCTACTCGAGAACTTTTCGACCCCCATCGGTCATCAGTCCTCCCCGCCCATTGCCATTTCAACTTGCAAATCCGCTGGACTATGTCGGTAACGTTGGTTCTTCTACGGATCTCCTCATTCTTGATTCGATCCCGCAGAGACTCCGAGCATGGCCATCTCCATAGCTCGTTGGGCTACTTGGAGCTTACTAATAAGGCCCATAGTGAGAGACCACGTTTCTGTGCTATAAGTCATCACTGGCAACACACACTGGTCGATAACTTTAGACTTCAGGCACTGAGGTATGTCGGACGAGAAGACGCTACGCAATTTTCCGAACTCTGCCCAGCCGAGTTGCATTCGGCGATTGGCCTCTTTCTTGAAGTCGGACCTACCTAACTGGGCTACTTGTCCTAGGTAGACGTACGAGTCAACGACTTCAAGAACCGAGTTCCCAACTGAAATAGGGGAAGGGTACAACATGGGAATTACACATGATCTTTGTCTTGTCCATGTTCATTTTAAGACCCACCTGTTGAGAGACTCGATTGAGGCCTTCGAGCATCGTGCTGAGCCCTTCCATCGATTTTGCCATGACTACGATATCGTCGGCAAACCGAAGGTGAGTGATGTATTCGCCATTGATGTTGATGCCGAATTGTTTATAGAGATTTAAACAAATATCACTACATATTTACATATTCACAAAATAATTCTCAAAAATAGTACTCAGAAAAACTTTTTGAAAACAAGATGAGCTCCCGGCCCCCACAGACCCAATGTCTCTACTACAAACGGCTTAAATATGTAACCACTACCGAGGTTAGCATTTTTGCACCGCTTGTGCTACTCCGCCAAAATGGCCACCGCTCCAGCCCTACTCTGAGTCTCAGAAAAATGTGACGGTGCCAAAGTATCGACGCAAGTCGCGTTCCATAATAATGGCCGTCCAAATAAATAAAAAATATTACTATTACAATCACATACAATGTGACGAGTTGTAGTTGAATTCTTATTCCAATTATCAGATAAATACTTACCCTTAGTTACATTTGCAGGTATGTGCACAGTGAATGGATCAGGTCCATTCTCCATATAGTCATTGTTGAACACGCTCAGATATAACGAGTCGATTTCTGTCTGGATCTCTGATGTTTTCTTGAAGTTCTCGTTGGGATTGTATGGTGCAGTCAGTTGTACTACTGTCCATTCTGGAATTACATTAAAATTTATTTGTCAATACTAAAAAGTTGAATGAAAATATTTTTCCTAATAAATTATAATTATTTTTTGCAAAAATGCTTCTATCACCTTCCATCTTGTACAAAAATCGAATATTTCGCTCGAATTGTTCACATTATTTTTGATTTTTCAAAAACGGCTTAGCCGATTTCTGTAAAAATGTTATGGTACCACCTCAAAAGTATACCCTTTCGATTTATAAAACAATTTTCCGTTTCGGTTCACAATTGGCCGAATTATCAATGAACATAGGCAACAAAAAACATACAGACGAACATAGAACCTCCTCCTTTTTGGAAGTCGGTTAGAAAGAAGTTTTTCTAAGCGTTCGACATATTCTATGAAATAAGTTCAAGAACTTTTGACAAAATGTACTTGTACATACAGAACAAAATGGTTTATCACAATTTAAGGGCACAGCAATAGCAGTAGCAATATCTGCACCAAAAGCTAAGGAGGAACCAAGCTAACTGACTCCGCAGTATTGTTACACACCACCATGGTAATGTAACATCATAAAATTAGCTTTTAGAAAATGCTTGCAGTTTTTTGCGCTTACCTCTCAGGCTTTAATGCCACCATTTATGGCACTAATTTAAATGTTATATTTTGTACCTTCTGTTTTGGTTATTAACTATTCTCACCAACTAAACCATTAAATTTTTTTCTCTAAAAACCACAGATTAAAAATGGAAATAAACATGTTCGTTCACCACAGCTTATAAAAGGTACAGTATGCATCAGTATTACCATAGAAAGTAGTAACAAATAATAACGATGGACTATTAATTGGTTTGGGGTCGTCTACTAGTCATATGACTTTTGTTAGCAACTTAGGAATTTTTCAACCAATTTCGATGAAACTTGGTACGCGGTTTCGCATACTAATGATTTTTAGGGTTCCGTACTCAAAGGGTAAAAACGGGGCCCTATTACTAAAACTCAACTGTCTAAACCAGGCTTTACAAGATGTGGCACTTAAGTACCCTCAGCGCTAGGGTACTGTAGAGGGGATGGCTGCGCATGTTGACCGCCATACTAAACTCATGCGCAGCCACCCCCTCCACACTTCGCTAAGCGCTAGACTTATATGCCGCGACCTGTATCTCATGACCTTAAAAGCTAGAAAGGTGATCACAGATGATATTGTATCGACGTTGCCGCTATACTAACAAATAATAATAATAAGTATGTAAGTCCCCGTTTGTATACTTTATCTTAATTTAATTATTTATTTGTAAAGGAAATATCGAACTTAATATTCTGTGAATGTTTCAGCGTACTACTCGTAGCTATCACCATTCATAAGATATAGCCTGGTGACATACTGACAGATTGACGGACAGCGGGGTCTTAGTAATAGGATGCCGTTTTTACCCTTTGGGTATGGAACCCTAAAAATGGAATAAAATAAATATTAAAAATTCCTATTCAACAAACGTGAATTTTAGTCATTTTTCGCTCGATATTATGGTAAAATCAAGACGCTTGAAATATTCGCTAAATATTTCGTTAAATATTCGCTTTATGAAAAATAAATAAATCAAAATAAATATTTAAGGGCTCCCATACAAGAAATGTTTGCTCGATATCAACCTTCAAATTAAACTTCAACAGTTAGACGCCTGAAATATTCACAGAATAATTTTAAGTAGTAGGTATATTATAAGTAGGTAGCACAGAACAGAAAGGAATGGAAGGAATTGGGGGAGACCTTTGCACAGCAGTGGGACAGCACAGGTTAAATTAAAAAAATCTATTAAGGGGGGTTCCCATAACCATTAATGACAAAATTATAGTATCAAATCATGTCAACGTCAAAATTATTTTTTATTTTAGTTAGCAAAAAAGCTATTAAATAAAATAAAATCTCATCGGCTTGCATGGGTAAATTATTACCTAGCAATGTAAAAATAGAGCCGCTAGCGAAAAATACACGTGGTATTTGATGATATGCCCTCTTGTTAAAAAAAAATCGTTTTTTTTCCAAAAACCCGACCCGGGTGAAACAACCCGATCATTTGATCGAGCTGACTGCGCGATCGTAAAGTTTGTGTCGTTTGATCGACCCAATTGCGCGTCTATTAAGTTCGTGTCATTTGATCGACCCAATTGTGCATCCGTACAGTTAGTGTCGTTTGATCGACCCGATTCTATTTGACGACTTCATACTTACAAAGATAAAGGGCACCTATTCTATTTCATTAGGCTTAAAGTCCAAATTATAAATACTCATTATAACGGGTGTGAGTCAATCAAACCGCGCGACCGACCTGCGGTAAGTGATCGAGTTAGTGATCGGGTCGGCGCAGGATGAACGATCGAATCACTCACCTGCGACTCGCGACCCAATCAAAACGACCCGATCAATCGTGATCGACTCAGGACTAAGTCTCACGTAATTAATAGATGATCCCTTGTTGTGAAAATTTTTGTTTTGTTTTATTTTGCAGAATTTATCGAAATATTTTCATTAAACAAGGTAAATTACAAGCTATTACCTGTTCATTTTCTTATTTTGTAATAATTACTAGTCTTATCGTGCAATAATCTTTATTAATTTTAGTGGATTTGTCTGAAAAGTGAATTCTATTTTGTTGTGCTTTTTATGTCAGTAATTTCTTGCTTTCGGCATGGTACGACCAATTTATCGCACTTATCTATCGATTTAGCTAATGCAGCTAGCACAGCCTCACTCAATTATTTAAATAGGCATATGAAAAACTATAAACCTGGGGTTTTGTTGTTGAAAGTTTGACTGCTATGCCATTTGCTAAGTTAGGTTTGGCTGCACGCCTGCACAGATAATTCAGGGAAGCAAGTAGCATCTAAAGACTACAGATTTATAAAATGTATACGATTTATTAAGATACCAATTGTTTTAGTGCTCCGTGTCCATGTCGAAGGCAAACAAGTTAATTTTTACTACAAGTGTTTCATCTTCTAGTCAGCCGGTCAGCTGGGACTTGCTTGTTATAAATTGTTTTTCTCTAAATAAAATGTTAAGTAAATCCTTACATAATTATATCCTAAAGTCTCAGCATGATCAATTACCTATTAATGTATTCAGTTGACATACTATGTGTTTATGTATTTCTCATAAACTTATAAATATTAAGACGTTTTCAGGGACTATGAATTTTCCCTAGTTATATCCCGAAACAAGTCAGTTAAAACCTAAATGATTGGTAAAGGATTTAACACACTGAATGGTTTCTGCGGTCTACAATCAGGTCAAACATCCATTGTGTATGGACTTACAACATCATTCATACATAATACAGGCTGCGCTCAATTTCACCTGACTGCAGAATGTTGACGGTATCTATATATTTTGTATGGACCTACAACATTATTCATACATATTGCAGGCTGCATTCGATTTGACAAGAGATGGAGGTTTGTGTAACTCCGCCTCATAAATGCTATACCTATTACATTTATGATGCCGGTCCTAAGCCCGGGTAAAGGAGGAAGGCACAAACATTATTATTACAATTGTACGGGAAATCTATTCAATTATAGGTACCCCACACTGAGGGTGCGATCGAAAATCATTTATGGTCGGCATAACCCGGAGCAATGAACTGATCACTTTAACACATCAGTCCAACTGCATCTATATGCTCTGCCCGCTGTTATTGCTTTCATGTGATAGACTAAATTGATTGGGTACTTTAGTTTAACTATGGATCTCATTCCTATTTTAATCTTATTGTGAGCATCTCAACTTGCCCACCTTAGAATAGTAGTTGATAGTATAAGATTGCTTGTAAAGTTCTTTGTAATATTAGTGTAGACACAAGCATTATAATAATATTTATAATAAGGTGTACTTCTATGGAGACATACAGCCTGAAATACCTCATAAACCCTGGTTTGCTAAATATATCAAAATAGATAAAAGAACCACATCTGTAATTTGCCGCCTCCGACTTAACCACCCTTGCACCCCAGTATTCCTGGCCAAACTCAGGATTAGGGATCACTCCCAGTGTGAGTGCGGCCTCGATGAAGGAAACGTGGACCACATATTTTTTAGTTGCCCTTTGATGCAGTACTCCCTATACGATGCCATCCCCCCAGAAATCCCTCGTCCCATCTCTTTCAAATCCCTCCCCCCCTTGTATATACCCCATTTTTAAATATACGATGTAAATATATTAAAATCAATAATATTAAGTAGTAAATAGTATTAACCACTAATAATTATATTATAATTAAGTAAATGTTGTGTGTGTGTTCGTCTTATGTGTTTATAGATTATACTGTCTTTGTTTCAGAGGTGAAAGGTATAAAATCCAAAAACTAGAGTAATGAATACAGTACAACATATTGAAACCGTTCAAATTCTCTACGTTTGGTGGCAGTGAAATACAAGACATTGGCAAAATTGTGAAACACCTTCACAGAAGCCATAAACAAGAATTGAATTGAATAAGGTGTACCTACTAGCTAGTGCACATTAGGGATGATTCATATGAGAATGAGAGGGGCTGGATCATTCCTTACATTTTGTCTATCCTGTCCCGTCTGTATATGGAACGGACTACACTATATCCAATGTTTGGAACATGCCACGACCGGCTCGGCCCGTCCCAGCCTAATATGAATCCTCCCTTATTGAATAAAACTAAAGACCAATATATTTAAAAACATTTATTTTGTTAAAAGAAACCAAAAGTTTTGAGTTCATGATTTCACTTCTTTGACCACACACTTAAAGCTGAATTTCAGCTTAGTTCTTCTGGAAATAACCATGATTCCTGAATATGATTTTGATTGATTTTCTTCTGCCAGGGTCAATAATAATTGGATGAACACAAATCTACTTCACACGTGGGTAGCACATTGAATACGCGCCAATACGCTGTGTCTTATTTGTTCTATAAAATAAACAAATTACTGTAACGCAATTAGAGTACAAAATAATAAATAAAGTGGTTTGAGAACTTCGTGAATTATTGTTTTGAAAATAAATAAAGTAAGGTTATGTTGTGTTGTGTGACGTGTGTGAAACTTAAAAACCTACTAAAATTGCAATTTTTCCACTAAATCTACCTCGCCGTCCTTCAAAAACGCAAACTGTGGTCCCAGACAGCGCTGAACCTCTGACTTCACGGGGAGTGGAAAATTTCGCCATCCTTCAGAATCGCCATCCTGGGGAAGGGAGCAGTCTGCGCTGGACTGCAGAGCCTCTGCCTTCAGCAAAAGTACACCGACGTCTTTCTCGCATATCGCATGAAGAGTAGAGTTCTATCACGAAAATCGCACTTATGAATTCTACCGAAATCTACAGATTTTTAAAAATGTACCGCCCTATCAAATTTAGATGAAAATCTACTAAAGAAGTAGGCAATCTACTGCAAACGGTCACACTACGCACTGGTATGATAATTCGTTTCATAGACTTAAACAAACATAGACTCGAAACACTTCTAGATACTACATGTGCCACAGGTAGAATATCTCACAATATGGCTGCCATTACGAACGCAACCACTTAATCAAGGGATTGTCCTGAAAAAGGCTTATTAAATATTTATGTGCATAGTGTGAGTACGCAATTATAGAAATTAGTTAGATTAATAAGCGCACCCAATCACTTCCAAACAGTTCCAATCAAATCAAATAGGTATAGGTTGAATCATACAAGTCGACGGATGTGAACGGATGTGAAGTTTGTTGCAAGCTGCGTAATATCCAATCCTGACTAAAGCTCACATAAAGCTGCACGTTGATTATATTATATTGCCGCAGCTTATATGTGTAATTTCTTATCCGTTGCCTTGTATGATTCGGGCTATACATACAATACTTTAAAGATTTTAGTAGCTTTTGTCGAATCCAGTTATATCCTATGTAAATGTAAATATGGAAGTTAAATTGCATATTTATTATTGTTAAAATAGACGTATACAGCTGTCTACAAGGTTCTACTGGTTCTACAATAGGTACCTTTATAAAGCAAACTTAACAAAAGTGGCGATTTTACTAATTCAAAGTTATAAACTTACATAATTATTTTTATGTCATCGAATAAAGGACTATCTGGTGAAATTGTACTGATGTTTGTTAAAAGTCTCATCACCAAGATCTGTCTTCAAAGTCCACAGAGTCTCTTAGGTTTGACCCGATAATTTGCTTGAGTGTCTTAGGTTTGACCCGATAATTTGCTTTCGCCTGTACAGATGGTATATTTGTCTATAGCTCTGTTTACCAACCGATTTTTATAATATTTGGCAAAATTGTTTAGTATCTAGTTATACATCCCTCTTGTTTATCATAGAGCGAGACAGATAGTCAGCTAACGCAGCAGTTAGCACGCCTCTCACGCCTCGTTAGTTAGAATGCTGCGTAAGGGTCCACCGGCAGAGAAATAAGGTAACATTAAGAATAGACTCTAGAAATAAATCATTATTATTAGAGCCTCCATATCGGCAACACCTTAGTTTTATTTTAGTTTTCAAAAACTTATTTAAGTGCTCCCTAAATTTAACTATCTACCTAATTTCTAACAATATTTGCGAGTAGGTATAAACGTAATCGGTCATGACTCAGGAGCATTTCGAAATATTTACAGAAGCATAGTGGAAGCATTCGAAGATTTAAAGATAAAGATAAAAATATCATTTATTGCTCTGAACTGTGTACATTTAGGTGTTACAAAATTATTTAGACACAACAGCTTATCCTAACGGATATGCAATATGTATTTGTTTTACTTACAATTTAAGGCTATGTAATTCCTTCTTACACCTAGATGAACCAAATTAGGTATTACGAGTATATTTACATTCAAAATTACACAACACAATATTAATTCTAACTAACCACAATATGACTTAAAGCTGTTTACACTATTAGCACTTTTATATTATACCTACTTACGTATAAAGAAGAGATCATTTTAACTTAAATCCTAAAAGATCATAATAATATAATTAGACAGAAATATTAACTAAAGATCTTTGAAATTCTCTCTTTTACATACTCTTTTAAAAATATTTACATAGCATCATCAATTATTATTCTAGATATTATTATCAATGTAACAGAAGCGAGATCTACTGTACGGAGAACTATAGTTCATTTATCTAATTACATTAGGTATTAAAAAACCATGCAGGTAACTGATACCTCTATAATTCTTCTATTGTTGGTCATGTAATCTTTGTCTAGGAAACGGGATAATTTTGATTTTGACATTAACAGTTGATACTTGTTTCCGTAACTTGGAACGTAATCCTATCTACGTACACGGCATTATGATTACAGGTACTACATAGAAACATTACAAAAACCATACGATAATGCACCTATTGTGCACGATAATGAACTCTATTGCGTGGACACAAGATCTGAAAAAGTGCACTGCATACGTTGGTAGTGAGTGTGAATAGTCAAAACAAACCACATTGCGTGGACAGTGCGTGTCACACATTGACAAAAACGTCAACACATTGAAACAATTTGCACCCACACTTCGATACAGTTATTTTTTAATAGTTTCAGATATTACCAGTAAAATCCAAAATAATTGCGTCCATGTTATGTAACTTTTGTCGACTACGAAAAATTGATAAATTTCGCAATGTTTAATTGAAAAACCAGATTAAAACAATTCTCTGATTAGTTTGTAGAATGAGAATATTTTTTATTGTACATGCGGAGTTAGTTTTAGGCAAGTTTTAGAAGATTTACGATATTATCGTGGGTCTATCAATAGACCCAATTTTGAACGAATGATTTGAGTGAACATTTTACTATTTAGGGTAGGTCTATCAAAAGACCTTATTTTGAACGAATGATTTGAGTGAACATTGTGGTATCACTGATTATATTATTTTACTGATTATTATTGCTCCTTATCACTATTTATAGTAAATAATTTGCAAAAACCATCTATTTCTAGCCTGCACTATTAAAGCGTCCCGACACTTAAATACAAAAGTGGCTAAAAAAGACAAGTATCCAGGAGAATTTAAAATGAAAAAATACAAAAGTGGCTAAAAAAGACAAGTATCCAGGAGAATTTAAAATAAAATAAAAAAATTGAGTTGGTCATTTTAGCTCTCAGAATAAGGAAAAACAGTAGAAGTGACATAAAGTAAAAAAGTTGTGATGCACGATTCCACAAACATGGCGTCGCAAATCCATAGAAACTGCTATGTAATCTAGACACAAATGACACTTGAACTGCTGATCAAATGTCAAATTTGATTTCACAAAGATGGTGGACAAACTTCAAACGTCTCCTAGGCAGAGCTTTTATTTACAACTTTATCGTCATAGCAATAATGCCATGTCATTTCAAACAGCACCCCAATGTTTTAGCTGGTGCGTTTATTTTTAATAACGTTTTAGGTTTTTTTTTTCATTCTGCTGTCAATGTCAAAATGAAATAATTTGACATTAGTAAGTGCTTTTTTTTGTTTTTTTGGCATTGTTTAGCATTCTGATCAAAATATTAAAGTAATCCTTGCAGTTATGTACATATTCACAAGATTTATAATATAATAGCTCCACTTGTTCACTTGTACAGTCTAAGATTCCACAAATAACTTTATAATATTTAACGCAACCCAAATCGTGAGTTAGCAAATGAACGTGGACTTTACTGTTTGCATGCGTGACTGCGTGAAACGAAACTTTCATTGACCATCTGCGAGCGGTAAATTTTGAACATTTCTACTTTCGTTTTCATCAACATTATCTTCATCGTTTGCTCGCCGCGTGTTTATTTTATCATCATAGATATTATAACACTTTATTTTCTTCTATGGTTTATCATATTATATTGTACTATGTTTTAGTTTATCGTATCAAGACACCCACAAGCATAACAAAGTAGGTAATCGCCGCGTCCGTCGTAACGAAAACTCTGCAAGTGCACTTTCTATTCATTGACCAATGAGCTAAAACGCGTGAATATTTTTAAGTAGGCAGCTCAAATACATCTATTATGCAAGCGGCATTAGTAAATAATTAAATGGGCAAGCGTTTTACGTCAGTTTTGAGGGTTCCGTACCCAAAGGGAAAAGCGGGACCCCATTACTAAGACTTCGATGTCCGTCTGTCTGTCTGTCACCGGGCTGTATCTCATGAACCATGATAGCTAGGCAGCTAAAATTTTCACAGATGATGTATTTCGGTTGCCGCTATAACAACAAATACTAAAAACAAAATAAAATAAATATTTAACGGGTGTCCCATACAACAAACCTGAATTTTTAGACGTTTTTCGCTCTATATTAATAATGGTACCAGGTAGATGCTTGAAATTTTCACAGAATATTTAGTTTTATATTCCCTTCAATAATAAAATTAAAATAAAATAAATATTTAAGGGGGGCTCCCATACAGTACGGAACCCTCCGTGCGCGAGTCTGACTCGTACTTGGCCGATTATTAGGGTTATTAATAAATTAACTGTTGTAGTATTGATATGTAGGTATTCAAAAGTCAGAAAACTTCTGGCTCTGTACCGTACCACGAGATCTTAGAGTTTGATAGGAGTTGGCTTGTCTCGAACCAAAAGAACAAAAGGAAAGCCGATTTTGAACAGCTATAGGACTATTCGCGTTACTATTCTCCACAGGATATTCCATACAATCTGCCAAAGTTCAGAATACGTTCCTCAAAGTTTGGAATAGGCACGTTCGTAGGTATAGATCCCCAAATCCATCAATCCAATCTAAGCTCACGGTATTATAGGTACAATACGACTCGTACCGCACGACTACGAAGTACTTATGTTATTATATCTACCCACGATTATTTTTTATACAAGTAAATGTACCTACTCTCCTCTCTATCCGTATTTTATATACCTACATTCTGTACACGGAAGGTACCTACGAGTATATAACATTACCCTCTTTGAACAGCCGGGTAATCGATTCTATTATAACTACAGTTGAGATATATTAGGTAGGTACAACTCGGTACAAGTAGCGGCACGAAAGTCTAGCGCTGAGGGTATTAAACTATACTTCCATAGGAGGGGGTGGCTGCGCATGTTGACCGCCATACTAAACTCATGCGCAGCCATCCCCTCCACACTTCGCTCAGCGCTAGACTTAAATGTCGCGAGCTGTATTGGTAACATTTTATTTATAGGTATAATGTAATTAAGACTGACTGTTACTGTGGAATGCTGCATCGCCATAAAGCTTTGATTACTCGTACCATAATGTAATGCGTGATTTGATTTACACAAAGACTTAGAAAAACTGAGTTTACAGAAGAGACTGCAGGATGTAATCGAAAGAACTAACAGAGGAAAATTTGTGATACAATAAGCCCGATTACAGAGGCGCCATCGTAATTATATTAGCTAAATAGCATAGTTCTGTTCCTTTTTCACTTTGGGGATTCGATAGAGAGAACGCTTTTTACGTTGCTATTAAATTTACGCTGGCGCCTCTGTAATCGGGCTTATTATGTCGTTACAGATTTTGTACATAATTAGATAGAGTAAAAATGGTGATTAGGTATTTCCATTCATCCATCAGCCATAGGACATCCACTGCTGAACATGGGCCTCCCCTATGGATCTCCGATAAAGCCGTTTGGAAGCGGCTTACATCCAGCTGGAATTAAAGAGACTAGGTATTTGAAAGGTTGCCTGGCAGAGATTGCTTATGGTAATAAGGCCGCCAAATGTTTTCATTTGTATTGTATGTGGGTATAGTTTTTAAATGATTGCCCAACAATCTTTCATATATTTTTTCCTGACTCAATGATCATTTTCATAGACGGTATACAGGTCGTGAGTTTAGTATGGCGGTCAACATGCGCAGCCATCCCCTCCACAGTACCCTCAGCGCCAGACTTACGTGCCGCTACTTGTACAGAAGCTAACACAATCCTTTTACTAACAGTTTTATAAGTTTGCTAACTATCTAAGTATGTATGACGTAATGGTCAAATATTTCGGAGCGCGGGCGGGCAAAGGTAAATAGGTAGAACCGGCTCAAACAAAACAGTCTTAATGTTCACAAGACTCCAGTGATTTTGTGTATTATGTACATGATAGTATAGCGCAATAGAAATAATACAGTAGCAGCTAAACATACATACATAGGTACATAGTTTGCAAATGTAAACTACTAAACAGGGTAGCTACTATTCATAGTCTGCTTCACGTCAGCCCATTTGTACTACCTACTAGACTTGTACTACGCATTTCTATCGAACACTTGTCGGAAGTTTTTTGAACATAATAAGCACTTTCCCTACTAATCTCAAAAAAAAACATCCACAAATATTTGGGAAATAAGTAATTATTTTTGCAAAAAATAGCATGACCGACTTCACCCGTGTAAAGAATTCGCGAATGTTTCGCACGGATCGATGCAGTATTTGTCATATTATTGTTGATTTATCAAAAATGGCTCAGCCGATTTCGATAAAATTTAAGTGGGACCAATTTCAAAGCATACTCTTTCCAATAAAAAAAAATAATTATTGAAATCGGACTACTATGAAAAAAGTTATGCGTCGAATTGAGTTACGCCTCCGGCGGTTCGTCGATCAAAACTTTTAAAAAAAAAAATATCGATCCAACAAAAAGTTGATAGGAATCAAAGTTGTAGAAAATCAAATTTTAAACAACTTTTGTTCCTATAACTTCTGCTGAAAAACTGAAATAACACAAGTTATTGAAGAAACAAAATGGTACAACCAACTATTTTAAATAAAATATCGATCCTACAAAAAGTTGATGGGAATCAAAGTTGTTTAAAATTTGATTTTCTATAACTTTGATTCCCATCAACTTTTTGTAGGATCGATATTTTTTTTAAATAGTTGGTTGTACCATTTCATTTCTTCAATAACTTGTGTTATTTCAATTTTACAGCAGAAGTTTTAGGAACAAAAGTTGTTTAAAATTTGATTTTCTACAACATTGATGCCAATATTTTTGTTGTTAAATCAATATTTTTCGATTAAAATAAGGGTTTCATTTTGATTCCTCAATAACTACCTACTGGCAATGCAACTATATCAGGACCTCGCTGGACTGATCTGATGAATAGATGCGATCATCGCAGCGTGTGTGCCCAGCTTCAGGTAGTAGTTCAAATCGTGAACAACCAATTACTACCGTTTGAATTAGTGAATGAGCCCCCAGTGACGAAGATTCGCCGTAGGGCGATAATGTGGCCACGCCATAATAGGCATTTTCGCATTTCTTTCTTAAAATAAATTCTCTTGAGAGTTTCTGCTGATGTTGATTTTTTCACTTTCTTTTGGACTGGACGGAGAAAAATAATCGTCTGCCTCAAACTAACGTCGCCAATATGTAATTGCCTCGGGGCTCTTTAGAAGTTTGTGGGATTGCCAGCCGTGTCCTACGGCTGCCATGTATGGTAAATCTGTCAAACTATATCTCACAGATTTTTTTGAAAATCTATTGTTATAAATAAATAAATGCTTTATTCATCAAAAACATTTCAATAGTAAATAACATCAATAAATAGCAAATGCCTACAATGTTTTACAACTTTTAGTCTTAGAATCAATAATTAGAAAGTTACAAGCCAAAATTCGATGAAAGTTTAGATTCTATAATAAAACTACTATAATGTCAAATTTCATTCAATTCGGTTCTAAGACATGTTTTACTAATATTTTCATTCATTACAATTATACTCGTATACTTCATTGATGTAATTTATTATAATTTTATTTTTCTTGAAATTTTAATTAGGTATATCTATTATGTAGTTGTAAACATTATGATGTAGTAGATTTTTTTTTTTAATTTTTCAGCAGAAGTCATGGGAACAAAAGTTGTTTAAAATTTTATTTTCTACAACTTTGATTCCCATCAACTTTTTGTAGAATCGATATTTTTTTTTAAATAGTTGGTTGTACCATTTCATTTCTTCAATAACTTGTGTTATTTCAATTTTTCAGCAGAAGTTATAGGAACAAAAGTTGTTTAAAATTTGATTTTCTACAACTTTGATTCCCATCAACTTTTTGTACGATGGATATTTTTTTTAAATAGTTGGTTGTACCATTTCATTTCTTCAATAACTTGTGTTATTTCAATTTTACAGCAGAAATTTAAGAAACAAAAGTTGTTTAAAATTTGATTTTCTACAACTTTGATGCCAATATTTTTTTTTGTTAAAAAAAAATATTCGCAAATTTTTTCGATTAAAATAGGAGTGTCATTTTGATTCCTCAATAACTACCTACCGGCAATGCAACTATATTAGGACCTCGCTGGACTGATCTGATGAATAGATGCGATCATCGCAGCGTGTGTGCCCAGCTTCAGGTAGTAGTTCAAATCGTGAACAACCAATTACTACCGTTTGAATTAGATGAATGAGCCCCCAGTGGCGATAAGTTCGCCGTAGGGCGCAGATGTGGCCGGAGCTGTAGAGTTTGTGGAGTAAGGACTTGTAGAGTAAAGCGTGTAGAGTTAGAAGCTTGGCTTTACGAGAGATCTGACAACTTTTTGATAGTGGGAACAGTGTTTTAGACTTGGCTTCATTTCACATGAAAATGTTTTTGTTAAATTTTTTTTTACGAAAATAGACCGAACGCGATACGCCCACGATTCTAAATTTAAATTTTTAAAACTCAAACGCGCCGCATGCGCTACGCTCGCGCGCTTTTCCCTACTGACCATATATATAATGTACTTTATGACTAAACTAGACAACCCGCCCCGGCTTCGCACAGGTGTATTATACATATAAACCTTCCTCTTGAATCACTCTATCCATTAAAAAAACCGCATCAAAATCCGTTGCGTAGTTTTAAAGATTTAAGCATACAGACAAACAAACAGACAAAAAGCGACTTTATTTTACACTATGTGGTGATTGACGAAATAAATTGATAAATAATAAATTAGCGTATGTAGCGCTTACGGTGAGCATTATTGGAACCATTTGCAAGTCATGCCCACGTCACGCCGCACCAGTCTCGTAAAGTTTTAGACCGTATTAGATAGATGGCGCTGTAAGTAAGAAAGTGAAACTGTGAAACCACTTGATCCGACGGCTAAATTTGAGAATGAAAATTTGTGGAAGTCTCATAAAAGCTTTCATCCCCTATTATATAAACATTCACAGTTTTAGATTTTTCCTTTGTATAATTATGTCTGATAGTCTACTCGTACCTTGGTGCCAAATATCAAGTTTCTAGGTCATCTGGAAGTGGGTTAGGTTTTTGATCTATAAGTCAGTGAGTTAGTTTAGTAATTTGGAAACTAAAAACTAAGGAGTAAGCGATTGAGGCGACAAGTGTAGGAGTCATGTGTATGTGTATGGGCGGAATGAAACATAACATTTGGTGGTTGTGAAGTTACAGCTGCAAGCTGCGGGTAAAATTACCCAATACTGAGTGAAGCTCAGGGAGCAGTGAGTTGTAGCACTTGTAGCTAACTTCACAGCCGCCGAGAACTTTCATTTGATACTATAGATTTTAGAGGTACTAAGTTTTTATAGGTCGGGTGGCTAGCCCTAGTGTCAGATTCTCTAAACCGATAGTAAGCCCGATTACAGAGGCGCCAGCGTAAATTTATTAGCAACGTAAAAAGCGTTCTCTCTATCGAATGCCTAAAGTGAAAAAGAAACAGAACTATGCTATTTAGCTAATATAATTTCGCTGGCGCCTCTGTAATCGGGCTTATAGTATCTATTTATGTTGTGGGAATAGCTAAAAATGTCAATTGTGCATAGTTGTGCGCAGTTGTGCCACTAGGAATACGTATTTTGGATCTCCAACTAGTTGTGCGAAAGCAGTTAGTCCACGAGGAACTCCTGGTCTCTGATATAGCTAAACGGTTATAACAACCGATACCCACCACTTTAACGTTTTACTATGGGACCTCGCGAAAAGAATTAGCAGTTCCATACAAAAGTTCATTGACTCCACCTGCCCCTTTCTTCTATCGTACGGCTAGACAGACCAAACCAAGCGTTTCGAATCCTCATTCCTCATACGAACAGCCAGAATGTGGAACGCTTTGCCTGGGTCTGTCTTCCCGCTAAAGTACAATGTGGGCGTCTTCAAATCCCGAGTAAATAGGTATCTTCTAGGTAAGCGTGCTACACCTTAGACCGCATATCTGCTCAACATCAGACAGTATGTAGTCAAACGCAAACGTATTCGGAATAAAAAAAACTCTCGAGACAAGTGATGTATTTTTTGGGATATCGCTGTTGGTCCTTTAGTAAAAGTTGTTCATTTAAAAGAAATTACAATTTAACTGAATAATACAAATGTATTGAATATTATTGTATCTTATTCATACAGTTTAGGAAATTGAAAAAAATAGATGAATATACTTATTCAGCGGGAGGCTCGTCCGGACCTGCAACATAATAACGAGCTTACTCGTATTTACACTTGTACAAAACAATATTAATTATTATTTTTCACATATCTCATGAACCATGATAGCTAGGCAGCTGAAATTTTCACAGATGATGTATTTCGGTTGCCGCTATAACAACAAATACTAAAAATAAAATAAATATTTAAGGGGGGCTCCCATACAGTACGGAACCCTCCGTGCGCGAGTCCGACTCGTACTTGGCCGATTATTTTTTGTCGTTTTTAATTATTGATAATTTTGCCAATTGTAAACCGAATCTAAAAAGTATAACGGGACAATAGCTTTAAGTTTAATTTTAAATAGTGCCACTTAGTATAATTTCGAAGGACTAGGAATGGAAGTGGCAACATTCCTGGGGTAACGCTTGTGACAAACGCTGCTGATTGATTCTAAGGAGGTTTTAAGTGACACTGACATCGCATGATCGGCCGATGGGCGGGAAAATGCGAGGTGACATGTCAGATGTCAGTTGTGGGTGTGAGAGTTGTAAATAGAGCTTGTTCGGAAGAAGTTGTGGAAAACTGAGATTAGAACGGTTCAAGCCTGGTGATTCTTGATAGAATAGTGGCAGCGTGCGTTACGCTGCGGAACGCCATGTCCTTCGCTTAAAGTTCTCTATAATTGTAATCATACGTAATCTTCTGTGCAATAAACTGATTGTTCGTGATGTCGCCTTTATCTCCTCGCCCGCTAAACCCACGCCACGCCACACTGAAGCATTGTTGGGTCAGTGGTATAAAACATTACCACATTGAAGCAGAAAAATAACTGATGCGGTGTCTTTTTATGGATCCGACATCAGAAGGTGGGATCGAAGGGCTAGATCCTGAGGAGATGCAGGTTTACTAGAAAAAAATGTCGACTGCATCAATCGTTGTCGCCTATGAATCGGAGCAATATTATGAAGAAAATTACAAACAAAATGACGAATATTGACATAGAAGACCACTATGCTTCAAGACAATCTACACCGAAAGAAGAACAGAACTTGCTTCGTGTACTGTTAACCAGAACATATCGCTCCAGCCTATTCGGAGAAGCGGGTCCAGGGTCCGAGGGAGCTGGGAAGGGTCACCTGCTCGAGAACTCGAGAAGCAGTCTGGCAAAACCCCGGGTGAGCTCGTCCAATTTTAGTTAGATAGTAGTTCTGCATGTTTTTGACTAAATTTGACTCAGTTGTGTTGTGTGTTGTGTTTTCTAGTACCGCGCTGTATCATAACATTTTACTTTCGGAGGTAGGTCAAGGAAATATTTTAAGTGATTCTTAAATTCTCTGTAATAATAAAAGCGAGGGTAAGAAAAGCTGAACTCATTTAATTTTTGTTGGTGGGTAGTTCGAAAACTGCATCTAGGCTGAGTCGAAGGGATGCAGTTGTCCGGTTCTCTGTGGAGATCGAAGGGACGCTGTTATCCGGTCTCATGCCTCGATCCGGTATCTGATAAGCGTAGGTGGGTTGTACGAAAGTTGCATCTGGGCTGAGTCGAAGGGATGCAGTTGTCCGGTTCTTGCGAAGATCGAAGGGACGCTGTTATCCGGTCTCATACCGATGGACTGGAGTCAAAGAGACGCAGTTGCCGATTCTCGCATTTACTGGGTGGTGAGTGCGGTTTGAGGGACACTGTTGTCCAATATTGGGTGTGCGATTTGGTGGTATTGGCAAAGAGTTGTCCTAGTGAGTGTTGATTTTCCTACCCTATGCTAATGTAAAGAAACAATTTATGATTATTATTTACCTTGTCTAGTCATCTCTTGTTTACTATCTTATCTAGTCATCGTTTCGAACACGATTAAAAGTAACATTATGTCAGGAATGGACGAGCGGTAAACGAATATTCTATACCGACATTTTTGAATAGTCCAATGTTGAAAAAACGCCTCGCCACGCTAGCCCAGTGCGGATTGGTGGATAAACAAACATTCACATTGCTTTTTTTGTTACAGATACTGATGATAATCGCCCGAGGACGTGCGAATGTCAAGATGGCCGTAACGGGACAATAGCTTTAAGTTTAATTTTAAATAGTGCCACTTAGTATAATTTCGAAGGACTAGGAATGGAAGTGGCAACATTCCTGGGGTAACGCTTGTGACAAACGCTGCTGATTGATTCTAAGGAGGTTTTAAGTGACACTGACATCGCATGATCGGCCGATGGGCGGGAAAATGCGAGGTGACATGTCAGATGTCAGTTGTGGGTGTGAGAGTTGTAAATAGAGCTTGTTCGGAAGAAGTTGTGGAAAACTGAGATTAGAACGGTTCAAGCCTGGTGATTCTTGATAGAATAGTGGCAGCGTGCGTTACGCTGCGGAACGCCATGTCCTTCGCTTAAAGTTCTCTATAATTGTAATCATACGTAATCTTCTGTGCAATAAACTGATTGTTCGTGATGTCGCCTTTATCTCCTCGCCCGCTAAACCCACGCCACGCCACACTGAAGCATTGTTGGGTCAGTGGTATAAAACATTACCACATTGAAGCAGAAACATAACTGATGCGGTGTCTTTTTATGGATCCGACAAGTACTTTTTAGTTTGAAAGGGTATACTCTCGATGTAGCCTCAAAACTGTCAAAATAGGGTTGCCATTTAAGATCATTACCGCATTAACACTTTCACTGCTGAGGTACTTTTGTAAGCTTTTTGCGAATTCTTAACACTTTCACTGCTGAAAACACGCACGTCTGTGTTTTCGATTTTCACAGCCAGGGGCGGCTACACGCGCCAGGCGTGTTGCACCGAATTCCATAGGACGGTGCGACAACCCACACGCGTGTGTGTTTTATCGGAAGTAACGCCAATGCGTGCAAACGTGCGAGGCGTGTGCGACGATTTTTTTTTGAAAAAACACTATAAAATGTAGAAAATAACATAGTTTTCATGCTACTCTATCAAATATAATATGCTGGCAATTTTTTTATCTAGTTATTTTTAATTTATAATTTGGCAAAATAATATACTAATTTAAAAGTATTAAACTATATCGATACCAGAAGTATCAATTAACGTAAGGGACATTTTGGCGAAAATGAGTTATATACATCATTGGATTCAGAATTTTCTGCTTTATCGATGGGTATTGTTGAAAAAATTCTAGCGTTAAAAAAAGATCCCTTACAGTAAAAATTTTTGGCTTGCGTAAAACGATTTATGACAAAAAAATAATGTAACAGACATTTACATTTTTTTTTCTCTGAAAAATAAAGTAAGTCATAGTTTTAAATAATTTACCCCCTTACCTTAAGCCTCAAATCAGTCGATTTAAATAACATGATGTCCCTTACTTTAATTAATGATTAGAGTTATAAAAATTATTCCCTTACATTATTATCTCACAAAACTATCATTGTTTTAAGCTCCTTACTGTAATATGCCTATTACGTGACAACTAGAAATCAAATTCAAATTCAATTCAAATATGACGAGAACACCAAGCTTAATGCAAAGAACTACATAGAAGCATTACCGGCTTTACCTTCTCACTACAGTAGAAAAAAATCTTCCAAATTATATCTGCCAGAGCAATTTAAGAACCTTTCAAACTTATACAGGTTGTACATTAAATATTGTGAAGAAAAGTCTGAAAACTATTTGAGCGAAAAATTATTTACATGTATGTTTAAAGAGTATAACTATGCATTTCATGTTCCTAAGAAGGACAAATGTCTTTTATGTACTAAAAACGAAAATAATCCAGATATGACGACTAATGAACAGATACAAGCTCATTTATTGGAAAAAGAAGCCACATATAAACGCTTTCATATTCATCAAAATCAAAAAACGCGATAGCTCGTTTGTTTTATCTAGTTTTGATCTTCAAAAAGTTTTAGCGACACCGTATGGTGAAAGTATGCAGTTGTATTATTCCAGAAAATACGCCGTGTTCAATTTCACAGTATATGAGAGTGGAATGCAGAACGGATACTGTTACATATGGTGTGAGGCTGATGGTAAAAGAGGAAGTTGTGAAATAGCAACATGTCTGTATAACTACTTAAAAGAAATCGATAACAGAGCAGTGAACACATTATTATTATACTGTGACAACTGCACGGGGCAAAATAAGAATAAAGTTATATTTTCAATGTTCAAACATTTCCTGGAACAATCTAAAAATCTAAAAGTTATACAAATTAATTACCTTCTAGCGGGACACACATATATGCCAGTTGACAGCATGCATGCTGTTATTGAGAGAGAAGTAAGCACCTTCACAATGGCCAAGTTTCATAGAGAGTGCTAGAAAACGGCCTCAACCTTATAATGTGAGTGTATTAGAGCATACAGATTTCATTAACTTCCAAAATCTGGCGGATTCTGTATTCCCTCAAGCTACTCTCAAAAATAAAGATCTGCGTATGAAAAACATAAGGGTGTGCACATTTAAAAAAAATGATTTGACGAAAATTGAAGTTAAATATACAATGTTAGAGACTGGTGATACTTACGACATAGAAGTCTCCAAAGAATTACCTCCAAAGAATTTTAACGCAAGAGGAAAGGGTAAAGGGATTGGGAAAAGAAGTGCTGTTAGAGGTAAACTTACAAAAAATATAGACAACAAAAATGAATCTGCAGCTGAAAGTACTAGTAATGACATAAGTCAAAGGAACATAGACAATTTGCCATCTCTATATAAAGAGAGGCTACCAATTTCCATTCCAAAATACAATGACCTCAAAAAATTGTGCGACACCGGTATAATACCAAAAAGATTTCATGGTGAATATTTGAACCTTCCGAATAAATCGCCAGTTAAAGATACCCTCAATGAAACTGACGACGATGAAGATGTGATGACAGCTGATGATGATAACTAGATAAAATACCAAATAGAAAAAGTTATTCCAACCATTTCAATTTATCCATTAAAATAGTTTAATTTACTAATAGTTATCATCATAATCTGTGCCCATACCTAATTATTTATTCTTGTAATAATTTATACATATTTCTTATATTAATATTCATATCATTTATATTATTTTATTCATTCATCTTTCAGACAATTCATATTTGTTGATATGTCTTCTGTTTCCAGTACATTAATTAAATTACTTAATAAATAAGACTGTTGATTAAGTCTGAGAAAACATTTTTTTTTATTAATTTGGTGATTTTAATTATAAAGCTAATTAAACGTTATTAAAAGTACATAGTTTGTAGGACTGTTATTTAGAACACTGCTACTTTTATAGACTGATTAGTGTGTTGAATTTATAATAATTACGCAGACATAAATAGGTAGGTAGTCGGAAATAAAAAAATATATTAATAATAAATCGTTTTACTTTTGTATCCCTAAATTTCATTTAAATCTGTGATACCTAAGCTGAAACTAACATTGATCATGCAAAAAACCTATTTCCATGGTGTTAAAATACCATCATTTTAGTACATAATCTATGGTTACATCAAATTGCAACACTGTAAAAGTCCTTTACAATAGAATTACGTATAATTTTCAATTGCTCTTGCTGCTTACACTATGCTTGACGGTTTCACATATAAAATATTAGTAACGCAAGGCACAATTTTTTTTTTTTTAATGTAAGGGACATGCTATTTTTTAAACCGCTGGGTATTTCTAAATCTTTCGTTTATAGCATGAAAGAAGAGGAAATTCTAAGAAACTTTGCTCTAGACACAATTAAAATTGGAGCAGACAGAAAAAAGATATAGACAGATTAAAAAAAATACAATCATTTTTTGGCTCTCCTGTAAAACCGTGTTTTGTCCCTTACATTAATTGATACTTCTGGTATCGATATTATTAGGTATAAAAGCATTGCCTATGCATTGTTGTCCTGAAAATATTAAGATTTCCACAAATGTGTCTTGCAGGCATAGAAATAGGCGCGTAAACACGCCGCGCGTGAGAAGTCGCACTGGTGCTACTCGTCGTGCGGTGTAATGGCCAGTGCGACTTTACGCGCCTGGCGCGTTATCTTACCGTGCGTGTTAGCAAGTACTCGCGTTGCTCCACTGGTGGTGTCTCGACGCGATGGCGTCTGTCCGCGCCTAGCGTGTGCGTTTAAGGATTCGCAAAAAGCTTACTACCTTAGCAGTGAAAGTGTTATATGTAAGCATAGCTGCATTCAGGGTCAAGCCGTAGGTACTTCTGAAGAAAGAGGGAGAAGAAGTAAGAAGCATGCCTAACCTATATTTTTTTTAATTAGGGAGGCTGCTAGTGCATAGATAAAATTTTACAATGTTCATCTCAACAGTACTTACCTGAGTGGAAATCGAACCCACGCATTGTTGGTACAGGAGTCAGGGTCACTAACCACTGGACCACCGAGTAAGTCTATATCGGAGTAGTACATCAGGAAATGTTTTCAATATGACTAAGGGATGATTTATATTAGACCAGCAGGGACGGGGCACGGCCGTGCCGCGTTGTATAAACAGTTTAGAAATGAATGCAATGTCTACATTAGTGACCCTGATGATTAGTGACTGAGATTAGTGACTGGCCCGGTCTAATATAAATCATCCCTAAATGTTTTGGATATAATTATATTGCGCAAAATCATAGATGAATTAGGGGTTTCAATTTGCAAGAGCGGAGCGAGACCCATAATAATTAATCTATGCACAAAATATAACTCACGATGAAACATTGTAGTATCCTCTTCTCATTGTTATTATTACGTCTAAAGTAGCTGATGCGCATAAGGCCCTTCAATTCCACACACTTTTTGAATACAAATTCCCAAAGATTAAAAGAAAATGTACCAAAAGATACTGTTTTGAGCCAAAATGGGATAAGCACAGACTACTATAGATGGATACTACGTATGGGATAAGTATCTGTGGCTATTTAATTTTAAATTTTGGATAAAATTGTTATTTGTGTAATTTGTAGAAAATCCATCCAGTGTTACCAACTCCTTTTGGCAAAAATTCGCTATCAGCCAGCAGTCAATAACGCGCTAGAACACGCTAAAATATGGTACCTATGACAAAACAAAAACACTCTAATTGACTCGAATCATCGATAAAAGGATGACGAAAAAAGGATAAAACGTGGTCCGGAAGTTTGGTTGTTTGGTGACTTTTTTTAAAGATAAGTCTTTATCGAAAATGCAGAATGGCATTTATGGTGTCCAAGCTCAAAACAAAATGTTACTTAATTTTAACTTAACCACAATCATGGCACAGACTCATTATGTCAGCACCAGAGTGTGGAAATGAAAACACTTTTGTTGGTACGATTCATATATTAAAAGCATTTCATTGATTTATTTATAATAAATAAAAATGTGTTCTATTTTACGCTACCATAGTATTGTTTCAAAAACGCGTCAGATTTAGCGCAAGGCGCTAAAACGCACTTTAGGCCAAAAAACGCGTTAGACCTGGCGCCGAAAGTGCTAAGTTGGTAGCACTAAAAAAATCACGGAAAATAGAAAGAGATGAAAAGAGCAGCGCTACCTGTGAGCGCTACCAAAGAGTACTGTACTGTATATACGGAGATAGAGACGTCGCTTGCGATTTCGTTGATAGTGGTGCCGTCTGCTGCTTAAATTAAACAACTTTTCATTGATAACTATAACTATAGTCTGACCGTTTAACTGAGTCCTCGCCTGCGCGGTACAGAGGCGCGGGGGTAGACGACAAAGGGGACTGAGACAGGTGCGAGCGGCGGGGACAGTTAAACGGTCAGACTATATCTATATGAAACATTCACTATAGCTACCTATACATAGTAGTTTTTTTCAATTTATAGGCCGAATCATACAAGTCGGCGGATGTGAAGTTAGCTACTAGCTGCGCAATATTAAATCCTCACTGAAGATCACAAAGCTGCGCGTCGATTGGATATTGCGCAGCTTGTAGCTAACTTCACATCCGCCGACTTGTATGACTCGATCTATATTCTTTATATATTGTTACGAGATGGGTTCTTGGATAATCAGTTAAAACGCCGATTGTTCACTTTGCACTTTATTGCACAGAATCACAGTACACACGACACAACTGGTTCGCACAATACTTCACACTGGCACTGATATTCACACAACTAGTCACTTCACAATCACTGGTACCGCACTTGAACACGAGATGTTTTCACTCCGGTATAAACGCGATAACTCCACAAACGAAAACCATCGCCCTATTTATATCGGAATAAGGGTTCTCTAGAAATCTGTAGAATATTCGGTGCCATTGTGACTGACAAAGTAAACAAGTGTAAAGTTCGAGAAACCCTATTGTTCCTAATTATTACAAAAACACCACAAAAAATCTAACAAACAACAAACAATAGACGCGACACAAAGGCCGGTGCCGCCTGAGTCATAAAACCATAAATCTCGCGGTTAAGTGTAAACAACTAGCCGTCGTACCGCGCGCGGCCACAGATTAATAAATAGGTACTAACGGCGTGGCCTACTGCGTAACACCACCTCCTCCCAAGACATGCTCGTCCCGAGCATCGTTGCATCCGTGATATCGCGCCAATCGATCCACGTGAACTATTTTGGGGGCACCTCGAGGTCCTTTCTGTATGCGGAACGTCACGTCGTTGATCTTGGTCACCACTCGGTACGGTCCATCCCATTTGGCTTGTAGCTTTGGAGACTTTCCTTTGCTGCGTATGGGATTGTGCAGCCATACCATCGAGCCTTCCTCGAACCCAGGATTGTTAGTCCTTCTGTCGTATCGAGTCTTCATTCTTTCAGATGCTTGCTGGCCATGCTCTCTAATGTGCTCAT
This sequence comes from Hypomecis atomaria, assembly GCA_964007245.1. Taxonomy (NCBI): domain Eukaryota; kingdom Metazoa; phylum Arthropoda; class Insecta; order Lepidoptera; family Geometridae; genus Hypomecis; species Hypomecis atomaria. Next base: position 32,623,537 of record OZ023279.1, read on the forward strand.
AGATGTCGTTCATCTTGTTCCGGAGGTCACTGGCGTACTCAGTTATGGGTTGTGGAGAATCCGGTGGAATGCCAGTTATTAAGTCGGCTGGTAGCCGTAATTCACGTCCAAAATTGGCAAAAGCGGGAGTGACATTTGTGCTCTCATGAACAGCACTTCGGTATGACAACAAAAATGGCTGGATATGCTTGTCCCAATCCCGTTGTTTGCTTCCGACTACTTTTGCCAGGTACCTCTCCAGAGTTTGGTTGAATCGCTCCACCATTCCATCTGATTGCGGGTGGTAAGACGTTGTCCTTGTTTTGTGTGCACCCATTAACCGGCACGTCTCTTGAAACAGCTGAGATTCAAAATTTCTTCCTTGGTCACTGTGGATTTCCAATGGTACTCCAAATCGACAGAATACTTCATGCACTAATTTGTCTGCTATCGTCGTTGCCTCTTGGTTCGGAATTGCAAAGACTTCCGGCCACTTGGTGAAGTAATCCATGACGACAAGGAAGTACTTGTTGCCACTTTCGCTCACAGGAAATGGTCCGGCCACATCCAGCGCGATTCGCTCCCATGGTGCTCCAACATTATACAGCTTTAATGCTCCTCTGCTGCGGGTATGCGGACCTTTCACTGATGCACAGCTCGTACATTTCCGTACCCAGTCTTCTACGTCATCTCTGCAGTTGATCCAGTAAAACCTTTCTCGAATCTTCAACAGTGTCCGTTTCACCCCCAGATGTCCTCCTGAAAACCCTTCGTGGTACAGCTTCAAAACTTCAGGTACTTTTGCTCTGGGTACGACCATTTGAAGATGGCATTGGTTGCCTCGAGCGTTTTCCCATTTTCGGCAAAGAACTCCCTCTTGAAGCACCAGACTATCCCATTGCGCCCAATAGCTTTTTGTCGTGACACTCATTGAAGCAATAGCACTCCAGTCTGGCTTAGGGGCATCTGATTCCATCCATTCAAGAATCGGCTTGATGTCGGCGTCTTCTTCTTGTGCAACCTGAAGGGTTTCTTTCCATTCGTCACCGATGTCAGCTTTGAGCATTCTGACGGGCACTGAATCTTTCGACTCATGTCTTGAGCAATGCTTGCAGTCCTCTGAGCATGGCCTTCTTGCGCGTTGCCATGAGATTTTCCACTGCGATGCTCCGTGGTGAAGTCAAACTCTTGTAGTTGCTCAATCCATCTTGCCACTTGGCCTTCGGGATCCTTAAACTGTAGTAGCCACTTAAGAGCAGCGTGGTCGGTCCTCAGATGGAATTTTCGCCCGAGCAGGTACTTGCTAAAATGTCGCAATGTCTTCACCACTGCAAGTAGCTCCTTTCTGGTCACACAGTAGTTTCTTTCCGGCTTGGACAGGGATTTGCTGAAATACGCAATCACCACTTCTTGGTCTCCTTTTCTTTGTGACAGTACTCCTCCAATGCCGGTGTTGCTGGCGTCAGTGTCCACGATGAACTCGTTCTCTGTGTCCGGAAAGCCAAGAATAGGCGTATTACAAAGTCGCTCCTTTAGTTTTTGAAAAGCTGCGTCGCAATTTTCGTCCCAGAGGAAGGGTCGTTTTTCCTCAGTCAGTCTATGCAACGGCTTAGCGATGTCAGCAAAGTTCTTCACGAATCGCCTGTAGTAGGAGCATAAACCCAAGAATGCTCTAACTTCTGTCTTGTCTTTTGGCACAGGCCAATCCTTGACAGCACTCACTTTCCCTGGATCCGTCTGTACGCCAGCTTCGGAAATCACATGTCCCAGGAAATTCACTTGCCTCTTGAAGAAGGAACATTTCTTCGGACTCAGCTTGAGATTGGCTGCGCGAATCTTAGTCAATACTCGTTCCAGGTTTTGCAGATGGTCTTCGAAGGTTTTTCCCACAATTATGATGTCGTCCAAATAGACTAAGCATGCATCTCCGATCAGCCCCGCGAGCACTAACTCCATTAGTCTTTCGAACGTAGCGGGCGCGTTGCACAATCCAAACGGCATCACGTTGAATTGCCACAGGCCTTTTCCCGTCGAAAATGCGGTCTTCTCTTTATCTTTAGGATCTATTTCCACTTGCCAGTATCCGCTCTTCAAGTCCAGCGTAGTGAACCACTTCATACCTGTCAGTGTATCTAACGTGTCATCAATCCTCGGCAAAGGATAGCTGTCTTTCTTCGTTACGTCGTTGAGTCGTCGATAATCAACGCAGAACCGCATACTGCCATCCTTCTTTTTCACTAGAACCACTGGCGAACACCACGGACTGGATGAAGGTTCTATCACACCATTGCGTGCCATGTCTTCGATCATTGACTCAACTTCTTTTTCTCGAGCCACTGGTATCCTTCTTGGCCGCTGTCGAATCGGTGACACCCTTCTTGTATTTATTGTGTGCTTCACTAACCCAGTCTTCCCGTTGACAGCATCGTCGAGAGCAAATATGTCGGAGTAGCGCTGCAGCATCTTCTTTGCCATCAGAAGTTCTCTTTCGGTCAGGTCTTTACGGGAATCTTCCAATAGCGTTGACACGGTGTAACTCCCAGCACAGTTGTATTTCTCCTTTGGTTGTTCTTGGCATCTGCGCATCCAGTCTACTTCTTCACAAGTACCAATTGGGGTTCCTCCTTTGATGAGTTGTTCCTCGTTACTTGTGTTGAGAACACGCACCACAGCGGTATTAGTAGTCCTCACCAGAGTTCGGGCCAATAACCATGGTTGATCACCTTCCGACTGTTCTATTAGCACACATCGTCGTTGATGTCCCAACTTCGGCGGTAATCTAACTGCCACAATGGTCTCCGATCTAGGTGGAAGAACTGTTCTCTGCAGACAATAAACCTTTCCTGATGTGGCGCCTTCCATGAAGATTTCTTCTCTTCCACACTTCAAGATTCCTTGGTTGACGTCTATCTTCTGGAGGTTAGTATTTTAAATAACCTTCATGCAAGCAGAGCACGTTCAGTGCTAGTTTAGCGTCTTGAAAAAGGAGTCGATGCTTAAAGATTACTTTATATTAAAACAGCAACAATATGTTCCACTGATATATTATTAACTGGCTTCAGGAAGTTATAAATAGTTTTTACAATTTAAATTTACAGAGAAGATGCGATAATTAACTTGCCAACTTGGCGGCCATCACAGAGAGAGAGCATACATCAAGGGGGACAGAGATAGTCGATTACTATAGAACTATCTACAGACTATACTATATTGGGGATACCATTACTAAATTAATAATATTCCCAATAAACCATTATTTTAACACTTCCCCTCATGCGTAACATGAATGAAAACTTTCAACAATGTAGAACAACATACACAAATCATATGTGTAAACAATTAACAATTCAAGTTAACTTAACAAAACTACATTGTTTCTACTTCATGTCTAGCATGCCTCCATTATGACAATAAGTTACATATTCATTAAAGTAACACAACACTATCTCTGTCACAGAAATACATTAATGACTCTACATTACAAATATTGATGGCTCACAATATATGCAACATCTTAATAAGAATTTGGAACGTCTATTTATTACACATTTCTTAAACCTAAGTCAGTTATAAAAACATTATGCTTACAGCTAGATAAAGGTTTCGTAAAAATATCAGCCACCATTCTTTCGGTAGGTAAATAATCAATTACTACATTCTTTTCCTTAACAATATCTTTTACAAAATGGTAGCGTAAGTCAATATGCTTTGTCTTTTTATGGCAATATTCTTTTGTCTCAAGCAACCTAAGAGCACTTTGATTATCGCTATAGATTCTACAATTTAATTGTTTCTTAAAAATTTCATACAAAAAATTTCTAACAAAACATATTTCCTTACAAGAATCTGCTAAGGCCAAGTACTCACTTTCAGTCGTTGAAAGACTGACACAGCGTTGCTTACGTGACTCCCAACATACAGTAGAGTCACCAATTTTTACAACAAAGCCACTATACGACCTTCTATCAACGACATTATTGGCAAAATCTGCATCAGCATAAACAGTTATATCAAAATTACCGGATTTTTCAAAAACAAGTTTCTTATTAATTGTACCACTCAAGTACCTCAAAATCCGTTTTGCAGCCAACCAATGATGTCGCTTGAAAGCTGTGTTAAACTGACTTAAATGACTAAGAGCATACATAATGTCAGGTCTGGAACATACGGCCAAATACATTAAGCACCCTATCAATTCCCTATATGGATAAGTACTGTCTGACAGAGTGTCATCATCTGTGGCCTCGTCCAGTTTGTTTACAACCATAGGTGTAGAAACACCTTTGCAATTAGTCATACCAAAACGTTCCAATAACTTCCTTATATATTCAGATTGGTCAAACATTAAGGTACCACGGGTCTTATCTCTATGTATTCTAATACCCAAACAATTCTTAAGAGTACCTAAACTTTTACAACTGAATTCCGATTGTAACAATTTATACGATTTAACCTTTTCATCATTACAACACGTTACAATGTAGAAGTCATCGACATAAATAGCCACTAAAGTTAACTTATTGTCATTATTTTTAAAATAAACACATGGTTCACACTTGCTTTGAGTGTAACCGTTGTTAGTCAATAGAACATGAACATTATTATTCCACAGCCTGCTTGCTTGTTTAAGACCATACAGACTTTTATTTAACAAACAAACTTTTGTCTTATCATTTGAAAATCCTAAAGGCTGTTCCATATAAATACATTCATCAAGTTTGGAATTTAAAAAAGCTGTATTTATATCTATATGTTCTATATCCATGTCAAGCTCATTAGCTATACAAAATAAAATTCTAAGTGAAGAGTGTCGTACAACAGGTGAGAAGGTATCCATATAATCTACCCCAGGTTTTTGACTGAACCCCCTTGCCACTAGACGAGCTTTATATATTGGGCAATCACCTGAATCATCAGACTTTAGTTTATAAACCCATTTGCAACTTACTACGTTACAACCACTCGGTCTGTCCACTAATTGCCAAACATTATTTTTCATAAGTGAATTAAATTCATCCTGCATAGCAGTTAGCCATTTTTCTTTATCAGGGCTTGCTAATGCTTCCTCATAGGTTTGTGGTTCATTATGAAAATTGACCAAGAGAGAAATGTCTGATGAATCAGATAGATCATAGTCTACATACCTTACTGGTTTATTGTTTCTAGTAGAACGAACAGGTCGCTCGCTAACACTACTAGGAACCTGTTGTGTAGAACCTTCCCCTCGAACGACTGTTTCGTTCATGGAAGTATCACATGGCACTCCGCCATCTCCACTGTCGCTACTGTCGAGCCACTCAGCGCTTTGGAACGAGGACTCTCCTGAAACGGGAGATAAATATAAATTATCATTTGAATTATCATTATCATTCATCATATTCACATTGGATTTAATTACATTATTACTATTATTAATATCACAGTTATTTTCCTCAATAGTATTGTCAGAATTCCTTAAAACTTCATTGTGCATTTGCACCTGACAAACATCATCATTATTATCAACATTCTGAATGTTACTAGGCATTTTATGCATATCACTAGTACCTTGAAATTGGTGGCTTTGCATGCCAATTTCAGAAATAGTATCATTACATACTTTCTGTGTCTTAGTATTGCTCTCTCTGCAGTGGTCAACAAACTGATTCTCAAAGAATGACACAGTTCTAGAATAAATGATCTGCCTTGGATTAGAAGGATCAATTAACCTATATCCTTTTGTATGTTCACCATACCCCACAAAAATACAACGCTTTGATTTCGAATCAAGCTTGTCACGCCTCATACTTGGAATTAATGTCATAGCCATACAACCAAAAACACGGAGATGACTAACATCTACTTTACGGCCTGTCCAAACTTCTTCAGGTACCTTACCTTCTAAAGCAGCTGTAGGGCTTCGGTTCTTCAGATATATAGCGGTAGATATCGCCTCACCCCAATATTCCTTAGGAAGTCGAGCTTCACTAAGCATGCAGCGAGCTTTCTCAAAAAGAGTTCGGTTCAGCCTTTCTGAGACACCATTCTGGGAAGGACTGTATGGGCAGGTGGTCTGATGAACAATACCCTCACCTTCTAAATACTTGGAGAACTCAGCATTACAATATTCTCCACCTCTATCGGTTCGCAGACATTTAACAAAACAACCAGTTTGTTTCTCGACAGTTGCCTTAAAGCACTTAAACTTGGACAAAACTTCAGACTTACGTGTGATTAAATAACCAAATGTTTTCCTCGAAAAATCATCGGTAAACGTGACTAAGTACCTGGAACCACCCAGACTACTCACCGGCATGGGACCCGCAACATCGGAATGGATAAGCTCCAACAGCTGTTCAGCACGCTTGGCTTCACCCCTAGGAAACTTCTTAACAGCCTGCTTCCCCTCAACGCATGACACACATTTAGGAATGGTTGCATCATACTGAGTCAAGTGATCCATACCTGAAACTAGCTTACGGAGAACACTTACCCCTTTATAACTCAAATGTCCCAGCCTTCTGTGCCAACGCTCCGATGAACACATGGTCGCCTCAGTGTCTGGCAAACTCTGTAGCTTCAACACAGCTTCCATGTCAACATTCATGGCTACATCTGAATTCACCTGTGAATCAGAAACAAAAACACCACACACCTTGTCCAATACATAAATTCCGCCCTGTCTAGTAGCAGTAACTAACAATGAACTTCCCTTGGAAACATAACACTTATTTTCTTTAAAGTTTATCGATAAACCCTTCTCACTTAATTTACTGACACTGATTAAATTGGTTGAGAGAGTTGGTACAAACATAACATCTTTGATAAGTTGTGTTTTATTTCCTATACAGATGTTCACATCGCCAATACCTAGACTTAACATGGAATTCCCATCTGCGGTGCAAACTGTCTTCGTGAAACTTTTGAAATTATAATACCACTGCATATTATTGCACATGTGTGCGCTCGCCCCACTATCAAGCAGCCAGGTCGTGTCTTCAAAATTTCTGCTTGTCGCTCCAGTCAGTAAAGCCATATCTTGCTTATTCTTCGACTCTAAGTGTCTTTTATACATGTAACATTTGGATTTGATGTGTCCTGTCTTCTTACAAAAATGACATGATATCTTCTTCTTATATTTTGACAAGAGAGCTAATTCACCAACTGGTTCACGTTTTCTTCTGTGCTCTTCTTGAAGAAGTCTCATCCTTACTATTTCACTACTGACACTCCCGGATATCGCAACAGCTTCAAGACTGGATACTACCACATCGTAATCTTGTGGTAAGCCCGATAGTATCAACTCGGCAACTTCGGCATCTTCCAGTAATCTTCCTATGTCGGTCAGTTGCTGAACTAATGTCATTATGTGTTCTATATACGCCTCCATGTTGTTGAAATCGGTGTAAGAAGCACGATGTAATTGTCGTAAAAGTGTAACTCGACGACAAAAACCTTTATCTTCAAATGTTGAGATTAATTTTGTCCACGCTTCATGAGCGGTCGCGGCATTTCTCACGTACTGAATACATGACGGTTTAACTGATAAACAAATTCGTGCGAGCGCTCGCCTGTCCCGGGATGGATCAACCGAATCCGTAGTATCAACAGACTGCCACAAATCTTCCAAGATCAGGGCATTCTTCATCTGAAATTTCCATAAATGGAAATTAGCCACGCCGTCTAATTTCTCGAACATGTAATGGCGGCTGTCTCCGCCGGTATTTGAGGTTAGAACATTATGTACAGCATCGCCACCACCAGTACTCATGTTGCCTTCTTTTCTGTCTGTCTTTCACTTCGACTTCGACCCTTTTTCAGAAGTCTGGGCCCATAACCTCTGGAGGTTAGTATTTTAAATAACCTTCATGCAAGCAGAGCACGTTCAGTGCTAGTTTAGCGTCTTGAAAAAGGAGTCGATGCTTAAAGATTACTTTATATTAAAACAGCAACAATATGTTCCACTGATATATTATTAACTGGCTTCAGGAAGTTATAAATAGTTTTTACAATTTAAATTTACAGAGAAGATGCGATAATTAACTTGCCAACTTGGCGGCCATCACAGAGAGAGAGCATACATCAAGGGGGACAGAGATAGTCGATTACTATAGAACTATCTACAGACTATACTATATTGGGGATACCATTACTAAATTAATAATATTCCCAATAAACCATTATTTTAACATATCTCGCAATGATGTTCTCGCATGAAGTCAAGACCCAGAATGCAATCGTCGACTATATCAGCCACAATGACTTTGTGATGGAAAGTTTTCTCACCCAACTGTAACTCCACCAGCTTCTCTCCTCGGACGGATATGTGCTGACCGGTCGCCGTCAGAAGTTGAACAGTTTTGCAGCTTTCGAAGTTCGCAAGAAAGCGCTTAGCCAGTCGGGAACTGATGACAGTACGAGAAGCTCCAGTATCCAATGTCAGCTTGCAAGAAGTTCCATTGATGGCACCATTGATGATCAGGCTGTTCCCATCGTGAGCTTGTGAGATCAAAATCTTTGGCTTTTCTGGCCCGGATAACACTCGCCATTTTCCGCTTTCTTCAGCAGGTCGTTTATTCCTCCATAGTGAATGCGTTGCCTCGCGATCCTTCCGTTCTTCCAATAGTCGATCGTCTCTGGTTCGGCATGGCTTTGGGCAATTCTGCCATAAATGGCCTCTCTCTTCACAGTTGTAGCATCTTGGACCAAACCTCGTACGATGTGATGCTTCCTTTACTTCCCTCATATGTTGGATATCCTTCACTGGATTTCGTACAGCCTCGACTTCTAAGGCTTGAGCCAAAGCTTCCTTCAGTGTTTTATGATGCCCGAGTTTCACTGCAGTTCTTACTTCGAAGTCTGCTATCCCGTTAGAAAATGCTTCCACTAGATGCTCGTCGTTGGGTAACGGTGCTGACTGATAAGCCTTCCGGAACAGTTTCTCCACTTCGACAGCCCACTGCTGAAGACTTTCGTTGCGACGTTGCACCCTGTTCTTTAACTGCGCTCGGTACACACGTTCCAGGTGCTCATCACCGTAGCGACTCTCCAGCGTTTCCATTAATTTATCGTAGGTCACTTCCTTGCCCACGGCATCGAGAATACTCAGGGCTTCGTCACGAAGGCTCATGATTAGGGCGTTCTTGGCTTGGTCCTTGCTCCATCCATTGGTTTGAACGGCGGCATCAAATTGAATTTTGTATGCTGACCATGATGATGTCCCGTCGTAAGGCGTCACTTTGATCTTTTGTGATGCTGGCGAGAAGGTTGTAGATGGAGTGGCTCCACTTCCAGTTTTAATGACGTTCAAGGTCTTCCTTACGTCGGCGATTTGTGTTTCCGCTTCGAAGATGCGAGATTCATACTCCTTCATCTTTGTATCGTGCTGGTCCATTTTTTCTTTCATTTCTCTTATTTCCTTTCCCATGGTCGCTTGTAGGCTTGAAAGCAGACCCGCTTGTCCACGATCCAGTTTCTCCTCCAGTTGGCGAGCCTGTTCTTCCAGTTGGCGAGCCTGTTCTTCCAGTTGGCGAGCCTGTTCTTCTCTGTTGTTGCGGGCCTGTTCTTCCAGTAGACGAGCCTGGTCTTCTTTGTTGCGATCGAACATTGACTGTATCATCGACACCATTGCAGCCATATCAAATGCCACAGGAGTGGTTGGTGCTGCAGCAGGTGTCGCAGCAGGTGCCACAGTAGGTGCTGCAGGAAGTGCCGCAGCAGATGCTCCCGGGTTCCCGGAGTCGTAGTTGGTTGCCTCGGACTCGCTGGCTTCCATTAACAGCGAACTGTTTCCGAATCGTCGTGTATCGACCTCCTCCTGGCGGCGCTCCTGCTCCTCTAGTCGGCGCGCTTCCTCCTGTCTGCGCTGGCTCCTTGTGCGAGGTGTCTCGTCGTCGTATGGCGTTACCGGCATTTTCAATTATCCACCCTTCTGACACCAAATGTTACGAGATGGGTTCTTGGATAATCAGTTAAAACGCCGATTGTTCACTTTGCACTTTATTGCACAGAATCACAGTACACACGACACAACTGGTTCGCACAATACTTCACACTGGCACTGATATTCACACAACTAGTCACTTCACAATCACTGGTACCGCACTTGAACACGAGATGTTTTCACTCCGGTATAAACGCGATAACTCCACAAACGAAAACCATCGCCCTATTTATATCGGAATAAGGGTTCTCTAGAAATCTGTAGAATATTTGGTGCCATTGTGACTGACAAAGTAAACAAGTGTAAAGTTCGAGAAACCCTATTGTTCCTAATTATTACAAAAACACCACAAAAAATCTAACAAACAACAAACAATAGACGCGACACAAAGGCCGGTGCCGCCTGAGTCATAAAACCATAAATCTCGCGGTTAAGTGTAAACAACTAGCCGTCGTACCGCGCGCGGCCACAGATTAATAAATAGGTACTAACGGCGTGGCCTACTGCGTAACAATATTTTAGGAAAATTAAACTACCACTTTCCATTATTTATTTTTTAATTTTTAATCTTTTCTTATTATATTCGTAAGCCAAAACCTGTATTTGACAGTTGTTATTGTAATCGATTCTTCTACCATTTAATATTTTGTTGGTGTCTTTGCACCACGTAAATAAAAATAAATTTGTACTTATGTCTTCTATACATTGAATGATTTTGTTCTTATGCTCAGCACAATTAATGAAATTGTAATTGACAACAACTGAGAACACAGTTTTGAGGTATTGTTTGATGTTCTTCTTATCAGGATTGTTTTCTATCACTTTGCATACAATATCTTGAATATTAGAAAAGCATTTAATCAAAGAGAGCGACGGATACGTCAAACTTTGTTTGTTATTAAAATATTCTTTTATTTTAATAACACTCTCTTCGCTTTTATTATACAAATCATTTTTGCTTACATCACATTGTTTTTTTTTTTTTTTTTTTTTTTTTAATATATATCCTGTAACATATTCTAACTGGGCTCTTATTTTCTGTGCTTCTAATTTCTTTTCAACATCATCTATTTGACTCCCACTGAAGTCATCAAAATCAAGATCTATTATATCATTACAAGCTGACATTTCTGGGACTGAGCGGAAAAATAACCTATTTAAAGATTTGAAGATAATACAATTATCTTTTTCACAGTTAGCTCCGGGCGAATGGTCACTGCTAAGGTTGTTTATTAATAAAGATGCAAACGCAGCTTCAAAACCGGCACATGTTGGTGAATTATTTCTATAGCCATGACTTCTAATACCACCAAAGAAATTTTCAAGCGGGTCCTGATTGAAGTGACGCATCCACAGAGATGTCAGCTTGTATGTTTTATTTAATTTATCAGAAATGTATTCAACATTTTCAATTGTATGCAGCCAGTTTTTCAGGCTTGGGACGGAAGCTATTTTGCCGTTACTGTCTATGAATTTCATAGAGCTTAGTATTTTTTTTGATTCTTGCCACAGAACTTTGTGCTGTGATTTTAAAGTTACCGGACCTAGAAGTGGTTTCCCCAATCTTTTTTTTGTATTACTGTAGCTTCCGTTCAGGGAGTCGAACAATCAAAAAATATCAATATGTCGGCTGTCTCTTGACTTTCCTTCGGGAGGATTCCATGATCTGAAAAAATAATTAAATACAGAATTACTTGTATTTATAAATTGAGTTGCTTTTACACAAAATCTATTTACACAGCTTATTAGACTAGTAGGAATAAGTCTTACTTATAGTCTAACTTTTAGTAACTAAATTATCTAAGTTAGTAAAACATGAGTGAGATGGTCTGAGTGGGACTATTCAATCAAATAGCATGATTTCTGCAGGCAGTGTACATTGCAAAAACTAGTGCATTTTGTTATGCTATAGTTGGTTAGGGCTACATTAAGAAATCGCTTGAGGCGATAAGACCTTCATTGTACCACCTGATTTTAAGTCAATTATACTTTGTTTTTTCTTGTATAAAATAAAGTTATATTGTATGTAGACTACCTTATACATTTACACACACATACATTTTTTCTTCGAGACCTACTTTTTCAAAAATTCATAATTATATTTTATAAACTAACCTGCAAGAAACCCCATAAAGGCAGCCACTGAACGACTGAAAACTTGGGTGGCACATTTCACTTTCATTTTAGAAATTTTCTGTGGTACCACATGATTCTCTGTCAATTTTGGCATCGATCTTATTCCTTGGTATGCAGGATCTGCATTATATAATTTTATTATATGCTCCCATTTTGCAGTCTTTTCACTTCCATTAATAACAGCTCTTAGATTTTTGTTTATTAAGTTGTTGCGGATGCCTTTGATGAGATGTGGTGCATCATAAAGCGGTATGATTTCTTCCATTAATAACAGCTCTTAGATTTTTGTTTATTAAGTTGTTGCGGATGCCTTTGATGAGATGTGGTGCATCATAAAGCGGTATGATTTCTTCCATTAATAACAGCTCTTAGATTTTTGTTTATTAAGTTGTTGCGGATGCCTTTGATGAGATGTGGTGCATCATAAAGCGGTATGATTTCTTCCATTAATAACAGCTCTTAGATTTTTGTTTATTAAGTTGTTGCGGATGCCTTTGATGAGATGTGGTGCATCATAAAGCGGTATGATTTCTTCCATTAATAACAGCTCTTAGATTTTTGTTTATTAAGTTGTTGCGGATGCCTTTGATGAGATGTGGTGCATCATAAAGCGGTATGATTTCTTCCATTAATAACAGCTCTTAGATTTTTGTTTATTAAGTTGTTGCGGATGCCTTTGATGAGATGTGGTGCATCATAAAGCGGTATGATTTCTTCCATTAATAACAGCTCTTAGATTTTTGTTTATTAAGTTGTTGCGGATGCCTTTGATGAGATGTGGTGCATCATAAAGCGGTATGATTTCTTCCATTAATAACAGCTCTTAGATTTTTGTTTATTAAGTTGTTGCGGATGCCTTTGATGAGATGTGGTGCATCATAAAGCGGTATGATTTCTTCCATTAATAACAGCTCTTAGATTTTTGTTTATTAAGTTGTTGCGGAAGCCTTTGATGAGATGTGGTGCATCATAAAGCGGTATGATTTCTTCCATTAATAACAGCTCTTAGATTTTTGTTTATTAAGTTGTTGCGGATGCCTTTGATGAGATGTGGTGCATCATAAAGCGGTATGATTTCTTCCATTAATAACAGCTCTTAGATTTTTGTTTATTAAGTTGTTGCGGATGCCTTTGATGAGATGTGGTGCATCATAAAGCGGTATGATTTCTTCGCCATCTACTTCAAAAATTTTATTTTTCATTTCCATACCTTTTTTTAAGTACTCTTTTCGAGTTTCTTCCATTAAATGATTTATTGCAGCAACATTTGTGGCTGCTTGATCGCAGATTGTTGCTACAACATTAAAGCCGATAAGTCTTAATTGTCTTATAATATTTATTAATTGGTTTATCAAAGCCATTTTCGGCGTAGTTGCGCCACAAAAGGAATAGGCGAGAGGTTGTTTGTAGTTTTTATGGATACCTCTCACCATAAAAACTAGGGCATGGCTTGCTATTTCTCTTTTTTTTGTCTCCCCATTGTTAACAAATCCACAAATTTCATCTTTCCTTTTCGAATAATCAAAATGTGGCGTCAATGCCATTTCATCGAATAACAATACACATAACTTTTCTGTGTTATTCATTTTTTCTACTCTTTTTTTCAATTGTTTGAAAATGTTTTTGTTTATTCCAGGTCCTAAAGAAGCCCTTGAAATCATGCGACTCAGTGTCAGTGGCGATGGCAACACAAACAATTTTCTTAGCCATCTGTATGCCCTAGGACCTTGTTTATACAGGGCCAAAGACATGACTTTTTCATTTTTAGTGAATCTACGTCCCATTTTTTTCTTTCTGCTTTCTCTGAATTGCAGCATAGTAAATAACATTGCAAAGGCAGTAAAATTTTTCAGTGCTTTCTGGAAAGCTATGTTTTCTGATAATTTCATAGCCTTTTTCAGTCTTGCCGTAACGGAATCCTTCACATTTTGCAACTTTTTTATTTTTGTTTTTAACGCTGCCATTTCAGTTGAAATGTGCTTTTGATGTGGCTCTGAAACAGAAAAATGATTAAAGAATAAATATTTTTTAGTTACAAGAAGATTAACTATAGCATTATCTTCATCAATGCAAAAACATGCAGGTGAAAGTAACTAACATAATCCAATTTAATTTAATTGTTTATTATTGAATTGAATATACAACTAAATATTCTGTGCATATTTCAAGCATCTACAAATACTTAAAACAGAATAAAATCAATATTTATATGGTAACTACCTGTTACCAGTTTCCGGTTCCGGGTTGTATACGTCAGACGTGTTGTGCAGAGCTCTCGTAAATTAAAACAAATTCAGTGTGAAATATCGAACAATTTGTGAAATACGGACATTTAAAAGTTTGTTTGTGCGTTAATACTTCGAAATACACTCATATCAAATCGAAAAATAAGCAGACAATAGTGAAAGTTGCGATTAAAGTTTTCGATATTTTGTTGGGAGATTGATGTGTCAAACATAAACTGCAATTTCAAAAAGTGCTGCCAACATAAGTGTTTAAAAGTGTCCCAAATACCAACCTAAAAAAGTGGCATCAGCTGTAGTGCCAACATAAAGAAACGCGTTGCGTTCAGAAATTACCGAAACGCCTCACTTCACGGCATACTTCACGGCATTATGACAACGCAACTGTCACCTGAGATGGCGCTGCTACTGTCAAAAATGACAGAGCAGCTAAATGTTCAAACAGAAACAATAACAGAAAAGATCACTGCAACAATTTTACAAAAAGTTGATGAAAAGATCCAGCCCTTAATAGAAGAAAATCAAAACCTTAAAAGTGAAGTTGTGAAATTAAATAAAAAGCTACAAGTTCTCGAATCACACAGTAGAAGAAATAACCTAATCATCCATGGATTGACGGAGCCAAAAGATGAAAGTCACGACGATCTAATGCTAGCGACAGTTTCTACATTAAAGGAAATAGATGTAGTATTAGAAAAAGGTGAAATTGATAGACTTCAGAGATTAGGAAAAAGAGAAGTCGAAGGCAGAACCAGACCAATAGTTTTAACTACTACCACACTTCAAAAGAAAATACAGATTCTCAAAAATAAAAATAAGATGAAACCAAATACTTATATCACCCATGATTTGTCGAAAGAAGAGATACAGAAAAAAAAGGAAAAGTTCAATAAGAACAAAAAAGAAATTGAAAAACGGAAAAGATCAGAAACTCCGAGCCCAGGTGACCAGAACCATAAACAAAACTCTTCAAAAGTACAGCGAAAGGATGCATTTCAATTCATGCGTGAGAGAGCATACTCATTGTCTGAAAAGAACACTTATAGATACTAATACAGTACCTTCAAGGACTGGAAAACTACAACAACAACAGAAAACTCAACAAAAACATAATCTCCCAATACGGCTGGTCCCCGCGGGAGATTTAGACCAAAACCCTCCAACTAAAAGAAGTAAGTCAATTAATATTGCAACTCTCAACACAAGAACTCTAAGAACACACGACAGTTTACTGGAATTGGAAAAATCATTAGAAGGCATTAAATGCGACATTTTAGGGATTAGCGAGATGAGAAGACTCGGAGAGAAAATAGAAGAGTACAAAAACTACATACTGTATTATAAAGGAGAAACTGCTGGCCACAGAGGTGTAGGATTTTTGATAAAACAATCTATGAAACACTATATACAAGAATTGATAGGGGTTTCAGACAGGATAGCAATCCTTAACATAAAATTACCAGGCTACAAGAAAATATGGACCATTATACAGGTATACGCTCCCACCGAACAGGCTGAAAAAAATGATACTGAGAATTTCTACAACAATCTCTCGGACACTGTAAAACAATATTATAACAACAACCTGATACTTATGGGAGACTTTAATGCTAAAGTTGGCACCAGAGAGGCAGGTGAAGAATTCATCTTGGGTAAGCACTGTGATGGCAAAAGAAGCGCCAATGGACAAACACTTATTGAGTTCCTACTGCAAAATAACCTAACGCTCCTCAATTCAGTATTCATGAAGAAACCCAACAAAAAATGGACCTGGATATCTCCTGATGGAAAATATAAAAATGAGATTGATTTTATAATAACAAATAGGGTAAAATACTTCAATGATACGCATATAATACAAAATTTGAACTTCAACACCAACCACCGCATGGTGAGATGCCTTTTAAAAATGTCTCAACCTAAACCTTCCAGGAAAGCCATAACTAATAATAACAAGCAAATAGTAAATCATGAAGAAAACCCAGAATTGCCTTCCTTGGCCACGCTGCAAGAGATACTCAACTCTAATGTCAGTCTACAAGAAAAATATGAATGTATAAATAAAATTTTGTCACAAAAGAAGCCAGTCAGTTCAGTTAGTGATAGTAAACTCAGTGAAGAAACATTAAAATTGCTAGAAGAAAGACATTTATTGATATCAGATAAAAAACAATGCAAAGAAAATCAAAACAAAATTTCTAACCTAAGCAAGCAGATACGAGAAAATATGAGAAAAGACAGAAAAGCAAAACGTTTAAAAATTCTTGAAGAAAACATACAAAATACAGGTGGTACTAGAAAAGCTTTAAAGAAACTATGTGAACAGGGAAAAGAGTGGATACCAAATCTAAAGAATAACCAAAACATCAAATTATCGAAGCGAATGGAAATCCAAAAGTTAGCTACAGACTACTACAAAAACCTGTACTCTGGAAATGATGAAAGCCAGGAAACTGTAGACAGCATTAAAGAAAACCATCATTGCGATATTCTACTGCCAGTACTTGTAGAAGAGGTATTTAAAGCGATAAAATCACAGAAACCAGAAAGAGCTCCTGGACCTGACAATGTACCAAATGAGCTTTTAAGAGGCACTGCAGAAGAACTCAGCCCAATTCTAGCAAAATTGTTTAATGAAGTACTTAAAACGGGAACCATTCCAAACCAATGGGGTGAATCTCATATTATTCTCTTGCACAAGAAAGGAGATAAAGACGACATTGGTAATTATAGACCAATAAGCCTAATATCCAATGTCTATAAAGTATTTGCTAAAGTCATTCTGGAGAGAATATCAAAAGTCTTAGACGAAAGCCAACCAGTTGAACAGGCAGGATTCAGGAAAAATTATAGTACAATAGACCATATACATACTATAAAACAAATTATGGAAAAATGTAATGAGTACCAGAAGCCTATATACATTGCTTTCGTTGACTATTCTAAGGCATTCGACAGTTTAAATCACAATAAAATCTGGTCGAGTTTGAAGCAACAAGGAATAGAAGACATCTATATTGAAATTATTAAGAATATATACAGCAAAAGCAAAAGCTCGATAAAACTGGAAACAAAAGGCAAACCATTTCCAATAAACAGAGGCGTCCGGCAAGGTGACCCTTTGTCTGCCAAGCTATTTACAGCAGTATTGGAGAGCATCTTTAGAAATCTGGATTGGGATGACTTTGGCCTGAAAGTAAACGGTACTCGCTTAAATCACTTAAGATTTGCAGATGATCTCATTTTATTAGAAGAAGATCCTAACAAATTGCAAGCTATGGTACAAACACTAGCCGATAAAAGTAAAGAAGTTGGATTGGAAATTAATGAAACCAAAACAAAACTAATGACAAACTGTACAGAATCTAATATAGAATTGAATGGAAATAGTCTACAATATGTGAACGAGTATGTTTATTTAGGGCAAATAATTGCTCCCACTGATATGATGTCCAAGGAAATAGACAAAAGAATAGCTTGTGGGTGGAAAAAATATTAGTCTCTTAAAGAAATTATGAAGAGTAAGGAATTAGGTATGAATATCAAAAGGAAAACTTTTAACACCTGTATCCTACCATGCATAACATATGGTTGCGAAACTTGGTCACTTACGGAAAATCACAGGCAAAAACTAGCCAAGTGCGAACGAGCAATGGAAAGGAGCATGTTGGGAATAAACTTAAAAGATAAAATTCCAAGCTCAACCATAAGACAAAAAACCAAAGTCGCTGATATACTTGCTCGTATAGATCATCAGAAATGGGGCTGGACAGGACACATGTTGCGTTGCAAAGCAAATAAATGGAGTAAACTGGTCACACTATGGTACCCAAGAGATGGCACTAGAAGACAAGGACGTCCAATCAGAAGATGGGACGATGATATCAGACTAACCTTGGGACCGTACTGGACAAGAGTCGCTGTAGACAGACCACAGTGGAGACAGTTGGAGGAGGCCTATGCCAAAAGGCACACTGAGCTGAGAGACATTTTATAGCAATATTAACCACAATACATTTGACCAAAACTCACTCAGAATAAAGGCTAATAATAATAAAAACTACCTGTTACCATTTTTAATATAGAGCAAAAAAACGGCTAAAAATTCAAGTTTGTTGTATGGGAGCCCGCCTTAAATATTGATTTTATTCTGTTTTAAGTATTTGTTGTTATAGCGGCAATAGAAATACATCATCTGTGAAATTTCAGCTTTCTAGCTATAACGGTTCATGAGATACAGCCTGGTGACAGACGGACAGCGGAGTCTTAGTAATAGGGTCCCGTTTTCACCCTTTGGGTACGGAACCCTAAAATGTGTTAGATGGAAGCCAATTACCAGAAAGAACTAACAAGGCCTTTCAGTCAGGCTTTACAGTAGCGCCGCCTTAAAGCCTGACTGAAAGGCCTTGTTACTTGATTTAGGTACCTAATTGGCTTCTATCAAACTTTTTTTTAATTAACTATCTATCTGTACACCAATTTTCAGCTTTTAAATGTTGTCAGAAGATAGTTAACTTTCGGAAGCGCGAGAGATGTTTTTAAAAACTAGAAATAAAACTAAGGTGTTGCCGATGCAAAGGCACTATAAATAATTAATAAATAAAATACACTGAAACATCTTACAAGAAAACTTAGACATCTAGGTGGTCTTATTCGCAGACGCATAATCAGCTCTACTGATAAGACCAGTGCTCGGTTTGTTACTGCGAACTGGCTGCTTATGTATAGTATTAAGTTACGTGGGAACATACATCGAATAACATCGCGTAGAGTACTAGAGGTGGTTCTGTTTGATGAGAGAACATAACGAGTTACTCATTTATTTTTTTGAAAATTCAAACGGGTTTCCCCACCAAACCAATCCCAGCTGACTGAATCCAGGGTATTGTTGTACATCACCATGACAATGTAATACCAAAAATTCAGCTTTTACAAAGTAGTTGCATTTTTTGCGCTTACCTCCCGGGCTATGAAGCCTGGGTTCAGTAGTGGCCATCCTATGGCAAAGTGATGAATCTTAGAAGTCTACAGGAAGGTGTAAAGTTTCAATTATATTTATAGCTTACTTAGTCTTGTCATAACAGGTGTAACAGGTCCTTGAGATTTTGAAGCAATAGATTTTCGTGATGTTGTCGGCACTGGATCTTGTGATGTTGAAAGGATTGGTTCAAACGATGTTGATGCAATTTGCTCCTGAGACACTGGAGCTTCTTGTCCTGACTTATGTATGTAAGTTGTGTTTGTTAAATCTTGCAATCTTTTTCGTACAGAATATCCTGAAATCAATATGATAGTTGCTGATAACTTTATTTCATAAATATAAAAAATTAAAAAACCAACTTTAACTATGTACAGAGTTCGTAGTCGGGTGGCTAGCTCTGCAGTCAGTTTTTAGGCCACCTAAAGGCCTCTGACATGGCTAAATGGTTAAATCAACCGGGACTTACAATTTAACATATCACCCAAGCCATGGTAGCGCTCAGTTGGGAATCGCTTATGCTCGATTGATTATTTCATAAATTTGATACACTTTCAATCGTGAAAATCATGCAATAGTTTAAAATGTTGATAGAACAATAGTACTTACGATACTATCGATAGAATAAATATTATTGATATTTGGCAAAACAAATATTGTTGTTGAAAACAATCGATACCATTGACAGTATTGTTAAGAGTCAATAGTGCCGATAACACTATCTATAGTATATAACTGATTTTCAAGGTAACGCTATTATTATGATATAGGCCAGATCATACAAGTCAGCAAGATTGAAGCCAGCGACAAGCTGCGCAATATCCAATCCACAAGCAGCTTTATGTGAGTTTCAGTCAGGATTGGATATTGCGCAACTTGTAGCCAACCTCACATCCATAGACCTGTATGATTCAGCCCATATTATTGACAGACTATCACTATCGCTACAACACCAGTGACTGGCCCGCGGTAAGCTCTACTGACATTCTGTGCATAATGTAAATTGTCATATTTTCCGAGTCTGTCCACTTTATCTAGTCTAGCTTCTCTGTCTACGAGTCTAGCGGAGTGAGACCTTCATTCATCTATGGTTATTGGTATTCAATGCTATTATTTTATTGTGAAACAAAAATATAGATACCTGGCAAATTCAATGTAGGTATTGCAATTGCACTCAACCTTTTACTCCATGTATGATATTTAGCATCAAAGTGACTATGGCAAACTCTGTAGTTATCATAAATAGTATTCATGTCCAGAACCAATAGATTGCCACCAATAACTCTAGTCCATTCATTGAACCTTAGTAAATCATTTTTTGGGTTTGGAAACTTGTGTAAAATAGTGTTTTCTGCTTCTGTAATTAAAAAATAAAATGCATATGGATTATGTCTTCTTATAATGTGACACAGAATTTCTGAACTACATGATACATCATGTACCTAGTTCAGAACAAGTTGGCGGATGTGAAGAACAACTAGGTACAAGCTGCACAATTTCCAATCCTGACTGAAGCTCTCAGAAACCTGCGCGTTGATTGAATATTACGCAGCTTGTAACTAACTTCACATCCGCCGACTTGTACGATTTAGCCTGTACAAACACTCATAATGATGTGAGGTGAGGTAGTATGTTTCAATGTTAGAAAATTTTGTTGGGAGTTTCTTTCACAACACAAAGCTTTCCTGCAAGCAGCATTTAAACAATATCAATACTTACGAGGTCTATTGCAGTTCTTTACACAACATTTTCTTTGAGGCATTGTAGTTTCGCTACTTTGCGTCGTAATCCAAAAGTCGAGAGCCAGGTCAGTCGGGTGATAAGAGGGATAATCGGTGTCCTTATAGTCAAACAGGTCAGTCAGGTGATAGGGATAATCAGTGTGAAAACAGCAAGCTAAGTTGTTTTTAATTCACAATTTATCACTTCAACGCACATCGAACGAAACCGAAAAAATACGGAATAGTGTAGTGGTGAGGCATATTTATCGGAACAGATTAAAAGAACAGATAATCACATGTAACAGAAAATACCTGTTACGTATACTGTAATACCTGTTCTTTCAAAGAACTCAAATAAATAAATTTATTGACCCAAATAAATTACAATTACCTAACTAATAAACATAAAATATATAGAATTTAACATAATTAGAAACATATTAATAACTTAAATGAACTAATTTATTAGCTACTATATTCATGAGCTATGGATTGCCGAACTAAGCGTTTTTTAAGCTTGTTTCTTGGAAATCCGTGCTCCCCTTATAAAGTTGGCTTTACATAATAATAATTGATTGACGTCATATTGAGGAAAAAGAAAATTACTTAATTTACTTTTAACATAATGTTCTAAAAATTATTTTAAATTTCGGAAGTCATCGTTTAAAATGTTATGCAAATAACAATAATCATAAATTATTTTCATAATAATCATAAAATCTCTTCAAAACAATTCTTTTTTCAATTATTCAGTTGGTTACAATTTTAACTATAACAACAATGTATTGTTGTAATGTATGATTTAACGTTAGTAATTTATGAGCATGTGAGTAACTAGTTTCTTTTTAAGTGTATACTGTGTTGCAGATTGTTTTTGACTATTCAAAAGTGTGTCTATGACACCCATTTGTCGAAATAAATAAACTGAAACTGATTGGCCTGAGGCAAATAACACTCATTCAGTGCACGAATTTAAAATTTTCTTGTTTTTTGGCCATTTACAGCTGAACTACTCAATGTGGGTGTACAAAAACTGGTTCATTAAGCTTAGTAAAACTAAGGCCCGAATTCCTCTGTCGCTGATGTCGGTCGCGCGTACGAATATACGTTGTGTTCTATGAAGCACCACACTGTGACGCTGACATCAGCGGCGCGCGAGTTGCTACGCGCCGCTGATGGCGCGCGTCGGTCTCGCTCGTCAGCGCCGCGTTCGTCGGTCGACTGACGCGCTATAGAACGCTATGAGCATCCTCACTCTGTTCCCGACCGTCAGCACGCGCGCGTACAGTCGCCCGCCACCATGATGAACATTGATAACAGTTCATCAAAAGTTTTTACTTTCCTTCTAAAATAATTAAAAAAACTTTTCCTCGTCCTGACGTAGCTTTTCAAATAAAGTAGAAATATCACCATTCGTCACCCTATCAGCAACAATTGGGTGAATGTGATATCTTTTTTTTTTATATTGACGCCGTCTCCGCTTGTGTAAGTTAGTATGCTGCAGCAACTAAACAATTTATAAACGGGTTCATAATAATATCCCAAATTCAAACTCCGCTTCACAAATCCACAACAAATCCACTTGGAGACGCCTGTACCGTGGAGCGGTCAGTATCGCACTACGGATGTTTTCATTGGCGCTGATGGTCAGCGCGCTACGCGACTGACGGTACGCGACCGACGTCAGCGACAGAGGAATCCGGGCCTTAAACTTAACTTACCTTACTTAAGTTAAGTTTATGTTAATTAAGTTCAGAAACTCATTAGAATTGGTCTAAATTTTTCTTTGACTTAACTGAACTAAACTTAACTACTACACTATAAGTGCGCTGAATGAGTGTTATTCGCCTTAGGCCAATGGCATTACTATAATTGTTGCACAATGACCAATGAATTAAAATTTGGGTAACAGGCTGTTATTTAAAGACAGCTAATCACTCCTGTAATTTTGCATAACAGCAGACTAACAGTAGCAGGAGTAACATATATTAAAGACTTGTTACAATTTCGGTAATATGCTGTTATTTAATAACACCTGTTATTTTAACAGGAAGAACAGATATTAAAGACCTGTTACAACTCATCGTCACTGGCGAAATCAAATTTCAACGTTTTGCAGCAATAGCCAATGTTACCAGTTTAAGTTTTCAAAGAGCCGTAGAACGGGATTGTTAGTCATCTCACTAGGAAATTATTTCAAACTAGCTGACCCGGCGAACTTCGTTTCACGCAATATCTTTATAAATTGTAGCCTATGTGTTATTCAGATGTATAACTATTATTATTGCAAAGTTTCATCTCAATCCGTTCAGTAGTTTTTGCGTGAAAGAGTAACAAACATACATATGTACTCACAAACTTTCACGTTTATAATATTATGTATGATTATAGGTTTGCTCTTCAAAGCAGTACGTAGTCGCTTATATAGAGTAACTGATAACTTCGGATACATATTTTTACCCACGAGCCACGACGTAACGGAGACGGCGGCATATGCTTTTGGGGTGAGATGATTTTTGTGCAAACCCCTTGTTGCCGATTTATTCCAAATCTACTTAACCGATTTTGATGCAGTTTTTCAATTATCACAATTTCTACGAATAAATGCTTTTGACTTTGAGGGTTTGATTTTAATTGGTGCATGTCCTGAGATAGGTTTTATAGTAATAAGTCACTAGGGGGCAGTGTTCACAACAAGATCAATAAAGAATATGCTAAAATGGTGTTAAAAATAATGCCAAATGCTCCAAAAATATGCTAAAAATTGTGCTAATTTTTCAATATCAAAGAAAACGTAATATAATTTAAAAATGATTATTAACAAATAAAATATATGTTTTAATCGACTTAACTATTAAATAAAATACCATATATTTTATTTGATAGTTAAGTCTTCATCGATAACTAATAAGCTTGAAGATAAGGCAGCCTCGTTGCTCATACTAACTCTCCTTGGTACCTATAGAGCGCAGTACGTTATCCGGAACTGCGTAAGAGTAGCAGCATTTCCTTTCCCTCTTTAGACCGAATCTTAAGTATAAACTACCATTTATAATTTTTACCGACAAACAAATGCGTAGGTAGCTTAGTTTTTACTACATTCATTTGACTAAAACAGGTTCAACTTCAGAATTTCAATGTGGTAGCGTTATAAACGATATTGCTGAGATAAATCTGCATGTAATTTTCATGGTAAATTTTAAATTGTATAATTATTTTATATGCCTAAAAAATATGCTGTAGCATTTTAGCATTGTAGATTTAGCATATTTATTTGTTGCTAAACAACAACATGAAAATATGCTAAATTACCATAAAATGTGCTAAATTGGCATCACTGCCAGGCGACGCTGCAGCGAGAATTTTTTGAGCAAATCAATGTTGGCAATTTTATCGGCAAACTGGTAACTTACAGATACCTATTTTATTTCTGATTTAATATTTTTCAATTAATTTTTAAATAGAGTCTCTAGGTTGTTTACCGTAGTAAGTCAATCAATGAACAATTCTTGTTTTGTGGCATCTATGAAGGTGTTTTACAATTTCACCAATGTCTTGTGTGAAATTAGCAATTTAAAGTTAAAACTATTTATTCGTAGAAATTGTGGATACAAAGATCTTATTTTTATAATACATTACAACACAATTTTAGTCAATATGGCATACGAAATTTTCGTTACAGTGCCACAAACTTATACAAATATACATACTCACGCACAATCTTTTATATTAGTGTGATTCACTAGACACACATTGAATTCTGGCACAACATAAACATATCAGATGCAGTGGACTCATACAAAAGGCTGGTACAGAACAGTTTGCGTAACATTAAAACGCTAAAAAGCACTGTTTTAGATCAATGTTGAAATAGATGCAACTACATGTCAAAATTCCGTAGATAAATAGTGAAGCATGCTGATACTGGTATATATTATTAAGGAATCGGTATTGTCATCCTATTTTACCTACCAAGAAATGCCTAAAACTTACATGCCACCACAGAGATTAACCCATTCAATGCCACCAACGCACCATTTGCGTTCATCGAGATTACTACATCATGCCACCAACGCACCATTTGCGTTGAAAGACCCTTTGAAGTTTTTTTGAAATTACATAAAAATGGTAGAAATTTATATTAATGCTTGGCAACATTCACAGTTAAAAATAATTTTTCAAATGTAGAAACACAGATGGTTTTTGCTTCGTACTGTCAGTTTTGTTTTGACAAATAAAAAACGGTTGCTGCTGAGAAGGTCTGTTTTAATTTACAAATATCTGGAGTTTTATGGAGTGTTCAATAAAAAATTGTGAATTGGGAGATATAGGTTAGCCATAAGTTTAATTTTATCATTCATTTTCATTGTTTCATCATGTATTTATAGAATAAAAGCACATGCACGCATACCGTGCGTTCAATGGCATAGCAGTAAAAATCTTTGTTGGATAGGTTCATGTACATAGGAGCTAACACGGTTTGAAGATTTTTGTATGTAGGGTGGCCCTATGATTTAGTTTGTTTTTTCAATTTTTATAGAGGACACTAAAACAAATAAAAAATGAAAAGAATGCCCTAAAGCGTCTGATTTCTCAGATGAAAATAACTATATTTTTTCCTCTGAAGTGAATATCTCAGAAACCTGACGCTTGAGCTCATGTTGTATAATACTATCCAAACATCAACGCAAACGGTGCGTTTTCTCTTAGCAGTGCCACCAACGCATGTGGTGCGTTTACTATTTTTAAATGGGTTTTTGTTATTTATGGTTTTTTTTCAATAATAAACATATTTAATTACGCCTTTCCTATTGTAATTCATAAAAATATTAAGTGGCACCTAGGTGAAGTTTTTAAAATTCAAGTGGCAATGAATGGGTTAATTTGATTAAGTAATTTCATTGGCACCCAGCGATATATATATTGATAAAATTTAAAGGAATCATTAAACGAAGGTAATATAATGATTTCCGTTAAATATTTAATCAATTAAAAGTAGTAAGGGTCCAAGCAAAACTCAGTTTATTACCACATTTTAAGGAAAACGATTTCTTGCTGAAAACACTTTTGTTACCTGCCAGTCACGTTCTGATTCACGAAGAATTGTTATTATAATTACGTGCTTCCTATTTTCGAAGTTTTTAAAAATATATTTTGATCGAAAACTATCAGATTTTTTTTTATCTTATAATATTGTGATTAGATCAATTTTGGTAGTATCAAGATGTGATAGAGTACCATCTAACGATGAATGCAAACAACTTCCGACGTATAATTCGACTAAATTATAAATTGTTCAAATCACTCCGTTAGCTCCTAATGAAGTAACGTTCTTAATCTAGTCGACTTATACAAGGTACATTTTGTTCTAAGCTTTACGACCATGAGCGCTACCAATGCCTTTGTCAAATTCCCCAAATACGAGACTAAAATTATTCCGATTGGGGAATAAAACCCAATATCTTTATGACTGAAATAGGTAATTTAGTCTAGTGCATATTGTTATATGCATACACCAAATTTTAATTATATTTTTTTTTTAATTACGGCGACAGATAAATACTTGAAAGATTAACAGAATATTTAGTTAAATGTGCACTTTAAAAATCAATAAATAAATATTTAAGGGTCCAGGCTCCCATACAAGTGACGTGATTTTTTTGCTTGATATTAGTAACGGCAACAGGAAGATGCTTGGAATATTCACAGAATATTAAATCTTATGTTCCTTAAATATAAATAATTAAATTAAAATATACTAAGGGGGCTTCCATACGGTACGGAATCCGTTGTGCGCCAGCCCAACTCTCACTTGGCTGATTATTATTATTTTCTTTACTATCCTAATACTTATTTCACATTTTTGCTATCAATCTGATGAAAACTTAAATAAAAAAATGCTTGATGATACTGGATAGGTACTTTAATTCAAAAACAGTATCATAAAATCAACATCATCATATCTAATTTCTTCAGTTTACTCTAAAAGAAAGTACGTAGATCTACGAACTTTTCATAAGCAAATTATTTTTTCAAAATTCTACGTATTTTTATAACCTAGTCTACGCCTTAGAGAAATAACGTACTAGAGGGAGTACTAAATTTTGCTCAAATAAAAACTGTGTAACAGCTGTCTTACTCATATCTGGTTATACAGCATACGCAAGAGTGGATGAAACAAAACAAAACGCAACGTCTGCCGTCTAACGTCAAAATCACAAGTTGGAATGTCAAAATGGTTAAAAGTTGGTTCTAATTTGTCACAGAATAAATAGTAGTATAAGTATAGTGCTACTAAATCAAAAATAATACATAACGGAGCTGCGATCTTCTTTGTGAAGATCAACTGTCAGTGGTTGCGTGGCTATGGTTTGTCAACACCGAATGCCGGTTGTCGAGTTTTAATACAATTTATTAGAAATAACTGTTTCAAAGTGCTAAAACTATGTAAATTTGTATAAATTCTTTATGAATGGTGTATTTTATATCAAATGGCGTGTCTTATAAAAGGGTGCACATCGCATTCATCCCGAAAAAATAATAAGAATGAATTAGTGACTTTTCATCGGTGAGTTTTGTTGGAATATATACACTTTTTGTGATTTAAAAACAGCTACGTCTAACAGAAATTGTTTTAAATTATATTATTACGAGATTTTACATACATTTTGGAATAATTTGTGTAATTTTCATTCAATATTTTACAAAAAATAATAGTTCAGGTTATCACGTCATAGTGCTGTGGTAAAATGACTGTATCGATGTTTTTTTGATTATACTTACACTACTTTTTAGGGTTCCGTACCCAAAGGGAAAAACGGGACCCTATTACTAAGACTTCGATGTCCGTCTTTCCGTCTGTCTGTCTGTCACCGGGCTGTATCTCATGAACGAACTATGATAGCTAGGCAGCTGAAATTTTCACAGATGATGTATTTCGGTTGCCGCTATAACAACAAATACGATAAACTAAAAACGAAATAAAATAAATATTTAAGGGGGGCTCCCATACCTACAAGAAACCTGAATTTTTAGACGTTTTTCGCTCTATATTAATAATGGTACCAGGTAGATGCTTGAAATTTTCACAGAACATTTAGTTTTATATTTTCTTCAATAATAAATAATAAAATTAAAATAAAATAAATATTTAAGGGGGGCTCCCATACAGTACGGAACCCTCCGTGCGCGAGTCTGACTCGTACTTGGCCGATTTTTTTTTTAGATTTCCCAGAGATGAAGTAGTTAAAAATCAATGGATTACACTAATTTCAAGACCAAACTGGACACCAAAACCACACAGCCACATTTGTTCTTATCATTTTTCGGAAGATTGCTTTGTGGGTGAAAATATTAAACATCGACGTCTAAAACCAAATGATGTACCTACATTAAAACTAAATCAAACAATATTTCACTTCGAAGCAACTCCTCAAAAATGTAAGGAAGGTACCTACATTATTGTTATTACAGGTATCACACTCTAGAGTGAGAGCTTTGTCGAAACTATTCTGATATGTAAATGTATAATAATGACATGATTTATACAAATTATTGTAGGCGTGCGAGTTGAATGCAGAGCTTAGGAATGCGAATGTCTCCCCCCGCTATCCGCACGCCCAACCCGCCCAGGCGCGTGAGGTGGGGCGGGCGGATAGCGGGGAAGATGCTCCCGCTCTTTACCTCAGACCCCGACTGCATTCAACTCGCGCGCTATCTGTAGGTATGAATGTCAGACTGATAGATGATCTACAGCCCAAGCAGCTGAATATATAATCTTGAAATGATTCAGATAATTATTTTCAACAATGATGAAATATAGATCAGAACACTCCCGATTGATTTACCTTTAAATGAATTAATTAATGTCAGTTTATCTGTTCGGGAACTACAATGCCACAGATAGACACATAGACACGTAAACTTAAAACACCCCATCATTTTTGCGACGTTAAAATAAATATATTTTCTTATCGATATTTTAATCGACTCAGTTACAACACTAGCATGTTGCTTATAGCGATCCGCACATAGGCGCGGTCGGAGCGGTAGAGCGGTCCGAGCGGTCTAGGGCGGTCCGGCGGTACGGCAGTACCTGCGCAAACTGGCGCGTTAAGCGATCCGCACATAGGCGCGGTCGGAGCGGTAGAGCGGTCCGAGCGGTCTAGGGCGGTCCGGCGGTACGGCGGTCGGGCGGTCCGGCGGTCCGGGCGCGGGCGTAGTTAGGCTACTCAGCACTAGATGTCACTTTATCTTTCAAAGTTCTGCGTAGAGCCATGCCGGTAGTTCTAATAGTGGTGGGACAGTATTATTTAGCGCCACACTGCTACACAAGTCGTCGGATGGGAAGTTTTGCGCAGAACGCTGCGCAAAAGCCGAAATATTTGTATGCTCGGGAGCCAGAAAGACGAGACGCCGGGGCACACCAGCCCACCAACCTCATGCCTCCTGCGTAATCCCTACGCCCGTGATCAACACTACGCCACGCGGCGTCGGCATTGTGCAGACATGCGCAATTATTAGCGAATCACGGCGAAGTGTCATCTGAGACTAATTTCTCATCCGCCGACTTGTGTAGCGCTTAGTATATTTCAGATTGTGATAAAGTTATCGAAATTACATCACTAGGTAGATATACGCGTAGGTAGTTCAAAATAATTTTCTTTCTATGCAATTCTTAAATCATCAGCAAAGTCTAGAATTAGATTTAAATACACGAATATCTATAATTAGCAGGAATGGTCATTAGAGGGACATCTTACAGACGGTTTCTAACCCCAAACCAAAAAATGCTTAGGATATTTCTGCCAGAGACTGATAGACCACAGACAAACCAGCTGTGCAAGAAGAGGTGATTCAGACCATCACTATGAGCAACTTTTACTATGGTGGCACAATACGGAAGAGAGGAAGATTCAGCTGTTTCATACATATTGTCGATTCCAGCGGTAATTAAATATGGAACAGCTGACTTTTTTTGTATTCTGTGTGGGCTCCATAGTAAAAGTTGTTCATATGATTGTCTGACGTCACCATCATTCGGCTTAGTATAGAACATGTATAACTACAGAGAAGTTAGGTAGTAAAAATACAGCCAAAATCTGCTTATAAATAAAATTATATTACATTTAGTATAACTACAGAGAAGTTAGGTAGTAAAATTACAGCCAAAATCTGCTTATAAATGAAATAATATTAGCATATATAACTACAGAGAAGTTAGGTAGTAAAAATACAGCCAAAATCTGCTTATAAATAAAATTATATTATATTTAGTATATATTAAATAAAGTGGTAAGTAAAACTAACGTGGTAAAACGAGTGACGTAATTTTGATAACTTGTTCACAATCTTAAAAACTGTCCCATCACTATTAGTATGACCGGCATGGCGCCACCTAGTATAAAGCGGAAGAACTTTGAAAGATAAAGTGACATCCACAGATTTGTGACATCACAGACTACCATAGATACTACGTATCAGGCAGGAATTTATGAACAACCAATAGCGGACTGGTAATTTAGAGTTTGACATTTATGTACTTTTTAAAACATGGCGACAGTACTTTTTTTGGCTTCATAAATATTTATTAATTCCTGTATCCATATAAATAGTCAATTCTCCAATTAAAATATAATTATTATTTTACCATTTTTAAAACCTATGTACCTAAAGAAGTTAATAAATAAAACTAAATATTATGCTACTTCACGTTTATTCATCATTCACATCAATTTCTGAGGACATTTTTTAGGTTAACTTTCATAAGATAAAGTTTTTCAATTTTGCACAGTTATTATTGATATTAGACACCCACTTGAGTCTTAATTAACTATTTCAGAATACGTTGTCTAATTATGCTTCGCCTGCAGTTGTAGTTCGGCATACGACACAATATTTTACAGGATGCAAAAATACACTATATAAATACCAATGTTTGAACACCAACGCATAAAACACAATGAATGTGTGGTTTTGTAACAGTTCAGTGGAGACGATAAGCACGAACACTTTACATAACTAACACAATAACTTTAATTTAACATTAAAAAAGATAGCACAAAAACTGCTGAAAATTTTAAGGAAAAGATTGATTGACTTTGACATTTTGCAACTCGAGCAGCCTTGAATGGGCATAGAGAATGTAATTGGGAAAGTCAAAATGCAAATTACCATTTGTCTATGGTGGGAAATAGGGAGATTTTTTTTTTAAGATTCGAGCCCATGAGTGACATCTAGTGTTCAGTAGCAAAACTACGCCCGCGCCCGGGGTGCGTTTACACACTCCAGATATATTATTTTTTTAATGCGGAGGTGCGTTTACGCACTCCAGATATTATTTACAACAAAAATGGACAAAAATTATTCTTAGGGATGTCCGTCAACGGCGTCATAGCTCTAGACCAGTGGTCGTCAAACCGCGGCCCGCGGTACATGTGGAGGTCATGTGTACTATTATTATGTATAACTATTTTATAAAAGATTATTGTACGCTCAAACTGGGCAAGCTGTTGATACTGTAGTGTTTGGGGATATGTGATGATGCACCGTAAATACCTGGATGCTTCCTTGGTACGATATCCGGGAATCCAGGCAAACACAAAAACACTGGTATCACAACAAGTTAGTTTATTTACACTACCAAGAATGTAATCAATGTCTATTTCTTAGAAAAGAAGTCCAATGATAACACAATAAGCATTAAAAGCGGAAAGTGATTATAAACCACAATTTTCACAAAAGAAAGCCGGACTCAAGACAAAAGAGTTACCAACTAGCTGTCGTAGTTTTTTAAACTGAGGGTCGTCGCTGCGCCTGCGCACATCGCGCCGGTCGTCGAAACCGTGCAAATGTTACAAGCGACGACCGCGATCCGACATTTATGTCAGGTATAAAGGTAATTAACATTGTAGATTTTAGTATAGGTAATAATATTGTTGCTTCTAAGTTTCATTTAGTATTTTTATTTAGAATAATTAAGTTTAATATTGTTAAGTTATTAATGTAGGTTTTGTACAGGATAGATTTAGTTACATAATGAGAAATTTAATAAGTAATGGGGCATCGGCAAGTATGCCACAATACCAATTGTTATAACACTTTTTACACGGCTTAACAATAAACATTTTCTTATTCTTATCATCATATTTGTTTCCAAATTATTAGAAAAGCGAATAGCATCGCGCTAGCTACACACACGTTTAATTAAAATATTAACAATGTTCATACTTGCTTTCAATAAAATGTAGCACAAAATTTCAAGTTGTGTCTGGTTATGTTAGTTGACGATGAACAGTTGTTTTTAGCCTAAAAATCACAAGTTTGAACCGATTTAAATGAATATAATGTAAAAATACACATAAATTCTAATAATAAATTGTTTTCGGTAGTGCATAATTTAGTACATATTTTTTAGTGCATATTTGCATGCATTTTTATATGTATATAGAGAGTGCATATAATCAGATGTCTAGTCATGTGCAACGCCCATGTCGTCGTACCCACCTCAATATCTGTAGATCGCACAGAACCAGTACTACTAGAGAGATAGGGCTGTTTTCGCTTGAGGCAATTCTCAACCACAAAAATGTATGGAAAATCAGGCTTAGCGCTGTCAAAACTGTCAAATATGTATTGGCATTTGACACTACTGAGAGAAAAACACTACAACTAGCCACTGAATCGAGATAATTTAAATGGTTCTTTCTAACTCATGCCATATTAAATCACTGCATCTCTTTCTTTCTTTTCTCGATCGACTACATTATCCCTCTGGTATCTTTGTGGTATATCGGTTCTTGAAGTTGTTGACTCGTACGTCTACCTAGGACAAGTAGTCCAGTTAGGTAGGTCCGACTTCATAAAGAGGTTAATAAATAAAATAAATAAATAAACGTTTATTTCATGCACATAACCCATATGAAAAGACATACATAATAATTATAAAAGAATAAAACATTACATTAATACAAATTGCAGTCCAATCCGCAATTAATCGCTGAATCCAACTCGGCTAGGCAGCGTTCGGAACAGTGGAGGATTTACGTTTTTGCCACCAGTGGGATGACCTCATTAAGACCGCAGGATCACGCTGGATGCAAGCCGCTACTAAACAGTCTTATTGGAAAATGGAGATCCATAGGGGTGGCCTATGTTCAGCATTGGACGTCTTAAAGCTGATGGATGGATGATGGATAATTATACGAAAATGTATAAAATATGGTAATTTCTCAAATTATGTCTCAAAACACGGCAATCAGGAAGTTTCTCATTTTCCAGTTTTATTGTCAGTATTTGTGTTTTTAGTACAGTTTAATTTTGTCATACTTTAAATAGGGACAGTAAAGTCTAGAATGCACACATTTATTATCTACAATATAAAAACACGCCCACCAAATGTATGGAGGCTGGTTAAATAATTATCTAAAAATCCAACCACAGCAGCAGCACTCGTTATATTTCAAAAAAACACATATTTTTCTGAGCCAATTGCATCAGTTAAAAACAAAAAAAGTTCAAATTTTTTAAAATTAATTTTGAGTTTTTTTGGATTAATTTATTTATTTGACAGAATAGGTAGATTATTTCTGGTAACCCTGATTATGTAACTTTCCAATTATTATTAAGTATTTTTACCAATTGGACACACTTTGTATGCATTTTCTAGACACATTGTAAATTATAATAAACTAGCGTGACCAGTTAATCACACTAGTTTCTTATGATTTCAACAAAATAGGAGAAAAATGTGGAATATTCAGGTAAAAATGCAAGTTAACGAACGATAGAAACACATTATTATTGCTGAACTAGAAAAATTAGTAAGTTATATTTCTATTTTTCACAAAAAATGGAGGGATACACAACATAAAATTAATATTTTTGAGAAGCCCATAAAACAAGCTTCCAAATTATGTATTCATCATCTTGGTTATATTTACCACTTGCGGACGTCTCTTTTGCCCCTAAACACGGCATTTTCATATCCAAAACACGGCAATGAATTGTTGTTTGATGGCAACCTACTTTGAAAGAAATAGTAGTTTACAGTGTTTGATGGCAACTTTGGCTCGCAAGTCTACCCACCCGTCCGGTCGCCACGCGGTCACCAGGCGGTCGCAAGGCGGTCGCCACGCGGTACGAGCGGTCTAGGGCGGTCCGGCAGTCCGGGCGCGGGCGTAGTTAGGCTACTCAGCACTAGATGTCACTTTATCTTTCAAAGTTCTGCCACTTCACACTAGGTGGCGCTATGCTGGTCATGCTAATAGGAATTAGGAATGTAAAACAGAGTTTGATATTGATCAAATGAAATTCCATCAATCGTTTTACTACGTTTCTTTCTCTAACCATTTCATTTCAATATATGTTTATATTTTTTCATTCATTCATTCATATATTTTTTTCATAAGTAGGAACAAGAAATTTCTTTATTTTGATTACCTAACTGTAGTTGTACAGGATCATCTGCTTGTCCTATGCTTAGCCTAAGCCTTAAAAGAGGTGATGTAAGATCATCATTATTAACAACTGTTACTTTGAGGCCCACTCAGAATACAAGAAAAAAATATCAGATATTCCATACATAGTTGCCGCTTGGAATTAACAAAATATATGAAACAGCTGATTTTTTTCGTATTCCGTATTGGCACCATAGTAAAAGTTGTTCATAGTGATGGTCTGAATCACCTCTTTTTGCACCAACTGGATAGCCCTGTATGTAGTCTATCAGTCTCTGGCAGCGAAATTACAAGCAGTTTTTATTTTGTGGTCAGAATCCGTGAGTAAATTATTCCCCTGATAGTCATTCCTACTAATCATGGGTATTCGTGTTTTTAAATCTATTTCTAGAACTTGCTGATGATATTTGTTAGAATGGCTCTAACAAAAAATAGAAAGAAGAGAAGAAGATTCTGTACTTACTAACTACTCTTATTAAATAAATAAATAGAAACAAGACATTTCTTGCAATTTTATTAACATTTCTGAACATCAGACAATATAAATTAGTTCATCCATAGTATCACAAAGCATATTTTATTTTGTAATATTACTTACAACATCTGATAACAAATGCACCTTTATGGTTCTTGGTGGGTGCTTGTGTAGTCTACTGTCTGTGGAACTACTAGTTATTACTATGCCGCAACTCGATTTTTCTCGTTCCTTGCAGTTTACTATGAGAAAACGAAATTAAAAAAAAAAAGGTCGCGGTCAATTGCATAAAATCACAATTGACCGCAAAAGCTGTTGAGGCTCCATCCGAACTCTTTGATTACGTCAAACTTCAGCCGAAAGAGTGAAAAACTACCGGCGTACCCGTCAGACCGCGCGCGGTCTGTCGAGTCGAGGCGCGGGCAACTGTTTACAAACGCGAGCCGCGACGAACCGCGACCGGACCTATGTGCGCCCTTCTTAGACAACCAGTACAATACAGATGACCGCTCGCCCGCTAGACCGCTCCGACCGCGCATGTGTGCGGATCGCTTATGGGATGACAATCTCATGTCACCTCCGATAGCTCAATCCTAGTTTGTGATACCCTTCGAAATTACGTAAGTTCGAGTATATGTACATCTTTTTCTAACACCTTTTAAATTTCATAATTAAAATGAGACAAAGAGATGTATTCTCTTGCTATTTTAGTACTCCTTCTTGTACTGGTCATTATTCTATGGTCTACGCTCTTTTTGAAATCCGAGTTGGCAGCACCTTTGTCAGCGTCTGTCTGTCATTAAAAAAATTGAAATATTTCCGTTGCGTTGTAGCGCTTCCTTCGTATTTTTCATGTTTTATAAGAAATCTAAGTGATATTTGATAATAATGGCGTCGTTTGATCTAAATACTTTAAACTCTGCGCTAGAAAACTCCGAAGAAATACCTACCGGTGTAGACTTTTCGGGAAAATCATTGAAGTTAGATACCGCTAAAGATGGTAAGTAACGTTTTTACAGTAGTTATTCCAATGTTATTCGTATATAAATACTGTTTATAGTAACTGAAAGCCGTGAACTACGGAAATAACTTCATTCCGATACAAAAAACAACTATTTTCATGATACACGATTTTTTTATTTCGTCGGAGGAATACACCTCATGTTTTCGAATCTACAACACGAGTAGTAACACGCTCTAAAATCTATAACTGCCTTATATCATACAGCGTTGCCAGACGTCCAGATTTTCGCGGGACGTCCCGATTGTATGTGTGGGGCGGGATGTCCCGCTTATCGGGGATAACTCGTTCGCACAGAATAGGCCCTATTACACAGGGCACAGAAGGAGCATCTTCATACAATCCAAGACTTAAAAATGTGAAAAATACATTTTGTTTTGTACCATAGACAACTTTTGAGTGAACTTGCAACTTCAAAATTGATTACCCAATTTTATAGGGGAAATATTTACAAATAGAATTATTAAAGAGAAATCACATGACTATAAACAAAGCGTATGTTAACAACTGTTACTGTAACAATGCTATGTCGAGTCCGTGCCCGACCCGTGGTACAACTGCGATGTAATAATAGCAATAATTAAAGAACGGAACGACATTTTCGAAAAAAAGTGTTGGTTGGATCTTTTTCGCTTGATTGGTTCGAAATAAAATGGCTACTTTGATGCTAATGAAATTTTTTGATCAAATTCACATATTTACATATTGATAAATAGTTACGTAATTACAATAAGTTGTCTAAAGTTATTGTGTCCGGCATTGAGTTTAAAGCAGTATTCGGGATATAATATAATTAAAAACAATTTAATAAAATTGATAGCTGCTTGTCATTACATGCTACGACATATGGAATATGCTAGTCTATCTAGTGTAGGGACTTGGTTTCCAAAAATAATTTATTTTACTTTGGCGAACTACTTTATTCCACCGATCAGCCCAAACTGGATCTCTAGGAAATCTAAACAAAATGAATAGGGAAATTA
Organism: Hypomecis atomaria; assembly: GCA_964007245.1. Classification (NCBI taxonomy): domain Eukaryota; kingdom Metazoa; phylum Arthropoda; class Insecta; order Lepidoptera; family Geometridae; genus Hypomecis; species Hypomecis atomaria. Next base: position 32,660,452 of record OZ023279.1, read on the forward strand.
CAAAAAATCTTGTGGCAACACTGAAATAACTTTGAAATAGGGATTTCAAAATACATGATGAAAAGAATCGATTCCTAAATGTATTCGAGTCTAGCATGACGTCATGTCATATCAGATGTTATGTTGGACTGGCAATGAAATTTCGATTAATCTATTCACATCTTGATTCTTTTTAATCGATGGACTTATGTAATTATTAATACGTTTTATCGTTAATTCCAGAATAAGTTATCGACAAAAAGTCAATAACACTGGTATTAAATAACAGCTGGCAGCCTTAAGTACCGCTAAATTCATCAAGCTTTAACCAAAGAACCTTCTCCTTTTTGTAAATCGGTTAAAATATGAACACATGACGTGAAACACAAATCGATCCGCTTCGTTGTATTTAAGAATTGTTTTACATCGCCGGCCGCCCGGGTCAAAATCAATTTTGACCTTAAAGTTAATCGATTTGACGAGTCATTATTCGATCTCATACAGACATTATCCGACATTCCTAACTGACCATAGAGAAATTTTCCACTCTGTTTACATTTTCAAATGATTTAATTTTATTTATTTTGCTTGTAAATCACAAAGATATTTATTATACCGGTGGTATGTGACAGTGACTTTCGTAATTTCTTTTGAAACCGTGTAATTTCGGCAAGATAAAATGGCGCAGTTCACCATATTTACCTCGTTGCTTTGAGACGCGACCGCAACGCCAGTTTATTGACGACTAGCTAAGGATTGGTGGATTTCTCTATGATTGGTTGATATTGGTCGGCGACATTTCATTTTGTATGATTAGGTGTCTATCTTTAAGGTCGCTGCTCGTTCGATAGGGTAAATCGGATTTCAAATATTATATTTTTATTAAAATCCATATTCACTGGATATCTATTATCATGTAAACGTAAGTAATTTAAAACTGAAATACTTAAAAAGATAAATATTTAAATACTTCAGATATGATGAAAAATAATCAGCCAAGTGCGAGCCGGACTCGCGCATGAAGGGTTCCATACCATATGGAAGCCCCCCTTAATATATCTTATTTGAAATTTTTATTTTTGAAGTGAATTATTTACTAAACATTCCTTGAATATTTCAAGCATCATCTTCCTGTTGCCGTTATTAATATCGAGCTTCACTTTTTCCTGTTTCCAAATACTTCAACTGCACAAGTTTTCGTTCTATGCAGTCTCTTATAAAATGTATCTTTAAATCAATATCTTTTGACTTAGATGACACAAGGGGGTTCGAAGCTAATGTAATAGCTGCCTGATTGTCTTTCTATATAACAATGTTATCGCATTTAACTCCAATATCATCAAAAATGATTTAAGGTGTAAAGCCTCCTTTGCGGTTTCTGATATAGCGGTATATTCTGCTTCCCCAGTGGAAGCGTGCTGGGCCCATAACCTCTAGTGATATTACACTATATCAACTATGGAAATATGAATTAATGTAAGGGACATTTTGGTGATTTTGAGTTATATACATTCAGAATTCAGAGCTCGATCGAATGGAATATATAACTTTTTAATATCTTGAAAAAAATGTCGCTTACCACAAAAAAAAAGTGAGCAAAAACATCAAAAATGGGGGTAAAAAGTAGTTAACAGACATAAAAAATGCAATATGCCTCATACGTTAAGTTTTTCATCGTATTAACCAATTGATTTCCCTTACGCTATTACAAGTTTTGTTTTTCAAGTCCGATGTGCATCTTACATCAATTTACAAAAATAAACACTGGGCCTTACGCAGGCAAACAAATATTACTAGAAAAACAAACAAACTTAAACAGGCAGAGGTTTCTATAGGAAAGTGGTTTGATTTCAGGTTTAAAAATTTACAGCCTCTACGGGACATGTCTAATAATAGTTGGCCTCTTACATTAATATGTAAACCATTTAGATTATTTAAAGTAGCTTATAAACTGACCCTTGCATAAAACTTGGTATAAATATTTGCTTCCTTACGTTAAAATTTACACCGTGATTTTGTTAATAATGTCCCTTACTTTAATTTAAAACATGTGTTAATATCTTCTTTTCTACTTACATTAAATCACTCCCTCACTTTGTTTGTTTACTGCAGAGATGGATAAAGCTCTCTATAGCCATCTTTGTCACACAGTGATCCTTATCTGAGATATCCCTGTAGTTTAGGAATTGACATGTCCCTTACATTATTTTTTTCTGTTAAAATGACCGAAATTTAAAAAAAATATTAAGGTAACGTACATCTCATTATCAAATACGAGGTAAAATTGCAGTGAAGGACATAGGACAGAATAGGTTTTTTTAAATAAATAGCCCCAAAAGTTTATCACAATCATTTATTTCTATGAAGTAAATCAGTCTCTGGCAGCCACATCACAAGCCTTACTTAGTTTGGGGTCAGAGACCGTGTGTAAGATGTCATCTAATATTTATTTATTTTGTCTGCAGCTCAACCAATAGTAGACGCTATCAACAAATGCCCCAACCTTCAGTACCTGACGCTAACTGGCAACATTCTGGGTGTCACTGCTGCTGAAGCCATCTCCAAAGCTCTAGTGGGATGCCCTGAGCTGAAAATATGCCGCTTCTCCGATATGTTCACCGGGAGGATGAAGACTGAAATACCACCAGCTTTGGTAAATCTTAAATTAATAAATAAATAAATATTGGGAACATCTTACACACGGTCTCTGACCACAAACTAAGCAAAGCTTGTGACATGGCTGCCAGAGACTGATATACTACATATACATTTTTTAAATACATACTTATATAGATAGTACCTAAATATCACCCAGACACAGAGCAAACACCCATGTTCCCCACATAAATGCTTGCCCTGGGTGGGGATAGAACCCACGTCTCTTTGATCCAGAAGTCAAGGTCACTAACCACTGAACCACCGAGGCAGTCGCCTATATTAATCTACCTCGGTGGCTCAGTGGTTAGGGACCCTGACTCCTGGTTCAAAGAGGCGTGGGTTCGATTCCCACCCAGGGCAAATATTTATGTGATGAACATAGGTGCTTGCTCTGTGTCTGAGTGTTATTTAGGTATCTAGAAAAGTATGTTTATTTATTTATTTGTTTATAGGCGAGCAGTATAAACTGATATGCATATATCAAGCAGAGTCGAATAAAATTAGTATTTATCTGTCAAGGAAATTTTTTCCTTCTTTATCCAAAGATCCAGTCTATTCTTAAATGTGTTTATGGTCTTTGCTGAGATTACATCCTCAGACAACCTGTTCCAGTTGTAAACCACTCTGTTGCAGAGGATGTGGTGTGCAGTGTTGGTTTGTGATGGTGTAGGCTGCAAGAGGAAATTATGGCGTCTGCTGTCGCGTATGTTTTCCTTCAAGGTGTACATATCGTGAATATCCGGAAGATTATAGAAGCCATAAAAAAAATATGTTTTTAAAAATATGTATAATGTAGTAGTCTTTGGCAGCCAAATCACAATTTTTGCTTAGTTTAGGGTCAGAGTCCGTGTGTAAGATGTTCCCTAATATATTAATGTCTTCGAGCAAATGTCTACAGAGCCACAGACCCTAAGTGAAAGTAGTAAAAAAATGTCCGAGCGCCGTCATACATACCGACTTAGATATTTACATTAAATTGACCCGTGTTTACCCACTGCATCTGCATATACAGCAGGAGGCAATGGCCTCTGCCCTACGGATCAAATCAACAAATCAGTGGAAGAGTATGGGTGCCACGACAAACCACTGCAGAATAATCGATCGGGCGGTAGCAATAATTCCCGAAGCAAACCGTGGAACGGATAGAATAGCTAAAACGCATCTCGACAGTAAAAAGTACGAGTTGTTCACAGAAGACGATGCATCAAACGTTGTAGTGCCATCTTGGAACATCTACACGGATGGTGCAAAAAACAAGGAAGGAACAGGCTGCGGCTATTACTCGCCGGAACTTGGGCTCAGAGAGTCGCTGGCCCTGAGCAATACTACAACAACTTTACAAGCCGAGTCCATGGGCCTGTTACTAGCCGCACAAGCACTTGTACCCTTAAATGAACTTCTGACAGCCACTGAAAACAGAGAGGCCAAGGAAGCCATCGTGTTCACAGTTGATAGCGCTGCTACTATCTACGCACTCAAAAGACCTGTAACAAGGTCCAAAGTTATAGCTGAGTGTCATGCAACACTCCAAACTCTTTCAAATAAACACAGAACAATCGTGCGCTGGACTAAGGGTCACGGATCTTGTTCGGGAAACAACATAGCCGACACCCTTGCCAAAGAGGGCACGAGTAAACAGGTAGGAGACGTGGCAATGAAATACTGTAAAGGCCGCTGCATACGTAACGAGAAAATACCTCGGACGGGACGTGAACGGGAAAGGGGCGTGGCTGCCCCGTTCGAGACGGGGACGTGTTCTTAATGCATACGTACCGTAACGTAAATTCGGATGTAACGTGCTAGTGTTGTGAAACAGGAAAGATGGATTTTTCATTTTAACAATTGGCTTTAATTGCAATGCAATAAATGATTACCGTCTCCAGTGAGTGATAATTTGAATGCAATTTTATGCCACAGATAATTCTTGAACTCTAAATAATAATCATAATCACTTTATTCATAACATTCTGTCACAAGTTATATATATTCAGTTAAAAAGATCGCGTCTTGAATATTCTACAAATATCATTCGTACTTTTTACCTTGTAAAAAGACAATTATTTATCATTTAATAAGACAATCAATTCAATTAATTACAATTACGGTAATATGATAGAACTAGCTGCGCCCCGCGGTTTCACCCGCGCGGCTCACGATTGTGTTGGGTACAATACTGAGTAAAATGTCTTGTGGCATTTTAACAAATACTTAGGTATGTATATCTCACACTGATAAGGCGCATCATTTTATTGTTTAGTATAGGTATCACCCTTCGTGGATAGGCCTACGTCCTGCAGTGGACTATTAGAAAAAAGGCTGGTACAGTAGGTAACTATAATTAAATATGTACTTTTCTCATGTTGCTTTGAAGCTATTTTCAGCTGTAACCACGAAATGTGGAAAGATAATTATGCAGGTTGAAGGTTGCGCAGCAGCTTTATTGGTACTCCTACCTTGAGGAGCAGCACGTAGCAAGCCTGGAGGAGCGAGACGTGTAAAAGCTCTACAGGGTAGCATTTAGCATTGTCTGCAGCACCTGATTTACAGATTCTTTGATTATGTCATCAGTCCACTCATTAAGTTCCAGAGTGAAGACAACGAACCGCCAAGAACGTTCGTACGAGGCCGAATCATACAAGTCGGCGGATGTGAAGTTAGCTAAAATCTGCGCAATATCCAATCCTGACTGAAGCTCAAATAAAGCTGCGCGTTGATTAGATTTTGCGCAACATGTTGCTAACTTCATATCCGCCGACTTGTATGATAAGACCTATACAATAGAATTCCTAGAGTGAACAGATAATCATTAAGACCGCAGGTTCGGGCTAAGCCGCTTCCAACTAGTCTTACTAGAGATCTGTAGGATAGGAGAGACCTATGTTCAGCAGTAGACGTTCTATGGCTGAAATGGTGACGTATTCCTTCGTGCAGACACCTTACCTTACCATCCAGCCTATTACTTTCGTATATTTTTAAAGTCAAATGATTACGTACTCTTTAATAGATTAACTTACTATCTATTTTAGCCGACCGAGGTGAGCTTAAGTGGCGCTATCCGAATTTAATATTTCGAAGTCTTTTCAAATATTTTCAGTTTTTTTTAATCGCTAATAAGTCCGCGCTTGACCACCAACTCTCCTGATGGTAAGCGACGTTGTGGTGAAAGATGAAGCACGCAGACCTAGAAGATACCGATTCACTCTGACCTTGAAAAGCTTTAGATTATTTCTCTTAGGAAACAGGAAAGCAGGAAGACTGTTCCATTCCCTGGCGGTACGACTTCAAACCGCTTCGTACGTTCTAAGGAACATCGATAGTGTAGGGGTGGTAATGTGGCGTCTTCCTACTTGTCCTGTAGTAAAAAGGGGATGGTAGGTAAGCAGTTGATGAAGTTATAACGCACCTGTAATACGACGATGAAGAACAGGACCCCGCAAGCGATGTCCACCTTCAGCCTTCCCAAAACCATTACGCAGCCTCCGATCTGGCCCAATAAATTTACTATCTGCAAAACAACAAGATAAATTCGTAAGAACATGCTGATTTGGCGACTGTATTAAAGTTCAAGCATTTTTTTGTACGTTGAACATTATAGAAGAGAGATACTTAGTTCAAATATCTGTCATAGGCCGAATCAAAGTTCATGATTGTGATTCTCTGAGTTCAAATATCTGTCATAGGCCGAATCAAAGTTCATGATTGTGATTCTCTGAGTTCAAATATCTGTCATAGGCCGAATCAAAGTTCATGATTGTGATTCTCTGAGTTCAAATATCTGTCATAGGCCGAATCAAAGTTCATGATTGTGATTCTCTGAGTTCAAATATCTGTCATAGGCCGAATCAAAGTTCATGATTGTGATTCTCTGAGTTCAAATATCTGTCATAGGCCGAATCAAAGTTCATGATTGTGATTCTCTGAGTTCAAATATCTGTCATAGGCCGAATCAAAGTTCATGATTGTGATTCTCTGAGTTCAAATATCTGTCATAGGCCGAATCAAAGTTCATGGTTGTGATTTTCTGAGTTCAAATATCTGTCATAGGCCGAATCAAAGTTCATGATTGTGATTCTCTGAGTTCAAATATCTGTCATAGGCCGAATCAAAGTTCATGATTGTGATTCTCTGAGTTCAAATATCTGTCATAGGCCGAATCAAAGTTCATGATTGTGATTCTCTGAGTTCAAATATCTGTCATAGGCCGAATCAAAGTTCATGGTTGTGATTCTCTGAGTTCAAATATCTGTCATAGGCCGAATCAAAGTTCATGGTTGTGATTCTCTGAGTTCAAATATCTGTCATAGGCCGAATCAAAGTTCATGATTGTGATTCTCTGAGTTCAAATATCTGTCATAGGCCGAATCAAAGTTCATGATTGTGATTCTCTGAGTTCAAATATCTGTCATAGGCCGAATCAAAGTTCATGGTTGTGATTCTCTGAGTTCAAATATCTGTCATAGGCCGAATCAAAGTTCATGATTGTGATTCTCTGAGTTCAAATATCTGTCATAGGCCGAATCAAAGTTCATGATTGTGATTCTCTGAGTTCAAATATCTGTCATAGGCCGAATCAAAGTTCATGATTGTGATTCTCTGAGTTCAAATATATGTCATAGGCCGAATCAAAGTTCATGGTTGTGATTCTCTGAGTTCAAATATCTGTCATAGGCCGAAACAAAGTTCTTGGTTGTGATTCTCTGAGTTCAAATATCTGCCATAGGCCGAATCTAATTTCTTGGTTGTGATTATCTGATTTCAAATATCTGTCATAGGCCGAATCAAAGTTCTTGGTTGTGACTTGTGACTCTCTGAGTTCAAATATCTGTCATATCTCTGTGATTCTCTGATCTATGGTTGTGATGTTTAGCTACAAGATGCGAATAACCCGATCCTCGCGCAGGTTAGCTTCAGTCAGGATTGGGTTATCCGCAGTTTGTAGCCAACATCATACCCGTCAAGAACTTCGATTCGGCTTATAAAATCAGCTGTCTCTTCATTGATTTTCCACAGAATGTATGAAACAGCTGTATTTTTTGCGATTTCATGATTAGTCCTATTAAAAAAAACTATTTATAACTATGAGTGTTTCCTCTGTAAATGTGACAAGAATTGAAAATAACGCCTTGTATAGTTCGAAAAACAGAAAGGTAACGCTAATTTGTGTAATAATAGAGCTTTCATTTTGACTTCATTTTGCTGGTTATATCGGTCTCTCATTGCCGCCATTTTTTCAATTTTATTTTCTTTCTTTAGACCGATCAATATCGATTGTTGATTGAATCAGACAATTATATCTATTTTCGTTAACAACACTATATGGGTGGTAAGTAAAATCGAGTAATTTGGTCGAGAGAACTTCTTTCTTGTCCAATTTATACGTTTAATGCTGATTGAATGAGAATGAGTGTTTGATAGCTTGGTAGTTCGTACTCGTACATTACATGCGCTACGGGGATCAATGAACAAAAATGTGACGACAAAAAATAGTCTTCAATGAATTAAATATAACCTCTACTTTAGACTTTCATACCCCAGTGGTGTTAAGTGTTAGGGAACTTTGGCTACCTACTCCGTAAATGTAACTGAAGAATAGCAGATTATATGGGAATTTAAAATACGAATTTTGAGATCATCTTGGCGAAATTTTTTATACTGTTTGTCTACAATGCATCTCGTTTTTGTTTCAGTGCCCAGAATTTTCAGTGCCTTTACAATTTATTTTGATCATCATTATAACGACTGATCCATTGACTAGCTCCCAAATCCCATTAGCAGATACGTGTTCAACCGGCTTATATCTTATATACCACATGCCTGATGTGACTATAGCCAAAAATATGGGCACAAATCGTTACAAACTGAGTCCCTAGAGCTATCAAACACAACACAGGTAGACCATTATCAAAGATGGCATGGCCACATCGTAAAAGTTGCAAGAGCTCTGGATGATGTAAATAATAATTGGCATGATGAAGAAGAACTAATTGAATAGCAAAAAGGGCTGGCTACATCAGCGGCTTATTGGCTAGTCGTCCCGGAAGGATTTAAGCGTAATAAACAATAGATGGTGCAATTCATTAGCCCACAAATAGCACAGTACAATGGCCGGTACTGCACGTGTGCAACGTAACAGTGGCAGAAGATAATAAGGTCATGATCAGTATACTTTTGTTGGCATCACCGTCACAGAACAGATAAGAGTATCTATATTATCGACGCAACAACGTAAAAAACGTTCGGCGCTACCACGCGCTTATTTTTTTTTTTGATAAAATAAATTGATTTGTCATTAAATTAATATCACTGTGGCTTGAAAGATAAATCGGTAAATATAATTATATCTTATCCATAAAAGTATGTTTTGTATCCGGTACAGTGGCGAGGGGAAATAAGAAGTAGATATGAATTATATAGAAATACTAGCTGCGCCCCGCGGTGTTACCCGCGTTAGCCCGAAATAAAAAGTAGTCTATGTGTTAATCCAAAATCTAAACTACCTTCGTACCGAATTTCATCCAAATTAGTTCATTCGTTTGTGCGTGAAAGAGTAACAAATATCCATACATACTCACACGTTTATAATATTAGTAGGATTGAGAGGAATTAGAGCGAGACTGTGTAAAAACTCTACACGGTGGCGATTAGCATTGTCTCCAGCACCTGATTAACAGATTATCTTTTAACATATAATTACAATTTTGCTGTACGTGTGTATATCACTGAACTCCTCCTAAACGTCTGGACCAATTTGAATGAATTGTTTCGTATGCGTTTGGGTGCGCCCTGGAAAGTTTAGATTCACAAATAAGCCCGGCAGTACAGAAAGTTTAGATTCAGAATTTTAATTTTTATAGGGATAAAAAATTGTTTCCGTAGAAAGTATTAAATTGGCTTAGATACCTTACGGCAAACGTAATATCTGGCCTTGTTGTAATTGCTAGATACATCAACGATCCGATCAAGCTGTGGTCCCACAAGTATTGGTTTGTTAAGACAGATTTCGCGTGAATACGCCAGGAATCATAGTTTTCTCGCTTAAGCGATTCTACTCGTACATGACCATGACTCTTTGATTTTTCCCACGATTTAGGCAATTTTTTACGAATATTAAATCTAGAGTTTTATGGATATCCCGAATAATGAGTCTTTTTAATAATGAGCACACATTTTTAGTTTTCAAAGAAAATACAAAAATATCTACTCCATTTTGACATACAAAATCATCAACTCAAATATCTCTATAGCAACCAAAACTCTATGGCAACATATAAGTATATAGACTTGAAATAATTACAAAATATGACACATAGGACTCAATATGGCCGCCATTACATACTTACAAACAAAAAGTAGGTACAAAATTCAAATAATTTGCTCAAATCGATAATATGTGTACCATTTTTTCATAATGATGATCTTTCAAAAATAAATGATGAACTGAATGGAACGACAAACCACAACATCATTTAGGAATGTAATTAGTTTATTCTTGATTTTTACAAACCTGCAAAATTTATTTCGATTTATCATTATTTAATATATTTGTTTATTTTATAATCTCAAATGAGACTAACTCTGAAGTACCTATGATCTAGCAAACAAAAAAATAATCAACAAAATCGGTTCATACGTAATTGACCGAATAATCGCGTTACTTATATACAAAAAAAAACATACTTACCGCTGAATTGAGAACCTTCTTTTTTCAAGTCGGTTATAAATATTGCTATGCACTCATGCGTAATGACAATGTGATTCCCGCACTTTCTTAGGTAAATTTTTGCTCGCACTCACTATTAACCCAATTATTTTCGCAGTACGCAGTATGTATTACCAAAGAAATATGGGAACATATTATAACTAAAGTGTAGGCAGCAAAATGTCAAATAACTTATATAAATAACCTGTGGCCGCCTTCTCTATTTTCTCAAGTCATTGATACAATCGGATTGAGTTTTCAAACATGTGTCAAAATAAAAAGTAATTTAAATCAAAGTTATTACTAAGTTGCCAAGGAGTATTGATGTCACCTTGGAAGCAAATCACCCCCAAATTAACTTTCTAATCCTTTTTAACCCCGATAAGGGATGAATTTCAATAAACTACGAAACACGTCTTCCGTCAATTCAATTACAGAATGTTTATGCCAATTTTCAAGTCGATTGAACCATGGGATCACGATGTTCCATAGAAACTTTGACCCCGTTTTTTACCCTCTTAGGGTTAGAATTTCGAAAAATCCTTTCTTATCGGATGCCTACGTCATACAAAGAACCCACCCTCCAAATTTGAGGTTCCTCCGACCAGCGGTTTGGGCTCTGCGTTGATCCGTCAGTAAGTCATTCAGGACAAAGCATTTTATATATATAGATTACAATTCTATAGTTAATTAAACACAAAAATATGTCTACAATGCATTAATATTAATTATTGCTCACAAAATACTAACAACAATGTCAACATATAACAAACTAAATAATCGGCCAAGTACGAGTCGGACTCGCGCAAGGAAAATATATATTTTAAATATATATTTTATTTTCTTTTTAGTATTTGTTGTTATAGCGGCAACAGAAATACATCATCTGTGAAAATTTCAGCTGCCTAGCTATCATGGTTCATGAGATACAGCCCGGTGACAGACAGACAGACAGACGGACATCGAAGTCTTAGTAATAGGGTCCCGTTTTTCCCTTTGGGTACGGAACCCTAAAATTGAAAAAATACTTTGAGTTAGCTAAATTATAAAGGTAAAAAGCTGGACGTGTGACCGTACACACTTGATTAGTTTTTCGTCGTCCATTTTCGACGGTGATGCAAACGTACAACACTACTTTTCTCTCCGGAACGAACGGAGTGACTGTGCATACGTAGCGGAAACACGGACGGGACGGGGCACGTGCCGGACGGGACGGGCTAAACATCGTTGGCGACGATATTTTTCCCGCCCCGTCGGTGCCACGTTCCCGTCCCGTACGTGTCTCCGTGACATATGCGCTTCCATATACATTTTGTATGAAACGATATTTTTAAAATTTCCCGTTCCGTCCCGTCCCGTCCCGTACGTGAAAAAACCCGTCACGTATGCAGCGGCCTTAAGCCGACAGCGGTGGAGGTGCGCGAGTTGCTGCGTCGTCACACTGAAAAAGAACAACAGAATTTATGGAACAAGAGAGAGGATTGCAAGCATTCTAAGGCTGCTTTCCCCAATCTGAATAGAAATATCACAAATGACCTGTTGAAGTTGCAACGGCAAGACCTCCGACTTATGGTAGGCCTCATTACTGGTCACTGCAACTTAAATAGTCACTTGTATAAACTGGGAGCCACTGACAGCCCACTTTGTCGTGGCTGTTTGCAGGAGAACGAAACTGTAGAACATGTTCTGTGGCATTGCAAAGCCACAGAAGACATTAGAATAGCTAACGGATTGCATGATGCTTCTGCACTGTCATCTAAATCGCCATCATCTCATTCACCATCGAAGCTACTGGAGCAGTTATGCCAGCGGCCTAGAGCCACGCTCCGTTACTTTAAGGAGCTGGGCTGGCTCGGGTAGACACTGGAGGGGGAAATGCACAAAACACCCCATGCGGGACGTCAGTGCAGGACTTATCGCCCCTACTTCAAATTAGAATTAGAATTAGACCCGTGTTTAAGGTTCCGAACCGAAAGGGTAAAAGCGGGACCCTATTACTAAGACTCCGCTGTCCGTCTGTCTGTCTGTCTCCAGACTGTATCTCATGAACTGTTATAGCTAGAAAGCTGAAATTTTCACAGATGATGTTTTTCTGATGCCGCTATACCAACAAATACTAAAAACAGAATAAAATTTACATTTAAGGGGGGCTCCCATACAACCAACCTGAATTTTTAACCGTTTTTCGCTCGATATTAATTGATAACAGGTAGATGCTTGAAATATTCACAGAATATTTAGTTGTTTATTCAATTCAATAATAAATAAATAAATTAAAGTAAAATATTTTTTAAGGGGGCTCCCATACAGTACGGAACCCTTCGTGCGCGATTCCTACTCGTACTTGGCCGATTATTTCGGATCTCGACATTATGTGACTTAATAAGTGCTTGTAACCGAGCACTTTAGCATCGCGCTGCGTTGTAGTCGGCTTGCAATTGCCTTACGATTAACTGAAAAGCCTGCCCACTACATAGCTTGGGCAGAGTTTAGCTTCGGACACTTTTTTGCACGATTGTTACTCTATAGATATGTAGATAAAAGTGGGATAGGCCGAATCTAATGTCTTGTCAGCTGTGAACAATCCTGATTTAATAGTCCGACGAAACGGAGGAGGTACTCAATTCGTCGCGTATATTTTTTTTTATGTGACGGGGGAGTAGCGTCTTCGCCATCAGCAGGGTCCATAAATCTAGGGTTTCCAATATCAGCCGAGTCCATAATATCTGGTCTTCTATCAGTGGGCGTCGTTGGGTAATGTTGGAGCAACGAAACAAAATAGTTCACTCGATCAAATTGTATTGTCCGAAGAATTTACAAGGTAGGTTATAAGTAGCAACACAACAATAGCTAGGTTCGTGTATAGGAACGCGCGATGGTTCAATATCAACCGCTCTGGCCGACAGCCACGCAAAAGATGTGCGCTCCGCTCGACCGGTGAATCGTTGACTCCATCGAACGCCAGTAGGTGGCGCTTGCGTCCTGTGCTACCAGTTGATTGCGACATATGTATGACCACGCATAACTTATTACCTTTGAAATTGGTCCCATTAAAATTTTATCGAAATCGGCTGAGCCATTTTTGATAAATCAACAATAATGTGAAAAATGCCACATCGATCCGTGCGAAATATTCGCGAATTCTGTACACGGGTGAAGTGAGTTGTGCTATTTTTTGCAAAAAATAATTATTATTTTAGTAAATATATTTTTGTAATTGATTACAGAGTGCCTTGGGAGGGGGTATGATAGCGGCGGGCGCTCGCCTTTCAGTGCTGGATCTCAGCGATAATGCCTTTGGACCCATCGGAGTGGAGAGGCTCGCTAAATTGCTTCAAAGCGATGTTTGCAGTGAACTTGAGGTACGTACCATTTATTTCTTTTATTTATTAACTGCTTTTTAGGGTTACGTACCCAAAGAGTAAAAACGGGACCCTATTACTAAGACTCCGCTGTTCCTCTGTCTGTCTGCCTTCAGGATGTATCTCATGAACCGCTATTAGAAAACTGAAATTTTCACAGATGATGTATTTCTGTTGCCGCTATAACAACAAACACTAAAAATAGAATTAAATTAATATTTGATTATTCCCATACAAAAAATCTATTTCTTTTTGCCGTTTTTCGCTCGATTTCAATAATGGTAACAGGTAGTATGAAATATTTACAAAATATTTAGCTGCATGCCTACTTTTATAATAAATAATCAAATAAAATAAATATTTATTATTATTGACATTTATTTATGACATTTGACATTGTATTTCATTCGTGTAATTGATACCTAAGTGCCTACTTATTTCTAGCTAAGATACAACATCTTATGATATTGCATTAATGCCCGTTATGGGTCCACTATTGGAACTATTATATTTATTTGTAAGAACATTCATTGTACATAGTGATGCAATAAACGTTTCTGATTTCTGATTTCTGATTTAAGGGGGCTCCCATGCAGTACAGAAACCTTCATGCGCGAGTCCGACTCGTACTTGGCAGATTATTATCCATTGATTCGGACCATCGATTATGCAGATGGTCGTCAAATTCATTATGTACAACTTTTACTATGGAGCTAACCCGGAATTCTAAAAAATAAAACCAACTGTTTCATCCATTTTGTCGATTACCAGTTGCAATGTTGTATGGAACAGTTGATTATTCCGACTGCCTCGGTGGCTCAGTGGTTAGTGACCCTGACTCCTGGGTCAAAGAGGTGTGGGTTCGATAGCCACCCAGGGCAAGTATTTATGTGATGTACATAGGTGTTTGCTCTGTGTCTGGGTGTTATTTAGGTATCTATATAAGTATGTATTTAAAAATATGTATATGTAGTATATCAGTCTCTGGCGACCATATCACAAGCTTTGCTTAGTTTGGGGTCAAAGACCTTGTGTAAGATGTCCCCTAATATTTTTTTTATTTAAAATTAAATCGGCAAGTACGAGCTTCGCGCACGAACAGTTACGTACTATATGGGAGCCCCCTTAAATATTTATTTAATTTTAATTTAATTATTTTTTATCGAAAAGAATATACAACTAAATATTCTGTTAATAATTGAAGCATGTACCTGTTACCATTATTAATATCGAGCGAAATACGGCTGAAACTTCAGGTTTGTTGTATGGGAGCCCCCATAAAATATTAATTTTATTCTGTTTTTAGTATTTGTTGTTATAGCGGCAACAAAAATGCATCATCTGTGAAATTTCAGATTTATAGCTGTCACGGTTCATGAGATACAGCCTGGTGACAGACAGACAGACGGACAGCGGAGTCTTAGTAATAGGGTCCCGTTTTTAACCCTTGAGTCTTCCTCCTCGAGTCGAATTCCTCATGTCTGAGGGTACCACCTCCCACAAGCTTCTCTAGCGCCATCGTCCTCTATCCTCGGACCCTTTTGGTATGGAACCCTAAAAAGCCGTGGTGGTCTATTGGTAGGTAAGGTCGTGGGTTCGAATCGAGATCCTGTACCACTGAGTTCTTTGGAATTTATTTACGGAATTTCGCACCACTGGCTTTACTGTGAAGGAATGTTCATACGTCCGTAGAAATTCGATGACGTATGTGAATCCACCAACCCGCACTGGGCAAACGTGGCGGACATGGCCCAATCACCCTGCGTGGGTAGGCCAATGTCCACCATGGACTATTAAAAAGGTTGGTACAGTACAGTGCTAACCTGAAGAGCTCTCATCCGATGCTCTCTTTCCGCGTGAAAAAAATACAAACCGACAAGCACACTTTCGGATTTATAATACTAGTTTTTTCTCGCGGCTCCGCCCGCGTGTATTTACATTTTTTGTGCTATCCTATAATAACCTTTTATTAGTATACTAAGCGCCACACAAGTCGGCGGATGAGAAGTTAGCCGCAGATTGCGCATGTGTGTACAATGCGTAGGGAGCGCGCGGGAGGCATGAGGTTGGCGGGCGGGTGTGCCCCGGCGCGAGTCTCTCTGGCTCCCGCTAACTATTACACATGTGTGCACAATGCGTAGGGAGCGCGCGGGAGGCATGAGGTTGGCGGGCGGGTGTGCCCCGGCGCGAGTCTCTCTGGCTCCCGCTAACTATTACACATGTGTGCACAATGCGTAGGGAGCGCGCGGGGGGCATGAGGTTGGCGGGCGGGTGTGCCCCGGCGCGAGTCTCTCTGGCTCCCGCTAACTATTACACATGTGTGTACAATGCGTAGGGAGCGCGCGGGAGGCATGAGGTTGGCGGGCGGGTGTGCCCCGGCGCGAGTCTCTCTGGCTCCCGCTAACTATTACACATGTGTGCACAATGCGTAGGGAGCGCGCGGGAGGCATGAGGTTGGCGGGCGGGTGTGCCCCGGCGCGAGTCTCTCTGGCTCCCGCTAACTATTACACATGTGTGCACAATGCGTAGGGAGCGCGCGGGAGGCATGAGGTTGGCGGGCGGGTGTGCCCCGGCGCGAGTCTCTCTGGCTCCCGCTAACTATTACACATGTGTGCACAATGCGTAGGGAGCGCGCGGGCGGCATGAGGTTGGCGGGCGGGTGTGCCCCGGCGCGAGTCTCTCTGGCTCCCGCTAACTATTACACATGTGTGCACAATGCGTAGGGAGCGCGCGGGAGGCATGAGGTTGGCGGGCGGGTGTGCCCCGGCGCGAGTCTCTCTGGCTCCCGCTAACTATTACACATGTGTGCACAATGCGTAGGGAGCGCGCGGGAGGCATGAGGATGGCGGGCGGGTGTGCCCCGGCGCGAGTCTCTCTGGCTCCCGCTAACTATTACACATGTGTGTACAATGCGTAGGGAGCGCGCGGGAGGCATGAGGTTGGCGGGCGGGTGTGCCCCGGCGCGAGTCTCTCTGGCTCCCGCTAACTATTACACATGTGTGCACAATGCGTAGGGAGCGCGCGGGAGGCATGAGGTTGGCGGGCGGGTGTGCCCCGGCGCGAGTCTCTCTGGCTCCCGCTAACTATTACACATGTGTGCACAATGCGTAGGGAGCGCGCGGGCGGCATGAGGTTGGCGGGCGGGTGTGCCCCGGCGCGAGTCTCTCTGGCTCCCGCTAACTATTACACATGTGTGCACAATGCGTAGGGAGCGCGCGGGAGGCATGAGGTTGGCGGGCGGGTGTGCCCCGGCGCGAGTCTCTCTGGCTCCCGCTAACTATTACACATGTGTGCACAATGCGTAGGGAGCGCGCGGGAGGCATGAGGTTGGCGGGCGGGTGTGCCCCGGCGCGAGTCTCTCTGGCTCCCGCTAACTATTACACATGTGTGCACAATGCGTAGGGAGCGCGCGGGAGGCATGAGGTTGGCGGGCGGGTGTGCCCCGGCGCGAGTCTCTCTGGCTCCCGCTAACTATTACACATGTGTGCACAATGCGTAGGGAGCGCGCGGGAGGCATGAGGTTGGCGGGCGGGTGTGCCCCGGCGCGAGTCTCTCTGGCTCCCGCTAACTATTACACATGTGTGCACAATGCGTAGGGAGCGCGCGGGAGGCATGAGGTTGGCGGGCGGGTGTGCCCCGGCGCGAGTCTCTCTGGCTCCCGCTAACTATTACACATGTGTGCACAATGCGTAGGGAGCGCGCGGGAGGCATGAGGTTGGCGGGCGGGTGTGCCCCGGCGCGAGTCTCTCTGGCTCCCGCTAACTATTACACATGTGTGCACAATGCGTAGGGAGCGTGCGGGAGGCATGAGGTTGGCGGGCGGGTGTGCCCCGGCGCGAGTCTCTCTGGCTCCCGCTAACTATTACACATGTGTGCACAATGTGTAGGGAGCGCGCAGGAGGCATGAGGTTGGCGGGCGGGTGTGCACCGGCGCGAGTCTCTCTGGCTCCCGCTAACTATTACACATGTGTGCGCAATGCGTAGGGAGCGCGCGGGAGGCATGAGGTTGGCGGGCGGGTGTGCCCCGGCGCGAGTCTCTCTGGCTCCCGCTAACTATTACACATGTGTGCACAATGCGTAGGGAGCGCGCGGGAGGCATGAGGTTGGCGGGCGGGTGTGCCCCGGCGCGAGTCTCTCTGGCTCCCGCTAACTATTACACATGTGTGCACAATGCGTAGGGAGCGCGCGGGAGGCATGAGGTTGGCGGGCGGGTGTGCCCCGGCGCGAGTCTCTCTGGCTCCCGCTAACTATTACACATGTGTGCACAATGCGTAGGGAGCGCGCGGGAGGCATGAGGTTGGCGGGCGGGTGTGCCCCGGCGCGAGTCTCTCTGGCTCCCGCTAACTATTACACATGTGTGCACAATGCGTAGGGAGCGCGCGGGAGGCATGAGGTTGGCGGGCGGGTGTGCCCCGGCGCGAGTCTCTCTGGCTCCCGCTAACTATTACACATGTGTGCTCAATGCGTAGGGAGCGCGCGGGAGGCATGAGGTTGGCGGGCGGGTGTGCCCCGGCGCGAGTCTCTCTGGCTCCCGCTAACTATTACACATGTGTGCACAATGCGTAGGGAGCGCGCGGGAGGCATGAGGTTGGCGGGCGGGTGTGCCCCGGCGCGAGTCTCTCTGGCTCCCGCTAACTATTACACATGTGTGCACAATGCGTAGGGAGCGCGCGGGAGGCATGAGGTTGGCGGGCGGGTGTGCCCCGGCGCGAGTCTCTCTGGCTCCCGCTAACTATTACACATGTGTGCACAATGCGTAGGGAGCGCGCGGGAGGCATGAGGTTGGCGGGCGGGTGTGCCCCGGCGCGAGTCTCTCTGGCTCCCGCTAACTATTACACATGTGTGCACAATGCGTAGGGAGCGCGCGGGAGGCATGAGGTTGGCGGGCGGGTGTGCCCCGGCGCGAGTCTCTCTGGCTCCCGCTAACTATTACACATGTGTGCACAATGCGTAGGGAGCGCGCGGGAGGCATGAGGTTGGCGGGCGGGTGTGCCCCGGCGCGAGTCTCTCTGGCTCCCGCTAACTATTACACATGTGTGCACAATGCGTAGGGAGCGCGCGGGAGGCATGAGGTTGGCGGGCGGGTGTGCCCCGGCGCGAGTCTCTCTGGCTCCCGCTAACTATTACACATGTGTGCACAATGCGTAGGGAGCGCGCGGGCGGCATGAGGTTGGCGGGCGGGTGTGCCCCGGCGCGAGTCTCTCTGGCTCCCGCTAACTATTACACATGTGTGCACAATGCGTAGGGAGCGCGCGGGAGGCATGAGGTTGGCGGGCGGGTGTGCCCCGGCGCGAGTCTCTCTGGCTCCCGCTAACTATTACACATGTGTGTACAATGCGTAGGGAGCGCGCGGGAGGCATGAGGTTGGCGGGCGGGTGTGCCCCGGCGCGAGTCTCTCTGACTCCCGCGTACCACTGAAGCGCGTTTTAAACACTAAGGCTTGGTTGCACCATGTTACTTTAGCAATGACAAACATGTTAAAGTAATGGTTAGGGAAAATAATGTGTTGCACCATTTGACAATTTGTAAGATGACGTCATAACTTTAACTGTAACCGTAACCGCCCACGATTCACTGGTTAATGTTATTGTTAATGTTAATTGTCTGTCTGAATTGTATAGTCCTGATAACTTTAACTATTCCAAGGAATACCCTGGTGCAACACATTTCGCAGTCACTGTTTAAGTCAGCGTTATTGTTATTGTTAAATTTGACAATAATCTTAACTATAACTACCAATATGGTGCAACCGAGCCTAATATTCATAGTGAAGTATAACCAGACAAGGCGCTAAATAATAATAATTACAAAAGTAAGACGGCGAGATGTGCAATTATGAAAATATGAACAGGACGAAACTAATATCTTTTGTCTCTGTTTGCGTATACGTTTTTTTGTCTGACGCACGGCCTAGACGTCGTAGACAGACAAATTTTTCGTGCCAAAAACTACTGTTGAATTTTTGATGAGATGCTTAAGTAAATCAACATATTTATGAACTATCTATTAGTATTATGCAGTTTTTTACTATTGATCTAGAGTCTAAATATGATAAAATCATAACAACGTGTATATAGCTATCTAAGTATGTATAGCACATCTTTTTTCTCTTACCCTATACGCAATTGAGAACTCTAGTTACATACTTGCTCCAAGCTAATATTCTATTTCCGCAGGAACTTCGTCTAAACAACAACGGTTTAGGCATCACAGGCGGCAAACTGCTAGCGTCCGCGCTCGCGGCTCGACCGAGGCGACTCAAGATATTCATCGCGGGACGGAACAGGCTGGAGAATGACGGCGCCACCGCGCTTGCTAAGGTTTTCAAGGTGAGATGGGGTACTGTGGAGTAAAACTGCTAGCGTCCGCGCTCGCGGCTCGACCGAGGCGACTCAAGATATTCATCGCGGGACGGAACAGGCTGGAGAATGACGGCGCCACCGCGCTTGCTAAGGTTTTCAAGGTGAGATGGGGTACTGTGGAGTAAAACTGCTAGCGTCCGCGCTCGCGGCTCGACCGAGGCGACTCAAGATATTCATCGCGGGACGGAACAGGCTGGAGAATGACGGCGCCACCGCGCTTGCTAAGGTTTTCAAGGTGAGATGGGGTACTGTGGAGTAAAACTGCTAGCGTCCGCGCTCGCGGCTCGACCGAGGCGACTCAAGATATTCATCGCGGGACGGAACAGGCTGGAGAATGACGGCGCCACCGCGCTTGCTAAGGTTTTCAAGGTGAGATGGGGTACTGTGGAGTAAAACTGCTAGCGTCCGCGCTCGCGGCTCGACCGAGGCGACTCAAGATATTCATCGCGGGACGGAACAGGCTGGAGAATGACGGCGCCACCGCGCTTGCTAAGGTTTTCAAGGTGAGATGGGGTACTGTGGAGTAAAACTGCTAGCGTCCGCGCTCGCGGCTCGACCGAGGCGACTCAAGATATTCATCGCGGGACGGAACAGGCTGGAGAATGACGGCGCCACCGCGCTTGCTAAGGTTTTCAAGGTGAGATGGGGTACTGTGGAGTAAAACTGCTAGCGTCCGCGCTCGCGGCTCGACCGAGGCGACTCAAGATATTCATCGCGGGACGGAACAGGCTGGAGAATGACGGCGCCACCGCGCTTGCTAAGGTTTTCAAGGTGAGATGGGGTACTGTGGAGTAAAACTGCTAGCGTCCGCGCTCGCGGCTCGACCGAGGCGACTCAAGATATTCATCGCGGGACGGAACAGGCTGGAGAATGACGGCGCCACCGCGCTTGCTAAGGTTTTCAAGGTGAGATGGGGTACTGTGGAGTAAAACTGCTAGCGTCCGCGCTCGCGGCTCGACCGAGGCGACTCAAGATATTCATCGCGGGACGGAACAGGCTGGAGAATGACGGCGCCACCGCGCTTGCTAAGGTTTTCAAGGTGAGATGGGGTACTGTGGAGTAAAACTGCTAGCGTCCGCGCTCGCGGCTCGACCGAGGCGACTCAAGATATTCATCGCGGGACGGAACAGGCTGGAGAATGACGGCGCCACCGCGCTTGCTAAGGTTTTCAAGGTGAGATGGGGTACTGTGGAGTAAAACTGCTAGCGTCCGCGCTCGCGGCTCGACCGAGGCGACTCAAGATATTCATCGCGGGACGGAACAGGCTGGAGAATGACGGCGCCACCGCGCTTGCTAAGGTTTTCAAGGTGAGATGGGGTACGGTGGCGTAAAATGGGGTAGTGTGGCGTAAAATGGGGTAGTGTGGCGTAAAATGGGGTAGTGTGGCGTAAAATGGGGTAGTGTGGCGTAAAATGGGGTAGTGTGGCGTAAAATGGGGTCAAGGTGGTGTAAAACGGGGTAGCCTCTGCTTCCTTACAGCCATCGCCTACGGCTCGGGCTAGCAATATTGCCTCGGCTGTAATTTTCAAAGAGCACGTATGTCATACGACGTTTTATAACATATCTGCGAGGAAATTAATAAAAGTCTGACTTTGAGTGAAAGTCGTGCATCAGTCGAAGCATCGTGCGTACATTACCATAACGCACAAGTGTCGTTGTCGCTCACTCTCTTGAGTGAAAGTAGGAGAAACGAGACCACAGAGTTCTGCAGTCGGTGGCGGCGTGCGTTTTACATTACAATAATGCAGAAGTGCGTAATGAAATACATTACGATATTGAAATTGGTGTAATTACAGCCACTTTACGAGCAAATGTTAATGTTATAAAAATATGAATTTCATTTTCCCATATAAAATGTTCTTGCATGTAAAAGTTGTCATTGACAGTTGACAGATGGTGAGACGAAGTTCGCCGGGTCAGCTAGTATGTAGCATAAAATAGGGTAGGGTAGCGTAAGACGGGGTAAGGTAGTGTAAGATGGAGCATTAGAAGATTAATAATAATCTCCATCTTTGTTCACAGAACATTGGCACGTTGGAAGAGGTGGCGATGCCCCAGAACGGTATCTACCACGTGGGCGTGTCGGCGTTATCTGACGCGTTCAAACACAACCCGCGGCTCACGCGCCTCAACCTGAACGACAATACCATTGGCGCGAAGGGCGCTTCTGCTATCGCTGACGCTTTACCCAAGTAAGTAGATTATGGACGCTATAAGTCATCATTATCATCTTTTCAGCCGCAACACGTGAACCGGGCATCTGTTACATTCATTTTTTGTATGGGGCATCTGTTACATTAATTTTTTGTATGGGGCATCTCTTACATTTAATTTTTGTATGTGGCAAATGTTACATTTAATTTTTGTATGAGGGGCAACTGTTACATTCAATTTTTGTGTGGGGCAGCTGCTACGTTCAATTTTTTTTTGTGTGAGGTGTAACTGTTACATTCAATTTTTGTATGAGGCCGCTGCTACATACAATTTTTGTTAAGGGAAGCAGCTGTTACATTTGCACAATTTTTCTGGAGTGGGCGTGACAATTTCTCACATTTTTTTTCTCCCTACGTTACCACCTACGCCAGCTATGTTTGAACAGAAATCTATAAACCTAGAATAAGAATAATTTATTGTCCACTAGCGACCCGCCCCGGCTTCGCACAGGTGTATTACACATATAAACCTTAAATCACTCTATCTATTAAAAAAATCCGCATCAAAATCCGTTGCGTAGTTTTAAAGATATAAGCATACATGGGGACAGACAGCGGGAAGCGACTTTGTTTTATACTATGTAGTGATTAAAAAATTGTTCTTAATTAGTTAATATGGTACAAAAATATTACATCAAGCCCGATTACAGAGGCGCCAGCGTAAATTTAATAGCAACGTAAAAAGCGTTCTCTCTATCGAATGCCTAAAGTGAAAAAGAAACAGAACTATGCTATTTAGCTAATATAATTACAATGGCGCCTCTGTACAGGTCGGTTATTAAAAGCTGGCACGTTCAACACATTTACACATTGCGCTTGTGTAGTGTCTGAATAAGCACGCGTCGTCGTGACGTCGCACTGCATGCGCATCAAGAAAAGTCTGCCCGTCTCTCTCGCGCGCAGTCTCGCTTATGAGTGTGAAGCGTACAGTTATTGTTTTGTAAACATACTGTATAGTGAAATTGCATAAGTGTGAGTACTGTGAACGTGCCAGCTTTAGTTAACCGACCTGTAATCGAGCTTATTGTCGCAATAGCTTCATCCATCATGAACATAGAATTTTACAAAAAACATTTTGAAAAATGAATTCATTTTCAGGTTACGTAACCTCAAAGCGGTCAACTTTGGTGATTGTCTGCTAAAAAGCAAAGGGGCCAAGGCGTTGGCGAAGGCATTTAAAGATAACCAAGTACTTGTCGAGGTAAATACAAATGTTAACTACTACTCGTAAAGTAGAGTCATTTTAATAGGTAACATTTGACAGTTCAAAGTCAAAGTCAAATCATGTATTGCAACATATGAAATTTACATGCGGTTCTTAATTAACATGTTTTGTATAGTTATACATATGACCCTGATAAGGGTATGGCAATTTTATTATTCGTATGATTCGTATTGGAACGATTAATTGTTATCACAAAGAGTTACTTTTTATGATAAACATTTCAAAAATTCGTCGCGGATGCAGGATTCAGGTGGCGCCGCCAACGCTATAAGTTGGTTAAAATGATAAAACACTTCACAAAATTCGTCGCGGAATCAGTACAGCGGGTTAGCTCAGTGGTCCAGAGCGTCGGGCTAGTGATCTGAAGACGCAAGGTTCGAATCCTCGAAGAATTTTTGAAATGTTTATCATAAAAAGTAACTCTTTGAGATAAACCTAGTGGGGGATGCACTATAAAATTAAAATCTTTTCTTTGATTAATTGTTAAGTTTTCTAGATTATCGTTAAAAAATTTGTCTAATGTGTTATAACATTTGGATAATAGAATAATTTTTAGTTGTTTTATAAAACAGTTTTCCTTTTCGATATCTTTTAGAATATTTGGCAGTTTATTAATAGTAGTTTATGCAACTGTCATATAATGAAGTATCATACACTCGTTACTATTATGAAACTCGCTGCGCTCGTTTCATAAACTCACACTCGTGTTTTAATACCCGTGTTATATGCAGTTGCATACACTACTTTATCTTCACTAATAAAAATAAAAAATAAAAACATATTGCGAAACATTAAATTCACGCGTAGTACGACTACGTGTATTGTCACAGTGAACTTGGCGCCATTAAAATCTAACCAAAGAGAGCGCAGCTGCGCGCGCAGGGTCAATAAGGAGCGAGCGCGCGCTGTTCTTTTTTTATTTCATTGGCACAAGATATTACCAAAGAGTTTTGTGTATGTAAGTTTAGTAGTTTCGACGAAGTTTTCACGTATAACCCAACTGTTTTCAAAAGCCAGCCTAATATCAAAATTTTATACAACTTGTATGAGGATTTTGACATAAGGCTCGCCAGGTTAATTGGTCGCGTTTTATCGATGTTATAATGAGATTTTACGATATCGGTGTGGATATTATAACATCATTTGAAATTGCTTAAATTGAGTGTTTTGTTGTCTGTGCTATAACAGTAGTCATTATAAGTCAAATATTGGAAACATAAGTAGAATATTACAACATTAGTGTAGATAAATATTTTTATAGCCATAGAATGCGGGCTGGAACTATGCATTTCTAAGTTAGATTTTGATCCCACGAGTTTATGTCTGTATTGTGATCTAATTTTGAGCGATTTATCAGACGCTTTGTTAAAATAGTCAGGGTGCTTTTTGAAGTTCATTTATGCAAAGAAAAATATACCTTACACTAAAGGAATAAAACTCCAAGCTGTCTTCGAGAACACTTAGCGGTCGTCGTCAATATTGTTTTCATGAGTTTTATTCCTTTAGTGTGAGGTATATTTTTCTTTGCATAAATGAACTGTCAAATGTTACCTATTAAAATGACTCCACTTTAAGGCTTCGAACTTTAAAACTTACACATATGACAATAAGAATATAGGCCGCGCCACACAAGTTGGCGGATGTAAAGTTAGCTACAAGCTGCGCAATATCCAATCAACGCGCGGCTTTGTGTGAGCTTCAGTCAGGATTGAAAAATAAACCTTCCGGAAGAAATGTTCTAAACAAAGGTGAAAACCTCATTACAATCTGTTGTGTACTGTACCAGCCTTCTTCAATAGTCCACTGCAGAACGTAGGCCTACCCACTAAAGATCATTGGGCCATATCCACCACGCTGGCCCAGTGCGGGTTGGTGGATTCACACACGCCATCGAATTTCTTCTACGGACGTATGCAGGTTGCCTCACGATGTTTTCATTCACCGAAAAGCCAGTGATCTAAAATTCCCTACATAAATTCCATAGAACTCATTAGTACGGGACCGGGATTTGAACACACGACCTCACAATTGTAAGGCCGGTGTCATTACCACTAGACCACCACGGCTACATTGTGTTGTGTAGTTTGGAAGATATAAGCGAATACACAGTCTGACACAGAAATACCTCTAACAGCTTTGCTTTATACTATAACTAGCGACCCGCCCCGGCTTCGCACAGGTGTATTATACATATAAACCTTCCTCTTGAATCACTATCTATTAAAAAAAACGCATCAAAATCCGTTGCGTAGTTTTAAAGATATAAGCATACATTTAAGTTCAGTTCAAATATATTTATTTCAATTAAGTACCTACGATACACTTTTGATTAAGTTCACTTAAGCCGTGGTGGTCTAGTGGTCACCCGCCTTACAATCGTGAGGTCGTGGGTTCAAACCCGGTCTCGTACCAATGAATTCCTTGGAATTTATGTACGGAATTTCACACCAGTGGCTTTTCGGTGAAGGAAAACATCGTGAGGCAACCTGCATACGTCCGTAGAAGAAATGCCATGGCATATGTGAATCCACCAACCCGCACTGGGCCAGCGTGGTGGATATGGCCCAATCACCCTTCGTGGGTAGGCCTACGTCCTGTGGTGGACTATTAAAAAAGGCTGGTACAGTACAGTACAGATACACTTTTGAAACGTCATGAATGTAAGTACATTTCAAATCATTAACAATAAAGTTAAAAACAATAAATAACCTTAGATTAATGATTGATCGCGCGACCAATCACCACAAACTAACCAATCATTAATCCAAGAATACCACGGAAAATAAATTGAACAATAAAAGTAAAATTAACCTCATCTAAAAATCACAATGAGAGTTATGGAAACCCACCAGCTGGTTTGGTTGGTTGGTTTACACTCAAATAATAACGATGAACTAAAATGAGATTAAATTGAATTAGATATATTATTTACGTTAGAAAAATTAAATCAATCTAAAATTAGCAATTTAATTGAAAATTCCAGGATAGCGATAGTTATAAATAATAAATAATATTAAGAATGTCAATAATTATGAATTAACAATTCAATAAAACATGGGGACAGAGAGCGGGAAGCGACTTTGTTTTATACTATGTAGTGAAGTGATCCCCTCACTTGTTTCAGTCTGTAGATCTGAGCCACAACGAGATCGGTCACGAAGCTTGTATGGAGGTGGTCGACGCTTTAACCGAACTTCCTGATAGTCAAGACCGTCTCACAAGAGTCGTACTAGCCGGCAACAGTCTGGGCAGTGCGGCGTACAAAAACTCGATGCGGAGCAAACTCGGCGCGTGCGCGGAACTCAGCGGGGACGAGGGCAGCGACGACGAGTATGTGACTGACTCTGACGAGTCTGGTGACGCGGAGTCAGAGCCTGAGTCTGACGCGTCGGCACAGGACAGCGCCACTGAGGACTCCAGGGACCAATCCACCGTGCTGGATCTCAACATCACTGATACGTCCAGTAAGTATAAAATAGATTTTATACTACACCTGCTCGGAAAGTAGCTTGATACTTTATCAAATTTACGGTAGAAAGTACGTCATTGCATATCGAACAAATATGCGGGGAGAAAACGCATCTGAGCGGGAGAGAAAAGTGTATGAAAATCCATTTCTTACGTGGTTTTTCTTTTTTAATTTTGGGTAAGACTATGCGCTGGTAACCTAAATATCAAAAGCCAAAAAGTTTTTACAGTGAGATTTTTATCTCCAAGTTCGCAAAATGACACTGGCCACTAGCTGTGTGTTGGATGGTGTCAAACAATTTGAAAAAAGAACATGTGAAAATTGCAGACGCCATTGGCGCCATTTTCAAGTGTTACATTAAGCTTCACTAACTGCAACAATTTCAATATAGATTTCAATTAGTAAAGATTTAGTTTTTTATTTTCCTCGTAAGTGTAGTATAAAGCACTATGTATCACTCGAGAGAAAGTGCGATTCCCGATCTCGGGTGTTTTAAACGACACCCTCGACGGTAATCGGTCACTTTCTCCTCTCGGTGAACAATGTACTATTATTATTGTCCATCCATCCATCAGCCGTAAGACGTCCACTGCTGGACATAGGCCTCCCCAATGGATTTCCAATAAGGCCGGTTGGAAGCGGCCTGCATCCAGCGCGTTCCTGCGATCTTTACGTCTGCGCGTTCGTACGTCTAC
This sequence comes from Hypomecis atomaria, assembly GCA_964007245.1. Classification (NCBI taxonomy): domain Eukaryota; kingdom Metazoa; phylum Arthropoda; class Insecta; order Lepidoptera; family Geometridae; genus Hypomecis; species Hypomecis atomaria. Next base: position 32,688,114 of record OZ023279.1, read on the forward strand.
CTAGGACAAGTAGTCCAGCTAGGTAAGTCCAACTTCAAGAAAGAGGTCAATCGCCGAATCCAACTCGGTTGGGCAGCCTTCGGAAAACTGCGTGACGTCTTTTCATCTGATATACCTCAGTGCCTCAAGACGAAAGTTTTCGATAGTTGTGTGTTGCCAGTGATGACATATGGAACTGAAACGTGGTCTTTTACTGTGGGCCTTATGAATAAGCTCAGGATAGCCCAACGTGCTATGGAGAGGGCTATGCTCGGCGTCTCTCTGCGAGATCGAATCAGAAATGAGGAGATCCGCAGACGAACCAAAGTTACCGACATAGCCCAGCGGATTAGCAAATTATACGGCAAATTATACGGTATACGGACCCAGGTTACTATCTAAGACAAAACGGCTAATACAAAGGGTACAAAATGCATGCGCACGTTTTTGTTTTGATATTCCGTACAGGTCTCACGTGACTCCATATTTAAATAAGCATTGCCTCTTGAAGATGATGCATAGGCGTAAGATGCATTTAGCGTGTCTCCTGTTCGGTGTAGTAAAATACGAAACTCCGCGTTATCTATTTGATAAGTTATCATGGAAGAAAGGTCGCAATCCTCACTCAGTACGTGCATGTCAGAAGTTGTCTTTGCTCAGAACAGAGCGCCACAGCAAAACTGTGTTTAGGGGCAGCTTCAGATATGCAGCAACGAAATGCTGGAACAATATACCACCACCCATTAGGAACCTGCAAAGTATTCATGGTTTTAGATGTAAACTTAAAAGTTTTCTTCTTGCCCATCAAAAAAGTGAGGAAAGCCTGAAAACTGACACCAGTGTCATTTAAAAGTGCTGTTTATAAGTATAGTTATTTCAAACATATACCAATAGTTAATTATTTAATATAATAAAAATATTTCAGCGCGTGTAGCGTGTATGCCGATAGGTCTGGCGAGGTTATTCGTTGTTGTTTGAATTTTTCATTTTATATTTATATGTCTTATTATGTATAATTTGTCATTTGTTCATTGTTTAGACTTTGTTTCTTTTCTTTGTTCTGTTTGTTATTTTTTTATTTCTGTCCACGCATTTTTATCGGTCGTAATGTCACTTGCTGGTTCCAACAGAATATCAGCGCTGGTTGCTCGTAAGCGCAACCAGCATTACGCTGAGTTGGGACCAGTTTTGTGACAGAAATACTAGGTAAAATACTGTTGTTTTTTTGTGTTTTATCATTTGTTTTGTCGTTATGTATTGTACCTCTTATTTTTGTTGCAAATAAAAATTCTGTAAATTCTGTAAAAAATTAAAGTGGCAATGGGCAGGGCACATAGTTCGGAGAACGGATGGCCGATGGGGCAGTAAAGTTCTCGAATGGAGACCACGGACCAGCAAGCGCAGCGTAGGACGTCCACCGACTAGGTGGACTGACGATATTATTATTGTACTCATATTGAAATGTAAGTACATTTTGGAAGAAAAACTTACTTTCAAACTATTCTAGAAAAGGAAAACAGAATACAAAGAATACCGTGACAATCTCGAATGAAACAGTAAGTACACCATCATCGACTCATGCTACCCTAGTACCCTGGAGCGCTCATAGCGTAGTTTGACTAGATGTTTCTTAGCGATCGTCGAAGTTATCACGATCACGGTATCAGTCTTCAGGTGGGTGACCGCGGGTGGCATTTACAACCGAGCGTTGCCATGGCCGCGTGGTGGTAGTAAGCCGTGGTGGTCTAGTGGTTGTAACGCTGGCCTGTCATTCTTGAGGTCGTGGGTTCAATCCCGGCCCCGTACCAATGAGTTTCTTTGGAACTTACGCTCGGAATTTCACACCACTGGCTTTTCGGTGAAGGAAAACATCGTGAGGTAGTAACCTGCATACTTCCGTAGAAGAAATGCGATGGCGTGTGTGAATCCACCAACCCGCAATGGGCCAGCGTGGTGGATATGGCCCAATCACCCTTCGTGGGTAGGCCTACGTCCTGCAGTGGACTATTAAAGAGGCTGGTACAGGTACAGGTACAGGTTGCCATGGCTCGGATGACAGATGTACGATTCTGACGCGTCGACCGCACAGGACAGCGCCACTGAAGACTCCAGAGACCACTCTACCGTGCTGGATCTCAACATCACTGATACATCCAGTAAGGACCTATTATAGATAACCTAACCTTACCTGTACGCAATAAGGATAAATGAACTTACCTTTTTTCTTATTCGTTCCAGTTGTAGAAGAAATCGAGACGGACGTGGGCAAGTTTCTCAAAGAGCCGACCGCTGACAACTTGAGGAAACTTGGACCTAACGCTGCACAAGTTATCGATGCGCATTTACAGGTATGTAATATACTAACGACCTGCCCCGGCTTCCTACAAAAAACCGTCTTCTTGAATCACTCTATCTATTAAAAAAACCGCATCAAAATCCGTTGCGTAGTTTTACAGATATAAGCGTACATAGGGACAGACAGACAGGGAAGCGACTTTATTTTATGCTATGTACTGTACCTGTACCAGCCCTTTTAACAGTCCACTGCAGGACGTAGGCCTACCCACGAAGGCTGATTGGGCCATATCCACCACGCTGGCCCATTGCGGGTTGGTGGATTCACACACGCCATCGAATTTCTCCTACGGACGTGTGCAGGTTGCCTCACGATGTTTTCCTTCACCGAAAAGCCAGTGGTGTGAAATTCCGTTCGTAAATTCCGAAGAACTCATTGGTACGGGACCGGGATTTGAACACACGACCTCACGATTGTAAGGCCGGTGTCATTACCACTAGACCACCACGGCTATACTATGTAGTGATGTGTATAAAGAACTTTTACTATGGGACCAACAGCCAAATAAAATTATTTTTAGCCAATAATGGCACGACTGACTTCAATTATTGCGATGTATGAAATCCGAATAGTTCGCTCAAATTTATTTGTACCATTTTTAGGATTCTGTACCCAAAGGGTAAAAACGGGACCATGTTACTAAGACTCCGCTGTCCGTCTGTCTGTCGGTCACCAGGCTGTATCACATGAACCGTGATAGCTAGAATGTTACATTTTCACTGATGTTATAATTATGTGCATCTTTTTCTAACTCTTTTTAAAGAAGGATGTCGGCATACAGGAATACCTGTTTCTCCCAAGTTTATTTCTTAAAAATGTTATTTTCGTCAGAGTAATTTATGACGCTTCTAAAACTGTTCTGATATGTACAAGTTTGTTTTTAATGAAGTTTTAAAATATTTGGCCACACAAGCGTTGGTAGGGGATTTAGATGGTAAAAACATTAAAAAATCATTGTCATTTTTCTGGTGGTCTAATTTTAATTTTAACTAGTGATATGAAAACAGCAAAAATACACCATATTTTTGAAGCACATATCATTATTAGAGAAGAGGTTTTGTTCCATGATTGCAGAAAAAAAAAAATTTGAGATGTCGAATCTCTGCATCCTTCTTTACATTTAACGTGGGACAAAGTTATGTATATCTTTTGCTAATTTAGTACGGATTCTATAACTTTAGTTCTAATTCTATGGTTTAAATAAATAAAATTGTAATGACAAGTTTTGTTATCATTCCAGGCTATAAAGAATCCCGCAGACTTCATCCAAGCGTATGTAGAGGCTACGCTAATGGTGTCCGGTACCAGGGAACTAACAGTCGCAAGAGCGATGTATCCATTACTGGCCTCCGCTACGCAGGCGCGACACGCGATGCAATGGGTGCTAATAGACAACTTACTCAAAGGATTGAAACTTATCAAGGTGTGTACCACTAGCATCGAATGGTATTTGTTTAGGATTCAAAAAATATCAATTTTTTGTCATGTTGTAAGATGGCAAATGCGCCGACCGCGCGACGCCATAACGGAGAAAGAAGAAAAAATGTCACTTGTCAATTCATACTTTTTCCGTCTTAGAGAAGGTATATCGCTAAGAACGATTCGTCTATTTGCCAAAACCATCTAAGTCTACTTTAAATGACAGTTTTCAATGTGAATCCATTATTTGTATAAAATTATTATATAGGTACTATTAATGAAATGAAATGAAACAAAAATTAAATAAAAACATGTAAAAATGTACTACTTTGATCGTATAAGTACTAGGGCAACATAACTGAGTAGTGGTATAGTTGGCAAACGGCTCCTTATTTTAAGTATTTAAATTAAAATAAACAAATATAATAATAATAAAAAAAACAGTTGTTAATGTCAATTCATACTTTTTCCCTCTTCGAGGAGATATATTGCTAACACAGAGCTAATACTTGGCTATTACAAAAAGAGAGATAGCGCTGTTGTCGCTTGAGGCAATTCTCAACCGCAAAAATGTATGAACAATCATTAACACTAGTTGTCAACTGTCAGATATATGTCATGGAATTTGATAAGAATTTGCACTATCGGGACAAACTACTGTGAACCGACACTCCCTCAGAATAAGACAAGAAAGAAATAAAACCGTTGTTTTCTGGTTTGTCCACAGTCTGAAGACCAAAACTACAAGATCCGCTGGTCGTTGCCGGAATGCTACTCGACGCTAGCGACGGTCATCGACGCGCCATATTTCCCACATTCACTACGGGACACACTCAGGTAACTGTAGCAAAGAAGATATATTAATACTACGTATAGAACGGCCACTCGTTACCCCCCACCCGTTTGAGTCTTCCTCACTTCCACCCTGCGTCCACGGACAGAACTTGCACTCTGCGCGCGCGGGCTGCACAGGCCGGTGGATTTTCTATTAATAATCGGCCAAGTGCGAGTCAGACTCGCGCACGAAGGGTTCCGTGCCATATGGGAGCCCCATTCCTCTTGCCGTTATTAATAGTGAGCAAAAAAACTCTTAAATATCACGTTTGTTGTATGGGAGCCCCCCTTAAATATTTGTTTCTATGTTTAGTATTTGTTGTTATAGCGGCAACAGAAATACACTATCTGTGAAAATTTCAGCTGCCTAGCTATCATGGTTCATGATATACAGCCTGGTGACAGACAGACAGACAGACAGACGGACATCGAAGTCTTAGTAATAGGGCCCCGTTCTTACCCTTTGTGAACGGAACACTAAAAACTACCTAATCATAATCAAATTTATTAATAACGCCAAGTTACAAGTCAAATGATGTACACTTCAAATATGTGTCATAATCACAAATTATAAAATATACGAATTATAAATTCATAATATTATCGAAATAATAATGTTACAGAGGCAACAATAATCCACATAAATAATCTTAGAAAAATAATCTAGTTTAAATTAATTACTTCTGGTAATTTCATAAATTCAGATATGTCATAAAATAAATGTTGTAGAAGCCATGTCTTTAATTTATTTTTAAACACAGTGACGGAAGATTTAGACCCCGACGGATATTTGGACCCCCAAATTTCAGGACGGATATTTGGACCATAATTTGGACCTAGACTGTGACAATAGGGAAGACTGTGTATGGTTGAACATCAAATTTTATTGTTTCCCTAAGGATAAATAATAGGAACTTATTATACATTATTTAGGAACTTCTCTTGATATATTCTTTCAAATGAAGTAGATCGGTTACTTTTTGTTAAAATGCTTCTAAATTAGGTAATTATTATACTTTTTTAAGCACTAGATTTATATTCATTTTTGCAAATTGAGTACGCAGCTGTCTCACTCACGCGGCATGACGTCACGTTGTGGTGACCGCTGACAGCCATAGACGTTCCACACAAATGCACGTGTAGCGACCGTGCGTATGTGTGTTGTCTGTGAGTAAGTACTGTGTAGTGTGCGTAAGACAGCAGATTTTGTATGAAAAATCGCGGAGTGTCCGCGCTGTGACTGTAGTAGTAACTGGTGCAGGCCGCGCCAAACAAGTTGGCGAATGTGAAGTTAGCTACAAGATCCAGTGGTCGTTGCCGGAATGCTACTCGACGCTAGCGACGGTCATCGACGCGCTTTAGCTTTATCATCCACATCGCCATTATCTTATTCACCATCTAAGCTACTGGAGCAGTCATGCCAGCGGCCCAGAGCCTCGCTCTAGTATTTTAAGGAGCTGGGCTGGCTCGGGTGAAGGAATGCACAAAACACCCCATGCGGGACGTCAGTGCAGGACTTATCGCCCCCACAACGAATAAGAATAAGAATCGACGCGCCATACTTCCCGACTCACTACGGGACACACTCAGGTTATTTATTCAGGACTAGCTGACCCGGTGAACTTCATCTTAAGGGGACATGGGGTATCCAAGGTTCACTTATTTCGTGGTGGCACAGGTCACTATTGGCAGTGTAAATAAAATTCTTCAAACATTCGGAGCAAAGATGTTTACTTGCGTTCGACAAATCAATTATACAACACAGTCATACAAGTACTAGCGCAGCCAATAATTTAGTACGTAGGTACTAAAATCGGCACAGGTAGACCGGGGCCGGTGCCTACCGCCGATGCATTTAATACATAAGTGTGTGGTGAACTTAAAATAATAAAAGTAAAATTATGTATGTGTTATGTTAACCCCTCAAGCGGCACCCAGCCAGGAGCTGCATGCTTTCGATTTGTCCCAAAACGGCACCCATGCAGCTTCTGGCCGTTCGACAACTGCGGGTCTCGTGCTATGTTTCTGAATTAATTTGAGCTCTGAGAATCGTGCTATCCTACTTTAACTTGTACAGATAGGTTCTTATAAAGACAGAGATGGATATAGTGTGTTGACTTTTTATTCGATTCGTACTTCGACCTTGAGAAATTTCGCTCACTAACTGCCCACATGACCTATTATTTTGCTCGCGGTCGATGCCCCGAGAAATAAGAAGGCCTATTGTATCATTGAAATGTATTGAGAGGTATTATGTTTTATGTGAATAATGTGTATTTGGTGTTTAGTAATGTAAATAAAAAAAAAACTTGAGTCCTTAAAATTGTTTTTTTATTTAGGTAAGTACAATGGATAGTGGAATAAATTATATTTTCAACTTAAGCCCAAGCTTGTAGATACCCTGAAAAAAAATTTACACATTCTATAATGAAATTCCAAGATTCCAATGGCTGAATTTAATACGATTCTTATAAGGTTTCGTGTAATAATAATAATAATAAACATGACGAGAACCTCGTGAAGGCCGAGAAGGACAAGCTCAGCAAGTACCTTGACTTGGCTCACGAGGTTACCGCCATGTGGGATGTGGACTCGACGATCGTTGTCCCGATAGTCGTGTCGGTGAACGGCTTAATAGCGAAGAGTCTCGACCACCATCTTAAGAGGCTCTCGCTAGACGGTTGGGTCAAGGGCCAGATACAGAAGGCAGTCATCCTGGACACGGCGCGCGTCGTCAGGAGGTTCCTCTCACTGTAGCCCCAACCACCGGTAGCTTGGGCCCTGCCCCGCTGCCGGCGGCACTCTAGGTTTAGGTTTTTTTATGGTATTTAGTTCTTTTATATAAATATTGTAAAAAAACTTAAATTTAAGAAAATAAATGAATATGTGTATAATAATAATATATAATTATTATTATTGTTTGATACAAAAGTTACGAGAAATTGCGATTTTAGTAGGTCGCAGCGGAAATGCAAATAATTCGCGAAGGGTCGCGCCGCTGTCGTACTTTCCGCTAGATGGGGTGTGCCGCCGGAAGGGTACATTTATAATCGGCCAAGTACGAGTCGGACTCGCGCACGGAGGGTTCCATACTGTATGGGAGCCCCCCTTAAATATTTATTATATTTTAATTTATATTAATTTTATATTTTATTATTGAAGGGAATATAAAACTAAATATTCTGTGAAAATTTCAAGCATCTACCTGGTACCATTTTTAATATAGAGCGAAAAACGTCTAAAAAATGGGAGCCCCCTTTAATATTTATTTTATTTTATTTTTAGTATTATTTGTTGTTATAGCGGCAACCGAAATACATCATCTGTGAAAATTTCAGCTGCCTAGCTATCATGGTTCATGAGATACAGCCCGGTGACAGACGGACAGACAGACGGACATCGAAGTCTTAGTAATAGGGTCCCGTTTTTCCCTTTGGGTACGAAACTCTAAAAATACGTAATTATGTAATGCATATATGTAAGAATACCAACCTTAATAAATCATATTATAATTATTTTTTTGTTTGTTTCAGATGTTTCATCAGCTCGAAGTTGGCCAGTTTGTCTCCGGAAATCCGAGAAGTGATACAAAAGCATCCCTCGCTTCATAGCAAATAATGTATTTAATTAATTACGGAATATTTCCTAACAAATAATGTACAGGGTTATCTGCGTGCGCTGTACTAAGCCGGAAGGGGGTGACTCAGACCATCATTATGAACAACTTTTTGAAATGGGGCCAACTCGAAATTCGAAAAGAAACCTTCCTTATACATAGTATAAAATAAAGTCGCTATTTTTGTCTGTTTGTTTGTCTGTATGCTTAAATCTTTAAAACTACGCAACGGATTTTGATGCGGTTTTTTTAATGGATAGAGTGATTCAAGAGGAAGGTTTATATGTATAATACACCTGTGTGAAGCCGGGGCGGGTCGTCTAGTCCATAATATAAAAATGAACCGTGGTTGTTAGTCTCGCTAAAACTCGAGAACGGCTGAACCGATTTGGCTAATTTTGATCTTGAAATATTTGTGGAAGTTAAGGGAAGGTTTAAACGGTGAGAAAATGTATGATAGTTGCGAGAAAAATAATAAAAAAATTAACTTCATTTTCCCATACAAAATGTTCCGGCATGTTAAAGTTGACATTGACAGTTGACAGATGGTGAGATGAAGTACACCGGGTCAGCTAGTAATAAATAAATATTAGGGGACATCTTACACACGGTCTGTGACCCCAAACTAAGAATAGCTTGTGATATGGTCGCCAGAGACTGATATACTACATATACATATTTTAAATACATACTTATATAGAAAATACCTATATAACACCCAAAAACAGAGCAAACACCCATGTTCATTACATAAATATTTAACCTAGGTGGGAATCGAACCCACACCTCTTTGACCCAGGAGTCAGGGTCACTAACCACTGAGCCACCGAGGCAGTCGAAATAATCAGCTGTTCCATACAAAATTGCAACTCGTAATCGACAGAATGTATGAAACAGCTGATTCTATTTTAAACTCTGACACCAGGGCTAGCCACCCAGCCTATACGAACTTACTTTTTGAAGTGGAACTTGTAATGCGACTTCCAACAAGGTTGCGTTAAACGTTTACCGCTACTATGGAGGGGGTATGAAAGCACTGTTGCGTCGAAGTTTCACTTCTTCCGCGCGGGGGGACGCCAATTGCATTTTTTTTATTTTCTGGAATTCCGGGTTGGCCCCAAAGTAATAGTTGTACACAACAATGGTCTGAATCACCTCCTCTCGGCTTAGTACACCAGTTCTGGATAACCCTGTATACAGGCTAATAATGATGATGAATACATAGTTATTCAAGAAAGGTGTATGAGGCCGAATCAACCTTTTTGGCGGCTGTAAATAAGATGCCAGTCATTGCGCAGTAGCAAATTCGTCATGTTAGCTGGGGGAGGAGGGGGGATCGGCGCAGCACGCCTCAATGTATTCTCTATTCGAAAAAACGAATACTTGCCTAATACAAAAATACTGAATGAGCACTGGGAATATTCTAGTATGTCATTGTACTCATCATCATAAACAGCTGTCACTATGGGACTAAATTAAGAACGAAAAAATAACGATATTTTAAATTAATAAATAACGATATATTTTGACCGACGAAACGGAGGAAGTGCTCAATTCGACACGTATATTTTTTTATGTAAAACCACCTTAGACCAAGTAAAAAATTTTTCAGCTGAAATTTTCACAGATGATGTATTTCGGTTGCCGAACAAATACTAAAAACAAAATAAAATTTATTTTTTAGCGGGGCTCCCATACAACAAACATGCATTTTTAGACGTTTTTCGCTCTATATTAATAATGGTACCAGGCAGATGCTTGAAATTTTCACAGAATATTTAGTTTTATATTCCCTTCAATAATAAATAATAAAATAAAATAAATATTTAAGGGGGGCTCCCATACAGTACGGAACCCTTCGTGCGCGAGTCCAACTCGTACTTGGCCGGTTATTTTATTTGGTCTGAGATAACCACATATAACTTTTCACATAGTAGTTCAAATTCGATAATTCTTTTTTTATTGGAAAAAGTATAGGCACTTCAAGATTTATTTAATTTATTTATTTAAATTTTATCGAAATCAGCTGAGCCTTTTTCGATAAATCACTACATAGTATAAAATAAAGTCGCTTCCCGCTGTCTGTCCCCATGTACGCTTATATCTTTAAAACTACGCAACGGATTTTGATGCGGTTTTCTTTTAATAGATAGTGTTTCAAGAGGAAGGTTTATATGTAGGTATAATACACCTGTGCGAAGCCGGGGCGGGTCGCTAGTCAACATGAATGTGAAAAATGCTACATCGAACCGTGCGAAATATTCGCGAATTCTGTACACGGTTGAAGTCAGTCATGCTATTTTTGGCAAAAAATATTATTATTATGACTTAAAAAACTATACATATTCATAAAAAGAATTTTTTTGCATGGAATGAATGAATTTGAACATGAACTACTCTTTTTGGGTATTTTAATGGTTGGTCCCATAGCTATAGTGATAATTGTTCAAAATGATGGTTACCACGACAATTTAGTATATTGTAAGTGTTTGATCATTTAGTATAAAGAATACATTACTTTTGACGGATATGACTGTAAGTTTGTTCTTATTATATCCGATACTCTAGAAATAACAATGTAATTAGGTTTATTATATTGTGTTTTCATAAAAACTTGTTTTATTTCGAAGAAGTGGCCTTTATGCCAGAGAGATACCTCAGATACTAGAGGGATAATGTGATCGATCGAGAAAATCCGAAAGAGATGCATCTATTTAGTATGACACGAGTTAGAATGAGACAGAGAGAGAAAAATATCTCGATTCGGTGGTTTTCGTCGGATTTTTAGACAAGGAACGTCAAATCCCAATACTTATTTGACAGTTTTGACAGCAGCTTAGAAGATTTTCCATCACAGAGCTATTACAACTATAGATATATCGCTGTATTCCCGACCACAAAAATGTATGGAAAATCATGCCCAGAGTTGTCAAATATGAATTGGAATTTGATACTACTGAGAGAAAAACACTGCAACTAGCCATTGAATCGAGATATTTTTCATGTCTCTTTCTAACTTCCATCCATCAGCCGTAAGACGTCCACTGCTGGACATAGGCCTCCCCAATGGATTTCCAATAAGGCCGGTTGGAAGCGGCCTGCATCCAGCGCGTTCCTGCGATCTTTATTATATCGTTAGTCCACCTAGTCGGTGGACGTCCTACGCTGCGCTTGCTGGTCCGTGGTCTCCATTCGAGAACTTTACTGCCCCATCGGCCATCTGTTCTCCGAACTATGTCCTGCCCATTGCCACTTTAATTTGCTAATCTGCTGGGCTATGTCGGTAACTTTGGTTCGTCAACGGATCTCCTCATTTCTGATTCTTTCTAACTTATGCCATATTAAATCAATGCATCACTTTCTTTCATTTCTCGATCGACTATATTATCCCTCTGGTATCTCTGTTTGTGATGCATTTTTGGTTGAGAATTGTCGCCTTTAGTGACAACGGCACAATAAATCTTGTCATCTTATGAATGTTAGGTATTTATAGATAGCTGTGCCTATATGCATGATATAGCTTTGTGTACATGATGGTAAAAAAAAAACATTAAAACTAGTAAGGGTTGATCAATTGATTTTTATCGTGCTTCGCACACTAGGTTTTATAGAAATGTTATTTTTGTGATAAACATTTCAAAAATTGACGCGCTCGCAGGATTTGAACCTGCATCCCTCTGGGATTCCGGCCCAGATGCTTTGCCCAATTAAGCTAGAACGCTGTACTACGAACCCGCCAAATTAGTGAAGTGTTTATATCATTTTACTACCAACTTCTACAGTGTTGGAAGCGCCATCTGTGAGAACTGTGTTAAACCAGACAGTCGTCACTCAATGTGAAATTTTTAGAACTTCTAACCATCAACGAGAGACGGCGCATTGCTCAATCAATCCATTGATTTTATCGTGATTCGCACATTAGGTTTTATAGAAATGTTATTTTTGTGATCAACATTTTTTTGAAATGTTTAGCTAGCGGCAAATGTGAAGTTAGCTACAAGCTGCGCAATATCCAATCCTGACTGAAGCTCACATAAAGCAGCGCGTTGATTGGGTTTCGCGCAACTTGTAGCTCTAACCTCAGACCAAAAAAAAAAAAAACAAGACGGAAAGTCGTAAACAGACAAGTGAGGCCGGTTTTTATACATGTTTGAGTGGGTTGGTGTTGCGCAGCCATAGTTCGACTGACAAGCCTTTTTTTACCAGGGTAAACGACACAGCGACGACAGCGCTGGCCCAACTCGGGCCCCACCACGGAGCTTGCGCTCTCGCCAGAATGACGATGTGTCGAACACCAGACACATCGTCTTCCACCACCAGCACTGGGCGTCGGACAGCACCCGTATCCGACAGCCCTGGTCCCGATGCAACGGGTCAATTAAAGTGGCCCCGCGCCTGCCACTACGGCTGCAGAGGATAGGGAGAGTGGCCGACGAGATACGGACACTCCTCTTCCCCTGCAGCCCCACCGCCTCCGCCAACACGTTGGCGGTGCCCGTTAGGGCCGCTGGCAGGTAGGATAGGCAGCGGCTTCCTCACCGCCGCCCCTGCCTCGATGGGCTCGGCCGCGGCATCGCGACTAGCGCGACACCGCAGTCCACCTCAGTCGGCAAGCCGACCTACTGGCCAGCCTCCGCACGGGCTTGCCATGGCCCAAACCCGGAGAGGCCGGCCCCACCTCGGGTTCCCCTTGGTTCACCAGGCTGGGAAGACCTGGCTACTAAGCCTCCCCGCCACGACAAGGCGGGAACCCACTCGGTGGGGACGACTGACGAGCCTAGGCATAGTTTCTTTGTACGTGTACATGTGTGTGTTATATGTCTGTACACGGCGAGGCATAGTTTATGCCGGCCTCACTTGTTTGTTCACAACATTCTGTCATTATTTTTTTTATTTGATCTGAGGCTGTAACTTCACATCTGCCAACTTGTATGATTCGGCCTATAGGAGGGGAGTTTTGTAACAGAAACTATCATTTTAGAATATGACTGAGAATTTATTGTGAAATAATATACTTCACTACAAACTTGATACTTTGTGCAAAAAGAGAAGCGTCGTAGGTGAGGTCGCCCGTGTGCCATTTTACTAATTTTGTATGTTGACAAGAAGGCTCTGTCATTGCCAGCACAACTAAAAGTGTTTGATACTTGGTAGACACCGATTCGGTTTTCATCAGTACTCGCGTCTACCGAGTATAGTCGGTACCTTGGCTGCTGATTGAAATCTTATTGATAGTTCACCGTAACGCCACGACGGTTCTCTTTTTGCACATACTCTACAGATACAAATACTCAGGCTAACCTACGTGGCTACAAACTTGTCGTTTTTATATAAGTAGCCCAAAGAGCTATGGAGAGGGCTATGCTCGGAGTCTCTCTGCGAGATCGAATTAGGTTAATGAGGAGATCCGTAGAAGAACCAAAGTTACAAACAGGCCAGCGGATTGGTAAGTTGAAATGGCAGTGGGCAGGGCACATAGCACGGAAGACGGATAACCGATGGGGTCGAAAAGTTCTCGAGTGGGGACCACGTACCGGCAAGCGCAGCGTAGGACGTTTACCTTGTGGATAATATGAAGACCGCGGGATCACGCTGGATGCAAGCCGCTACCAACCGTTCTTATTGTTGTTCCCTTGTCAGTGTACTCACGAGGTTTCTTCCTGCGAGGGTTGCTATCTTGTTCGTCTCTGGAGTCATCATCAGCCGCGTTCCGTTTCCGCCACTCGTCGTACCGGCCGCTGTTCGTCTCACACATTAAGACCTAAGGAATAAGGTTCATATTCCCTTGTCAGTGTACTCACGTGGTTTCTTCCTGCGAGGGTTGCTATCTTGTTCGTCTCCGGAGTCATCATCAGCCGCGTTCCGTTTCCGCCACTCGTCGTACCGGCCGCTGTTCGTCTCACACATTAAGACCTAAGGAATAAGGTTCATATTCCCTTGTCAGTGTACTCACGTGGTTTCTTCCTGTGAGGGTTGCTATCTTGTTCGTCTCCGGAGTCATCATCAGCCGCGTTCCGTTTCCTCCACTCTTCGTACCGGCCACTGCGGTAGGAGGCCGGGACGCGTCCGCCGCTCTCCGTGCGGATCATTTTGCGACCTCCGTCCTATGGAATAAGGTCCATAGTTATAACAATATACTAAACTAGGACTTTCTTAGAATAGGCGCCATGGTATCCACAGAACACAATAAAATCAATTTTTTTTTAAATTTTTATGTTCGACATGTTTTTTTCTTTTAGTTACATTTTTGACATAGGTACCTATTATTTGACTCGATTGAGTTCAGAAACTTTACTTGACATTTCTTGCATTTATATAACAATTAAAATGATTTATTAAATTTGTACGCCTAATCAGGCAAGGACATGAGCACCACTTATAATGACCTCCATCTTGTATACTATTTGTATTATGTGTACTTTACCATGTTCTGACAAATAAAGAATATGATTAAGATTATAAAATCAAGAAAAAAAATCTTTGTACCGAAAAGTAGTGGTATAGGCAGAATCACACAACTTGTCAGCTGTGATATTAGCTATAAGCTGCAGATAACTTAATTATCGCGCAGCTGCTTAAGTAAGCTTCAGCCAGGATAGCTTGTATAGGCCGCGCGCCGCACGAGTTAGCTGATTTAAAGTTAGCTACTGCGCAATATCCAATCCTGACCTGACGGAAGCTCACATAAAGCTGCGCGTTGATTGGATATTGCGCAGCTTGTAGCTAACTTCACATCGGCCACCTTGTGTGGCGCAGCCTATAGCTAATATCGCAGCCGTCAAATTGTATGATCTGGCCTATAGAAAAACAGTTTATTCCGTACCGGGTCGACGTGCACCATCTTCTTCCGTTTCCGGTCCCATTTGAGCATGTGTTTGTGCGCGCGCGCCGCGTCGCCGCTGTCGGCTGCTAGGTCCAGTTGCGCCTGCGCAGCGCCCACGTTGAAGTTCACTGCCATACTGTTAATAGGTAGCAATTGGTACATATACAGGGTGTCCCAGAACTCAACTTCAAGCCGGAAATGCTGGAACATCCAGTATAAAACCGGAAAGATCGCAATTCCCACCCTTTTGGTTTTTGAGAAATGTGACCAAAAATTCCACCTTGCGGCACTCCAGTTTAAGTCGTGCCTTGAGTTTTCAACATTATTTAATTTTATTGATTAAATTGTAAAGCTAGATAAATGTGCTACAAGTTACAACAACATTTTTTCCATCATTTCCGGCTATTCTGTATAACACTATCTGTGAGCATACTGTAGCTAATTTAATAGACCCCATTAAGAGGGCTATCACAAAAGTCTAGCGACACGATTCACCCAATATAGATTTTTAGGGCGAATGCGGAGGATGCCGTCGTTTCAGTTTATAAATAGATAAATCATTATTGTTTAGCAAAATATATAAAAAAAAAATTAAAGTTAAAAAAACTACATCGTGATTGATAAATAATTAAAAAAATTAGTAAGAAAACGAAAGCTTGTTCTATTACTGCAAAAATCAATGAATGAATACGCAACTATAAAATTTTGAGGTGTCATGAGGATTTTTTTGTGCTATTACAACACAACACAACATAAAAATAAACACACAAAATCACTTCTCATATCCCACACATGGTAACATTTTTTCCCTAGTAATGAATCAATAAACATCGTCAAAAATTGGTTTTGATCATACACTTTTTTGGCGAATTTTCTGTGATATGAGCCTTAAATTTAATTCGGCATATACAGGACCATATGTATTAAACGCAAAACCTTTTAAGGGCGGGTCTAGTACATCTAGACAAACAACTTTTGTACCAGGACTTCCAGAAAATCACGAAGAAAAAAAATCTGCTTTTTCATACAAAAAGTTCGTCAACGCGCGGCAAAATGTATGGAGAAGCGAATTTTCTTTTGCGAATTTTCAATAGTTGTAGTACAAAAGTTGTTTGTCAAGATGTACTAGACCCGCCCGGTTTTGCGTTTAATACCTATGACTCTGTATAATTTTCTAACAAGGGGTGTTCTATAATTTTGTGCTCACCCCATTTCGGTGTGCTGATCGCTGGCCGTGTGCGGGATGTAGTTTTCGTCGCGAACCACCTCCTTCTTTTTCTTCTTCGTCGGTCCAGTGAGCGAAGATCTGCTGTATTTCTCGCTTTTATCTTCTAAAATACTGTCACCCTAGAAGAAAAATTTATGAAATTAATTTAAAAAAATGTCACAATCATTTAATTAAATGTTAAATTAATAGAAAAATGATTCCGAAGAACATATAACTTGAGAGAGCTACCACCGACAAGCCCAGCGTAGGACGTCCATTTACAAGGTGAACAGGCTTAGTTAACCGATTACCAGAATCAGAATCAGAATTTCTTTATTGCATAAAACTGAGTAAACAAGATCTTAAAACTAAAACGTCCTTACAGCTTGCCCATTACGGGCGTGCAACAAATTGATTTATTATAGGTATACATAGGTTCAAACACATAGGATATGATTATATGAATTGATTTTGTCAAATGTCATTGAATATAGTTCGGCCGTTCTGAGAATGCGTTCCTGACACGTCATCTTGAAAAAATCTTTTTGGCCGATATCTCGGAAACTATGTACTTAAGGACAAAAAACATTAAGATCATTATTGTAGAAAATAAAATTTGTTTCCAGCAAACTTTTTTGTAAAACTTACCGTTTACGATTTATGGCCCATTTAATGAAATTTCATTAAATGGACCTTAAAACACTAAATGGTCCATAAATCGTAAACGGTAAGTTTTACAAAAAAGTTTAAAGTTTAAGTTCAAACAGTGTTTGAACTTAAAGGAAGGAAATTCTTTGAATGCGTTTGGTATATTATTATATATTCGAATGCACATTATATAGAAATTATCGCACGTTAGTTGTAGTCTACATGGTGGGTGATATAATTTGTGCTTATGTTGTGTACGTACATAATTTGTTCTACCACTTACAAGGCTGGCTTCCTGAAAAAGGCTTTTGTTTTTAAATACAAAGATGCTCACTTCAAAAATGTATAGGCTAGCAACTGTCAGAAGATTATATTTCTTAAAATACGGTACACACGAGTTTCTACGTCTAAGAATAAAAATTGCTCTTATGCATCTTTTTTGTATAAATAAAGCTCTTTTCATGTCCACACTTTTACCCCATAGCAATATTTCATATTGTAAAACACAATTTATAACATATTTGCTCGTAAAGTGGCTGTAATTACACCAATTTCAATATCGTAACGTATTTTCATTACGCACTTGTGCATTATTGTAATGTAAAACGCACGCCGCCACCGACTGCAGTACTCTGTGGGCTCGTTTCTCCTACTTTGACTCAAGAGAGTGAGAGACATTACGGCACTTGTGCGGTAATGTAATGTAAAACGCACGAAGCTTCGACTGATGCACGACTTTCTTTATTTGCACAATGTAGTGTACATAACAACTATAGTACTAATTGTAGTACAAAACAAAGACCCCGTTAGGGCGCTGCAAGAGAACAATATTCTTAACTACCTACTTATTACTAATTTATTTTAATTGTTAGACTTATCTAACAATGTATATTTATAGGTGTTTATATAAAATTATTTACAATTTAGTAATAGAGTTGCAATATAGTGTAGTAATTTCACAAGCTATAAACAGGCTATTTAATTAGGATTTTCTTATGTTACTATACTAAATGTTATGATACAATTATTATTATTTAATAAGTTACCATTCATCTTCCATAAAATCTTGAATTGAATAGTACGCTTTCTCTAAAAGCTTTGTTTTAACTTTATTTTTAAAAGCAATATCTTTGGCAATATTTTTCAGGTTATCAGGTATTTTGTTATATATTCTTACACAACGGTATTGTGGACTAGATTTGAACATTTCTATTGTAGGTACGGGGAGGGCCAGTTTTGTGCTGCGGCGGATGTTGGTATCGAAGTTAAATAAATGTAGGTTTTTTCTGACAAACATTACAACTTCAAGGATGTATATCGATGGTAGCGTGAGCATTTTTTCTTTAACAAAGTGAGGTTTGCAGGTTTGTCTTTGTTTAATATTAACTATTATCCTTAGACATTTCTTTTGAGCGATGAATGCGTGGATTGCATCTGTGCTATGACCCCACATAATAATACCATATCTGAGCCATGAATAGGCATACGCATAGTATGCTGTTAAAGCACAATCTTTCTTTGTATTTGTTTTTAGAACACTTAATGCATAGGTGAATTGAGACAGTTTAGATGTAAGTTTTTCAATGTGTTGTTTCCAGTTTAAGTGTGAATCTAGGGTAAGGCCCAAAAGGTTGCATTCTGTAACTTCTTTGATATTGATGGATCTGGTTATTGTTTTTAGGTCAACATTTTGTCGTTGGTGTGGCTTAAATTGTATGATTTTGGTTTTTTTATTATTCACTTCTAGGTTGCGGTCTTGAAGCCAGGATTTCAGCATGTTATAGGTTTCTATAATTTGGAAATTTGTAGTTGTAGGACTTGGACTATTAAACAGTAGGGAGATGTCATCTGCAAAAAGTATGCAGAATGTTTTGCATATTTTAGCTAGCCTATTGATGTATATGAGGAATGAGACACACCCTACCACGCTCCCTTGGGGTATGGACCAATTTGTGATGATCATGTCGGAAATTATTGTTTCTATTTCATTTGTCTTTTCATTTAGGTGTTCGATTTGGACACATTGTGGTCTATCAGAAAGATATGATTTTAACCAATCATATACAACTCCTCTGATACCAATATCATACATAGATGCTAGAAGGATTTGGTGAGAAACTCTATCATAAGCTTTTGTTAAGTCTAATAGGAGTCCTATTGCGTAGTTCTTGTCTTTTATGTAGTCGTATATTGCTTGGGTATATTTATAAAGTGCTAGTGTTGTCGAGCATTTTTTACGGAAACCAAATTGTTGTGGGTCTAGGATGTCATATTTTTCTAAAAATTTATAAAGTCGGTTAGTCATTGCCTTTTCAAATATCTTTGAGAATGATGGGAGAATCGCAATAGGTCTGTATTGGCTAGGGTCTTTAGATTTGCTACCTTTTTTGAGAATGGGTTTAACTATTGCAGTTTTCAGTAGAGTAGGAAATGCGCCTTGTTCAAATGATTGATTGATAAGAAAGGTTAGCGGAGGAGTCAGCTCAATAGCACACTTTTTTATTAGAGTGGAAGGTATGTTATCTACACCACAGCTACGTTTATTAGGGAGGTTTTGTATTATGTAGAGTACTTCTTTTTCAGTTACGGGTTCTAGAAACATTGAATTTACTGAAGACAAGTCTGGTTCCTGTTTGGGTCTGCTGTTTGCGGTTTTCCTACTGATGAAAAGTACTTGTTGAAAGTTGAAGCGATGGAGTGTGGGCACGTAAGGACTCCGGATTCTGTGTCTATATTTAAGTTTTGAAATTTTGATTTTTTCGGCTTTTTAGTTACGCGTCTTACTATTTCCCACATTTTTATTGTTTTATTTTTAGCTTTGTCCATTTCTTTTATGTAATTTAGTTTTTTAGAGGTTTTTACACATCGCTTTAAGATTTTTGAGTAACGGTTATAGTACTTTTTTAAAGTTGCGTTTTTTGACTCATGAACCAATAAACTAAGAAGTCGTTTATGTTTGCAAGATGCTTTGATTCCTGCAGTCAGGTAATTACTATTTTTACTGCTTGTAAGTTTTATTAGCTTTGAAGGTATTTTTGCATTAAGAGCTTGGTTAATTTTATTTGGAAAGTTTTCATAGTTTGAGTTTACATCATTGGTGGACCCAAAAATATTATTCCAATTTACTTTGCTTAGTTCAGTTTTAAATGACATGACATATTTATCATTATTGAGTAATCGAGTTTTTTTGTACATTACGTTTGTTTCTTTTTGTTCGCTGTTCTGTGTTTCTGGTTTAAAACTATAGATGACACTATTGTGATCAGAAATTCCTTGGTCTTTAACAGTAACCGAACAATCTTTATAATTTGAGAAGATTAGATCTATACATGTGGCAGTAGTATCAGATATCCTAGTCGGTACGTTAATTAATTGGTGCAAATTACATTCTCGCATTTTTGACACTAGTTTCCTGTAATCTGGAGAATTCTCAAGAGCATTAAGATTGAAGTGAGTCAGAGTTTCCTCGCAAATATGTTAAGTATAAAACGTCGTATGACATACGTGCGCTTTGAAAATTACAGCCTCTGCTTCGTTATAGCCCTCGCCAACGGCTCGTGCTAGCAATATCGCCTCGGCTGTAATTTTCAACTTACCGCACTTATATCATAATGTACTATTACATAACCATACCATACCGCCCTCCGTACCCGTGCGTGTACAGCTTTTTAATAGGTGACTGCATTTTAAAGATTATTAAAACGGATTTATATAAAAATAAAATCATCTACGCGCACAGGAACATTGGGCGGTAATGTGTTAAGACCACGGGATAAACAGATAAACAGATAAACATTTTTTGATAATTTGTCAAAAATTATAAGTCACAAAATTGAAGTCTGAAACATGACTCAGATTAAAATAAATTCATTTCATAATCTTATTGTGCCATAAAATATAATAGTATTATCATTCATAAGATTAAAAGTAAGTATAAAATAATAATGTCAAGAATATCAATTAATAATGTCAAATCACATACATTTTTTTAAAAGGAAATTACTCTTATTAGAGCAAGCAAAAAAATCTTCAACGCTATAAAATGCCCTTTGCACGAGCCAGTTCTTTAGTTTTGTTTTAAATATATTATCGCTCACTGAGCTAGTGATGTCCTTCGGCAAACAATTGTAAATTCGTGCACCTATCACGTGAGTCAACTTCCCCGAGCGAACCAGTCTCGTGTGGATAGTAGCGAGACTGTCAACATTGCGCAGGTTGTGTTGAAATGCATGCCTGGCCCCACGCTTCTCGTACATATCCAGGTTGGTTCTTACAAAGACAGCCACCTGCATAATCACAAGTGAGGGCAGCGTCAGTATACCGAACGCTGTAAAGTACGGCTTAGCAGACGTTCGACGCGACACTTGCGCGATCGCTCTTATAGCCCGTTTCTGCATTCTGAAGACACGCAGTCTGTCGGCGGCGTGCCCCCACAGCTCGGCTCCGTATTGTAAGAGCGACTGCACGGTCGCGAAATAACAAGTGCGTGTTACGTCGGCTGAGACCACCTTCGATAGACGGCTCAAGGCATAACAGGCACTGCCCAGTCTCGCGCAGAGCTTATCTATGTGAGAGGCCCATGTGAGGCCGCGATCGATTTCGAATCCGAGGAACGTCGTCGACTCAACCTGATTAATTGAGTCACCGTTTATGGTCACTCGAAGTATATCCGGCTGTCGGCCTGACACAGTAAAAAGCATGAAGTGGGTCTTCTTCAAATTTAGGACCAGTCCATTCATTCCGAACCACTGCGCTAATTCGTTCGCTGTATCGTTTAATCGCTTTTGCAGATCGTCGCGTGACTTTGCCGTCACGATTACAGCGACATCGTCCGCGTACATAAAAACTTCACCGGATGCGATAAAGTCAGGCAGGTCGTTCATCATCATCGAGAATATGATATTGGAAGCAGATGATCCTTGGGCTACACCCATTGTAGTCGTCAAGGGGTCTGATCTCGTCTCGCCACCGTCGCTGACGACCACCTGGGATCTGTTTTGTGGCAGGTTGGTGAACAGCGAGTGTACAGGTCCTCCTATGCCGTGATGGAGAAACTTGACAGCGAGAATACCGTGATCTGCGACATCGAAGGCTTTCGATAAGTCGCAGCACAGCATGGCGACTTGCTGCCTCTACTCGCTGGCTTCCATCACGCGCTTGAGTACCTCCCGTGTCAGCGCCGTCGTAGATCTGCCCGCTCTGTAAGCATACTGTCGGTCCGAGAGCATTCCTGTTGAGGTTAGGTATTTCGTGAGTCTGGCACTCAATCCGTTTTCAAATATCTTAGACACGGTTGGAATGATGGATACGGGTCTATAAGCGTCCAAATTGTCGCGCTTTCCCTTTCCCTTGAACAACGGTGACACTTTACTTAACTTCATCGCATCCGGATACACTCCAGCGCTAATACAGCGATTAAACAACTCTGCTAGGCATGGCGCTATAGCCGTTTTGATCACGTCTATTGCTACCATCGATATATCGTAAATATCTTTGGTTGGTTTTTTCGGTATACTCAATATAATTTTATATACCTCATCAGCCGTAAACCTAGTGAGTCTAAGACTAGTTGCTGCAGGTGGATACGCAGCAGCGAGCGCAGCGAGGGCACTCTGCACGTGAGCGTGCGGCGCCTGGCACAACACCGCTGCACCCACAAAACAAGAGTTCATAGCATCTGCTGCCCCTTTCTTTGTGGAGTACCTGTTGCCCTCTTCGTCCTTAGCCACATCCGTAAAACTAGTACATGAGTTCCTTTTTAAAATGCCTCTCTCAGTATTAACTACTTTCCAGACTGCTTTCTGCCTATTACAACTATTAGTTATTATATTTGAGTAAAAACTAGCTTTTTGATCTGTTAGGGCCCTGTCATATGATACGTTCAGTTCCCTCGCGACTGATAAGAGTTGCTCATTGTGTGGGAACTTTTTGGTCATCTGGGCAGCCTCGAATAATAAGTACTTGAGTTTGATGACCTCGTCTGACACCCATGAGTTCTTTGTAATATTTTTGCGCTTGAGAGGAAAACATATATGAAACTTATTTGTTAATATATTAATTAGTGCTGCCGCTAGGTCTGTAATTGAATTTTGGTGTTTTGTAAAGATGAACTCCCAATCCACACTGTAGGGGTTGTAAGCCCTTACACTCGAAATGATAACCGGGGAAAGTAATGATATAGAGCGGCGTAAATGAAACCACCCGAGTTCAATGTCGAAAGCGAACTGATTTATTAATATAGAAAATATAATAGGTACAGACACCGGCGCACGCGGTTTTGCGACGTCGGCACAAAGTTACAATGCATGTACTTCGTACATCTTGCCCACTCAAATAGGCCTTAGATGATTTGATAAGCTTGTAACGATGTATCATTAAAATGACTTCGTATGTGACGGGTTCAACGTGCCCATTATGCCCCGTCCTTAGTTCTTACCCCTGTTTCCCCACATCTCTGCAGCCGGCCCTGCACTATGCACATTTTGCTTGCACGGCCCAGGCGCAGGGCGACAGGGGCTAGCGATGCCATTCTGCCGGCGACCTTCGATTGCGACACTATATTCGCATAGTCGCGATCTACGCATTGTTAATAATTTTTAAGCACATGATTCTTATAGATTGTGCCAGTATAAAATCACACAATTGTTACATAATAACTAAACATTAATTCAGTGCTTCAATCCCCAATTGGGTAAGTGTTGAACATATTTTAATTGATTAATTTTCAAATGTAGGTAGATTTTTTTCATTGATAACATTTTGTAAAATTATTTTTCCAAATTTCTTTTTCTATTGTGAACTCCGTCTGGTTGTGGCATTTCACGCTCACGCCCATAAGGCTGACATGGAACTTTCTTCCTACGGGAATACCGCAACCAGAGGAGTCACCCACCGGTCCCGCACTTGAACTGGACGTCATTTCCAGGGTCCGAGATTTGGGGGAACTCATCTCCAAGTTTTGGGGACAGGACATCCCGGTACTACACCCTCTCCGACGGCACGACCCTAGAGGACGTTTTCCTCGGTTCCCGCTCAAGACTTCGGCGGCGCCACTACTGCACGCCCTCAGCCGCGCCGCGCCGCGTCGGTTCCCGTTAGGAGCAAGGGAAGTGATCGCCTATAACTGCCTAGTGGCCGCGTAACGTTACACATGATGATCCGGGCAATTATTAAACCCGAAAATAAATTTTGTTAATCGGACCACCCTCTTTTATTTTCATTTGAGTAGGTAGCCCCGTTACAAGCTAAACAATAAGGAAAATGAAAAATAAGTGCTAAATGATATAATGCTAAATATTAGATGATACAATGATGATTAACAATGTCAGGTGTTAGTAAGTACACATGAAAAGTGATTATAAAACGAGTCTAATTCTCTTGACACACACATGTATTATATACTATTCACTTATACCGAAACGAGCCCTGATAGGCATAGGCGACGTGCCTATATTGACACTTTCTACACTTCGCGCACTTTGCACACATTCACTAACACTGACACGTGAGTCGCAGAGCCGCGCACGTGGCTGCGGCCGGGTGTTATATGTGCCTCTATCTTACCTCTTTGCCTCTCGACTTCACCCCCTCGTTAGTGCATTATAAACAAGTCATTAAGTGATCAATAAATTACAACAAATAAGTGATTAGATAAATTAGAACAAATAAGAGATTAGTTAAGTTGTGTACGCATAGTTAGTTAAGATGTTTTGTTCCCATATCCCTACCCTTCATCCTTCATTATAAATACCACCTCCCGACCATTCCTCACAGATTCCTACTCCAAACTCGTCTCGTTCCACATCTCCTTCATTATTGTTAATTCTAAATCTAGTAAATAAATAAATATTTTTTAAAAACAGTAGTTTGACACCGACCGCCTAACAATTTTGGCGCAGTCGGTAGGATAGGCGCGTGCGTATCGTAACGTAAGACGACAGTAACGCGGACAAAGTAGTAATTCGCGAAACGACCGCGGTTCCCGGAGGGATTTAAGGTGAATCCGAATCGATGTTCCTGCTCGCCCTACTCTGGTGGTAAGTGGCTTTCTACTGTTTGCTCAATTCCTTATACCTGTCCTTATATTGTATTACTTGTCGTTCTTGACTTTGGTAATCTATTGCGTTATATTGTTGTTATATTATTTTGCGCGTCTTAATTGTCTCTGTCTATTAAAAACAAAATGGCTACATCGTCAACTACTCCTACTTCCAGTGCTCTTTCAATTGAAACTCTTATCAAATTAATTCCCGAATTTAATACAAGTCATAATTCCGACGTCTATAGATTTATTAGATCTTGCGACGCCGCTTTTCAATTGGCGCTAACCAATGACCAACAAATACTACTTATTTACACTCTAAACAGAATTGTAGGGCCTTATGCCGCAGATGTCCATGCTAGGCAATTTCTCACCTGGCCGGTCTTACGATCCTATTTAATAGAGAAATTTTCCAACGTCAAAACTGTGGCCCACCTCTCACTGGAGCTTCAATCCCTATTTCAAAAGGACAAAGAGAGCGTTACTGACTACTATCACCGTGTCGATTTATTGCGTAGTAAAATTATAGAGAAACTCACAACCGAAATTAACGACGAATCCTTAATCGGAAGGAAAGTAGGTATTGAGGAGACAGCTTTAAACGTTTTTGTCAACGGACTTAGTAACGAATTAGGTACTATGCTTCGAACAAAAGAGTTCAATCGTTTATCAGATGCTGGCCGATTTGCAATGCAGGAAGAGAAGATTCGTGCCATGAATAGCACACGCCAACAACTTTATAAAGCCAGCATAGCTTTAGCGAAGCCTCCTATTGTTCCTCGCACTGTCCGCCCTAGCTTTCCGCCTCGAATTTTTGAAAGTAATCAGAGACATCTATCAACAACAACACCCACTAACCCTTCAACTTTCGCACAGTCCAACTCTAAATTCTGCAATTATTGCAAAAATCCTGGACATCTGATCCATGAATGCCGTAAACGGGCATTCAATAATCAAAGGAACGTGCAAAATCAAAGCCGACTTCCGGCCCCGCCAACCCGTGCAGTCAATAATTTAAACTCGCAAGCGGCCATCGAATCGGGCAATTTGATGGAAACCGCTTCAGCCCTCTACCAGTCGACCCCGTCGAGCCAGCTTCAGATTCACGAGCTGGAATCTATCCCAAGCCTCGAAAACCTTCAATTGGAGTAAAGCCTCCAAGCTCTCTAAAAAAAACATGTGACGCATCAACGCAAGTTAACGCAGTCTATCGCAGACCAAGTCGTGATGCTTTCACCCAAACTTCACCAGCCTACAAACAGGGTAACCAGCCCCAAACTCTTGGCTGTCCTAAACCTACTAACTATACTAAATCCACTGAATCCACTGAATCCCCTGAACCCACTAAATCCACTGAATCCACTGACTCTCAGAATTCTGCTAAATCTACTGAATCAATTAAACTTACTATATCCACTGAATCGAACTCTGTACTAAAACCCACTGTATCTGCGAAATCCACTGAATCTACTTCAAAATCTGCTAACTCAAAGCACAAGTCCAAATCTAAGTCGAAACCTAAATCGAAATCTAAAAACAAGCCTCGAACGATTTCAATATCTTCTCTCAATATTCCTCCTGAAGACTTACTCTATTGTAAGTTTCATATAGAAGGTCAACCAGTTACCCTTCTTGTAGACACAGGAGCTGCAATTTCCGTTTTACGTAAAAACAAAGTTGGCAGCGCTCCTCTAAACGTATCGAACGTTGTGTCTATCATAGGTGTATCAGGTAAAAACAATCCAGTCCGAAGTCACGGTACAGCAGAAATATCTTTAGACGATTTTCGCAAACACACCTTCCATGTCGCAGATCTCAATATTCATGCAGACGGAATTCTAGGTCTTGATTTTATGTCTAAGTCAGGCGTCAATATCTACGTAGCTTCCAAAACAATGCGTGTTGACAAACGAACATACAGATTATTCCATTTCGGGGAAGATAACAAAAGTCTGGGAAAGGATAAACATTTCATAGGCAGAAGGTCCGAGACGGTAATTACGTGTACTACTAAAGATATTCAATCTGGACCCGCATTAGTAGAAAAACAAGAAATTGATAAAGGCATATCCATACCTAACGCATTAGTTAACGTTGTAGATTACAAATTCGTTATCACTTGTGTTAACACAACAGACGTAGACAAAGAGATTTCAATTCCTAACATTAATGTCGCTCATTTCGAAGAACCCTTAGATAACGATAATGCAGTTCAAATTAATTCAACAAACAAAACAACAACAACAGACCGACGTAACGAAGTACACAAATTAATTAGAAGGGATCATTTGAATGAAGAGGAAAATAACTCATTAAATCAAATCATTAACAAATTCTCAGACATATTTTATCTTGAAGGTGATCCTTTAACATTCACGAGTCACACGAAACATCCCATTCCCACGGTTTCAGATATTCCAGTACATTCCAAAACATATCGTTTCCCACAAGTTCACAATCAAGAGGTAAAAACTCAAGTGCAAAAGCTATTAGACCAAAATATCATTCGCCCAAGTACTTCACCTTGGACTAGCCCCATTTGGATAGTCCCGAAAAAACTCGACGCCTCCGGCAAGCGAAAGTGGCGCATGGTTGTAGATTACAGAAAACTTAACGAAGTCACTATAGGAGATAGTTACCCCTTGCCCAACATTACTGATATACTAGACAAGTTGGGTCATTCTAAATATTTCACTACCCTAGATCTCGCTTCAGGCTTTCATCAAATCGAGCTGGATCCCAAGGACATTCCAAAGACGGCTTTCAATACACCTTTTGGCCATTACGAATTTCTTCGCATGCCATTTGGTCTGAAAAATGCTCCTGCAACCTTTCAGAGAGCTATGGATAGTATTCTGTACGGCTTACAAGGGGAACGATGTTTCGTATATTTAGATGACATCGTCGTATTTGCATCTAGCCTCCAGGAGCACGAAGAAAAACTTATTGAAGTTTTTCAGCGTCTCAAAGAACATGGACTGAAAATTCAACCAGACAAATGCGAATTTTTGAGAAAAGAAGTAGCGTATCTCGGGCACATTATTTCATCCGACGGTGTGAAGCCGAATCCTGAAAAAGTCGAAGCTGTCCAAAGCTTTCCGATTCCTAAATCTTGTAAAGATATAAAATCATTTCTAGGTCTCGCCGGCTACTATAGGCGATTTATCCCAAATTTCAGCAAGCTCACAAAGCCTTTAACAGGCCTCCTGAAGAAAGACGTGCCTTTTGTATGGGGCAATGACCAGCAACAAGCCTTCGATTGCTGTAAGAGCATTCTTACGAAAGCTCCTTTGTTACAATATCCAGATTTCAGTAAAGAGTTCATCCTGACTACAGATGCGTCCGTCCATGCCTTAGGTGCAATCCTTTCACAAGGTGAAATAGGATCAGATCTTCCAATCGCGTACGCTTCTCGAACCCTGAATAAAGCCGAATCCAACTATTCAACAATTGAACGTGAATTGTTAGCCATAGTCTGGGCAGTGAAACATTTTCGACCTTATTTGTTTGGTAGGAAATTCAAAATCGTGACCGACCATAAGCCTTTAACATGGTTGTTTTCTGTAAAAGACCCGGGCAGTCGTTTAGTTCGGTGGAGACTGAAGTTAGAAGAATTTGACTATGAAATTGTC
Organism: Hypomecis atomaria; assembly: GCA_964007245.1. Taxonomy (NCBI): domain Eukaryota; kingdom Metazoa; phylum Arthropoda; class Insecta; order Lepidoptera; family Geometridae; genus Hypomecis; species Hypomecis atomaria. The sequence goes on from OZ023279.1 coordinate 32,716,669, forward strand.
TACAAATCAGGAAAAGCTAATACGAATGCAGACGCACTATCTCGAACTCCAGCAATTAATAATACGATAGTAGACTTGACTAGAGACGACAATCCCGAAAGCGACTATTTACAACTTAATTACGAACATTTCATGGACCTTCCTACTGAAAATATCAACTCCCATAATCTGAAAATCTCACCTGACAACCTTTTAGACGAACGTCATAAAAACATTTTAATTCCAATATCAGCCCAACTTCCAGAAAAAAATGAATTATTTAACGAAGCCATAAGTGCTTGCTCTCAAATAGAACCATATCTTGACAGTCTCTGTTCCAAGACTCTTTATCAGACAGATTTATTAGTTTCTGACAAAAAACAAAATATTATTTTCGGAATCACTCGACCGACTCACTTCGATCCCTGGAACTCAGAAAGTTATTTCAAAGTTCTCTTATCTTGCTTACAAAATCACGACTTCAAAACACTTTACATTCCTGAACTGAAAAACGACCCCACTTGTAGAATGACAGGCAATGAACAGACTCACATAACTGCATATTTAGCTGACTGCTATGACTGTGAAATAACTATTTGTCAAAATAAAATCAAATACCCAACAAAAGAAGAGATTCCAAGCATACTGAAGACTTTTCATGACGAACCACTTTCAGGACATAGAGGTATTATAGAAACTACGCGAAAAATTCGCGACGAATATTTCTGGAAAGGCATGACAGACGATATTAAAAACTACATTGAAAACTGTCTAACATGCCAACGTAATAAAATTCAGAGGAGAACGTACAAGGCACCAATGGTAATTACGTCCTCTTCCATAGAGCCTTTTGAGCGCGTCACCATTGACTTAGTATCTTATTCCGATACCACAGGCGATTCAAATAAGTACATTCTCACCTTACAGGATGACCTCACTAGATTCGTTCAAGCCTACCCAATTCCCGATAAGCAAGCAATCACCATAGCAAAGTCTCTTCTCATCTTTTGCCAACACTATGGCATACCTAAACGTTTTCATTCCGACCAAGGTGGAGAATTCGTGAACAACATCATAAAACAACTCATGAAACTCTTAGGCACAAAACATACTTTCAGCACAGCATATCATCCCCAAACTAACGGTGCACTAGAACGTTTCCATGCCACTCTCCGTGATCATATTCGCATGTATCACCAAAGGAATAAAAGTAATTGGGATCAAATTATTCCTCTTGCTATCATGTGCCATAATACATCCGTAAATAGAACAACTGGCTATACACCTCATGAACTATTATTCGGTTACAAGCCTCGTCTCCTATATTCCGCCAAAGACAACGACGACTACACCACACATGATTACTTACGGGATTTGAACGAAAGATTAAAAATTGCACGCGAAATCGCATCCAACAACAATAAAATAATGAAAGAAGAAGCCAAAAAACGTTATGACCAACATATTAAAAATATAGCTGATTTTGATTTAGGAGATAAGGTCATGCTCAGAATCCCAAATCCTAATAACTTAGACAGTAAATGGGACGGTCCTTATGACGTCATAAGGAAAGGCTTTAATGAAAATTATCTAATACGTAAAGGCGGAAGAAATCAACTAGTGCATGGGAACCGCCTGAGGCCCCTGCATGTTTCAGATGTAAATATGTAATTTTACAAATTTAGTTTAAGATATTATATTATAGGACATTATTATACTAGTAGCGTAGCGTAGTAGTAGTAGTACGTAGTTATAAAACATTCATAGAATAATGTATGCTTTCAGGGTCAACTGTACCCTTGCCAGTCCCAATCCCAATATGGCACCATCGAACATGACAAACGTACAAACTCTAGATAGTTTAATGCATAACCCATATTTCAGTTTCATAACTTTATCAATAGTCAAATTCATATTCTACATTCTACTATATAAGTTGTATAGGTTTATAAGAACATATTTTAAATAATTCAACAATTAGAATAGTATTTAAGCTTTCTCTATTAGAATGATTATTCAGTAAGCAATTTTACATTTTCAGGTGCTCCGCAACCTTAGTTGCAGGAGATGCCTTAACCGCTCCGATACCTTCGAAATCAGGCTTATACTTTCAAGAGGAAGGCGAAGTTTTCATCACCGAATCGTCATGGAAATTAATTGTTTATAGAAACTTAGACCCCTTATTCATTTCAAGAGACTCAATCCAACGTTTAAGCAACAATTTTTTCCAAATCATTTCATCTAGGTCTAAAAGTTTTTCACAATATACTACCACTTCATTTATTAAATTAAGCCTTAACAAAATTAATGCAAGACTTTCCGAGCTTAGCTCTTATAGTACCAAGTCTAGATCCAAACGAGAACTTTTCGATGGTTTAGGGTCCGTACTTAAATGGCTCATCGGAACTCCTGACGCTAAAGACGCCCAGCATTATGAAAAATGCATTGAACTCTTAGAGAAACGCGAAATTGAACAAGCCGACATATTAAAACAGCAAATCCAGATCGTGTCATCAACGATTTCCAATTTCAATGATACTATATCTAAAATAAATTATGATGAATTTGTCCTTAACGAAAATTTAGAAAGAATCGGGAAATATTTAAATACGACAGATAACATTCTCTTTGATCTGAAAACCTCTGAAGAAATTTCAGTCACTTCAATCCAAATTCTCGAGTCCGTAATGACCCTCGAATCTGAATTAGATGATATCCTAACTGCTATACTTTTCATTAAATCAGGCGCAGTACATCCTTCCATTATTTCAGTCGAAAGGCTCTACTCCGAATTACTTTCTACTACCCATTTACGGACTGAAAGCCTGATACTTCCTGTAACTTTTGAAAATGTGCATAAAATTTTAGACTCCGCTTCCCTATCGTCATACATCTACAAAAATAAATTAACTTTCATATTAGATTTCCCATTGGTCAAGAATGATAAGTTTACCTTATACCACCTCTACTCTATTCCTATACCACATCCTAACACTATCCTGTATTCCACCCTATTACCTGAGCAACCGTACTTAGCCACGAGCCCGACGAGACAACAATACCTCACGACGGACTCCATGTCAACGTGCAAGACGACCGCTTCACGAAAATGGATCTGCAACCTGCCAGTCTACAACTTTCAGACTCGACCAACGTGCGAAATGTCCATCTTAATACACACAACGAAGAATCTACCTGAAACCTGTGAAACTACAACGTTCTCCGCGCACATCAATGTATTTGTACCGATTCAAGCCAACAAATGGCTCTACATGCTGCAAAACAACACTGCCTCAACACTTCAGTGCGGTGAAACCATTGAGCACCTCACTCTACAAGGAAATGGCATACTTACACTACCTGAAGGCTGCAAATTTTATTCAGCATATATTACACTGACGGCAACGAATGAAAATTCAATAAATATAAGTCATCCTATCGTCACTGTCGACATCGAAGACAACTGCCCTGATAACACTGAAGACTTACCTAATTCGCCTGAAATAATACCAATTCGAATAAATAATGCTCCAGTCGACGGACTCAACTCAATTAAAGAACAACTGAAACTTCAGTCAAAGAAAATAAAAGCCTTCCAGGAAGCCTCTCTCTTAGAGAAGCACTCTTCAAAGCTCAACTTCATTACCTACATACTGGGAGTAGCGATGCTCTCTTTCCTGCTCTACAAGCTATGTCGTCATTGCCCTGCGTCATTCCTGAGAAGAAACAAGCATTCCAGCGGTTGCATCCAAATCTACAACAATTGTTTCGACCGAAGGAGGCAGTGAACTCACATAGCCGTTCCGCTCTCCAACATCAACACCAGCGTCGCCGTATCCGAAGACGAATCCGACGACAACGACGTCATCACTTCTGCCGATGCCACTCGTCAAAAATTGGGCACCGCCCAATCTTTGTTTTAAGGGGGGAGGTGTTATATGTGCCTCTATCTTACCTCTTTGCCTCTCGACTTCACCCCCTCGTTAGTGCATTATAAACAAGTCATTAAGTGATCAATAAATTACAACAAATAAGTGATTAGATAAATTAGAACAAATAAGAGATTAGTTAAGTTGTGTACGCATAGTTAGTTAAGATGTTTTGTTCCCATATCCCTACCCTTCATCCTTCATTATAAATACCACCTCCCGACCATTCCTCACAGATTCCTACTCCAAACTCGTCTCGTTCCACATCTCCTTCATTATTGTTAATTCTAAATCTAGTAAATAAATAAATATTTTTTAAAAACAGTAGTTTGACACCGACCGCCTAACACGGGCACATGCCGGCTCCGGCAGCGCAAGGAGCGCCCTGCCCTTGAACTTGCGGTAGGCGGCGACAGCGCCTCCGACGAGCACCAACCCGATGATGATGTATGATGTAGTGTAATGATGGACGTCATGTATGCTGAGATTTCCTGAAGACTGTTCCTTTGCATTGTCGATCTCGGCCTTCAGTTTGTTCCAAGCTGGCTCTGATATAGGCTCGAGGTCTATCTCAGAGAGCCGAGTGTTTACCATTTTATTTAGCATCGAAATCTCTGGGGCTGTGACAGTCTGGGGTTTGTGGTTCATTTTATTTGTAAATTATTGTGTGCATAAATTGAATAACCTTCTCCCATTAGAGTGCATCCATTATTTAATGATATGATTCCAGTGTTGTTTATCTCTTCTATTGACATCCCAGCTAGGCAGTGAATGCGGACGTGGCATTCCGCGCAGCACGTGAATAGCCACTGGTTGTTGCCATGTAACCTGATCCACTGATCCCGGCAGGTTGTTATTGTTGTAGAACAAGCCTTATCAGCGGCGGTGTTTACTAATTGAATGTCACATAATGATTGTTTTAATTTAATATTGTAAAACGGCATGTCTAATTGGCATAATATTTTGTTTTTAGAGATATAGGTGCATGTCATTAGGTCGTTTTCGGACATCAATGCCGCGACGTCCTTTTTAAGGTTGTAGGCAATGTAGGGCACAATGGGTATTATATGATAGGTTTGTTGTCTTTCTGTTGTGGTAAGGAGATAATTTTATCAAGTTCGAATACATCGTTGCTAAGAAGTGGAATCTTGACCTCGATAATTAGGTAGTCAGTGATTACCCTCGCCGATACTTTAAGTAACTTGTATAGCTCCGTGATATCATTGTCCACGGGTAGCATCAGGTTTCCGTGGAGTTGGCCTGATATTATGTTCATCTGCTGTTCTAGTTGCTCCGGAAGTAATAAATGCGTGTCAATGTGGCTGTGATGGTGTCGATTAGAGTTTGTTGTATGTGTCTCAGGTTTGATAGAATAAAACTGGCTGCTAGTGCTGATGATGTGATATACATCGAGTTTTCGTTATCAAATTGTATGCGATTAATTTTTATTGACATGTTATTTAACCGCTCATTTATAAATTGAAATTGCTTAGTCATTATGTCTTCGTGTCTTCTTAAAATATTATATTCTGATTCAATGATTGACGTTTGATTTCTTAACAATTCTTGTAGATGATTTTCGTTCTTCTCTATCTTCTTTATATCTTCTTTGTAGTTCTCCGCAAATGTGCTATCTAATACACCAAATAATGAGTTTGCAATGTTGCCGATTCCGTTTATAAATCCTCTCTTCTAGTTTGTTCTTCTAGTTTTCTGTCCCTTTAGCAGAGTGTTGTAATGCTCAATTTCATTCAGATCTTGTTTTAACTGTAACGTTATACCTTTTAAATGCGGTTCTTGTTTTTGTGATATGATTTGAAGGTGGTTAACATAGTTTTCGATAGTTGTCATTCCTTGCCAATATGTAGATAGGTTGTAATAAACGACGAGTTTCCAATTGTCCTTGACGTAATACAGGTCGGCTACCTTGTCGAAAAATAGCC